>OY292484.1:10615551-11815551 GCA_958496325.1 Nomophila noctuella
CTCGATCAGGAAAGTTGTTAACCGATTTATGTTCTGAATATATACGATAGTTTTTAATTCAAAATTAAGATGAAGCCTAACTATATGTTAGGTTACGTACAATTACTAGATAATAGACTTATATAAATATATTTTTCAAATGAAAACTACATTGACCATCAGCCATTCACGCCAAAGATTAAGCCCATTTCACTGGGGCTATTTTATTTTGCATTTTTCTCAGCAGAACGTATCAAAAAGATGGAGAAAATTTCGCTCCAACGAGAACATTAACAGATGGGATAAGAATCCCTTCGAGGTAATTTAGCGAGACAAAGGCATCGCGAAATTAAATTATGCAATTCCAGGGCACGCTCGATGTTGGAATCTCGCAATTATACCAGTTACACGTTTTAACTGCTTGTAAATCATAAATGGTTCGCACTCCAGTAACAGGATAATGCATATTTTTTAGGTTCTTGCGTCAATTTATGATAGTGCTGTAGTATGAAGTTTAAAAACAAAAATCAAATTATTTCGTTCATATTCCATGATTTTGGCTATAGAATAGTCGTAATAATTGATGGCCGCCCGCGACTCCTTCCGCGTGGATTTCGATTTCCAATATCCTATGTGTTAAGCTTATTCTGATGTATAAGCTATATTGTGGGAAAGTTTCATTCAAATTCATTCAGTAGTTTTTACGTGAAAGAGTAACAAACATCCATACATACAAACTTTCGCCTTTATAATAGTAGTAGGATAGTAAAAATGTAAATCGATTAATGTCGATATTCGTTTAAGCTTGCTTTTGTTAGTTTTCCACAGTCCTTAGATGTGTTCGAAAAAATTTAAACATATTACTTTTCATGATCCGGAACATAAACCTAGATTCTGAGATCACGCCCTAGGTCTTAAATCACTTATCCGACAAGCAGTTTAATGAAAACATTACCAACAAACATTGAAATGTCGTTCCCGCAGTACGAAAAATGAGATAAGATAGAAAAAGATAATCGAAAAGACATCAACGCATCACTTTACACAAAAGCAATTTTTACCAACTTTAAAAAGAGGAGGTTCTCAATTCGACAGCTTATATTTAGGAAAGATTTGTACTAGCTTTTAAAAGCATACAAAATATTTTACTAATTTGATAACCAAATAACCAATTAAAGAGTGGCGACCTCTATCTTGACCAGTAGGTAAATATCAAATACCCGCTTGCTTTAAACAGTTCTACAAAGTAAAGGCAGGCGGCGCTTACCGGCCATTAAGAATTGTAGGAAATCCTGCATCGCGCAAGTAAAGTAATTGTGGACTAGTGACCTATATGAAATTATAGGGTCTATAAACTGGGAGGTGGTAGGTGCGATTCACAAATTGGTTCTAGGTGATATAACATTATTAGAAGCCGACGGTCTAGCTTCCAATCTATCAAGCACAATCAAAAGCCGTTAAAGCTGTGAATTATAAAAGTAAAGTTTCAGCCTATTAATGTCCCACTGCAGGGCAAAGGCCTCTATCATTTGAAATCATATTTTCGCTACAAAGATGGGTTTTGGCTTAATCACCACGCTTGCCAAATGCGGGTTGGTGATCGCAAACCCGGGCTGTGTTCAGAAAAATCAACACAAATTTTGCCCGACCCGGGAATCGGACCCAGGACCTCGAGATCACGACCCGGTACTTAAACCACTAGACCACCGAGGAATTATAAAAATCCAAGATTTTTGAAGAGATGGGGAGAAGGTTTCGCTCCCCTGACCAAAACTCTATGTGTAAAAATAAAAAAAATCCAAATTAAAAAAAAGCACTATATTGGTGTTGTACTTTGAGAGTCTTAGAATATGAGTGAGAAGTTAACAATTTATGTGAAATCGGCAGAGGACGTAAAGTGAATTTATCTGGTACGCATATATCTACATGATTTGAAGGTCGGCCCGTTATCGCCTAGCTTTTTGACTACTCTTTCAAAACTGTCTTTAACGACACCTACATTTGTCTCTAGGAAAAAGTTGCACAGAGTCTACTATACTTTGTCTTTGGAAACAAATCTGAGTCTAAGTGATATTTGGACTAATTTGAAGTAGTTCCTCGTATAGCAATCAGTTGATAACAAAATTACCAAGTAACACCAAGTATGTTTTACTTTGAGAAAATCCTTGAAAATGCAAAAGCTTGCTGTCTTAATTTCTCATTAATATTTTTTTTTGGCATAATTATTTCTTGTCAACTACCTCGAAAATGCTTATCAAGTAAAAACAAAAGTTACATAATATTTGTTTTCAATTAATAATTTCATTATTAACGCCATAATACGAGTACCTAAACGTATTAAATCTAAATTGCTTGCGTCATTAGATACGTCTTACTTCTGAGTACAATCAAATTGAAGGTCACGTTATCATTCATATCTAAGGATTAACATAAGAGCCATCGTTTTGTAAGAGTTCATCGACCTACTGTAGTGTTCCGGGTACGTTGACCCACCAAGGACGTCCAATCAATCGCACTGACTGACTTGCATTCAGTAAATTTATCATTAAAGTCACGTGTCCAAAGTAGAACTTACGTTGAAATATGCACTTATCGATGTTACCTTACGGATCAGTTTGCATTAATAATATTTCGTAGGGCTGATCGCTCTTCTATGCTTGATAACTATAAATTAATTTTATTACTAGTTTAATGAAACTATCGGTCATCGACCGCTGTTAATGAATAGGATAGGCGATTTATGAAGAAATCTTAATGTCATCGACACTATTATGTAACAAAAAATATTATATAATCGCCGATGTTTCTTCAAAGGTGAAAACACTTTCAATTCGGCTTTATATGTGAACCTATTTACCCAATACCTACGAAAATGATTGCATAACTTTTAAAATATAAGTTTTATGTAAAATCTTCATAAAACTTTATCTGTAATTTGTATATAAAAATATCTCTCATATAGCTTTCCTACCTATTCTTTACAAAGAATAGGTTTTAAGATATTGATCATAAATATTAAGCTCCATATTTCTACACATTATTTTAAATTAGTTTTGTACAATATACATTATTTGTGATTGTTATACCTACCATATTGTAAAATTGATTTATTAATATCTAACACACAAAATTAAGTACCGACTTACTAGTCTAATATAAAAGTACTCCTGGCAGATCTCTACTAGTATCTTTCTGGAAATGCAAATCTATTAAATAAACTCCTCTTTTCAATTAACAACCTTCCTATTAGTTTTGCCTACTGCATTATCATATAAGATTTCGAGACAAAAAGGCAACTTCTACAAAAATCCAAGAGCCACTTTATTACGAAACAAGAAATGATTTCGCAAGACGATATACAGAACCGCTTTATAAATAAATGATAGGCTTTTAGGCCGCGGATGTGAGATGAGCCGGGTTTGTACTGGAATATTTTATTAGGCAACGAAATACGGGCACGGTTAAGAAAATGGCGTTCCAATATATCGTATACTGCAGAAACACTTGAATATAAATCTGTGATTACTCTAGAATATTCTATTTCATGCTTTTATTCCACCCGAGGTTATCACTGCTGCTTTATCTGTTGCATAATTCTCTATTTAAAAAATCAAGCTTACAACAGCTCAATAGCTAGACCCTTATTTTACTGATTCTGTGGTTTGTTTGACAGGTTGTTATGTACCCGTCAATTCTTAATACAATTAGATGGAGACCAGATTACTGGTCTATTTTAATGTAAAAAGATAAAGTGCTTACGGTAAAAAACGCAATAACCTAGATCACGGTAACAAATGTAATTAGTAATGTTATTCGTAGTGGTAATCTTGCTATAAGATTGTAACACCTGGCTATATAGAAATGAACAATCATACTGCTCAATCAATGGTGCCAAAGTAGTGTTGTCAGATAATAACAAAGATCATTGTCATAGTAAGATGTTATATTTTTGCAGTAGGCATCTTGTTTAGCAAAGTTTCTTTTTATCCTCTAACAAGCTAAAACTTTTGTTTCCGAAATAAATATTTACCTCTCTATTGAGAATTATTCAGAGCGCCGGGAACACGGCACAACCCCCAAGAAAGCGTTTTTTAGCCACCTCACCATTATTTCAGTGAGGAAAGCATTCAACCTGTTCAAACAAGACTATTACTCATCAGCTGCCAATAATGATATAAATAAATAATTATTTCTTATGCACTTACAAGTTCCAATTGTATTAAGTTCATTAATTGTTTCATTAATGCATTATTGATTCAGTGCAAATAGCGTTATTTTTATACACAAATAATGAACTATAAAAAAACTTTAAGAGACATAGAGTCCAATTATTTCTCTGCAAATAACAATAGGCGAAACTCGGTCATTTGTAAATGAAATTGTATTCACTTGAAGACAATTTCTAGCTTGTTATTTTTATTATGTAGGTTACAAATGCTCACAAAGGCATTGTGGTGGTTATAATAATCATAATCTGCTGATTAATCAACAAGAGGTTATTGACCGCCTTACTCTGATTTTAAAAAGTTCACACGCTATTATTTAGATGGAAAATACTTTTTATTGGCAAGTAAGTGATGCCAATGTGTATGTTTGAATATGACTAAACGAAAGTAGACAATCCTCTTATTAAAGTGGTTTTTTTTTGCAGATGTTATGATGTTCGTATATCTTCATGTTATTTTTTTATATTGAATAATTTATGCAACCGATTATTTGGAAGTTTCTTTAACTATAGAATTTGGTAAAACTATTGTTACGTGCAAATTGCTGGAATTGGCTTTTTATCAAAGTTATAATAAACAAAAATGTAATTCTAATGATAACCTACTTTAAAATATCATCCAGCTACTTCTAGCAAGACACCGATAGCCGAAATAACTTTCGTCATACTAAGTCGATATAACATTTACATTCCAAATCGATGAACGTTAAAGTTTCAGATCTTAAATAACATAGCTCTGAATTAAAGAAAGTATCGTTTTTAAAGATGTTTTAAAGTTAAGCATCCCAATAATATCCTTGTAGGTAATAATATATTTGTTAGTTTTTATTTTACCAGTAACCCTTTATTACCCTACACTTTGAATATAAAGCCGTTTCTTGTCAAAGTCAAATGAAAAATAACTTTGACAATTTCTTTTATAAAGAAAATAAGAAAATATCATAAAATTTAACCCACCATTAGAGTATCTTTTACCGACCTCCGTAGAAAAGTCGAAGGATTATCTCACCCCATTACTTTTTGGATCCCAGTGACTTCTACCGCTTAGTCAAGAGTTCTAGATATTCAAAAATCGTCCATAACTCGACAGACCCAATACTGTTTTCTTTATAATATTTTCCATTTTATGTACAGTATTCAGAATGATTTTCGTGTGGTTGGTGGCAAAAAGAACGTAGACCTCAAAACGATGGCAATTGATATGTGGCTCGCATCAGCTGTTCGCCAGGCGCCGAGCCCGCCGTCACCAGCAAGCCACAGGTGCTGCATATGAGTAAGCCTGATAAATTTGGCCACAAACACTGACGGTTACTCCCACATTCATTTCACATTTCACTTTCGTCGAGCCGATACAAGTACGGCAGTAAACGGTCCGGAGTCGTTGACCCGGTGTCCTCGCCGCGTGCCGGTTAGATAATTTCCGCAGTTCGTTGTCAAAATACTCATGACCCAATGGTACAGTGAATAAGCGAGTCCGTTGAACCCGCATTCGAACAAGTACCACATACGTGACGTGATTATTCGCCCGAATTGATAGTGCGATCGGAGCGCTATCAGTCAAAGATACGGTATATTGGAGATAATCGAAACTAGAGCATAAGGTCGTTGCTGAAAAATCAATACTTTTAAGTATTAAACGATATATGCTCGATTTTCTTTGAGCTGCTTAAAATACAAATTGGCGTTGCGTGTTTCAAGCCGGTGTTTCATAGAAAAAATCGATCGAATTTGTATGACAAAGATGGGAAAACACCATGTGAATCTTCCTAGCGGGACCCCCCAAGCTAGAAATATGAAACTAATGGCAACGCTTCAGTAGTTCAATGTACCTTTCGAGTTTAATAATACTTTTCAATGTACCTCAATAGTTTTGGCAGAAATCACGATTTAGTGACTGATCTTCCTAGCGGGGCCCTCCGCCGTTGTACGTTCAAAATACATAAATGATATACCGATCGAATGCATTTTCAATGTACCTCGCGAATTATGTATAAAATTCAAAAAATATATAATAGAACCAAAGAAATTCCGCTTCAAAGGTATTGTCTTCCTAGCGGGGCCCTCTGTAATTAAAGTGAATAAGAATAAAAAAAGTATACAGTTTTAATGTATTTCCAATGTACCTCCTAGTTCTTCATCCATTTACCCAATTTAGATGCAAAATTATGAGATATTTACAAAAATTGTTAAAAGTATGGTCAGCAAAAGAGTTAGTGTTAACTAAACGTAACCTCCTTTATAGTAGGTAAATGTTGGCATTCAATGAGAGATATTTGAAGGACTTTTTTATTCATATCAAATGATAAACACGCGATAAACAGCAATAAATCTGATAATGTTTGTGTAACAATCTACAAACTCCATTGTAGTAATGTTTTTTGATATATTTGTCATCGAAGCATTAATAGTTTTCAATATTAATATATTTGAGAAATGTCAAATCTTTGGCGCGAAGCGAAAAGCGCGCCCGTTTGAAAAAAAAACTTTCAAAATTATTTTTTTATAGTGCTCAAGCACTGGTGTTGGCATATCATTGATTAGCGCGAAGCCAAAAAAAAAACAATATCAACAGTGGATTTCAAAACATAAACAATAAAATTATTTCTTTCCTTTTGCAAACACAGCTCTAATTATTATTCATAGAAACAGTTTTTTAAATTATCTTTCAATAATTTTCAGCGCGGCGGGAAAAACGCGCGCTATAAAAAAATAAAAAATTATCTATTGAAACTAATTATGAGCGCGAAGTCAAGTAAAAAAAAATTACAACAGTAGAATTACAAATAGAAATAATTATTAGTTTCCTTTTGTAAATACATACCCGTAATTCATAGTAATATTTTTTAATTTTAATATCTTTCAGTATAAATGTAACCTCCTTGGCGCGGCGGAAAAGCGCGCGAGAACTAAAAAAAAACAATGAATTAAAAATATCTGCTGATTTTAACCTCAATGTTTTAATTAACTAGGAAACTAATAATTATTATATTTGTTATTCCACTGTTGATATTTTTTTTTACTTGGCTTCGCGCTCATAATTAGTTTCAATAGATAATTTTTTATTTTTTTATAGCGCGCGTTTTTCCCGCCGCGCTGAAAATTATTGAAAGATAATTTAAAAAACTGTTTCTATGAATAATAATTAGAGCTGTGTTTGCAAAAGGAAAGAAATAATTTTATTGTTTATGTTTTGAAATCCACTGTTGATATTGTTTTTTTTTGGCTTCGCGCTAATCAATGATATGCCAACACCAGTGCTTGAGCACTATAAAAAAATAATTTTGAAAGTTTTTTTTTCAAACGGGTGCGCTTTTCGCTTCGCGCCAAAGATTTGACATTTCTCAAATATATTAATATTGAAAACTATTGATGCTTCGATGACAAATATATCAAAAACATTACTACAATGGAGTTTGTAGATTGTTACACAAACATTATCAGATTTTATTGCTGTTTATCACGTGTTTATCATTTGATATAAATAAAAAAGTCCTTCAAATATCTCTCATTGAATGCCAACATTTACCTACTATGAAGGAGGTTACGTTTAGTTAACACTAACTCTTTTGCTGACCATACTTTTAAAAATTTTTGTAAATATCTCATAATTTTGCATCTAAATTGGGTAAATGGATGAAGAACTAGGAGGTACATTGGAAATACATTAAAACTGTATACTTTTTTTATTCTTATTCACTTTAATTACAGAGGGCCCCGCTAGGAAGACAATACCTTTGAAGCGGAATTTCTTTGGTTCTATTATATATTTTTTGAATTTTATACATAATTCGCGAGGTACATTGAAAATGCATTCGATCGGTATATCATTTATGTATTTTGAACGTACAACGGCGGAGGGCCCCGCTAGGAAGATCAGTCACTAAATCGTGATTTCTGCCAAAACTATTGAGGTACATTGAAAAGTATTATTAAACTCGAAAGGTACATTGAACTACTGAAGCGTTGCCATTAGTTTCATATTTCTAGCTTGGGGGGTCCCGCTAGGAAGATTCACATGAAAACACCGATGGCGAGCGGACGTGGGGAAAATGCAACGCACTGAAATAGTAATGAGCTGCAACGCTAGCACGGTAATACCGGATTGGTACCTTTACAAATTGGAAGAAATACTTTTACTTACGTAACTAGTATGTGTGATTTGCATAAAAAATTCACGACCTTTTCGAAATGTATTTCGTGATCCTACGAAATCCGACTGGTTGACTTAAATTATGAATGGTTTATGTAAAAGCTTTTCGGAGCATTGATTTCTTCCGAAATTATCAGAAATATTGGAAGTAAAGTGAAATAGCTTTCCTGCTTATGGATTCACTTCAGCAGATTGCTTTCATTCTCACGAAAAAGGCATTGTTATGTTGACGTAATTGAAGCCTAAAGCCTTTCCGGGTCGTTGGCAAAATAGGAGATCAGTGTGGACTCCTATCTTTGAGGCAATATAGAGTTAATTACATCCGTCGAAATGAGTTTCCGCAGATATCCGTAGAAAGTTTCTGCCTTTTGGGTATTTAGAAAGCCTTTGGGTGAAGTTGGCGGAACATGTAATTTCGTTTATAAAATGCGACTTAGCCTTGCAAAGTTAATTCGTTTACATGGCGTTGTTAACAGGGCTTTTCACATATCGAAATACAAAAATAGAAATTACATTTAGTATACACGCAAACAATAACTCGTAATGCTTTATAGGCACAGTGGATCTCTTGACGAATAAATAGTTTTAATGAATATTAGATTTCATGCTCATAACATTTTCCATTAGCCTCCCTGACAATTTTAACCAATTACGTAAGCATTCAGTGATAATCGGTACATTTTGCTGGGTATTTCCACGGTTGATAAATAGATAATTTATTACGGAACGACAGAAGCGCAAGATAATAAGTGATGTGTAGGTCACTATAGCTTTAGGATTAGTCCTGATGATAATTTTACGAGGCGGCTTTGATTTCAGGATGAAGTTTAACAGTCACCTATTTTACTCGTATAAACAACCATTAGGTATTGTGCACATACGGATACATATCTGACATAACCACTGTAAATAACTTGTATCTAAGGTCGTTTTTGACATGAGGTATATTAGGTAGCTTCTAATAACACAACTTTTACTTTTACATCACTTTACGCGACTGTTACCCAATAAATAAAACTACTTCTAAACGAATAACATTACACATATTCCCTTTAAAGGGCAAAGTAAAATTTCTTGCTACTACATAATTTGATCAAACATTGTAACACCAGGTAAACGATGCCATGACACAAAACACGTGTACGCGGAGTGATTTATTGCAATTTCTGCTCGTCAGGACTTCAACTAAACACTTAATTAAACAGTAAACTCGACATGAAGCATGCAAACAATATTAGAACCGTTTACCTACACTTAACGTCAAGTGTCGGCCATTCAATTCAGTTTATCCGAGATGCGCGTAAACATGCAAAATGGATCATCGAGAGCCGATAACGATCGATCATAACTAATTAATGCTTCTGTGGGTTATTGAACTGCCTTGAAGACCACAGGGTTTTATTACTGTAGATAAACGCATAAGTATCTGATTCTAGTAAATCACACTTATGTTATTTCATGTAGGTACATTTGAACCTGAGGAAATTAACGTATTAAAAGGTTTTCTGTTAAGGAATGGGAAAGTTAGCACTTTCAGTGCCGTTGTGTGTAAGAAAGTTCGAAAAGAGAAAAACAATCTTAGAAATAAGGAGTGTAATCTGTCTAAAAGAAAATTGATGTAGACTACATCAATTTTTTCGGAGCTTCATTTCTCCCCGATTTGATCAGATTTTTATTCCGCTACATTGCATTGGAGCAATACTTCGTTATGCTGGTTTAAATTCTGCATAAAATGCTAGTAAGATAACACACATAATTAACTTGTTAGGTAAAGTTTCCGAGAATTTTCCGATAATTTTAGGTCGAAGTTCAACTTCAAACAGACAAGTTATTTAATCAATACCAATAATTTTCCTATGACTTAATCTCAATCATTGAGCCTAAGCTTCAATATTTTGAATATACCGTTACTGCTTTATATGATGTAATAATATGTAGGTATGGCCATATAATACGAACATCGCGACAAGTGATGAGCATCTACGAGTATGCCGTAGTCGACTACGAAACTTAGATCATGCAAGTTTGCAAGTTAAATTACTACAACGCAAGGGGAAATGGGATTGAAGTTGGAAAACTAAGCGACGATGCTTAATGACTAGGTTGGCAATATGCTAAGTGCGGGCTACGCTGCGTACTGATTTGGGTTAAATTAACACAGAACTTTATGGAAATAAAAACATGTTACTTTTACGAGTAAGCTAGACGTGACTTCTTTAAACAATCGTGTATTCGTTGGTATGGTTATTTTTAGCAGACTTGAAAAATCTAGTACTTGCCTTGCTTTTCTTAGTATTTCTGTGCAAAATCAGTCATCACTCGCATTTCAGTGCGTCGCAAATGTATATTTTGTAATTATTAACCCGACGATGTAACATTTCTTATATGACCAAGTTTTTATGGAATTAAAAATAGCCAATTTTACGTAGCGTAGAGAATCGAGGAGAGTTCATTTTTTTAGTACCATCTTACGTAAAATCAGTGGATTCAAATGACTCTCCAGGAGTCAATTCGGCACTTCGGAATTTTAGCGTTACTTTCGCGCAGAAAGCTGCATGGTTTTTACGATCGTTACAACCTACTACAGATCCCTTCCAAATTGCTGTTTTATGATGTTTTAATCATAGAATTTTTAACTACATGTTCGGTTATAATGGCATCAAATATTGTCTATCCATGGTAATCGACTAAAGTTTCCGCTTAGGAACAAATAAATCACCTAAGCGACGGGGAAATTTCCAAGCGCGTTTTTCCCGTATACTAATGCTAGGCTTCTTTCCATTCCATTTCAAAGGGCTTCTGATAACACGGCATGCGGACACATAGATTTAAATCATTGGATATGCCCTCGCCATACTTTGACCCGCTCTGAAATTGGCATCAAAATTTGAAGCGCCTGTGGCTTCTTATTGTAGTGGCAGCATGTTGAAACGAACCATATGTTAAACAAAATAATGCCACAGGTTCTCGTGTCAGGGCATATTTTACGATTTAAATCTATGTGCGGACACCAGGATACGGGTAATTATGATTCCGGGTTTAATGAAGTGATGACGTCAACTGCTTGGTGCAGCGGAATTTGATGCGGAGTTCGTCGACCTCAAAGGTGTGTCAAAGCAAGATAACTTTCTATCGACCGATGTGAATAGCATAATGATTGGTAAACGATTTTTGACAGTTTTCTCAACTTGGAAATGGGCACCTCTGGTACATAATTAGTCTTGGCATAAATTCATTCAATTGTTCTATTCCTACTTGAGATCGTCATATTTTTTTTACTCTGCAAATATAGGTAGGTACCTACATAGTTGTTGCACAATAACAGTGACCAGAACTGCAAGTTATACGTAAAAAAAATCGATAATTAATCTATTCAAAACTCTCTTATGTAATCTTTAATATTATATTTAATAATAATCTTTAATATTTTTGATTATAAGTATTGAGAACTCTAAGCGATTTTGTTGACACGGAAAATATCGTTCGTTTCACAAATTTTGTTCGTCGTCGGGAAATTTTTGACGAATTCTGCAAAGTTTTAATAAGTTTCAGGGGTTTCGATAAGTTTTTATATGAAAAAGTTTATACTGCCATGATAGCAATATTTCATAAGGACATCATTATATTTTAAACTTAGTCTTAGTTTTATCACCTTAAAACTTTGTGGCCAGAAATCTGCTTGATAACCGACCTGGGAACTAACAGCTGTATCCACGAATGCAGTTCGTTTGGCAGAGTCAGACATTTTCAACTGTTGCAATATTAAGCGAATGTAGGAATGCAATGGCTATATACGCTAAGTCAACTATTTATCCGCCTACCAATCTTTTCCCATTTACTCTGGTATGTAAAAAAACTATTAGTTTAGCGATTTAGATGGCTTGACATAAAACGCTTAGGCAGAAATATAATATCAGAATAATAACAAAATGGCACCCTTTAAACATCAAAGGTAGATTCATATCTTGATAGATGAACCGACGATCTTTGGGTGAGGCTTCCTAACAGCAATCATGGAACACGTTTGACCGAATAACATCAAAATCAATAAACAGTATCCACAGATCAACGTAATACCTATGTTACTCATACGTATGGCTCACGTATGGCCTATGCATCTGTTAAGTTAGTAAGTACTGGTCGTACTCAGTTAATACAATTTATTGCAATTACAATAACCAAAGATATCTATTTGATACTTGCCGTATAAATATCCATACATTAACTCGTAAAACGCAAGATTAATAAAGGTTATCTGCGGACTTTGGCATTTAACTCTGATACATTGGCGCCGATGCAGATACGTTAAGATAGCTTGTTCGCCAAAATAAGGCATAAATGCATATTAGTAAATTTGAATGTGCATGACGCTCGGCGTCGACCGCGCCGCGAGGCCGGCCGATCACCTCTTATGTAACCGCGAAGTGCAATAACCGCACTCAAAACAAATTGCGAATAGGTGCACCGCGCACCAGGGCTTTGATCTTGATTGTTTAGCAGCTGTTTATAATAAACTCCGGCTAAGAGGTCGTTGACACTGCTAATTGCTTGTGGGATGTAAACACGGTCATTAAATCACGTTTGGTATTGACGCGGGTGTGTCAACGTATTAGGTGAGGCGATTACCTGACTAAGTTAATTGAACTATGTACCTCTACGTATTTAGATACTACTTAGACGGCTCATTTTGTGTGGAGTATTAGGTTACTCTATGCAACTGATGTTTACCTCAGGGCTAAGTGTTTATTAACAGAGAAAACGCATTGCGTGACATCGAATTTATTGCAAAGGAATACTGTTATAGTACCTATGTTACAATTACACCACGACAGCAAATAAAGTACAACTTGGATTAAAAATCGTTTTTTTTTCTAACCGTTATGCCTACGATGTAAGATGTAGTTAAATGGTCATGTTGCATAACATTTTAAAGATTTACATAAATGAGTGAGTAATTTCGGATTAGGGGATTTTTCAGTGGATTAATAACATTAAAAACAGATTAATATTTTTAATGATTTATTCAATCAAAAAGTAATTTATGGCACCAAATATTTGAATTCTTATATAAATTTGGACGAAGGCAATTTACAATAGCATTTTACTAAGACAAGTTGTTAGGTACGAGTTTATCAACACAAAAAAGAGTATCACCACCTTAAGTCCTTGTAAGTAATTTTCACCCATGAAATAATTTATGAAGGTACACACAAACCACCAAGTACTTAAGTATACATATGTAGATACATGCTGTACCTATGTATACTTAACACAAATAAGAGCCGGATCATGCAAAGTGCAGTAACAGGCAAATGCCTCAAGCAGAGTACGCACCGTCTAAAGGCTTCTGACTCCGGAAACAAGTAATTTAATTCTACGTTAGAATGTCTTTCAGTAGGAGTATTTATTTAGGTACTTCAAAAGTCAAATCTGAAATGGTCATGGTATTGACGCCATGGCGCTAACATGATTATGCACTTACGAAAATCACGGGGTTCATAAAATTTATATTGTCATTTTGATTTTTTTAAGTTGTCTTGTTTCCCTTGTTAAGGTTATGGAGGTCAGATTACAATCGCGCCAATATTTATTATATTCAGGCTTTTCAATTCAGGACCATAGTCGCAGCGTAAACGGCTATGAGGAAATGGCCGAGGATGCAACCGGGAGAGGCGCTACAATGACGATGATTGTCATTTTGCATTGTAGAAACGTTATACTAAAATAACACAACGGGATTCATATTATCAACCTCTGACAAGTTCAAACTCCAGTCTAGGTTGTTTTATTTCACTTTACTGCTGGGTTTTGTATGAAGCTATTGATAGGAACGATATTCTTTTTTAAGGCAGATTTTCTCAATGTATAAATCAAATCATTTCATTTGGAATGTTTTTTATGCCTAAACCATATTTACTTTTAAAACCCTAAGAATTCCAAATATATTTACTCAGGATAAAGACATGCCATCCATTGAAAACTAAAATACATATATAAGCAAAATTGTCTTGTTTTTTTACATTCAAAAAATCGGAAAACATGTTTTGCTACTTTTACAAACATGCAAAACATTTTAAGAACAAATTATAACGAGCTAAAATGTTAAAAATTTCATAACATAATATCATGTTGCAAGTTCTTTATAAATCTTAATAAACACAATAAATGAATAACTTCAATAACATTCTCATGGAAAATGTCACATTTATATTACTGAATTACAGTTGAATCTAAAAACATGTGCGAACAACACAGTAAACATTTATTGTATATTTAAACTATCAACTATTCAATCTCAGACTTTTCAGTAATCTTTTCAAGATAATATCAAATCTTATGACAGTCCAATTTATCGCACCATTATTTGTAGTCTCTTAAATATAACATTTAGAACAATTACATTTTTAACTTAACTAATAACTAATATGTATATAAATTAGATTAGCAACAATACCTACACTATGGGGTTTTGATGAAATTGATTTATTTTGTATTCATTTTTTCCATAACTAGACTTTTACCACTTTTTTGCTTCTTCACTTTCATAGCTTTTATTTTGCTACACTATTTTCACCTATCTAGAGACCATTAACCGTGGAGATCTTATAAACCTTGTTTCAAGTTTTTTTTTTTGGAGAGGTCTTTACATTGAATTGACTGTCCAAATCACATGAACTCTATTATAAATTACACAAAATTATTATTTTCAAAGTATAAAATAAAATACATACAACACATATGTAGGAGTTATACTAAATTTTAACCTACACATTTATAAGTAGGTACTCAGTTGGGAATTATTTGTGTGAGTAGAACAATTATTGCATGCCAATGCCCCACAACAAAGGGATTACATAACAATGACACAAAGTTGTAAATAGCTTGTAAATCATTCTTGCACATAAACGTCATACTAACTCTTCCTCGCAATAGTAACTGCCATAGTCCATAAACTTAATACTAAGTATATAAATTATAAGTATGGCCACATGGTAAGAATACAATACACAAATAATGTTCTAGTATAATCTTGTTACACAATGAACAATAGAATAAGATTATGTCTCATTTATATATTATTATTTTAGTCACCATTTATAAAACTTAATCACAGTTACCTATTCAAATTGTTGAACTCGTTTTACATTGGAAGGGTTTAAAATATTGCTCTAAATATGTAAAAACTCAGTCAATTCATTATAAGTTCGGTAGTTTGCAAAAATATTGTGACACCGACTCAATTCAATATTTTTACGAAAGGTGTAAACTTTTCAATTCTTATTTAAATAATTCACACAATATCACATCAATAAATGCAAAAAGAAAGAAATTCTGTTTCAGATATATTGCAATAAATTAAATGTTTTTCTCGCTATGAGGAGTACAAATGTAAACTGTAAAACTCAAACACTTCAATAGTCCTTTGACAACATGACGAACCTTCTGAAAAATATCACATTTGTTTCTTCTTTCATTTATCAATCTGCAGTGCTATTAAAAGGAAGGAATTTAGATCAATCGTTCGACCTTCATGCCCGTTCATTAGCCTAGGCAGCACTCAACATTATGCACTTCATCAGAAGGCAAACACTTCATTTACATAATCATTCTATTCAAGGGGCAGTCAACTTATCAACTACTTAATTCTAGGTAATCATTTGCTTATGTAAAATTCATAAGGAATATTCCTCACATATATAAAATAATATAATTATTATCTTAATATGTTTATTGTTGATTGCATGTTTTAGACAAAAACACTATATATCAAATGTTGTAGATTATCAAATTTTATTATTTACCTACAGCCAGCAAAGGTAGAAATTTTAAAAATATCTTCAAGAATTTTCATTTGTTTTACTATTGGCACAATTTTCTTTCACGATAATAATTCAGTAGGTATATCAACTCATATAATATGATGATTACATTAAATCATACACAGATCAACAATTTGCACAGTGCAATGCAACCTTTATGGCATCACAGTAAGATTTATATACAAACTCGAACTGACAAATTCGAATCTCTCAACGGACCGTCTCTCCTTGGTCTCTCTCTCCACATGAAGACCACGTGACACCTAAGATGGCGGCGACTTTAAACCGACAAAACGATCGCATCATACAAAATCTCGTGAAAGGTACATCGAATACACTATTCTTTTTTAAACGCCAATATAAGAAAATAGACAATTGCTTCCACCTTCAAACCCCAACCCCGTTTTAATTTAAGTGACATAAAACGGCATATTACTGAGTTCCTTAGTAGCTAACCTAGCAGCCCTATTCAACGTGACATTGCAGTGACTATGCAGTGCTTCTAACACGTCGCTCTCCTTCTTACTCCACTTAGATTGCATTGCGACAGTAAACGCCGTGCATGAAAATGTGCACAGTAAAGATATTAGGATGCATACCCTCATTCGGAGGGGATCGCTCGGTTGTTCGAGTAAACGTAAGAAGTTAAAGCTGTCGTCGTCGAATAGGACTTTATCCACTACGTCAGCGTGCTCCGGTAGGTCTTGGAGGACGGTTATGAGTAGGCCGATGATGTTCAATGCGATCCGGGGGGTTTTAGAATCTGAAAATATATTTTTTGCAGAGTCAACACAAAGCATTGTATTGTGATCAGCAAGCCGTACGGTTTCATTATTTTTTATTCCATCGTATCGAATGGACGATGATTATTGCAAAAAAATGTTGTTATGCTTCCTTTGTGTTAGTTGTTTTTCTACTATTAAATCTATTAAATAGGCATAATTACATTTAGAAAATTAGAGTGCGATTTTCATAAAAATTTCCCATCTAAAGAAATTTCAATGACTGGTGTTATCAACTTTATTGCCGCCACACCAAATGTCTTAACCCATTAATGGTCAAAGTGATACCAGAGGGATTTGATTAAAAATTTATTTATTTTCGTATTATAGATAATACAAAAAAATATGCTTATGAGAAAAAAACTGAAAAAATATGTTTTTCAGGAATTTATAGGGGTGTTCCCAAATTGGCACAGTGGCCACTAAAGGGTAGTAAGTGGTCTAGTGCTAGAGTCATCTTTTCATATAAAACTTGTTGTTTTATTGGCTTCTTTTATGGCAAATGACACTAGGTACTCGTTTCACTAGCTTTCTGATCTGCTTTATCGTGAAGGTGGTGCAGATCAGACCATCCATGGTTGATGTTGAAGGACAAACAGAGGGTTTTATGGGCGATGTCTTTGTAAAGAGTGCGGAAAACAGGCTTCGTGTAAAAAGTAGAAGATACATAGACTTATGTCATCTACCAATGATATATAAAAACACTTTCTAGAATTTTCTAGAAGGTTGTGGCATCCGCACTATATCTGTATTGTGAAGAAAACGTTTTATCGCTGCTCTAAAGCAAAATATGTCCATTATTTCGAATCACGTACAAAATACTAAGATTGACTACCATGTCCAATATTCAATCATCAACTATTTTACTATTTGACCAATCCATATAGGATCTTTCACTGCCCCTTTCCTTCTTCTTTCCCTGCCCAGGGTCTATGTAGATTTTCGTATTTTTCTATGCCAGACAGGAAAATTTGATGGTGCACTAGTTACAGTAAATCGGATTCAAGCTTTTTTGTGGCATATGACTTGTCATTGCTGCTATCAGAAAGACACCCTAAACGCGAAAAAACACGTCTATATTTTTATTTAAAAAAGGTAAATAATACATTGTCAAACTTTTATCAGGTCATTATAAAACCGTATTTTTCGACGATGTCAATTATGCTATGGTGGAATAATGGCCAAGTAATACTCCAAATCATGGTCATTGTAATCATTGTTGGAATAAATAGCCTTTTCTGAGCCTTTTATGTGGTAATGAATGCTAAAAATATGTTAGCGAATAATTTTCGAAAACCAAGAAATCGAGTAAAACTGATATCGCTTGTGGCCGCTGTACCCAAATTGGCACAGCAAAGTTGCGGACACAATAAAAGCTTACATAAAAACTATTTCTCATTGAAAAATGTTTTAAATCATTGGTTATTTATTGTTTTCAAATAATATACGGAAAAATAAGATTTATTGTATAAAACTATTGAATTATTTGTTTAAATCTCTATGTACCTCCCAGCATGATCTGATTACAAAATTCAACAAATAATTATGAAAACACCAAGGCTTATAAACCAAATTTAGTTTTGTGTATTTATTGACTAGACTTTCAACTACGCGAAACTGTATTCGGATATTAACTGGTGTCAATACTTATCATTTCTACCCTCAATAACTAAGTGTTCCCAAATTGGCACAGCAACCATTAATGGGTTAATACGACTGCATCCTAAGACATGAGAACATTTTGACAGTACACCGTCATCAACAAAAAAAATCTAGGTCAGGTCAGGGTCTCGTCAGGTCTACTACCGGTCTCGGTAGCTTAGTGGTCAGAGCGCTTGCCCGGATTGCAAGAGGCGCTGGGTTCGACTCCCGCCTGAACGATATCGGATGAATTTTTCTTTGATTTCTATATTTAACAAAAAAAATCAAATCTATAAAAATCATGTTACTCACAGTGCTTGAGCAGCCCCGTGAACACTGGATGGGCGTTGTGCGCGGCGAGCGCCGTCGCGAGCTGGCGCACGCCGCGGCACGAGCGCACGCACAGCCACGCGCACACCTCCACCATGCGCCCCACGCCCTGCAGCCTAAGGATACGAGAATATCGTCTTGATTGCGGCGTTACCAGACCTTAATTTGAACTTCATTTGTGTAATAAGTATAGCAGTAACTTTCAATCGACATCAACTAATCGATACCACCATCGATCATTTCCGACGATCGATGATGTATTGTTTTGATGCAATTAAGGTTTCCAGAACTTGCAAACGATCGTCGATATCGAACGGCGTCGTTTGGTGTTTAATCGATCGATTAGTTGAGCAGAATCTATCGACTAAGGCCGTCAATTTTAGCTACGGTCGCAGCCATCCATCGACAATCGATGGATTGGTCTCGAAATTAGTGCAACCTTATTATCCTACCTATATAAAAAAAACTATAAGCAACAAAATCAAAACGTGTCATAACTTACTTTTCCTCTGAATCATCTTCAGAACCTTTGTTATTTTTCATCAACGTGTTGATTGCAGCGACGAAGTTGTAAACTACCTTGGCTTCTAGATAAACCTGCGTAAAAGTATAAACATGAATGGTTTAGTCAATACTATGATTGCGCTAACTCATATTTTCTAGCATATTTTTAATAAATAATAACCACCTCGTCATTCAGTATTTAGCGAGTGCCCTTAAAGTTACGTTTACAAGATAAATATCTCTGGACATTATTCACACAGCGCCATCTAGCCCCAAACTAAGCATAAGCTTGTGCTATGGGTGCCAGACAACCACAGACAACTGATAAACATTATTTATGTACTTTTTTTTTGTAAATACATACATATTATAAATAGAAACACCTAGACCGATACAAACAGACATGTTCATGCACACAAATGTTTGTACCGTGCGGGGATCGAACCCGCGACCTTTGGTATAATAGCCGACTTCTCGACCATTACACCAAACGGCTTGTCTAGATGGCGCTACTGTCGCTTTTGAATATAAGTCGCGCAACTAGCACTTGTTGTCGAACGAGGTTCACCGTGCTGCTCGTTCGCTTCCCTCCTACATAGAATAACTTGTCAACTCACGTCCTGTATATTGAGCAGCGTGTGCCTTGGCAGCGCGTGCGCGAGGGCGGGCAGCGCTAGGAGAGCAGCCACGGCGCCGCACACACGCGCGCCGCGCTCGTCCAGCGCAGCGCTGCCCACCACGCCTATCACCATGCTCACCTGCAACACGACATCATCATCATCATTACACATCATCATAGTCCTCGCAAGACATCAATGAGATCATCAATCAATCAATCAATCAAAATATACTTTATTCAAATAGGCCTCATAAAAGCACTTATGAATCGTCAATTTATCGTCAATCATTATTAGCCTATTGCACTCCACTGGTGCATATAGACCTGTCGAAGTGAAAGGGTAACGCCCACATCACCACGCTAGGCATGCGGGCCGGTGAACGCCGCTGCCCAGTCCCATTGAATATCCCTTAGTCGCTTCTCCCGACAACCCCGGGAAGAAATCCGATCACGAAAAATACAGAAATCCGCTATTTGTGCACAGTGAACGTCGAAACCTGTCGAAGTATTTCTATCGTTTTTAACTAATGACAGCAAAAAAAACCGTATAAAAACTAGGCCGCGGTGGGCGGGGCTTAAAATTGAAACGGACACAACAACCGATTACCGATTTCGCCTCTGATGCACAAGTATTTGTGTTACTTTTAGCGCCGAAAATGAGAAGATTGTATGAAGGTGTTTTGTGACGTCGATATTACTCTCGTTGGCAAAAAGAAAATTGATGTAGAACTTACCATATTAAGTTGTGTAAGAGATTCAACATCACCGTCCATAACTTCACTTATGTTTGAGTTTAGAAATGCTTCCCATTCCTCCAACTCGATCGATGAGGGTTCTTTGACTGTTATAAAATAATTACCATTTAAAAAATAATAATCATGACAAGTAATAAAGAAATAATATGTTTTCAACATTAAGTATGTTACCTTCATGTTTCTCTTCAGGTATAATAATCCGATCGTTGTTTGCGATTTCTTTGTCATCAGATGTTTCTTCAATAACTTCACACTTTTCACTGTCTTCATCTTTTTCTTCTTTTGAACATCTCTCTTTATCAGTGTCAATGATACTTGGAATTTCTAAGTTAGGTTCACTGGTGCGTCGTTGCGTCTCATTCTTGTCCCAACTTTTATTGAAACGAAACGATCTTTTGATACTTCTCGTAAGCCTGTTTCCGCCGCTACCGAACCTGAGTTTTTCCCTAGAAAACTGAAGTATCTTTTGCTTATAAGATGGTGGAACACTTTTACTTAATCCCGAACTGACTTCACTACTACATTTCGTTGAACTTTTCGGATTTTCCAAACTATGAGAAGCTGTATCTACTTTTTTTTCTTTTGATTTAACTTCAACTGAACCCTTGTTGGAATTGGTTTCCATTTTAGCTTCCTCGACAACTTTGTCAGTATTATGTTTTTCTTCAACAATCTTGTCCATTTTATTGACAGCTGCATCATTTTGTTTTTTAGTTGCCGCCATAAGTTGAGCCATATTTTTTTCTAAGTTACAAACTACCAGGTTTGAATTATTCATAACATTATATTCATGTCTGAGTAATTTTGCATTAGCAGCTGTGATTGGGTGAGATTGGTCTTCGTCGTCAGTTTTAAGACTGTCTCGTACACTAAAAGCACTTGTAGCCCTGACACTGTCGTCATCCGACATAGGGACGCATTCCATCGCTTGCATTACGCGGACATTTCGTAAATCATGTTCTCTCGCTTCTGGTTTATGTGAACTACTTTCCATTTTCATAATTCTGAAAACAGAAGTTCATCAAAAGTAGTAAACTCAAATTTGACAATTTAGTCAAATAAAATTTCAGTACATAATCAAAACAAATAAAATTTTAATCACATTTATCGAAGTGAAAGTATTAAAACATTGTAAAACCTGTATTAAAATAAAAGATTTTGTATTGTATATTAACACAAAATTTTTTAAGTTTAGCCATTTTTAATAATATGTCCAACATCACTAACAATATTTACCTAGCATTACTATTGATTTTATCCTTTTGCATCTGCTTCGCCTCCTGTTGGCTATGTGTCAAAGGTTTCGTGAATGGTGATTCACTTTGTACATCTTCTGGTAAAATAAGCACATGACCAGCTACGAATTGGTGTTCAAGAATCTGTGGCCAAGTCATTCTCCTCATCGGATCTTTATGTAGAAGGCCCTGTAATAACAAATGAAATATAAGCAAATCAATAAAACATTAAAATGAAAAATGAAATAAACAATTTTGTCAATCTCTCAGTCATTGAATGGAATAAAAACTATTTTTCCACTGGCAGATGTAAATATCATAACTACAATTAAAGCCATTTCATAATACTTAATACCCTCCGGCCGTATTCGGCCATGGCGGCCGATCTTACGATCAGCCAGGTACGCAGGATATATTATAGTGCACAAGTGAGTGTGCAAGCACAGGTGCACTCCCTATTCCTTCACTCTCATAATTCGGTGGGACAGCAATCTGACACGACCGTAGAGAGATCAGGCGCAGGACCAAAGGCTTAACGTGCCTTTCGAAGCACGGAGGAGCTCGAGATGAAATGTTTCGGTCACCCATCCGATGACTGGCATCTGTGAACGTTGCTTAACTTTAGCAACCGCAGGCCGAGTGCGCTAAACACTGCGCCATCGAGCTCCTCATAATACTACCCTGTATATAAAATGAAATAAAAGTTTTACTTCAAAAATAAAATATGTATTACCTGCAAAAACGATCTAGCTTCCATGCTAATGAAACTGGGCCATTGCACCGGTTTGTGTCTGATCATGCGAACGAGCTGCCATATAGACATGGTGCAAAATGGTGGCTGGCCTGCCATCAGCTCATACACAATACAACCCAGAGACCACAGGTCCGCCTGTAATTAAAGATAATGTTGCATTTGAAATAATATTTACTAACCATTGACTGATGTTTTTGATAACCTACAAATGAAAAAAGTTATTACAGAACTTGGCAAATTTTAACCTCTACCTTAATAAATAAGATTAAGGGGGATAGAGATTTTAATATCAGGCATGCTTTAGAAAATGGCAATGGAAAAACATAGGCATAAGAGTTCTAAAATTCCCCTTAAATTGCAAAAACATAGGTATGTAATTATTATTTCTGGCCTACCTACTTACAATTTCATTTTATTATTGTAATGATTCACATAGATACCTGATGGTCATAAGGCTTTTCTTCAATAAGTTCAGGAGCCATATACAATGGCGTTCCTTTGATGGAGGTGAGGATATGGGTTGAATTGGTCATTATGCGAGCCAAGCCAAAGTCACAGAGCTTAGCCCGCCCTGTGCTATCGAGCAATACATTTTGAGGTTTTAAGTCCCTGAAATAATAAGGAAAAACAAATTTGAATAACCGGAAACATTTTTAATTCCTAATTCTACTATCATCATTCCCAGTTTATCTGGGGTGTTCGCAATACGTTGACTTCTTCTTTACAGGCCTACCATTCGTATTTGAGTCATTCACACCTCTTTCACTGTCTACTGTCTACATATTATATTACTTGATAAAAATAAGTTTATTTTTATTTCATTAGCATTTGAATTGTTTGGCTAGTCAAGTAATGTTTATTGTTGTGTTTTTTTATAGTTAATAAATGAAAGCAATACCTGTGTAAAACTCTGTGTGAGTGCAAATAGTATAATGCGGACACCAAGTCCCAAGTAATTTTCTTCACTTTCTCTTCATTCAAGCAGCCTTCCTTAGCTAAGATACTGTGTAATTCCTTCTCCGCATACTCTGTGACCACGACTAGCTCAGATTCAGTATCGAAGCTATCTATCATATGTATTATGTTTGGATGTTTTAGCTGCCTTTGAATGTCACATTCTTGTCGAAGATTTTTCAAGTCTTTAGAAGACCGACCTTTCTGCAAATTAACACAATTTATTTTTTAATATAGAATGTTTTCATCTAAAGGTAATTAAGCAGGCAAGCATCTTAAACATTGTATTTACAAACACCCCTTGTGTTCCTTTAGGTTATTAATAATAATAAAAATCATTTATTTTAGGCAATATTTATATGAATTATAAGATTTGCATTGTACTAGCTCAAGCCCAGTCAGCACACTTATATTACATACCTTCCTAATAACTTTGAGGGCTACAATATCTCTTGTTACTTTGTCCTGCGCTTTAAATACTCGTCCAAACGATCCTTCGCCAATGAAGGATAACACATCAAAGTTCTCCATTGTAGATCTAAGAAGTTATTCCTGGTTACCAATTTGCCAATCGTTTTACTGTTCTCGCAAAAATCATCATTTCATTTAGAATATCCAGACAGTAATATGAATTTCTATAAAATCTTAAACAGAAAACTTAAAACGCGACCAAAACAGAAATAGAAGACAAGAAATTGTCAATGTCAAACAAACAAAAGTCAAAACTAGTCTTTTGACAGTTTATAACATCGTTCAAAAATTGTGAGTAGGTACTGTACTTTCTGTATTGCAAAATTGTAGAAGTATAATTCTATGAAACAAACAGAAACAAATTAATAATAATTTAGGCACATTTTTACTTATTTTTTATAAAATACCTAAATTGTTGAGCACAAATTCAAGAATGCAGTCAAAACTAACTACGAGGCCGTATTGGTTAGTATGTTCAAAATTGGTATTTGTGTGGCACGCACGACACAATAGGCACCGTGCGTAGCGATGACTCTGCCATCTCATGACTCATATTCGATACTTTTACGCTAAATGTCAAATTTTGCTGTCAAACCCTTTTGAACCCAAACCGAACCCGAACTGTCAAACCCAAATCTTTGTTCAAACCACAGAAAAAAAAACCGGGATTTTAGCGCTCTCTACTTAAAGTTTCTGCACGGTGCCTATCTATATTCTTACCAGATTGACAAAAATACAAATAATTAAAAAAGTCCTTTGCAACATGTTGCAACATAGACGTTTACTTTATCTGATTCATTGATATACAAAAACCCAAGATACACAATCAACGTCTATAAAACGTCAACATCAGAAGAGTGCACAATTTTGAATTATGCACTTATTTCAAATAGTCTTGCGTCGCCCGCGTCATAGCAACGTCGTTGACAATGCCGAAATGCGCAATGAAAAATTGTACAAATAGTATGACAAGAACGTTAAAAAAGGACGGGATTTATTATTTTCGGTAAGTTAAAATGTTTATTGATTCTTTTTAGTGGATTTTATAACTTAATAAGCAACGTAATATATTATTACAATTAAATTTGTTTCGAACCGTCAGTCACCGGCTCCAGTCTAATACGGCAAATTCCAATGGCCGTTCTTTCATTGTCAGAACGATGCATTTCAATCCCCTTTTATTTTAGTCGCATTATAAGAAGGCTCTGTTCGTATTTCAAAGGAGACGATATTTTTTTGTGATGTTAATTTTTTAAAATATGTTTTTGCATTTATCGCTTTGATAATAACAAGTATTTTTATATACATCAATTGTATTTTTTGTATTATAATATCGTTTTTAAGCGAATCCCATAAATTGTTTTGGAAGATTTTTTCATTTTTGTTTCGTCTCATCTCCAACCATCCATTCAATTAGATTTCAGTTGGAACTTTTTTATTAATCATTTGTTCTTATAGATTTTTGTGCATCATTTTTTAATTTATGATATACAATAAATTTAGGTGACGAAGACGAGTTCTATATTTACATAATGAATTTCTTATTCTTTTCTTTTTAGTATTCCTTGTGGCCCAATACCATGCTGGCAATGGACATCAATCGTCAGTCAGCCAACAAAGGCATGAAGATTCATTAAACACGTTTCAATTTTAAGTTTAAACATGTAGTTAAATAAGGTTTTACGGTACTTTGTTAAATGACTACTTGCCATTTTTATGTTTGTATGTACATAATATTATTAATTTGCTTTAAAAATGCTTGTATATAATAATTAAACAAATATTTGTCTCCACTCCGAGCTTTGTTCTATGTGCGAAATTATGTCATGTCAAAGTTTGACTTTTGGTTTTGGTGACACTATTGAGTGTTACTTTTGTTCGAGACTGTGCATCTTGGGTTTTTGTATATCAATGATCTGATTACATTTTTTTAACATTTTCATACCTTCAATATTTTAATAGCAAATGTTCTAAAAGGCAGATCATTGCTTTTTAACCCAGACAGGAGTATTATTAAATATAATATGTACCTACAAAGAAGCTCGTACACAGTCTGTATAAATTAGGACATTTATAAACCACTATAAAAATATGATTACAGCTGCTACTTGAGATGTGCAACTGTTATGCATTTCTTCAATGATTAGGTACCTACCTATAGTTAAATAGATTGTAGTTGTAACCAAACATTAGCTGCATCCATAGTACCTACTTACAAGCTTCAAGCTTAGTGTGGGCTAGGCAATTGGTGTTTGAGAAAGAAGTTATAGAAGTTATTTATTTATTCAATAATAATGTATACACCATTATAATTATTAACATTTTCTTTTTAAAGTATTCTATTAACTGACTGCTCTGGTACATGCAGTGGGTAGGTTCCTATGCTTAGTCGAGTACCTAGTCGTCGAGAATTTGAACGTCATGTACGTTACTTCTGTATTTTTGGAAATAAAGATATATTATTATTAAGTAATTTTTGGTGTATCCCATTCCCATGGGAGCA
Organism: Nomophila noctuella; assembly: GCA_958496325.1. NCBI lineage: Eukaryota > Metazoa > Arthropoda > Insecta > Lepidoptera > Crambidae > Nomophila > Nomophila noctuella. The sequence continues at coordinate 10,642,274 of OY292484.1, forward strand.
ATTATTCTTGATAATAAGTATCCTATCACCTAAGTCAGCCAATACCCTTTCTGTAGGTATACCAAATTCATCAAAATCCGTTCAGTAGTTTCAGCGTGATTGACAAACATCCAAACAAACAAACAATTCACAATTCTAAAATTAATAAAAATAATAAGATAAGAAATAAAGATTATACCTTTAATTTTTGATAGGGACAACATAATTCCATAAATGCTTTATATTTTCTGCCTTTTACCCGAAGGGACGCTGTTGTGGCCAACAAGACATATTATGCCTATTATGCCAGACCGTTCTTCTCTTTAGGATCTAGGACCAAAACAATTAACAATCATTACTTGTTCAAATGGTACTGAATTATTGCACTTAGTTGAAATTGTCTTTGAGTAGGTTCGTAGTTCATAAACCTGCTAGTATCGGACTAGTAGGGGCTCGGGCGGGCCTATAATGACACGCCCTCTTAACGCCATAGAGTATGTTTAGCGAATCTAATAGCTAACTTTAAATTCAGCGTAGAGCTAGTTGTTTTTCCTTTCAGAAAATCTCTTCACACACGTTCGACGTTCCATTCTCAATTAGTTTTCTAGCCATGCTAACGATTAAAATAATAAAGTGCAAGTAAAATCTATTCTTAATTCCTAGCCGGGAGTTTTCAACACTCTAGCACAGATTAATCTTGAGATTCGACAGCGGTATCCCGAGATTGCTGATTCTTTGTTGTCTATCCGCTATTTATACTCGATTACGCAGCAACCAACTGTACGATATCTCGCTTACACACAATAAAACACGGACCAACTGGGCCAGAGCGCCCATCACTGAATAATATCTTGCAGAGAGGCCAAGCGCTCGATAATACTAGAATTTAATAGCTAGGTACCACACGGAAAAAAATACATACCTATGGCAAAAATAGTTTGTGAATTTGGTATACTTTAATATTAAGGTAAATGTATCATTACTTTAAGTAAGGTAGAGTTTAGTGGAGCTCCCACTCGAATGAGCCGCTCGTCTGGGGAAGTGCCTCCACCTTACATAAGACCACAGTGTAATTGGACTTCGTAACTGTTGTGATAAGTTTCTGCTTGTGAGTAAGGTCGCCAGAGCTCAGTTTCGGGTCATAAAGCCAGGAAACGCACCTGCGACCCTTACGGTTGTTGTTGTCCATGGGCAGCAGTGGTCACTAACCAACACATGACCTGCATGTTCGTTTGCCGCCCAACCACATTAAAAAACTTTGCAAATTGTACAAATCATTTATAGTTCAAAATGGCTGATTTAGTTTCTTCAATTATACTCTGTCCACTATAAGAAGCGTCTTTTGACAGGTCGCCGATTGACAACATTGGTGATGTCCTAAAGTATCTCAAATGTGTCAACAATCCGATTGTACTATTATCATTATTCGACTTAGGTACGTAAAAAATAACCGATTTCGATAAACATGCGTTTTGATTTAACATTCTCTTAGATTTATTGTAAACAAATATAAATCCATATATTTGAGTTAATTAATTAAATATAAAACAAGTAAGTCATATTAGTAAAGAAATTTAAATCCAAATGTTGTTACCTTTCTATGTAAAATATGCATTATACCTTATGAACATGTTATGAAGAAGTTTAGATTTATTCATAGCATTTATTTCTATCGATTATTTGCTATCGGGGGCACAATCGTTCTAATCGTTTTTCGTAGCACATCACTGAGTTGGTAGTAACCGTCCATGAAGAACAATATTCTTTTTTCGAAAATTAAACGAAAACAATTCGAACTTTCATGGGCGTGAGCTGTCAAAAGACGCTTCATAAAGTGGACAGAGTAGGTATAGCTCATACATAATATAGTTAGTCTTTGAAATAAAATGCGATGTGTAGAGATCTGCTACACAGTCATCCTTCTGTCACACTCCAATGTGCTTTGCCTCTGCTGAGAATTATTTCACATTGAAACATAATATATTCCGCAGCCGTGCACAATACTGTAAACAAACGAGACAGAGCGTAGGCGGTTGTGTACGTTAGGGATTTAAGTAACTTGCAAATTTTTTATCAGATTAAATTTCTTTGAGCTTCCTGGAAATGCATTGTTTAGTTTCTTTCAGACTACGTGACGACAATCAGCCGCGCTAGCTAAGCCCGCGACCGTGTGACTCGGGCGCACAAAATAAGCGCCCACTACCCACTAAAACCCTCCGGTTTCCCCTTTTGCTCGCATCAGGACCGATCGCTGCCAGCCGCCGAGGGGCGGCTTATGTTCGACCCGTTCCCGGCAGCCCCTAGGCTGGGAGGGCGGCATTCCACCAGCGTCAAAAAAAACGACTGTTTGTGGGTTTTACACATTTAAAAACAGAGATCCTCACTAACTGTCAGATGACACGAAGATATCGGTACGAGGAACCGAGCAAGGAAGATCTGCCTACTGGGCCGTTATGTTCATTCCATGCCACTTCTTTGTATAGTGGAAAGAGTAAAAGTAGTGAAGGTCTTTTTTCCTTAAATATAAACATTTCTAATGCATTTGCCAAATAACGGGAATCTGTTGCCAGCGAGTTTTCATATCAAGAACGGAATGAGTCATAATTTTTCCTCCTCTTGAGAAGGTTACATATTATTATTATGTACCTAAATCATATTTTGTTTATTAGAATAATGGAGGTCATTGTTGTGGAATAGCAATCATAAATATGTTTTATATCCGAGTTGAGATTTTTTGGTAAAGATAAAAACAATACATTAAGTTCCCAAAATGGGATAATTATTAATAATGATTTATTTCTGGTTAATGTTGGCAGTCTCGTATTTTTACGAGTATCCTTCAGCCATCAGCCCTCACTCCTTTGTACAAGGATTTACTCGTAGTAATCGAGTCACAAATAATAGGCAACCTCATCGTACAAAATATTACACTTTTTCATAAAATGGCATAGGGCACACTGCTAGGCTAGAGCCTAACTAAGTAAAGGCACTCCGCAAAGTAAGTTCCAGCCAGTTTTGCGAATATCGTTACTATACCTTATCAATGGATGTTCCTTACTTTTATAGGGCAATAGGAAATACTTTGTCAATCCTTTACTTGGAATTTCAAAACACTTTTTAATCTGGAGGAATTGTTGTTCATCTGGGTGACTTGCGGAATCAAGCCATTAACTTTAAAAGCGTTCTGAATTCAACTTATTTTACGAACTGTTGAGTTCATAACCGTTCTGAAAATAGCCGGTGTCGAGCTTCCAGAGCTCATAAAAATTCGATTGATTTATACCCAGTACATTTGTATTGGCAACCGACCCGTACATTACGGAGAAACAACAAGTCTATCGCAAATAAGAAATATAAAGACTTTTTTAAGTGTCCGAGGTAGATGCGTCTTATACCTACATTTAGCGAGTATTTTGTTATCAAACGAACGACTTTATTACGATATCACAGCTGTGGGCTTTAAATTTTGCAGTAAAGTTTCGTTTTTAGACACATCATACCTGTCATTTTAGAGAAGACTTAATAAATAGCAGACAAGGACATCCGTTTTATTATGCACTCATTCATAAAAACATATTTAGTACCTACACATTAAATTAAATGTGAAAACAAAAATCAACCTAAGAGGAATATAAAAATCTTCCAAACATCTCTCCTTCGTCTAGTCTTTTATTTATTTATTTTCAATCCGACTCGGCGGGTCTACGAGATATTCCTCGCCACCCCATGTCCCGGACTTCCTTTATATTTTCTAGACTCGATGGGCCTGATTCATTTACGAAACAAATTGATGATAATTTTATTAGTCGATGTCTGTTAATACTAAAACCTAGCTGCGTTAAATATGAAGCAAGTCAGACAGCAAATTGAATAGATGCGAACGACGATGATTCAATCTCTTGTCTAGGAGACATGTCTGCTGTCTAGCCGTGAATGATATGATACTGTTTTAGCCGAGCAATATCGAACGGATATCACAGACCGTACACTAGCCAACGCTTACTTTGTGAAGACAGGACAAGTGATTGCAGAAACTATTGTAACTACAATATAACTATTTATACCAATCAGTTTTGCTTTCGAGCTAGTACGTGTTGGCACTGATTTCTGTAGACTTAAACTACGATAAATACCTACATTTAAAATTCGCCGACTATAAGTGTGCTATAGGGATTATAAGTACCTACGTCTCTTTGTATTTATCTGAAGTCAATGGATGATATCATATTACTTTTTTTCTTCCTTTGGGAAATTCCTTTAATAGCGTTTTATAAATACTTTTTGGTTATCTTTGAAATTTTAATTTAATGGAAGAAATCGGGGGACTAAGTATTATGGAGTTACTTAAATGCTTTTTCTAGACTAAAACAGTAAAGAGATCTAATAAACATTTATCTCAGATAAATCTTTTCATGAAATCGAGAGTTAATATACGTACAAATGACACTGCCTCTGGTCACCCGTGGATCGAAAGATCAATGTTAAGAAGATAATTAATTTTGGATAAAGTAGACATTTACGGAGAGAAGAAAGACGATTATGGTAACACAACAGAGCTGTTATTTAAAACAATAGCTTTGATGTTGCAAAGGTAAACGAATCGCGTATTTTGAATGCATTCCTTTGTTTAGTGGAAATTTTTAAAAATACACTCTTGCTGCGGTGAAAATTAGTATTTTTTCTCGGAATCGTGGATCGCATAAATCTGTCAACCCGGTGCTTCATGCATTTTATTGTGGCTCTGGACGACAACAGTATTGGCACACGGCTGGACTTCTTAGAGGGCCAGTTCACTAACCTCAACACTTTGTTTGTAAACAATAATTATTGTCCTCATGTATTATAATATTTATAATCGGCGTCGAAACTTACCAGTTCGAATCGCCGTATAAAAAAAAAACATCTTCAAATTGGCACGGGATTGAAAATCACAGCGACTGTACAATACCTAGTATCTAATTATAAATGTTAGCACGTTTCAAGTTTTCAAGCATTTCGGATCGATATACCTCAGAATTTCCGATATACCTCAGACTTTTGAAGAGTATTCGAAATAAAATTTTCAGTAAAAGTAGGTACTATTTGTATAGTAAAGTAGGTAGGATTTGATACTATACTATACTAATAAAACCTACCAATACAATCAAATGTTATGTTTTTTTTAATAAAATAAAAGAACCACTAATTAGTCGCAAATATATTTTTTGTTCATGTGCTTTTGCAATGCTCATTATAGAGGTGCATGATAAAATTTCAATTATGATATCCTTTTATTTAATCTTCAAGAAATAATTGCAAACCTTTTGGGTTTCGTCATATAAAGTCAATGAACTGTTATTTAATCAATAGTAAAAAGCTTTTTGGATCTTGTCCAGATTCATAAACGCTCTTTGAAATGATAATAGTAATTCAAAGGAGAACGTATCAATCCGAGATCAAGAGAAGGTGAATTTTCTTGATCGATGACGCGTGTATCGATTTTAAAGAAAAAGGAAAAATGTTCCATTTGATCATACAAACGTATCATAAGTAAAAGGTGCATATTTTGCTATTATTACTTAACAGCAAAGAAAATAGTTAATGCGCCAGGAATTCCGATAAAACCCTCCAAATAAAACTAATAATGTATTAAAAGTATCTCTGAAGGTGTTCAGGAAATCCGTCGACGATAAAATATATCTCAATTATTTATTTTAACTGTAATTTTTGCAGAGTCTTATAACATTTATTTAGATAAGATATCGAAGATATACCAATATTACGAAATTATATTTCGCAGAACATAACTTACAGCAGTTTTGAAATAAGCCACTAAGCCGGGTAATACGATTTAATTACAATCTGTGCGTCATAACCAAAAGTATCTGCTACCGATCGTTACCAGAAGTATTTTTAGAAGGATTCACGCGAAAATGCAACGAACATTGCTAATTGATCACCCGTGTTCTAATGAGAGCGTAAGCGGATACAGATTGAGCCAGCAAATTAATATTAATACTAACGTCATAATCAAATCTATGGATACGGAAAAAAAAGATCATCAATTTCATTATCACTGACCGATGACGGATTTAATGTGTTCATCTGTATGATCGTCGTAGCAGCTACAAAGTTAGCGAGAAAAGTTCACTACGTAACACTACTAAATATTTCGAGTTTCAGTTGTCACTATGGGGACCCCCAGTTTTTTTATTATTTTTTCTGTTTTTGTGTGAAAACCTTGTTGCGGTTCACAGAATACATCCACTTACTTAGTTTCAACGTATAGTACTTATAGTTTCGGAAAAAAGTGGCTGTGACTGACTGGCGGACAGACAGACAGACATGACGAATCTATAAGGGTTCCGTTTTTTGCCATTTGGCTACGGAACCCTAAAAACGTAATGGATTAGACATCAAGACATTGTGACAACACGATTTTCCGGACGGAAAGCCGCTCGCTACATCGTAGCACTTGTTGTCATCGTAGCACAAAACTATGATTTTTGATACTTTCATAATGGTCTCCTCTATAGTGAAAAATCCTTTTGCCTTTCTTGTTTAAAAAAAAACATAACAGAGCTTCAGTGGTGTAGCTAGCATGGGCAGATCGGGCGGATCGTATTTTTCTATTTTGCTTGTAATCTAGGGAAAATGGTTGTGTTCGTGATATGCCCAGCTACGCCCCTGCAAGGCCTCATCGGTCGGTATTCTGTGAAGTCGCCTTCAGTTAATCTGGCCATTCATGTTATAGCCGATACAACAGCGAATGATCTTACGACAAATGAGTAAAATAAAAAAAAATGATATTTGCTTGTTATTTTGTCGTAGTAATCACTATTAATACTTTAACTGCAAAATTTCGTCACGTTCTAAATCATCCGTCTAGAATCTGTTAAAAAGCTATTATAATAATTATGACGTAAAGCCGAGATGATCAAAGCAAATTTACAGTATATTCGGATCGTAAAATTATATACGGCCGGCAAGCGACTCTAAAATCATTGTTGTTTAGGTTTTATGGCGTTCGGGGGTCACCAAGGATGAAAACAACACGAGGTTGCTGGGGGCAAACAAGCGGATATAACTGCGATAATTACGCGTCGCAATGTAAACATACTTCATTTATAACAGCATTCGATATAAGAAAATCGGTAATACAGACGTTTTTATTTGCCACAAATCAGTCTGATTTATTTTCCAAGCGACTTGCCCTGGACTAGGCGGTCTGCGGTAGAACTTTGATCGAAGATTTGGCAAATCCGATTATAAAATTAGGATGACTGCCTAGATAATAATAACATTTCATAAAATGTACGAGTGCGTTAAAAAAACAAAACACAACTTGGGTGTGGTTTGCTTGTCATATATTTATGCGATTCCAAGATATTGTATCTTAACCAGTAATTTGTCTGTGATATTTACTCTGTTGTTAGAAACTGAAATGTAACAGTCGTTGAATAGAACCTTCCTGCATGTAAAAATGTATTTAATGTAAGTTGGATCAATTGCAATCATATTTCAATGCAATGCTTTCATTATCATGATGAAAAAGTTATATGAAACCCGATCACTGTAAGAAAAACTGAACAATTTTTATTCGTTATTTGTACGAAGCCGATTCGTCGTGGTTCTTTATGCTGATTTTTACAAGGCAGGAGAACCATTTTCCAAATTTTATATCTAATGTCTTGCTATCAATAAATTTACGGTATAAGCAATCATCAGAATGATCTGTGACATCCATAAAATGTTCGCCTTTAATTAAATTATCAATTTTTCAACAACTGATTCAATGAACCTTGAATTTGATTTAAGAAGCGGCAAAAACGTTGGTAAACACTTAATAAATGAAGAAATAAAATAGATATATTGCAGTATTTCTACTCTCTCTTAAGTATACCGGTTGAGTGAGGATAACATCCTCAATAACAGTCACGACACGTCTATCTGGAACTGTCGCCATTAACAGGATAAATAAATTATAGTATCGTCAGGCCGGAGCAGATTGAACATAGTAATTGCCTCAATGGGATGATTAATGGCAGTGAAGTGGCTCTTAGCGCCACACCATACCCGTGTATTGCCACACCGCGGCACGCTCCGCTTGTTTACGTTTTTCCTGAGCACGTTTCCGACTAAAAATACTTTAGCATCCTGCCGTTTGAGGCTCACGCGATTGGTCGGCGCCCGCGCAGGAAGCAGGGGAGGACTCGCCGTCCCGCGCCCCGCACCACGCCCGCTATATATGAAAGTATTCGAAAGGCCAGACTTGCGTGGAGCAGCAGAAAATAACCCTGAACGGTGGAAACACCACACTCGCGGCCAGTCGTGTTGTGCGTCTCATAGTGTTAACAAGTGACATCAAACATGGTTCTGGACACAGAAGACTGGGTAGGTGTTGCAATTTATTCGGCGATTAGAGCGTTTTGAATTATGTTAATATTCATTTGGGTGGATTTATTACTTTGGAGTAATTCCAGAGTTAGTAAAAGCTAGATGCGCTAGTGCATTAAAGTTGGTAGGGGTTGTTTTCGCCGTTTTTGTAGGAAGGTAGTCGATCGGGTGAAGTTGTCAAACACACCTGAGATAGATGAAAGGAAATGCAGGCGACGTGTGACGCGCCGCGCGCCAGCGGACGCTAACAGCTGCTGTCACCGCGCTAGTAACGCGTCCCGTGAAATGTTTTAACACATTTGAGTGACACCAGCTGCGAACATTCACAGTGACTACTAAATCATTAATCGTCACTTTATTTTCGCCATGATAGTTTAATTTTGGCTAATTTTAACATAAAATTCACTTGAAAAGATCAAAAACATGTCAAGTAGAGCCAGATTTCTACTTACTGAGAAATGTCTTGTCAGCCATTTCAGTACGAATCGCTTCTTTTTGAAATAATTTGACTAACTTATTATCTTTAAATATATTTTGAGCATTTTAATTTAAGTTTTTGTCAAAAATTGCTTTTAAAACTTACAGTAGGTAATTCCTGAAACAATATTTATTGTAGGTCTATATTGTGCTGTGCATGGATTATGACAAAAAGTTATTCTTGTAAACAGTCTTCTGAGTACACAATTAATTTATGTTTTATAGTACAGAGCAGATAGACCAGGCACTCGTATTATCTAGTATCATTTCAGAATATTTTTGACACGAATAATAATAAATGTAGCAATAACTACCAAACTTATTGTAACATACAAAGCCACATTAAAATAAAATCCTTTTCTACTCGTAGTCGACTACACTACACGCACTGGTCATCAAGGGATTTATGTATGTTAAGTAAATGCTTAAAATTTTGATACAAAGTATTATTGACAACAAGATTTGGCATCAAATGCAAAACAAAATGTAATAAGCTACTGGGTAGCTTCTTTCTTTTAACAGAACATTCTTGTAAACGTAAGAGCTTTGATAGCGAACACGATACCACGCTAGGCCAATGATTCTATTTCGGTTTCAATTGCACATAAAATAAATTTATTACGATACCCCAACTCGCGGGGTAAGGGAAACTGTGCTTTATGATCCACGCCAGCATTCTGTGCAGGTACTCGCATAGCGTCACGTAAATATTTACTGTATTGCTATTGGAAAAATAAAATAAGTCCTTCATGATTTATTTGGCTGAAACGTTCTTTAACTTTCAGGGTACAACACTAAAGTCACATTTATTTGGTCAAATCAAAAGAAACGTCGCTATTTTGATCGTTGCTTTCATTGATTTGAATGATATAATAATAAATAATATGGTAGGGAGGCAAACGAACAAGAGGGTCACCGGATGGTCGATCACCGCTGCCCATGGACATCAACAACCGATCAAGGGTAGCAGAAGCGTTGCCTGACTTTAAAAACTCCATACCCTCCCCAACTGAGCTCTGGCAACCTTACTCACCAGCAGAAACATAGCACAACAGTTACGAAGTACTTCTTCACTGTGGTTTTCTGTAAGGTGGAGGTACTTCCCCAGACGAGCAGCTCGTTCGAGTTGACTCGATGTTTCAAAAGTTATTATGGGGTACTATTAAAGTATCTGATGTTGAAAAACATTCCTCCAGGAGCATTGTAGAGACACATGGTCGTCGAAAGAGCTTGACTAACTAGTAATACTAAAATATAACTTGAAACATAAGTAACTGTTACTATTAATAACAAATAGGTGTTTGTAAACGTTAATTCTTCAAGTAATGGACACCTCTTTGAATTTTATTGGAATAGGTGTTTTAGTTTCCAACATTTTTACAAGGGAAACAATTTGTAACGTCACTGTCACACTTAACAAGAAGAAAAGAAAACATTTTTAATTTTCAACTCAACTTTGATAGATAGATGAAACATATCGTTTATAATTTATAAACGTTGATCCCTATGATTTTAATACAGCAGTTATTTAAATGATACCTAATACTTTTGGACATTGGTTTCATAGAGTGATATCAAGAAATACGTTCTTAAATACAACTATGTATTTTTGACAGAACTACTACTGATACATTTTTAAAAAGCTTATTATCAGCTCACTCAGTCTAACTTTATAGTTACGATTTCATACACTCTACACATGGGATTAAGAAGTAACTAATTGCCACATAATACATTATTTGGGCAATTGCAAATGCTTTTCCAGTCGACTGTACATCAAAGCATGACTTGCGTCATCCCAGCTAGGTCAACTAGGTGGTCTGTAGGGTACATAAAAATATAAATAGGACACGAACGTTCGCCGAGTTATTTTGATAAAGCCAGTATTTTTATAATGTTTCATGTTTCTTTTCAGGCTGATGAGCTCCCAGCAGAACAGATTGCCAGTAAGTTTTATAGTATTTTTTACGTTATTTATGAATATGGCCAAGAAGGCCAACCTCTACACAAATTAATTTAACTAAAATTACTATCAAACTTCAACAAATCCTACATGAAACCAGATTTATAAACAAGTAGGTACCTCTATACATAGTTAGGTAAAAGAAACAAATAACTTCGCAAAATTTATTTTAAGATTATTTTATACACAAAAGTTTATAGATCTAGATAAAGTTTCGACTTAAATAATATCTATTAACTATTCATAAATGAATTCAAATCTTTAATAATGAATAGAAATCAAAGTTATTTTATTTTAAGCTTATTTATTTTACGTACATTATATTTGCAGCACTATTAATTATAAAGTGCCTGCGGTAGAACAGGTTTCATACATTTAAATTCAAGACAAGAAATGCGTAATCTGTAGGATCTCGTAAATAACAATAATTGTGACACAGGCTAAAGCGTCTTCAGTTCTGTGCACTAGATCCATGTCGTGATAAGTGTTAAACGTGTAAATAAATCATACTAATGCGTCTATTTTCCGTCAAATGATTTGTCGAGATGATGTATAACAACGCAGTAGCATATTAATAATCATTATTATCGTAAGTTACGGAGGAAGCCACATAACTGTGAGATTCTTTATTACAAGACTATATTGTGCATGATCCAATAAATTCTGCCGGATAACAATGCATCACATGTTTACACAGTAGAGAAAAACGCAAAGCAAGATTTGGCTCAATGCCAGTTAAACAATGGAGCTAAGAAAATTAAACAGTCGACTAAAGATGGGAGCTACGCACGATAAATTAATTCTTTCGAAATTTCGCGTGTGGGCCTAATTAGTCGTCCGAGAATAAACGAAAATCAACTACAGAGGGCGTGGCTCGAGAAAAAAATGATATTTATAGCGGATCCGTGGGCGAACTATCTTGTAGATTTTGTCAAGAGAAAGATTAACCCCGTTCATTTTATTGAAATAAAAGCAAATTCAAAAGTGTGTCGGTGAACTTCTGACGCGAGTTTGCTAATATTGTCGCCCCCATTAAAGATAAAAGATGTTTTGAGATGATGCTGGATGTTGCCGAAATCAACACGAAAATAATTTGTTATTTAATTTCTTGTTTCTCTAAAATTTAGTAAAACGATCTAATGAATCACCGACAAGTTAACTTTAGCAATTATGAAATTCACAGGGTGATAAACTTTTTGCCACTTGTAGAGGAAATAATGCACTGTCTAAATCATCATCTGCATTTAATCAAACAACTTAAAAAAAATAAAAAGGAAAGTCTTACTCTGGCCCGTTTTCTTTGACCGTTTCATAAATAAAAAGATAAGTTTATTTTTTATCTAACAATACGTCAGTTACAATTTAGCATCTCGTCCAATGAGGATGATAAACAACACATGTTAAACTGTTGACAGTTTGTGGGCTTGTATTTGGATGTCCGTTAATCACCTCCGCGGTTTTTCTATCCGACTATGTGAAAAAATATATCTAATTTTCATTTCAAATACTTTCGTGGAAGTCAGCTTTGAGTGGACATGTGATATTATGAGGGAAAGCTGTTAGCTCGCGACAGAAAACTTTACGTTTTTGACAGACAAATGGAATGATAAATAGTTGCTGTTAACTTATTCAAAAAGAAACGAAAGAAGTTGAATTGTATTCTGTTTACGAGTACATGACTCAGGTGCATTACCTGACATGATGCATAGCTTAGTTTACTTTGCAATGCAATAATTTCAGCAAATTTATCTATTAAATTCCTTTGCGCGCCAAACTTTTTTCACGCTGCCAGGATTTACGTGGAGAGCAGTATACAAATTATGGAGGAATATCTAGAATATTAGTATTTGAGAAAACAATGGAGACATATGTAAGCATTATAAGTTCAAGTTTGATTCAGAATCAGAGAGCATGAATAAACAAATATGTATATTTTTTTCATGCAGAAGCCATCCTCACCAAAAAATCCTAGATTCTTTTAACATAAAACGTGTAAGAGTTATTACGAAAAAAATAAGGCATGGTTGAGAAAATTTGTATGCCACGCTTGGCCAACAGCCAATGTGCCATGGAAGTCAGATACTGCCACCGTCATTGTTTAACCATAACGCTCATCGCTTTTGTAGGTACCCACCGTTCTAATTCCGGAGACTGACTAGTTTTAACTTTATTGTTTGCATTCAGTTTTAATGTTTACATGTAAACGTACCGAGTATTTCTGTTAACGCGAGCGCAAACCACTGCGATTTTATTTCGAGACTCAACGTTAATGAAACTGACGGCAGCCAGTAATTTCATTTAGAACAGTCAGACACGAAGTGTCATTGGATTGTTACAGGGGACTTCTCGCCACGACTAATCGTGTGATCCGTTCTTATTTCTTACTCAGAGCAAAACGATCAACTTTGCCTGGCTTTGATCAATAGTTACGTCTCTATAATTATGATTATGACACAATTTGACTGTCTTACGATGTCCACTATAAACTTCTTCGGAAGAGGCTATTGGAAATCACTATTGCCCTTAAAGAATCCCCAGCTGCCTATTTGAAATTCCATGCCTTCATTTATTTCTTTGCAAGCAATGCTTACCGACAGAAACATGGTGACTCTATCTAGATAAGCGACTCACTTGAAAGTTAGTTCCTCTATGACCTAGCTACCTAAAACATAATTCCATTTAATAATTATCTGTCCATGTTAATTTCAAGTTACACCTTTTATTAACTGAGAGCATATACATATGTATGTTACACAAGATTTATAATTAAGATGTTGATGTGTAATAAAAATAAATATATATAGTGCTGAAAAAAATAAATTTCGATGTTGATTGGTGTCTGGATTAAATATTCCATCATAATATTTCACAATAGATGGTATAACATAATCCGCAGCATATTTTCATAGCGCTGGAATATTTTAATGTAAATATTCTGAACAGCTTTAATGCTTGTTCGCGATTTGTCACGATGCCACCTACTCGAGTTTAAATAAAATTCTGGCGGGCACAATAAAATTTAGCGCAAACGATCTGGTCCATGTTACGCGCATTTGCCAAGCGGTTTAAATTATCCCTGTCCAGCGAGCTGCATGTTAAGAATACAAGCCAAATGCACAAAATAATGTTATGATGAGTTGCTGAGTGCATGTAATGTACATGCAGCTGCAAAGCGCATTTGTACTGTCTGGTAGATATGAATGTTTGCTGTTGAAGTTCGGCTTAAAAGGAAAAGTGAGATTTAGGAATCGATGACATGACATTCGGAAGACAATTTTATGTGGCAGTATATTTTTCCACCTAAATGTTTGCGAATGAATTAAGATCAAAAACACAAAACCTTAACAATTACGTTAGACATGATCTCAAACCTACTTGCTATAGACTTCTAGTTTAACACATTAAGACACTAAATCATAACACATTAGTTGTCTATAAGTATGTAATGTATTGCGTCTTAGTCTCAGACTAACAGACGAGCTAAATGTACGATTTACTCGGAGCATGACCTATAAAGATCGGTTGTTTGCTGATAGAGTCTATGAAAGCGCATGAGTCGTAACTTATATATATCTTAAGATCTATGTAGAAAACTGTTACAAATACATATATAGCAAGAATAGTTTTTCATCATCATCAGAAAATCGCGTCCTACTACTGGACTCCAAACATTCGTCAAAAGTTAGATGTTTTCTTCGGCGAAACGGCGGGCGCGTTCAAAGGGTGTAAACAAATTGAAACATAACGAAAATTGGAGGATTTGGTCAACTCAGACCGCTTAAAACTAATCCCGCGGGATGACTTGTCCACATTAATATTTTAATTATTTTTCTTTGGTCAACTCAGACCGCTTTAATGAAAAGGTTAAATGTATTGTATTATTTAAAATATTTGTATTTTCGTGAACAAAAGTGTTTGGGGAAAAAATAATACATCCATAGCTTGTTAAGGTTGATATATTAAAAAATCACAGTCGTTTCAGTTCGTTAATGTCATGTTAGGAGGATAGCCATGGTCGTATGTCTATGCGTATAACAAAAAATAAATGAACTTATTAGAAACAAATATTGAATTTACTCACCCAAGGTCAATGCAATTTTTTGTGGTTGCGTTGTTGTATTTGTAAATCTAATACATAAAATATAGGCACCAGGAAATCATGGACTTAAAACATTAGTTTTAGATACACTGGAGTATTAATTGTCATTTTTTTTAAATAAAAGTTACATTATTTTAGCTTATTTGGTTATAAACTATTCTTTAGAATTTATAAACATGAGACAGTTTTTATTTCAATATTCCCAAATGTTGAGAAGTAACCCTAATCAGAATTAGCCAAAATGAGAAGTCGCCATAATGAGAAGTGGTCCATTAGCGAGTCGGTTGCCATAATGAGAATAAGCCCTAAATCACTTTTTGTCACCTAAATCACTTTTCTTCATATCAGTAAAAGACGTAAAATACGTCAGCGGGATGAGTTGTCCGATTCAAAAATTGCACTAGGACAACTCAGACCGCGGTCTGAGATCGAGCGGTCTGAGTTGACCAAAGCCTCGAAAATTGAAGGTCAACATGTGAACGCAAAAATAATGACTCGTGTTTTTATACACCTTGAAATAAACTTTCAACACTTTTATTATATTTTCAAAGAGATTTTGAAGCATTATACTAAATGTATCAATTTCATAATCTGACTGCTATTTCAATTCTTCCACGATGCGGATTTTTGTTGGGAAAGAATTTTCTACATTCTTATACAATGTGAAATACGAAATGCTTAGCTGTTAAAAAAAGAAAGTAGGTATAATAAAAATGGAATGCACAGAGTTGGCACCAACGCAACATGCACACATATTCCTTTAAGACCGTAAAATGGACTCGGGTGATAAAACATGAAGTATCTGGCCTATATTTATGAATCCGATGCACTATTTTTCCAGATAAAGAATTGATATCTGAACATTTATCTGTGATTTTTTTAACTCTTTTGGTTTTCAACTTTTTTACGTGAAACATTAGTCCCACCAAAATAAGTTTATTTTTAATCAGTTGGTCAGCGCAAAGTATGTGACTAAATGAAACGTGTGGACGTTTCATACTTTACGCTATTACTTACCTACAGTCAGATTATTTTTTTCTGGGTATTATTATTAGGTAGTAGTATTCTGG
This sequence comes from Nomophila noctuella, assembly GCA_958496325.1. NCBI lineage: Eukaryota > Metazoa > Arthropoda > Insecta > Lepidoptera > Crambidae > Nomophila > Nomophila noctuella. Next base: position 10,658,238 of record OY292484.1, read on the forward strand.
GCTAAAATAAACAAGCACCGAAGTTTGAACTCCCTGAATATATTTTGTATACTTTATCTACATAATCTCAGAGCTTTATCAATGCCACCCATCCTGATTTCGAAAGAGCGCGAGCGCCTAAAACCGAACCCGTAGGCGGGTAATTAATAAACGGCAAAAATTCGGGAAAAAAGCTATAAAACTCTAGGAACTTTGAGACAACTGCCAAGACATCTTGACGATTAAAATTAACAACGCAAAGAACGTCTGAAATAAAAATGTTGTTTTTGACTATTTTCTTGCCAAATTATTGTGTGACAGCTGCGCGTCGCCGGAGATCTGCGGTTAAATTTTGTGATAAGAGATTAAAAGCTCTTTGAGATGCATATCAACCCGTTAATTGTCCACTCGTCCTTGAATGTGATTGCGCTGTAAACTGCTCATGCGTCATCTTTTCAGCTAATCAAGATTATGAAGGAAATGTAAGGTCGCAAAACAGCCAACGATTCATCAAAAGTCATGTTACATACTCTTTAGATTTTTCTTTTGTCATTCAATGCTTAAAATAATGACAACAAAGCAACAAAGAAATTCAAAGATTTTGGAAATATAATATCTTTGAAGAAATTAAATGAGAAAATGACGTTCCAATTCTAAAAATACAACTTTGGTTTGTATGTAGGTAATCGACGGAAAATCTATTGCAGGATCAAAATCAAAATCAAAATATTCTTTATTCAATTGGGCTTAATATAAGCACTTATGAATCGTCATAAAAAAATACAGTAGTAATGACTCGACTACCGATTCGGAAGGCAGTTTTCTTTCGAGAAGAATCGGCAAGAAACTCGACAGTTGCTCTTTTTTTTTATCATGATTGTATTCTTGTCAATTATTGTAAGGCAGATTCATAATTAGTGTATATTTTAGTTCTTATTTGGTAATCACAAGAAATCTTCCGTAGATAATTGAATATGGCTTGTTGAACGTAATCAAAAGGAAATGATATCATAATAATATGAATTTTCTTCCTGTTTTCTGTAATTTGATTCACTATTTTTATAATGAATATATTTTCGTGAAAAGGGGATATATTAGCTTAATAATCTTGTAAGAGCCAATTGATGGATGAGCATAATAAATAAATTCGTCCTACGGCCTCGGAACTTGCTATCAACTTCCGAGGCCATATAAAATTACAAGTAAGTTGCGGAGGAAAAATACTATAACGTATCTTGGGCATTTATATTAATCTTGGTCAATTGCGAATAATTTCGAAATGGCTTTGGATTTTCTGCTTAGTCAGAACAAGCCGTATGTATGTATAATCATGTAATAGCAGGGCAAGAACATTTCTCACGACTAACTATTTAAATAAAAATATACCAATTTCATTCACTGGATTACAGTAAATCGCATCGTCTAAGAAGTAAGCACGTTTTAAAAGTTCTTGAAAGGTATACGTAGTTGCCATTTCATAATATCACCATCGCTCTTCATTATACATATATTATTAAAAATAATGCATATTATGTTAAATCATAATAATCAAAATGTAGTTATATTGATTGGCTGGCTGCCATGTGCTTTAAAATTTATCAGACGCAATTTAGCAATATTTTCGATGAGTTATAACTTAGAAGCCACATGCACTCTTCAGGATTTCGAAAGATACATGAGTTAAATCATTTTGTAATCAGAAATTGTTTATTTAAAAAATTACAGGTTTGTAAAATGTTTCTGGTTGCAGTTTGTATTACACAAAACTACAATCGACAAGGGCGTTTTCATCAAGATGAATATAAAAATAGGATGAATGTATAAAAAAGAATATTACAGAAATAATAACAAAATGACATTGAGTCAAAGGAAACTCCAAATAAATGACGTTGTCAGAATGAACGTCAATCAACAAATATTGCCATGTGACTTCTTATGATTTTAGAACTAGGAAACTTTTCTGAACGCTTCCAAAAATCGGTATTAATCATTTTATTACAGTTATGTTATGTTTATTATAATGTTTGGTCTATGCCAAACCAAACTCCCTATATAAAAACATGAGTTATGCTTACGTATTACTGTTACTAATAAAGTTTTAAAACTCTGTGAAAAATGGCTTGACCGGTTAATATTTCAAAGCAGTCATTAAAACTTTGAAAGTTTATTTCGGATGTCCACAGAGATACACTTTTTTATTTTTATGTAAAATTATGACGCACGATCGTTATACATCCCACAGGGGAGTTAATATGAAATAATATTAATGACACCGCATGTAAGAGATTGACATCATAAGAAACCATTAGTTTATCTATCAGACTATTTTGTTTACTCAAAACCTTGTAGGAAACCCTTTGAACTAAAAGCTTGTAGTATATCATGTTATATTTCGATGAAACGTAAAATATGACTTTTGCAAATAATACGCACGGTTCTTAAATAAATAAAATGAAATAACTCTTAGCAACAACTAAGTATAAAGAAAGAGATATTTCTAGAAGTAAAAGTATTTTACACCCTAAGACAAACGGCAGGGCAAAGTATTTTCAGTACTTTGTTGATCTGAATCAAACATTGAATGCGAAAACGAAATATCACATTAGAAGACTATTTTATTTTTATATCCTTTGTAAATACCTACTGTGATAACGCAACGGATGCCAAATGACGCTATTAATGCTGAAACATTAGTTTTATCGGAGATTTTTGTGACGAGCAATTGTAGTAATCAAGATAAATTTGTTTTTTTTCTGCAGCTGTTACATTGTGATTGAGTTAACGACGTCTATAAATTAATATATGATAGGTATTATGTAGGATTGGGGTCCGTTTTTAGTTTTCTTATCAACTTTAAACAAATACAATATTTTTGGAAATAAAATGAATGGTTAGGTGGAACACAAATACTTACATTTTCATAATAACATTAAAATTATGATAAATATTTTATAGATGGCGACAGGGTAGACGCAATTCTCAATATCATGATGATATTAAAAATGGTCATTGCGCGTGCATATCTCAAATACTGTATTGATTGTTATTTATGCGTGGCCTATATTCGAGCGAAGCAGCCCGTCGCAGGGCCCACTGCACACTGGTGCACCGAAATAGCTGCATTGCACAACTTATTCGCATCTACTGCACCTCGGTGCATTGAACTGCTGTCCTAATCTCACCGCACCCTGCCGAGCCGATCAGTGTGACTCTTTTTATTGCCAACGCAACACAGACCAGAGAAATCGCATTACATAAGTCTGGAGTAAGAAGTCTTGTAAAAGAAGCAGTGCCATGCATCCGCTCAATATCGAGGGTACTATTTCGAGATTAAGTGACCTCCTTCTGTTGCGTAACAGGGGCTTGATTCAGTGTCGTTTGTTCCAGTCCTGCGCAAGGCGTTCGATGGCTTCGACCACAACCGCTCGGGAAGTATCCCATGCGATTTCGTCGCGGACATCCTCAGGATGATGGGACAACCCTTCAACAAGAAGATCCTTGAAGAGCTCATCGAAGAAGTCGACGCCGACAGTGAGTATGATTGTCTTATTTGATCAGACCTGCAAGTAGGAATTTATCAAATCTCAGTTTCAGTTAATTAATGGCCTTTACAGATAAACTTACTGTGAGTTTAAGACATATTAAATTTCACCTAAACACCGTTAAGCTAATCAATATTAATATTTCTGTGGTTTCAAATATAATGATGAAAAAGGAACTAGAAACAAGCATTCTCCTGGATCATATTCAGCCAATTCTTTGACTAGTTGGGAGGTGATGTCCCGACTATTGTAACCAAATACTTTTAATAGTCGGACAAACTGTCAATTAGGATGAAAAAGATTAAAAACCCTAGTGTAATGGAAGCCGGCGATAAACGAGTGTTATTAATAGATAAATTTGCGTCGTTTCAGAGTCCGGACGCCTTGAGTTCGGAGAGTTCGTTACCCTCGCCGCCAAATTCATCGTTGAAGAGGATGCTGAGGCCATGCAGAAGGAACTCAGGGAGGCTTTCAGATTATACGACAAGGAAGGTAAGCACTTACTTTGTTTCCTGGTAGCCCTGTTATACCTTTTCCCCTTTTTGCCACCAACGGGGTCTCATCCGTCTCAGACGTCTTTTTCCATATTGCAATGGATAGCAACCATTGATGGTAGAAACGTTCATAGCGATGCGTTTTAGGCCTAATGAAGAAATTCACACACCTTTCCACCAATAAGTATCTCTGCTTGAATGCTGATTGTAAATACTCTTACAAAGTAGACAGGGACGTAAAAATTAATAGCCCACGTTTTGATAGACCATTTAAATACAAACATCGATAGATCATGCAGAATTATCTTCAATACAAACTCTGGAGATAAAATACAATAATTTCAATAGATGAACCCCTGATAAAGTTTAATGAAACAGTGATAGTAACATTATATAAAATTATGACTCACGGGAATTTGTGGTTGATAATTTCCGGGATGTAGAGCGTAAAAACGATCATTAAAATAATGTTCGGGACATAATGCCTACGTAAATTATGCCGGTATTTCTATAAATTATAAGCAGCTGGAAATTATCACATCACAAATCTTAGAAAAAGTTTCAGTTCTGCTATATTTTTTAAATTCCATGCCATATTATATTTAAATTAAACATAAGAAAATATGTTGTATCATATTCGTAGATTACTGATTATTGTAAACATGAGTATCAGCAGCCGAGCAAACGATACATCACAAAATGAGGTCATTTGGTTCGATTCTCAAGTCTTTTGGCATGCATCATTATCGAAATATAGAGGTACTTGTAGTTACCTTTTACTGACATTGGACGGATTGGACGTATGTAGCCGAGTTAAGACATGGGCCCTGGGCACATGGGCTTTTAAACCTCTTGTTTGATAATATGGGGCCCCCAGACCCTGCTTTAGGTGGCCCAATCGATCGCGGGACCCTGGACACGTACCCATTGTGCCCAGTGGGAAAGACGGGTCTGGGTACAGTTAGTCTTAGAAACTTTGCAAAGTTTAATGATGTGTTTCCTTCGTCCAGGCAACGGTTACATTCCCACCTCGAGTTTGCGCGAGATCCTCCGCGAGCTGGACGAACAGCTAACGGAAGAAGAACTCGACGGCCTCATCCAGGAAATTGACACTGACGGCAGCGGCACAGTGGACTTCGATGGTATGTTAAAGTTAATTATTCGTATCTGCTAAAGACCGTACGAGAGTTCAATGTTAATGTTGGACTCGTAGATATTACGAGTATAACAGATTTCGACTCACGTTGCACATTTTAGATAGATACACATTTATTGTACAGTAAAAGTGATGATACTGCTCTTTCACAAATTCATCAGGTTTATTTGATGCAAATCCGAATAAATTACTAGACTTCTAAAGTTGTTTCGTTTCAAATAATAGAAATAATAACTTTAAAAACAATAGTCCATATATTTTCATAATTAGATAAACATTTTTTTAAGGTTATAAAGTTTAATTTTAATATCTTTTGTTACAGAGTTCATGGAAATGATGACAGGAGAATAAGCGCCTATTTCTATTCTTTTTTATTTTTATGGTCTAATTTAAGGAATCTCTACATTTCGGTACTTCAACCTTTCGAGTCTTGGGAACATTGGACAAGATAAATATAACATTAAGTTTATAATGAAAGTGCAACATCTAACTTCATTGGCAATAATAAAGTATTAAATGTATGTATTGTACAAAATAATATTTGTTCTTGTTTAATTGATGTGTGTGATTGCGTAATGTTTATACCTACTTATTAATAAATCTTTTATTCTACTATCTATGTTTTAATGTTCGTTATTTATTTAGTATTTCTCCGTAAGATACTCGTAGTTCTCAGTTAGGCTGGCTCCATGACACGTATCTCGTAACAAACAATATTACTGTCCGGGTTAGTTACGAACTTGCGCGCACAGTTACTGTAGTAAAAAGTTTATAATTAATAATTCTATCTTGTCCTAAAAAATATTCAGGCCAAACGATGGAATTAGTCGTTAACAGTGGCCAACATAATCGTATATTTCCTTTTCCGAATACTGGCAGGACAAACGCAATAAAATTACATATAGGTACTCCATACTTGTGCGGGACGCTCAAAAATATTGTAATGACCCATTGATTTTTGGGCCTGGAGTTAGGCAGCCATGTGCTATAGTATTTATAAAACTAGGAAACTTAATTTATGAATATTTCGTATTTTCCGTTCGCTAAATCCAATCCGGGCTATTTAGCACTTCCTGAATGAAAACGTAGAATTACGCCACATTCACGAAATTGATACAATGTGTTAAATAATTCTCAAAATAAACGACACGATAAAATGTTCTTCTCCTAAGATCATTCCTCGGGATTTATAATGAATCCTCTGTTTTTAAAGCGGTCGGCAGATTGTCCTAGATAAGTCCGATGCCACGAAATTCGGGAAACTTGGCATCCCGCCAGATACAAGTAATGGGTCTATTTGAGTTGGTATTCTGTTTTCTTTATTTAATAGGTTTGAAAGTAAACTAAAACACATGTAAATAATATTTGTATTTATTAGGTAGTTCTTTGTTTTGCACAATCTCGCCTTTTCAATTAAATCAGCGAAGTATTTCGGGTCGATACATTTACCAAATAGCACACGAAGCGACATTTAATCTTATACTTAAATTCTATTTCCAATTGTATATGACAATGAGACCCATCTGAATTAAAATAAAATTTGTAAATAGCATTATTCTTTACAAAATGATTTTAAATTAATATGGTACTTGAGGATTGCGGTATGGCACTTAATGCAGAAAATAATTAAGTATTTATATATGTACAGAGATATTATTTATTAACTTATTCTGTCATCTAATTATATTAAAACACATTGTATTAAATTATCTAGCGCAATTCAAATCATAATAAATTAAATTAATTAAACACAAGTGCCATACCTACATTAGTGTCGATACAGTACCTACAATATTTTAATTGCATTGACGTTGGAATTAATTAAAATAATTTGCATTACTTATTAACACTTATTCAATATACCAAACATAACTCTCGAATAACTTAAAAGCCTACATAAAACGTAGACCCTGTATAATAATACAAAAATAAGTAGATTTAAAATTACAAAGATAGGAATAGAAACTTAATATTATTTTACTGAGACGTACTGGTGTGATTGTGTTTTTACTTCACATAGAAAAAGTATAACACCGTAGCGAATATTGATACTTACATACAGAACCATACAAATACATATTATTAAAGCTTTGTCATAGACTTACCTATACGGCTCAGACAGGTAAATACTTACATCAATTACCTATAAATATAAATATAACTATACATAGATCAGCAAAAGCTTAATATAATATATAAACATCGAACAATTACATGTTATAAGAGAGGTATAAATAAGCAGAATATTTTACAAAACGTATAAGTATGTACGTATATTATATAAGTGATTAATTACTAAATTTTAAGACCCGTATTCCGTAACTCCATTTGTAAGTTATACTCTACAAAATAACAAACATGGCAATTTGATACCTACGTAAATAGTAGAATCAGATGACTATTGGCAATAGACTACCTAATATATCTCTGAAAACATAATATGTATTATTATGTTTCAGAACATTCAATGGCTGGAATACGGGCTTACGATTAAAAATATATCAAGCAATAGATGACAGAGCGAAGCATATACATTTATCACAATTTTGTCGATTAAGCCGCTTCTTAATGGCACTTAGCTCGTTCACGAATTACAAGGAGACACAAAATGACACTCACATATCGATGTCGACTTGCTTATATAATAAATACACATATATCTGACGCCGTAAGTGAGATTAACTCCTAGCTAAATAATTATAACATACCTCAAAGTCAAATGTAAAAATTCATTGGTAACGTATTTAAAAACTAAGCACTTACGAGTCTTCAATTAAAATATTACAACTAAAGAAATAATCCATTTGTTACATCAATGATACTTTATGTACATTTAGGCCCGTATTCGAAAATGAACTATATGTAAATTACGCAACCGCTTTTGTCACCTATCGTTTACAAAATAAGGCGTAAAATTGTTTACGGTCAATTTACCTGTTCATACCACGGGCCATAGTTTCTCACAATCTCATTTAGCTTCTTGGCTTCGGATAGCTAGCTTTATCTAAGTTTTCGTATAGAACTACCTACGGATGAGATCTCGATTTGAACTATGTTTTACCAAACGTCTCTTCTACCGTCTGAAATTGTATTCAAAGCTAATTATCACATTTTACGAAACGTTTAGAATGAAATCATTTATCCATCAGTCGAAGCAAAATGTTGGCATCACGTTTGATTACTGATACAATACAAGCATGGTTGGGAAAACATCTAACTGTAACATTTCAACCGACATCCAGACACTTCACAAATCATTCTAATTTTTACTTGCCACTTAGTGACAATAATTTCTTGATAATCTCTCAACATACAATTTTAAATTAATCATAATTATATCGTATTCTGTTCTTGACTGTTACAGTGTCAGCCTCAGAATTCAGTACTATAGGACTCAATTTTCCCTATAAAGCTGAACTTTGGCATTCCACAGATAAATAACAAATTCTTAACAATGCTAATTAAAATGTCAGCGCTTAACAAGCATAATGGAATTATAGTATGTTATAAATTTCGATGAGTAGGAATGCTTAATTTCTTTGGATACATTTAGAACATGGATAATGTTAAAAAAGCCGGTCATATTCCGCGAGGCAACTAAGGTGGTCCTATTTATAATAATAACGTATTTAAACTTAACTAAGTAGTTTTATGAATACTGTTTAAATAGATAGATCTTCATTCCGTGTAAAACTGGTCTCGGCTCAGACGTCATTCCAGTTTCGATGCCCCCTTTTAATACTCTGAAACAAGAGTAATTATAATCTACATATAAGTAACAACAACATAATTTGTATCAGTTAAGTACCACCCTTCACACAGGATTCTATCCAACAGTATTAGTGCAGGCAATGAAGCATTTTGGGTCCGAATTTTTTTACTGTGAACCGATTTGCATGAAATTTTGGAATTAGTTTCATTGCACCCTTAAATTCAAAAGTGAAAATGATTTGAATGCCGCAACTACCCCTGGAGTGGTTGCCACCCCATCTCGAGGGTGAGTATTCTTTTTTTAAGATAAACTCGGATATCGATAGGAAGACTAATTTTAAGCAAAAAATCATCTATAAAGTTTTTCGATAAATCTAATACTTTTCAAGTTATTGGCAATTGAATATTCGCAATTTTGTCACGTTTTTCATCGGTTTTTTGCAAATATCTCCAAAAATATAACTTTTATCGATAATCTTAAGAAGAACAAAATTGTGGCAGGTAAAAAGCTAAACAATTTTGATTACTATAACGTATTCTAAGTGCAATATTTAGTTAGATATTAAAGATCAAAGCCGTTTTTTATTTTGTCTGCATTTTAATCGATGTGGTCAATGTCATCTAGCGGCGAGCAGATGCATTTTATGCATTCTTATAATTAAGAGTTTTGTAGTGCTTGAAATAAGCTTTCAAATGAGTACAATTAAAAGTCTTGTGCACGTAAAATAAGTAAGCTGTATTACAAATAAGAGGAGCATCCAATATTTTTTCTTTTAAAACAATGGGTTTCATAAGTGCCATTTCCACCAGAATTGAAATTATTCGTATTCCGCCAAGAATTAACTGTATTATGAAGTGTTTGATAAATTGTATCAGTTTGGCTGCTTTAGGACACATATTTTTCAAAATAGACAGGATTAAAATAAAAATATAAAATCTCATATTTTAAAAAATCCCACCTTCTTTTCATAATATCTCAAAAATTACGACAGATGCGTATAAAAGTGTAGGAATAAAAAATGTAGGTATTTTTCTGAAAAAAAATTTAGTAATTTTGTTATTTCTGTTAAACAAAAACTGACGGAGATATGATTGTTTAAAGAGCGCGTGGCAGCGGCTATCACAGCCTCTCTTAAGCCCTTTAACCCTTCACCGTTTTCGAAAAACGTTTTTAATTATATATTGCAATAAAGGATGTTGTAGTTCTCCTAATTACCTTTTCAATGCTGTTTTAGAAATTGTGATAGCATGAATAGCTTGGAAATGGCACTTGTGAAACCCATTGATTTACAAGAAAAAGCATTCGATGATCCTCTTATTTGTAATACAGCTTACTTATTTTACGTGCAAAAGACTTTTAATTGTACTCATTTGAAAGCTTATTTCAAGCACTACAAAACTCTTAATTATAAGAATGCATAAAATGCATCTGCTCGCCGCTAGATGACATTGACCAAATCGATTAAATTGCAGACAAAATAAAAAACGGCTAGGATCTTTAATATATATCTTAATATTGCACATAGAAAACTTTAGGATAAACAAAATTGTTTAATTTTTTACCTGCCACAATTTTGTTTTTTATAAAATTTTCCATAAAACTTATATTTTTGGAGATATTTGCAAAAAACCGATGAAAAACGTGACAAAATTGCGAATTTTCAATTGCCAATAACTTGAAAAGTATTAGATTTATCGAAAAACTTTACAGATGATTTTTTGCTTAAAATTAGTATTCCAATCGATATCCGAGGTTATCTTAAAAAAAAAATACTCACCCCCGAGATGGGGTGGCAAACACTCCAGGGGTAGTTGCGGCGTTCAAATCATTTTCACTTTTGAATTTAAGGGTGCAATGAAACTAATTCCAAAATTTCATGCAAATCGGTTCACAGTAAAAAAATTCGGAGGTTGGACCATATTTTTCGCTTCAATGACTGCGCTATATCGCCTAACAACACTTTTTTTGAGTTTATAGATAACATTATCTTAAAGAAATATAACTAGGTAATGCGTGAAAAACAAATCAATATTAATTATTGGATCAAGTTATTAAAAGAGCATCCTAGCATGGAAATTCTTGAATCGATAGATCGATAGACATTTCGAATCAAATAAAAAAAAGAAAAACAAAACGTCTGCACTCACCTCACGACGGCCACACGGGCAGATTTGACTAGGAAAGTGTGACTACGGGAAGTCAGTGCAGGATCGGCGGCGGCGGCCTCGTCCGGGAGTTGTTCAGCTTGGGGAGCGCGCCGAACTCGAGCAGGTCGGAGTCGCGCGGGCGGGCGGCGCGGCCGGAGCCGGCGCGGCGGCGGGCCAGCCACGCCGGCGCCGCGCCCTCGCACCACGCCGCGCGCGCCCAGCCCGCCGCCGCCGCGCCCGCGCGCGCGCACTCCCGCGCGTAGGCGCGGTACGCGGCGCAGTGGCAGCGCGCGCCCGCGCAGCCGCACGCGTCCACCTCGCACGCCTCGCGGTAGTTGCGCGGGTTCACCTTGGCGCCGCACGCCGCGAACGCCTCGTGGCGCGCGAACCCGCGGCACAGGCGGCGCGCGCGCTGCAGCTTGCCCTGGCGGCAGCGCGACGCCGGCGCCGGCCGCTCGCGCTGCCGCGTGCACGCGCGCCGCCCGCCCACGCGCCACGACGTCCCGAACCGCCACGTGTCGTTCAGCAGCTTCCCGTCGCGCGTTCTCATGTCGTCGCGCGCCACCGAGTTGAAGTTCCCGCACAGGCCGCACAGTTTTCCCTTGTAGACGCTCGACACGGTCACTTCGAGGAAGCCGTCCCCGTCCCACAGCATTTGCACGCCTATCGCCGCCTTCAGGAGCACCGACCCGTTGCTTCGAGTGATCTCGACGGCGCCGCCCTCGTGGTGAGGGAGCGTCACTCTCTTCCCGTTCACTTTTATTCGCATCTTCTTGCCCATGTTGACTTTGGTGGCGCCTATCCGCAGCGTCGCAGTTCGCGTCCAGGACGAGTGCAGGGTATTTCTTGCGTCGTTCGATATCCTTATCGAGAAGGAGTTGTTGACGCAGTCCGATACCAGCTGGTACTTGCACGACCCCTGAAAACTATAAAACTTTCCGTCGAAAGTTTTGTAGTGGGGATCTCCGAACACCGTGCAGATGCCGTCGATGTCGACGCACTTGGAGCAGCACTGGCCGGGCAGCTGCCGCAGCGTCTGGTCGGGCAGACATGTCATGGCCGGACACCGCTCCATGGCGCACCGCGGCTCGCCTCCGTGACACTCGCACGACTTGCACGCATCCAGTTGCCACGTTTCACCATCCTGCAATGAACAAAATTATGTATAAGAAATCTCGGAATATTTTCTATTAACTGGCAGAGAATTCTGTGAGAATCAATCGCCGAGAGAATCAGGGAATCCAAGAAAAAGCGAAGTAACACTTCATTATACTACATAATATTATGCTACAATAGTTTTCTACTTATTCAATCCTGAATTTTAACTACTTAGGCAGTTAACTTAGTGCATCAATATCGTCTGTCAAAAATATTTCTTTATTACCTACTTTGAATTTTAGATCAAACTAAAACATCTAAAATATCAGAGAACTGTTCCAAGACTCACCTGGTAAACTTTCCCAGCAACAATACAGGCAGCCTTAGCCTCTTCCACTTGAGGACATTCCGGGCAGCACTTCCCCGGCTGCGGGGGCAATGCCCTCTTCCCACACGTCAGCACTGGGCAAGTATGCCTCGTACACACCGCAGTCCCATTCATACACGTACAGTCCGTACACGGGTCCACCCGGAAAGCGTTCAGATGACCATGGTAGTCTTTCCCGATTACGCAAGGTTTCGCAACCATACTTCCTGAAACTGATAAATGCAACGTATGAACAGACGGGAGGAACATTTAGATAAAATATTATCTTCATAAATCCGTTCGACAAACCAATTAAACTAAAGCAACTAAAGTATCTAGTTATACCCCGGAGGATAGGGGATTTATTATATCGATAAATTAAGGTTTAATATTGAAATGGAATTCCGGAATTGCTGATTCTATTTTGAAATAATTTTGTGTTTGCTAGTAGTAGAAAGCAGCTACATATACCTAAGTAATGTCAATTTAAGAATATGTATGCAGACTAAAATATTAGTGCTTTTAAGGAAGATCGTCAAGAGTAATGCCCGAGTTTTGGTTACGGCGCCCAAAATGTCCGGACCCACCATCCCATGTGAGGAGTTATGGTTACTTACTCGGAAGGATCTTATCAGCCATAGGCCTTGCGCATCGCGGACAGCATTCTCCAGCAGGCGTGTACTGATGAGCTCGCGAGCACGGCAGCACGGGACACGCTCTCTTTGCACACGAGAGGGCGCCTCGGACGCAGCGGCAAGACAAACATGGCTCCTCTGATATCCGCACGTCGCGACCTTCCCACACCCGCTGGCCGTTGATCACACATTCTGTAAAAGATATTTTAAAAAATTAAGTCTACTCACTATTAAAATCTAGAGATACAGGACGGGGAGTAGAATGAACTGACTTAAAATTTTAATAAATGCTTAGCGAGAGCTTCATGTACGTAGGTATCTAAAGGTACATAAAAATATGCTGCCTATGCTTTTGAACTGTCGGTTTTAAATACCTAAGATAAAATCGCAACGTTTATTCCACAAGTGCAGCAATTCCTTCAGAAAAAATATAAGTATTTAGAAAAGTAAGAAATCGATCTTCTCGGCTCGTCCAATTCCATTCAATGAGTCATCAAATAGTTATCTTCCCCTAAACAAAATCATGAATAGTATTATGTATAATAGCAGGAACTGAAATAATATAAAAGTTTCATTGCTTTAAGTCGTTATAGTAGGTAAGAGGAAAACCTCCTTAAAAATATTCTGTTTTTGACATTGTCATAGTGACAGATCAATTGAAAAATTCTTGTTTATTTGCATGTCGCTTTCAAAATAAATCCTGATTTCTAGATGATTCAGAATAATTCGTGAAATACAAGTAAAGTACCTTAGTAATGACATGAACAATCCAAAAAAGGCAAATAAATCCGCCACCAACAAAAAAAGGGTATTGTGCTAAAGGTTGATATAGTAATAAAAACCCTTCCCTATGTTTACTTGAATATAGTGCCTTAAACAACCAAGGACTGCGATAATGAGAATAAAATGCATTTTAAATCATTTACTTAAGTTGAAGCCCCCTGATTTATAGTTTTCCTTAGGCTCGCCACACTCTGTCCCATGGCAGACGTAAAGATATTGTTGTGACCATTAAAGTTAATGTTTGTTCTGCAGTAAAGTGTGAAAGTATAGGAAAATACAAATTCTACTATCAACCATTTGTAATTTTGTTATATTTCAGCGTAGGACAAATAAGGAAGACGACGGATCACCAAGACCAAGCGAACCCAAACGAATTAAAATTCACACTGGATGGGGCGAGTGCCCAATCTGCTGGGACGAACTTGGGAACAATCCTATGGCCTCCACAAAATGTGGACATGTGTTTTGTATGGAATGTTTGGAGAAGTCACTAAATGTGTATAAGAAGTGTCCCACGTGTAGGCGCAAGTTGTTAGGTAAATCAGCGTATCACCCTTTGTATTTACAAAGACATGTTGTGGAAAGTTATAGTGTTGAAAATTTAAATTAAATGATATTTTTTCAATTATCCTTGATTATTTTTTGTCCGTAAAAATATTTAAAATGTTCAAAAGGCAACTGTTTTCATCAATACTATTGAAATTGCCAATTTGCCATCATACAACGCCTATGAGATTACGCTAGCAAAGTTTGATGTTGATGGTAGATTGAAAGCAAAAAAGTACTAGGCATTTTCTTTCCTCTATCGTTTTCCCTTGAATGATGAATCAGTATTATGTAAGATTTTCAAAAAAGTACTAGAGTACTAGAGCCTTGACTGAATTAAAAGAGAATATATACATAACCCTTGTTTTAAAAATTCACCGTCATAATCATTTTATCTTACTTAAAATAAATCTGTAGAGAGATCGATTCTGTACATGAATTATAATTTCAAAATAACTATCTGGGGGTGATTAGTGATCGATACTGATGCCAAAAATGCAATCAGTAAATTTTTTGTCTGCCTGGCGGTCCATATAGAAACAGAAACTACTCGACGGATTTTAACGAAACTTGGTACAATTATTCTTCATACTCCTGGGCAGATTACGCTTAAATCAAAAGGAGCAGAGTAGTAAAGGGAAATGTTGGGAAAACGGGAGAAGTTACTCTATATTTTTAAGCTTCCGTCGCGTGGGCAGCCTTAATAGTTAAAGTTACATGAAAATCATGTTTGACGGAAATATTCTACATAAAATTGTCTTAAAAAATATCCTACAACAGCGTATGTCTAAATTTTGTGGTTGATCCACAATAACACGTGTAACTCCTGATCCTGATTGGTTTGAATGCGCTCATCTCAGGAGCTACTGGTTTGGATTGACAAAACTTACTATTTGCCGAAGAAGGCTTTCAGCTATAGTATAACACTGTGTGCGGAAACCGAAATCCACGCGGACGGAGTCGCGGGCGGCCGTCAGTTATACTTAAAGATATCTAATAAACGTCAAACCATTTTGCTCGGCACTAAAATATCCAGCTTTAAGCGAACAGATGCGTGCCGCGACAAAGAACAAAATCCCAAACATAATAAATTCGAAAATACAAACGATGAATCAATCAGATTAAGTGATAGAGACTCAGAAGACGCAGTGACATGCACTTTGCAGTATTATACTTCGGTCTGTGGTGTATTCAATGTTTAAAAATGTCATCAAATACCGTAAAGTAAATGCAGGACAAAATCTTAATTTGGTTTCATATTAAGCATGTAAACATATTTAATTTTAAAATCAAATGTATACCATCAATTCAATAACCATCTGACCCACCGTACCTTCAAGCTGTAGCTTCAACACAAGATTCACGATTCGAAAAGTAAATAAAATATCATCAATATAAATACCATTACAACGTTGAAAATTTACACAAACACGTTAGAAACACAATACTAACATCCGTAATCTGATTCGCAAATACGCGTAACATCTTCCTGATCTGACCAGTTACGGAATGTCGAACAATCAACCAATTATTTAAAGTATGCCGTAAATCTTTTGTTCAAATTTTTCTGCTAAATGCCAAGTTTCGAATGTTTAACCCTGGTTTAACCACGCTTATCTAATTCTAAAGAGTGTGCCCACACTCATTTATATCCATAAGTTAAACACACTCATTCAATTGCGTGAACCCAACAATTCTATGCGAGTCGGCTGCCGTCTGCGCATAATATAATTGTGACAATGAAGACAGTGAAGTGTCTGTCGTAAAACTAGAGACGACTACACAAAGTAGGTTGTCCTTTTGTAGGCAAACAATTAAGTATTCATCGTCTGTCCAAACCGTTTATATGAGCGATGTGCTTTGTCACAGAACGAACATAAACCCAACTGCCATGTGACAAGGCCCCGCTATCGGAAAATTACAGTTAGCTAACTACGCTTCAACAATACGAGTCTTTCGGATAAGAACAGGTCTGCTCCTCTGCCTCGTTACTGGATAAAGAAACTAAACGTTTGCGTTTCTTGTAAATCACATAAATTATTATGTAATGGCCGCGATTACTCTATTACTGATTCGAAGCACGTATCAGGCGTACATCACAAGCTAATTATTTCAATTTCTCAGGTCGTCGACGCAGGCATACCTAATAATAACGACGCTCCTCAAAACACTCGTGGAATTTTGATGAGCTTCAGTTTTTAGTAGGTAATCCGAAGAAAGTCTTATAGATTTTAGTAACAACTAGGTATGCAATGTCGCACGAAAGAATATGCACAAAAAACACTTTGAATGGTTAATGGAAAACTTAAAATCTTACAGAAGTAACTTTGAGTAATAACTCATTAATTTTTCACTTAAGGTCTGAGCTAAAATCACTTTGATAAGACAAAGTTGAGAAAAAATAACAAGTAGACGGAGCAAAAAACTTAATGCACCGTTGGGATCGTAAAACAAACAAACACAGGGCACACCTCTTGGTTCCCGCAGCCGAGCCCGGCGGCCGCTTTGACCACCACACAAAAACCGAACAGACCTTACCCTACCTTTTAAGTAGGTTGTTAACTTTTGATTTATGGTCAATAATAGAGACGCAACGCCGTGGGAGACTCCAACCACGAATGTATTATTTTAATGAACCCCTGTGAACACATAATAAGACTTTATTTCGTTTTGAGGTAGAATTTAATTCCTTTGTTCCTGGTTACAGTGTCCTTAGGAATCGCTCATCGGGTCCGCGAAACGACACGGGCTGGGTGGTCCGTCTTACGTGGTCGTTTCAGAACGCCCGAACCGCCCATTATTATCAATGTACAAAAATAAAAGACCCTTGATTATCATTTTCTTCTGACTGCAGTAACAACAAACAATCGAAAACCTTTCGATTCGAACATCTTCGTAATTCATTACACGTTTTATGACGTATAAAATCCAGTAATTATCGGTTTGGCGCCGTTTTGCAAAAAGTATGTAGACAAACCAAAACAAACACTTGAAAATACGACGATACTCATACGGAAGAACTTTTTTAACCTTTGCTAAAGTGACATTGTATCGCAGCAGTACAGACTGATTAATGACACTTGTTTTATAATAATAACAAACATGTAGTATAGTGGCGTTAGGTGGTCGAGTTATTATAGCAGAGTGGCCCATTGTCTGAAGTGCTACTGCGCAGCTTGGCCATACTCGTACCTTTGTTGGTGAGGCAGCGTGGGCGATAAGTGCCCACCAGGTTATTCCTGACACATGATATATGATTATCTCGGTACTGAGACCTACTTACGCATGCGATGAGGTTTATATAGCTCAGACTATGTAAACTAACAAAAAAGTATCCATAAACAACCATTAATAGCTCATATTACGTAATTTACGTTCGTAGATTTTAACGTAAATCAAAATTGTATGAGCATAGTTAATCTCTTCTGAATGGGCAATAGAAGCACGGTGCTAGATCCCTTGATCTCGGCCTAGCAACCGTCTGGTAATTAATAAAATATAAACACAGCCAATAAAACGATATTCAGGAATGTGTCGGCAGCATACAAAAGCTATTCCGAGTCGTCATCTTGTAAATTACTATTATTTGATATGGAATTAATAAACTTGTTAAGGTTTGGAAGCGGAGGTAAATTGCCTGTGGTTTTGGTTTTATTTAGTTCGCGTGGCGGCTTGTGTTTGTTTTTGTACGGGATCATGGTTGTTCTTTTTTGCCGCGCATGCGTCTGGGTGGGCGCTCCCCGAGACACGGCTGCGCCAGCGCTCGCCGCTCGACAATTATCTCCGTTGAAAAACGTACGTAAGTACTCGTGATGGGAAAACGTGGCGTGAAATGGTGAGTAAATTCTTTTGAGTAATTTAACCCTTTTGATTGCTATGAGCGCTTAATGCTCGCAGTGGTGTCATTAATGGGTAAAAAACATTTCAATGGATCGCATGCAATCTACTAAAAATGTTCAGCGCGATTATAGAGACATCGCGGGTGAGACTTGACAAAAAGTTGTTCAATTAATAAGAAGGAATGACAATGACGATGTATATTTGTTTCGTTGTCTATTCTATGTTGATTCGTCAATTACGTGTAACCGATCGCATTTTTTCTTGCCGTGTTGAATGTGAAAATTAATGACCCACACTGCCGAAGACTTAATTGTGATTCATTGTCAAGCATTCCAAGAAATAATCTTGTATACGCTCAAGTAATATTCATAGCAAAGAGTAAGAGACTCCCCAACAAACACAAGGAAGTTGTAATGCGTGTGCCTCTGGTTCTTCGGCTGGTCTTAGGGGAAAATATACTCCGGGCGCGAGATCGTGATTACCCCTGCCTCACAGTGAAGTACCCTGACGTCCTCCCCCACTCGGTGTGGGAGGCAAGCTCGGTGCCGTTGTAATCGTAGATGTAAAGAGACTCACCATCACAAACAGGGCAGTTGTAATGCGTGTGCCTCTGGTGCTTCGGTCGGTCGCAGGGGGAGTAGCACTCCGGCCGCGAGATGGTGACGACGCCGGCCTCGCAGCGGAGCACTCGGCCGTCTTCCCCCCACTCGGTGTGGGAGGCGTGCTCGGTGCCGTTGTACCAGCAGCCCTTGCAGCGCGCGCAACAGCCCTCGCGAGGCATCACCACCGCGCAGTCGTCCATCGGGCCGCACTCCTCGCCCCCGCTCCGGCACTCCACGAAACCGTTCTGTGGAAAGATAAAATAATTTTAATCTATGTATAATCTTCTTCAAAACAGCAAACTAACTAAGATGGATGCTGTAATACCAAGAGGGCGGATTGACAACTTCATCAACCTAATCGTCAAATTTTCGTGGTGTTGATTGCGATTTGAAGTTTATGCGTCAGAAATAGTACAACCACTCAAAAAAATAAGTTAAACATGGTGCTTTCAAATTCAAGTTAATTACAAAATTTCATCAACACAAAACCAGATATTAGTGAATAGATAGTCCAATAGATAAAGGCAACGTACAGTCGTATTATACTGTAATTACCAAGAGCATATAAGCAATTAAATAAGAATTAAAACCACTTCTAGTTCATTCGCAGATTTAAAATTAATTTAATCACATTATCTTAACTTGACATTTTACAGTCGGCTTAGAATGAAAATGCAAATTTTCTACAATTACTGTGCAATTTACTGACATAATTATTAACTAGATCTCACCTACATAGATACCTAACAAGGTGGTAAAATTTAATGTAAAAGGGAACCGCCTTATTAGCTGCTTATCATTTTTCCATTATGCTAATATCTGTATCTACTCAGAATGAATCAATGACATGACATTTTGATACCTACTCTTAGTAAATAATGCAGGTAATTAAAGCCATTTATAGTATTTATTACGGTCACGTTATCTTGTACATTTCAAAATTACTACCTTTAAACATCTTTTGTAGGTACACATGTTTTTAAAAGCACCCAAAATTTATCTGTATCTTAAAATAAAGGATCATTTTTATCAAAACATTAAGAATGAATTCGACTTAGGAGTAAAAAGACGTGAGTAATAACGTAGGTGGACTCAATAATGCAAATGACACGCAAATAACGCATCTGCTGCGAATAAAACCATTCACTTTATCCGATAACACAGGTTTTGATGACTCCGCGCGGCGCGTGAGTAGTTTTGGAGTAACATAGTATATTGTTGGTGTTAGGTATATTTTATCTAGCAATAAATGAGTATCATTGCTTTAACAATTCTCAACAATTATGACATTCTGATAATATTTAATAGTTTAAATATCAATGCAACAGCTGGCGATAAAATAAAACCGTTATTAATGCGAAATCATTTCAACCTTAACAAGATCTAAACTCATTCTCGTAATTATTTTAATGCGTTCTTAATGGCTCTTTGTTCTCCAATGAATTTGCATGAACACTTGCTTTACTTGGGATACGTGCTACGTTTTGCACACACCTAATAACTTCTACATATGGATAACCCTTAATTACAAGTATGTAAGGACATTTTGAACCTTACAACTTACGAAATAAGCTCATGGTAATGTTTACAATGTGCAATTCCAAATACGTAATCAATTTAAATATATATTCATGGACAAGTAAGTTTTATCAAGCTACTATGGTAGTCTCAACATTTTAATGGCAAAAAAATATTGTGTCAATTTTAATACCATTATTGGACATAAATAGAAGCTTTTGAAATAAGCTATTAAACACAACACCTGTGTTATGAAAATCAGAATCCCCAAAAGTACGTACCTAAATACCAAAGATTAGATGTAATATAAAATAGCAATAGTTAAAAGGTTTAAATAATCGAAGATGATTAATGTTTATTTAAAATACATTTACAACTTTGACTATTTAGCATTCTGCGTGATGTTTCTTAAAATGTGAACGAGCGTCTTCAGAACGTTTCTCACAGCATATAAGAATGATATCATGCACAATAGACATAATAGTCAATACAAACGTCAATGATTGTTTAATTGTTTGACTGCCGAAGGAATCCAGTCTGTACATAAAAGTCGCATCGCAACTGAGCTGTCAGACACTAATATTGATGTATAATATTTGCGAAAATATGTAAACTGTTTTTGAACTGTGCTATAAATAGGTTGCTGTATTCAAAAGACGTTGAAAATACATAGGTACATAAAAGCGAAATAATTCAATAAACTACTGCTGTATGGTAGTTTACTGACACCTCAGTTCTCTAAGGAAAGTAATCTTTCTGACTTGACAAAAAAGTTTTAAGATTTGGATGTTAACGAAGGCAGCCTAAAAATTAACTCATACATATTACGCTGTCCTATAAAAGAATAATAATAAGGCCGTCAATACATCTTGATATTTATGTTTAACATGAACACCAAATAGCGAAAAATTTCAAATAAATTGTGTTTGTTGAAAGCTATTATTGATCTTGTTCGACAAGGTTGCAGAAGCACAAGCAAAAGCACAAGTTCCTAATAATTTGGTTACGATATGTTAAGTACTTCCCGAGGTCGCCCACTCACCTATGTTTATTGTCTTATAGGGTTCCGTAGCCTATCGATAAACCCTTAATAACTGCCTGCCTTAAGCGGCGAGTAATATTGAGTACAATATATATTGCTTAATTAACATTAAGATTACATTCGACCTATTTACTATTAATAGAATGTAAACATAGAATTTCTGAATATAAAATACACATAGTTAAGCGCGCAAGCATGCTAAAGAAATGACGTAGGTACCTAATTTTACGGATAAAACCTGGGTTAGTCATATAAGAGTAAGTGGTAGTTTTTTCCTCCTCTTTTTTGGACTCTCTTAGCTTTTAATGGTAAATGAATATGTAGTCATCAACATAATACAGAATTTAGGGCTTTTAGATCGTCTTTAAATCAATTAATAGAGAAATGTGCAACCGTGTTATAGTTTTTTTTTGTTTTATTAATAACTCATGGATGCAGAAATCACTCTCAATTTATACTGAATCTTTACTACAGAACCCCTCATTACATCTGACCTGACGTACTTCACCGACTTTATCAATACTTCACTCGTAGAGCAGCTTCGAATCTCTTTGAAGTAATCCTCAAACAGTGAAATATTTACGTTTTCTACTCATCGTTTAAAAATAACTGTAAGTCTGTCGACTACTCATTACTTATTACTACGAGTAAGTAACGTGTATTGAACATAAAACTGAACAGATAACACAAATTTGGCTAAGCATAACGCAATAAAACATGGCGAACGTAATACATCGCCGGGGCAATGGTTTATTTTAAGCGATACTAGGATTAATATTCGTGTGTAGTACTTTACTCTATTATACAACAGATTATCTTAACATGAACAAATCACTAACCACACACAACTGACCTAGTGAACGTAATGAGAGATGATAAAACATAAACTAGACCGCTTCCAGTCGCCTTCTGACCTATTCTGATACGAAATGATTAATTGAAGATACACTTCTATTAGTGTCGCTATCGTTAGACATATTTACAAAATACTCAAATTCTAGAGAAAGGAAATACTAAGAACACATTTGATTTCTTCAATATATCTTTGTACATTACTCATACAGAGACATTAAGATAAATGCCTAAACCAGAAACCTACTGTGAAAACACAAACCCTTTTTCGTATAAAATAAATATCAGACTAAAAGTAGTAACATAAAAAAACGTTTTTGATTCATGCTCACAAATATTACTATTTATTTATACTTACACGTGTCATCATTTTTGCTACGTAAAAATCCTTGAATTATTTGAATAGGTATGTATGAATCAAATCAACAGACATTGGTATGTCGTCTCGAGATATTTTAAGAAAAGTTTTTGTCTATAATTTACGTTACATCACTTTACATGCAAGTGCGATTCAATCAAAGTAAACGCTGGGTACCTACTTTGTTCATACCCACTTTAGATTTACGTGCTTTGCTTACATCACGGGCAATTTTCTTTATTCCCTTTTAAATTTAGCGTCATGCAGTGAGATCACCGTATGCTCTTCATATTCCGTTAATAGGAAAGCTTACTACCAGTTCAGTTCTCTGGGTGAACATTTATACCGTAACAGGTATGGACAAAAAATATGAGTATTTACTTGGAGTAGTTAGTTTCAAATAAAATGTTTTACAAACAAACGATGGCGATCAAAATACGGAAAGTTTTCGGTCTCGCGTTGGTTGGAGATTTGGGAGAGGTAGTTTCGAATCACTGCTAATGCAATATGCATTTACTTTGCAAGCGAATAGAAATTATTAAAAGTCGTCTTTAGGGGGAACAGTATGTATTGAATTATCATTTCAGAATGCGTGGTGATTTTCCATGCAAGACCTCTGTTTGACCAGTATTTCCCACAAATGAGCTTCGACCTCTAAAAAAGCTTTGAAGAAGACAATAGGGTATTACAGTCTAATTCAAAAAGTGTTTTAATTTAATCTGTTATTGATAAAGTACCACAAAAAAATATAAATACATTTTTTTTTATTCCAATTATTTCATAAAAACGTGTTTTAATTTTACAATTCAAATTTGGGCGCGAAAACGCCAATTCTTAGGCCGCCATGTCTGTGACGTCACGGGTATTGTATACATTACGCTTCGCTGAAAGAAATAAACATATTTTCGAAATAAATAATGAGTCCTAGTGGCTATAGTCCTTATCATTGGTGACTTGCACAAATTCCTTTAACACACTATTATCCGGGATGATGTTCCTCACTTTTCTCTTGGAGATTTCACTTGCTGTGAGTACTTTTATAGAAGATCCTACTTTAGCAAGATTTGATTTACGCCAGTAACATTCCACTGAAGTACATGATGGATCTTCAGTTCGACGATGTAACCATATCAAAAATGCGACACCGTGCTTGCAGCCACCTTCGGATGCGGGGCAGTCATGGCACTGAACACTGGTTACACTCTCTTCTGCTTCGTTAACAACAACACTCACTGCATATGGTTTAGAGCGCACTTTGTGTTCAGGGCATATAGTGCACTTGACAATGCAAGTATTTTGATCTCTCTTGAGTTGCACGTAGCCAACGGCGTCATCTCCGTAAGATTCTCTACCAGATCTGAAAGGAAATTTTAGGTTATAATACCTATGATCGCAAAATAAATATCGTAAAGTTTTGTTGTTATTAAAGGAAAGTTTGTAGTAGGTATATTAATACTTACATAGATGTTTTGACATTTCTTAATTCCGCAGAGCAGAAGTCGGGATTGCAAGCGAAGAATTTCGCCACCATCAATGTATTTATTCGTGGAAGATTAGTACTTTCTGCTTTTACAAAGCCGTCTTCCATGGTCAATACACACATCAACATTATCTAGGGATATCTACATATCATCAAATATCTTAAATACTATTAGGAATTTGCTAATACTGTAAATGGAAAAATTATAGAAAATTTTATAATTTTTAATAATAAAAAAAAAATATGTGATTTTTTCATTGTATTTTTAACAATAATTAACTTTTTATCGCCCTAGGTAAATTTGTGTGGTAGAAAATCTGCGTTTTTTTTTAAATTAAATGAATAAATTTAATTCAAATAAACAATTTTATTAATTTAATCAGTGTTGCCACCTCTCACGTTTATTATAGCATCAGTATCAATTTGTCAATGCTTAAAATTAAGTTGTTAAGGTCTTGTTGCGTTATGAGACCCCCATGCTTTTTCAAAGTGATGGTGAAGTTGTTGTACTGTCTTGGAATTTGGTGGGAAATGTCTTAAAACTCATTGATGTAACATGCCGCACGCATGCTTGATAGGATTTAAGCCGAACGACTGAGCAGGGCAATCCAAAACTTGAATATCGTAGTCTCGTAGAGCGGCCGGCACCTACCGCGCCGCATGGGAATTAGCACTGTCGTCCATGGTTATGAATTCCTGGATGATTTGGACTTTGTTTAGGACAATGACAGATTTTACTACCTTTTTAAGATGTTTTTGCTTAGTCATGATGAACTGGATACAAATGGGCTGGGTTCGTTCACCCAGAAAAAATCCTCCTAAAACCATGATTGTCCCGCCTTGGTATAATGGAACCTCCTAAGGGTGTCACAGACGGCTAATACTGTCAGGAGTTTTCAAAACGCGTGTTCTTCTTGAATCTGGATACAATCTGTAGCGGGAGTCATCGGTTTACAGCATCACAGACCAAGGGTCGTCAATCCATGGAAAATTTTCCTAAGCCCAAGAAAGACGCCTACCGCGATTGCCCCATCATAATGCTGGTACACGTAGCGGTTGTCCAACATGAAGACCCACTTCATGCAAACCCCTTTGCATGGTTTGGTCGCTTTCCAGCAGCTGATGGTCCTCCTGGAGCCTTTTTCTAGTCGCATCGCTGTGATGTTTGGTCGTCCTCTAGCAGTCTTTTGGAAAAATTGATCCTGTGTCTGGGTAGTTATGCGATTTCTGTTTTAGTTCCGTTCAACCACGTTCCCAAGAATGCGATAATTGCTCCAAAACCTTGGTAACATGTTTTGGTTGGTGGTTAGGGTCTCGGCAACGACGCGTTCGAAGGAAACACTTTCTTACAAGTCCACGGATCGCAACATTTCATTTCAACTCAAATGATGCCGTCACATTACTCTTAAAAGAACACTCAACAAGTTTCATAAAAAAGAATGAAAAAAGACATCACTTTTCTTTAGTAAAATATCAAAAAAACAAATTTAATTTTCATGCACTTTTCCCGTGCGGAGGGAACTACCAATATTTTTTTACCATTCTTTTGTTTTTCTATAAAAATATTTTTTTTATAAAAATAGAATAAAATACCTTTCAATCGATATATAAACTTCATATAAATAAAATATAGAATCAACAATATAACGTAGTTTATAATATACAATTAGGATATCCCTAGATTTTGTTGATGTGTGTATATATAGTATAGGTGCAGAATATCAAGAAACGTGATAGTAATAACTGAGAAACTTCGTTAATCTAATTTAACCGAGGTTGTTTATATACAAGTCCAGTGACGTCATAGCGAATGCAAACATGGCGTACAGCGTTTTTGACATTCGAAGCACAGATAAAAAAACTTGTATTTTAAAATTGAAATATTTAATTTATTTTGCAGTTTTATGAATAGAAATTAATATTTTTCGTTTGTTTTTTTATAAATGAACAATAAAAACATAAATTTAGATTTTATTTTTCATAGTGCGTAATACCCTATTGCAATCGTCATTTTAACACGAATGGGCAATTAATTGGGCCCTATTATCGATCGCGTTCATAAATTCGGGTGACCGCCACGCCCGCCGCTTCCGTCCACCCGATAACAGCCAAATATCCACCAGAAACTATTATCCTCACTTCCTGGACATTTGCGCAATCTATGGCAAGGACCTTTCAACCGTTCAATCTTCATTGATTATACTAAATATGACCGAAAACGTATAGATTAAAATGAGCAGCTCTCGAATTTATTGCTGGTTCTTCTCGATAAATTACTTCTTTCCATTGTCGGTCGCTGAATAAATCTGTATTTGATTATTATTTACGATTTATAAGTGAAAAACTCTGAAGCCTACATTAAAAAATCATATTTTCTTATTCGCTTTAAAAGAAAATTCGTCCGAACTTTTCCGTGATATAAACAATGACAATTTTACTGAAAGAAATACCCGTGTTATTTTACTCCATTCAGAAGTAATTGTTTTGTCTATATAGGTATTTCCCCTCCATCATTAACGTTTTATAGCCATTGTCAATAGCCCATAAAAATCATAAATACATAAAAACAAAGCAAATTATAAATAAATTAATTAAATTATGTATCACCATAACTAGAGTTTATTGGTTACCTACTGTTAGTAATTTAAAAGAACAAGTCTTAACTTAAACGTAGCAACGTAACCAACCGATCTTTTTCACATAACTACACGATTGCGCAATTTGATGATATAAACAAAGAAATAATAACAAAATCACAACTTCAAAGGTATTTACTTATGAAGTTACAGAGGAATGTAAATGTAATTTAAAAGTCAAATATCATGTTTTGTTTTCTGAACTGATTGTACATATATTTGCGAACTTTTTAAACTTGTGGCATTTGGACTTCCTGTTAGTTCATCGAATCATCACCAAACAACAAACTTTTTATAGACCACAAAAATAGTCACGTGGCCTCGTCAGTTTTACAAAGCTATCGAGTTCACTAAATCTAACCATACGACATTAATAAATTACGGTGTTCGATTCGGCTCGCTTTTTCATTTCTCGTTGATTCAGTGACCTTTACGGTAGTTGCAGGCATTCGTAATCAAGACGGTCTAAAGTTTACTATTCCAAAAATCTCGTCAATTATTTGTCAGAAGCAGCCGCCCGCGACTTCGTCCGCGTGGATTTCAGATCCCTTTTTTCGTAATGAAAGCCTATGTTCTTTCTCAGGGTCTCAAGATTGTCTGCTCCAAATTTCATCAAAATCGGTTGAGATGTTTAAGCGGGAAAGAGTAACAGACAGACAGACATACTTACTTTCGCATTTCTCGTAATATAAGTACCTAGGGATTAATTGAACTTGCCTGGGTAGCGATTGAGGAAATACGAGACATCTTTTTGATTTTAACCCTGAAACCCATGGAATAAAATGCAAGTCAACCCATGGAATGACAAAAGAATCTAGATAAAACATGAAAAAAAATCACGTCTTAATCAAATTATGTGGATTATACGACAAACACCTAAACAATTAAAAAAACTTTTATTATTCGCAGGTAGTACTCGTATTTATGATAAATTAATATTGCTTTCCTAGATCTGTTATCTTTCATCAGTCTCAATGTTTTTATTTGACGATTAACAGTCCCCTTAATATCATAGGTAAAACATTATGGTCTCATAAAATTCGGCCTTATATGAAAGCTCAAGGTCGCACAGCGAACTATGAAGAGGGCAACGTTCGCTGTCTCTGCAAATTCCAATGAGTAATGTGGAGATTTGTAGAATAATAAATATCAGACGACAACACATACATTGATTGGGGATAAAGTAGCTTTATTATCACTGGTAAGTCAATAGAGTCCCCAAAAAATTACAGGAATAAAAAAAGAGGAAGAATCACAAAAACTCAACAGTGGAATTCCGTACGAATTAAATACATATAAAACTTTAAGCTCAAAGGGCACAGAAACAGCATTATCGATTCAACCAATGTTCGAACAAATAAATTTATTTCAACAGATAACTTAGTCACTTTCTGGGACAGTATAAATAAATATCCTGGGAAAATTCCTGCACGTCGAATTTGTATGCCAACATCGGAAAACATTTAAACATTGTACATTGAGAGACTATAACACGAAAAAATAAAAATTTATCTCACAAATCTGTATAAAGATGGATCCATAAGCACTTATCAGGTTGATTTTTTAATTATTATCGGAAGGGTTTGAATAAACGGGAGTTTACAGTCAGATTATAAAGCTTTTTTAAGAATATGGGCCAGCCATATCTTGGTAAATAACATGATAAAACTCTTTGACAAAACAATTCCATAAAATCGGTGTCAAATAGCCAAAACATTACGACTCAATTAAATAAGGCCTACAAATAACCTATATGAAGCCAAAAACATCCTGCGGTTCCCAATGATAACGATAAGACTTCACAAATATCAAGTTCGCCTGATAGGAGCTGTAGTTACGCAAGTGCAGAATAACACGCAAGTTGCTTCGGCAATGAACGTCCTATTTGCATAATCTGCATCCAAATACCTATATTTAGCTTGCAATTTAACGTTCTGGAATATGCGCGTCCATTTGCGATACTGGTGTTTTATACACATAGTAGAATGTCACATTCGTTTCGATATGTTTATATCTTAATTTACATAGCGTGGCCGCATGGTAGACTGCTCGGGGACACACTCCGAGGATACTTAATTTAATGGAAGTGCCTACGCTGCCATAAAGTTTATCTACGAAACGAGTTTAACTGCAGAGAGTAAAATTTTAGATACATTGGAATTCTTAGCACATATTACTGTATTGTTCACATGCACTATTGAAAAGCTTACGCCGAAAGCTACGAGATGTAACGATACAACATTTTCTTTACGTCAACAGGCGATGTGATCCAAAGTAAGATTAACATACTTAGAGTAGGTAAAAATATCACCAGCGTTAATTAAACATTTAAGCCATTATGCAACGTTTCTTTTCAGATGTGAAGGAATGAATAAGGGTGATAACAACCCGCTTGCGACCACGGCTGTTGTAAGCGCAGCCGAAACGTCAAGCAGTAAGTAGTATACATATACTACATAATTAATATCGCGTTAAGTCCCGTTAAATAATATTAGGGTGATAACAATATAAATGATACCGATTTTTTGAATGTACACATGAATGTTCATATTATTTGATAATTCGGATTAATTAACAGACGTAAACATTTTCTAAAAAATAAATACAAATCTTTAATTGTAACCGATTATAATTCCACTGTAAACTCGAAATTACTAAGTCATTATAAAAACTTAGCCAATTAAACCAATCTTTTAGATTTAATATCTTAATGGTCACGGCGACCTTAGGTTTTTATTTAGATTTGCCGTGTTTAGAGCGGCCTGCTAATCATATGCGTTTAAATGCAAGTACGCGCTTGTAATTGTATCTAGGCGAGTAAGCGATCCCGGGGCGCGCAGCAAGGTCGACTGTGGGCCGACGCCTGTCGCGCCGGCGCCTTACACACTTTGACTTTTTACGCAGACTGGCACTGACAAACAATCGTAACAATAATTAAATAAAATAAAATAAAATAAAATAATTTTATTCAGCAATTTGATTCACTTAGTACATTCTTCACTTAGTAAAACAAAGCTTAGACTGCAGGCAACCACGCTTAGCAATCTAGCGCTACGCATACAAACATGTAGACTACCAAAGCTAGTGCAGTGCTTAGGACACGAACACATTAATTTCTTATACGACCTACTTTTCTTTGACGACCCGCTTGGTGTGATGGAAAAGATGTTGCCTATTACGCAAGAGGTCGCGGGTTCGATCCCCGCACAGGACAAACATGTCTGTTTGTCCTGGTCTGTGTGTTATATGTATCTATTTAAGTATATTTGTAATACCACTGTTGATTCTTAACACGGGGTCAGATCAATGTATGTGATCTATTTATTAATTAAATAGAAATATTTATTTATATTTATACGACTAATCGTAAACGCACAAGTACCTATAAGAAATTACGGATTACGGACATTGGCACGCGAAGTCGTTTACGCGTTTCGGAACGTCATGCTACGTAGTCTTTGCGTACTCTACTATGTAGAATACGCGAACAGCGCTTGATCGGACCGCTTCAACATTAACACGAGGTCAATAACTGACTTTGCGTACCAATGTACACACAGGTGTATATCGCAAGAGAATAAGTATAGCTACCAGTGATTTCACGAAATCACGATAGTCACTAAAAATTTATTCAAAATCTTCAAGTCAAAATCCAAATAAACTTTATTTAAATAGGGCTTCAGAAAGAAACTTATGAATCGTCAAGAAGATAAAACTACAGATGGATCCATCTGCCTTCGGAATGCAGTCATCTATCGACAAGATGCGGCTAGAAACTCGATAGTTGCTATTTTCAATCGCCAAATTAGTTTTTAAATATTTGTTTTGTTTGCAAACTTTGTTTACATAGGTACTTGTACTAACACAAAAAAGAAAAAAAAAGAAAAAAAATATTTCATCAAGTTTTATTTTTTGGTTTTGTGATCCGTATAAAATATCGTGATTTCGTGATATGTACGAGAATTTCATATTGAGCATCTACCGAGTTTTGTGTAATCCCTTGTAAGTATTCTTATTGCCTCTTAAAGCCCTTACGGCATTACACTGGCCGCGAATGATAGAAAAATCAGTTGCAGAATCGGAGAGCCTTACACCGCCAGACTACCCTCCTCTGTTTTAGATATTTTCAGTCCTAGGACTCCTAGGTCATTGTAAGACACAGGGAAAGCTCATGTCGAGTTGTAAGTAGTTCTTGAATGCTAACCAATGAGGGCTTATAAATGAGTGCAGGAAAAAAACAGTGCAGTGCAGGAAATTTAATGGCTTTCTAACAATATGTGATCAGAATGCTGGAAGTAGTCTCCAGCAAACAAGTTAGTCTTATCAAAGACCAGATAATTACATTAGATAGAGCTCTTGTATTTCTTTTTGTCCATATATACACGTTGTCATCAAGACAAAAATAATACTACGGCTATATTATGGTGTAAGGTTGTTTTACATTTAAAATTGCTTAATTATAATCAAAACATAGATCTTGTTGTAGCGTTCTTGTGACTATTACTATGCCAAAAATTCGCATGCTAATTAGATTTCCAGTTCCAACTCTACGCCAGTTGCACGTGCGTACGTGCCGATCTTGGAATTCAACTGTTTGTATTATGGTTCGGTTATTACTCACTAAAAGAATGAATACAGTATCTCTGCTCCAAGATTGTGAGCCGGCACAGTGCAATGAACCGACTCAAAGTAGATAGCAGGTTTCCATATTTCAGGGTACCGCGTGGACACTAACATCATGTCGGTATTTTAAAAGTAAGTAGTCAACATATTTTAAATTTGCACCATATAAGAGCTTTCATTTTAATTCTTGGCGAGTTTACTTAATCATTCGTAGTAACTTCTTTGAAATGTTTATTTTGTGCCTTTGACGCGATAAAGTAGTAACAGGGTTTGAAGTTGGAAGCTCGAGCATTGATTTCGAACGTTCAAAGTCCACGTAAAGAACCTGCATATGATTTTAACTTGATTTTTTTGCATCATAGCAAAACATAATAACAATGTCGATGATGTGTAGCATATAAAAAATACGCGGTGCTAGAAGAACCGGTGCGACCGCATACCGCGCGCGCGCTCGCGGCAAGGCCTCGTCGGCGGCACCTGCGCCGCCCGCGCCCGCTCCCGCGCCCGCCCGCGCCCGTCACCCACTTTCACATCGCACCCGCCGTACCACGCACCACGTGCCACCGCACCCGACCCACCCCTCAGACCACCAAAAAACCACCAACCGAACGGCCTAACCACCTTCCAAAGCAGTCGAACACGTTTTCACAACATATCCGGGTTTCGATGTTATTTCAAAAATTACCTTTTAAAACATTCCTTTACGGTTTAAAAGAAGATAAATCAATGTCATTCTAATAATAATTTATAAGAAATAGCTCGAATGGTGACATTGAATCTGAGTGTTTTATAAGTTCGCTGTTTTTTTTTCAACTTTCTGCGTCTGTATGTGTAATCGAAATTTACGCGTAACAGTATTCGCTGATATATGGGTATCCACTTATCTGTGCATTCTCTTTGAGCAACAGAACTACCTACTTTCAACATTTGAGAATAATACCAAAGGAACTCATGATTATAGAACCCCCCACGCTATACCGGATCGTGAATCAGTTGATACAACTCAGTATTATAGGGAATTTGTGAGCCATATTTTTAAAATACCACTTATCTTACATTGTTTCTTAGTAGCAGTTCCTGCTGATCATTACAGGTACTTAGTAATTTACTTGTAACCACGTATAAAATACAATTTATGGGATATTAATAGACGGTAGGGCCTCGACAAAAATAGCAAGTCTTGAACATTACTTAATTACGACCCGAGACTGACGCGTACCTTCGCGAACGTTAGAAATTACTGGGCATGATTCAATTAAATTGTCACGAAGGGACTCCTGGGCTATTATTACGCCGCACTGCATTTTGCTGTTTATTTATTAATGTAAAATTTGTTGCATAAAGTCCAATTCAAAGATAATTTATACGTACGTAAATATCCGTTCTGATAGCGCTTTCAAAGTAGCGCACGAAGATAAAAATGATTTGTATTTCTCCATATACATTTTTAGACTATATACTCGTATATAGTCTAAAATGCATCCAGTATATCACAGTTTAGTACTTCGAACAAGGAACGGATAGTAATAAATATAGAATGTTATGAATGCAAATGATAACAATAAAACTGAAGCACCACTTAATGCTACCTACTGGAAAATTTATCGTTTATGTGGTCTGTTTCACTTCGCTACGGACTTTTATTGAAATAAGTTAAGAAAGTCAATGGCCACGTTCACACAATGCTGTTATTACGACTACTTACATGTTAGTAGTAAAAGGTTTGTCTTTCTCTTCAATAATAAATTGTTCAAATAAATAACTAACTTTCGTTGTGAGCTTTTCAGTTTCAATCATATATTTTCTAAGCATGGTTACAAACAAGTAGATATTCATTGTATATGGTTTTGCAACATAAAAGTGCCTATGCAAAGATTTTTAATCAGATACATTGAAATACAGGTAGTGCGTGATGCCACGAACGCTTTCAGATATTCAGCCAGACTTTACCAAGTGTAGATCTCGTAACAGAAATATTAGGCCGTAGACACAATGTCTACGGTGCGGCTTTGTACCGCGCCGTGTAAAGCACTGTTCGCTAGTTTGTGTTTTGGGATGATGGAAAAACTGCTATTTTGCGATGATGGTAGCCACCAGTGGTTTTTTCTTGATATGGACTGCGATATTAAACAGCAAAACGCAAACCAGCGAACGGCGCCGCATCGTATACATCTGTCCACAGCCTTAGTGATAGCGACGTCTGAGAGTTGTAATCCGCGCTTCGAAGCTCGATAAATGACATAGCTCATTAAAGTAAGCGGCGCGCGGGAGCCGCGAGATGCTATCGCGCGGCTACTGGACTTTTAAGAAGGCTAATAGTACCCTCGGGTCAACACGACACGCCGCGACAACATGCACCTGCCGCTGGAACGTCCTCCTCACAATAAATTTAACTCACATGCAAATCACCGGAACACGCATCTAACCCACTTCGCCTGTCCAATAAGATTGATAAATCATAAAAATTCCATCAACAACGGGACGGGATCACACAGTCGTTATGTGGCACGCGTCAAAAAAGCCCATTAGGTAAGCAAATGTATATTTTAATACAGAATAAGCGATAAATCTCGCGATGGGCTTTCGAATTCCGCGCAAGTCATCCAACGAGGTGAGATCGACTGGGAAATACCACATGATATACGGTCCACAAACTCACTTGCATACATACTGATGTAGTGTCGGTTGTGCAGCGGTCATTCGTCGTATGACATGCGCTACGTGCTTATATGTATGTATATTTACCTACCTAGTTATTGATCATTATCTTATGCTTGCAGCGGTGGTGAAATTTAATATTTCATCTCATTAACGTAAAAGCTCAAACTTAAATGTCATTTGATTTACGAAATGTAATTAAAGTGCTATGTTGTCATTACTAAGGCGTCTGATATACATCGTTATGAGCATGAAGAATTCAGCAGTTGCATTTAGAATAAGAATAACAAAGACTTGTGTAATAGTGCGTTCTAATCCCGATCACAAATGAGTCGAGGCGCCAACAAGAAGTTCGTAAGGGAAAAATGTTAGAAGGAATGTTGAGGATAAATAATAAATGAATGCTAAGAACAGTTGCGTCGGATGCCTGGAGCGGCCGGCGCGCGGTTCCGCATTGTCAGTTTTTGCCGGGCGCGGGCGCCAGCGCGGGCGCGCGTCGGCACGCGCCGCGATCGACCGGTGTAAGCCTCGCTATTTTAATTGACCGTACGCAGACAATTGTTTGAATTGGAGTATGTAGTTACTGGAAAATTTTACATGTTTTTCTTGGTTTAGGTTTAGTTTCCGGAATATTCTTTTTGACAATCGACAAGGAGTTACTATTCTTTTTATAAAATATTTCTCAATCCTTTCGACATCGCTTGCGTGAACTTCTTCACAAAAACAAAAGATTTTTTCAGAATTATCTGAATTGGTCAAGTTATATAAATGGAACAAATTTTTTCCGGAAATTACAACCAACAATCCATATTAACTCAATCAAACAAACCCTCTTATTAATATTAGTTTGTGGGAGTAATAATAAGATACTTAAAATATCAACATTTCTATTAAAATCACAAACTATACGCATAAATCCTTGTAAGATGTAGTATTTAGCAATTCTAGCTGAGCCTCGAGCACTTACTGTATCCACCGTAAATTGTGAAAATTTGAAAGTCCATATTACCTACAATAAAAGGAGTTTTTAGTTCGCTATAATTCTTAAGTTATTATCATAATTTATAGCTGAATGATAATCTATAAACATTCATCGAAATTACTGTCAAGTTTCATAATGGTCCACAGAAGTAATGTTCTGAAATTACAATTATATCATAAAGACTTATTCGTTTTCTTATTTACCGTAGCTTTTCACAGGCTTTATCTATGAAAAGCAAGATTTTATGAAAAAGTTATCACTAGAGACGGCTTCGGCGGCGTAGTGATGTTTTAGAAATAAATATAGATGGCTTAATGCAGTAAATACTCCAATTAAAATGTCGTTGGTACATTTTATAATAGTCGGCCCAATCCTGCAGTGTTCTTTTAACTCGGTAGGACGATATACATATTTAGTATTAGTTGGGATTACCGATCAGATACCTCAACAGATTGAGAATTTTTCTATGTGTTCCGTCAATCTTAATATAACATAGGCCCGCTGTTATTTACTTTTCTATTAACTAATATTGAATAAATAATGGAATCCTTTTGCCTTGTCTCCTATCCTGTACCTTAATTCACACCTTGAGTTTTAAACTTTATTACTTGGATCTATAAAAGTCCAATAGACATTTCTGTTGCCTAGCAAAATAGTCATAAAATATAAAGGTGAGGAGGCTATAATAAATCATCTACGTATTACATAGCCAATGTGTCAATAAGTCGTAAAAGATAAAAGCAATTGTTGATTTAATCCCGAAGTGATGTAATTTAAGTAACAAATAGAATCTTGTTTATTTATTCTGGCCTATGCGCCAAACGGAAAATTTATTTTTGTTTCCAATCTGGGGATACCGGTTATAAAAGGCGCTAATTAAAGAAAATAATGAACTTACGTAATTTGTTCTAAAATAGATAGAGATAAAATACAAAGAGAAAAACTTGTCTGGCTCGCAAATTGTAATGCAATGTGCCTGTTTTACTAGTGGTAGTAAATCAATTAGATTTCGATAGTCATATTACAAGTTCTTAAGTTTCAAGACTTATATTTACTGTATCACTTTGGATGAATCTTACCTTACAAATGCAGCGGAAGCAACTGCTGAAGTTTTGCTCGAGCCTCGCGTCTTGTAAACGCACAGGCTCGCCTTCGTTGGAACACGGAGCTCGCTGCCCCTCTGTAACAAACAATAGAAACAATTAACTACTTTAATCATTTTCATCAGCAGGTTGTAGTCCACTGCTGGACATAGGCCTTCCATAAATGGGCTGGCTGTTTACCATTACAATATTATGTTGAACAATAAAACACAGGGAACGTTACTGGTCATTCCCCGTAATCTTCCTTAGTTATATCTGTGTTGCCGACAATATATTAAAAAGGGTGTGGTCCCAGAGAAAATTTCAATATTCAATTTCTGCGCACTTTGCTTTCGACAAAAGCTATACTTGCATGTAGATGCAGAACCCTGAAAAAGACCACGCGGCCACGGGGAATTGAATGAAACTCGTTTGGATTTTAAGACACGTGCATACCACCATTCCACCAAGTGCAAACCAAATAGCGATAGGTGTTGCACACCGCGCAGTCAGGTGAAGTCCGAGCGACCCGCGTGCGGGGGAGGCTGCGGTCAGCGCAATATGCGTGGGAACACTCTCTGCCCTATATACCACTGCGCCGAGCTATGCACTGCACTGCACTACACTGCCGCGAGTTATGTCACTTCACCGTACTACGATGTCGATTAGCGCCAATAATGATTTATATTGCCATTACGTCGCTTCTCAACTACTGTTAACGAGCTTGTTATTACAAACAGACATGCAAATAGGCTGCCGTCCCGACATTTACTCGTACTTGCATGAATGCAGCTTCATTGCACATCCAAACACAACATTTCTATTTGATATTCAAACTATCATAGTACGAGGTTTTTATTGCCAAACCAGTTTTATATTATGTATAGAGCCACTAAACAGGTATCAACAGTAAAAGATCGATATCTCACCCGAATTCCTGAAAAAATACTAGAACATCATAAATGATTAGATCCGTATCGTATGTTAAACGATGACATTTTAAATAAATAAATAATAATATATTATATCGTGGAGTTTCCCCTCGTATAGGAGAATTCTGATTTCGTATAGTCGATGACAACTTAGCGTGCGCAAGAGTGGCTCGCGGCTAATCACATTATTACCTTGATTTAGATCTATGGATCCGCATTCTTAGTATGTACCTAGCAATCTTTGGCGCCATCGCCGCCGGTCGCAATGTCCTGCGCAAATATTTCGGTAATTAATGTATGCTCATCTGTGGAATGTTCTACGAGGACATTCCTAGCGTGTTTACTAACCAAATCACTAATATTTGGAATGTTCAACTTGTTTATAACTGATTTGGTCTCGAAGTTCTTATTTTCCTACTTTTCTTTGATGTCCTTTTCGACATTTGACATAATCAGAATGCCTCATTATAGTACTTCTATTTTTATGGACACTGTGTGAGTATCATCTTTGAGATTCGGTTTTGTATTTATAACTAGCCTTCCGCCCGCGACTTCGTCCCCGTCACGTCCCGTCCCGTCGTCCCTTTCCTATTTTTCTCACTTTTTAAACCTTCCCTAGACCTCCACGAATAATTCAAGACCAACATAAGATAAATCCGTTCAGCCGTTCTCGAGTTTTAGCGAGACCAACGAACAGCAATTCATTTTTATATATATAGATTATTTTTGTGGTATATTTTTGCTGTCAACTGTTATAAAATAATGAAAAACATTTGTTCAAAACAATATAAATCACATTGTTTTGTTAACCTAACACATTTAATATTATGGTTGTTAGTTAACTGTTACCTACTATCCCACAATCTCGTTTAAGTTTAAATACAAAATACATAACTAAACTTATAACAAAAGAAACTATGAAACAAGATATAGCTTCAAACTTTATTGACATTTAAAGTTCTTTGGGTTTTTACTCAAAACAGAAATCATTGACGTCATAAAGTTATTTCGCAGTTAGATAATTGATAGCCATCAATTTTCCAATAAAACACATTGTTGTGCTTTTTTCGTTGAATACAATCCGTATTTACATTTCATAATAGCCGGCTCATAGCAACTAGCGAGATTTTCAAGGCAAACTTATTTATAAATATTTTGAATTGTAAATGAACAAATTAGATAGGTAATTCATATTGTTAAAGATTTAAATTATCTCAGCCAATAAAAAGTGGCTTTGGAGGAACACGACATTCCTATTAAATTAATCAAGATTTTTATAGTATGACTAGACTGCTAATTATTATTAGGCGTCGTTCGGTGGTGATTTGCGAGATCGAATGCTGCGCACGCGCGTCCTTTGCCGCGCATTGATGAATGCCATAGATAAAGACTAACTGTAGATAAACAATAATTGGTCAATCAATGTCAAGTTGCTTGCTATTTTAGGGTATCTTCAAGTTGAGTACGTTAGCTTTAAAAATAAACGAGTGCACGTTGTTCAATTCAAATTTAAGTCCAGCGTATTGTATTGGTAAGAAATTGTAATTTTAAACACAGCTCGAAGCATGATTACTGATACACCAATCCACACAAAGCGTAAGTCTGATCATGATATGATGTAAGTATTATATTAAGGACTAGCGGCCGCCAGCGACTCCGTCCGCGTGGGTTCTGTTTCCCTATATACTATACTTCTCTATGGTTTT
Source organism: Nomophila noctuella (assembly GCA_958496325.1). Classification (NCBI taxonomy): domain Eukaryota; kingdom Metazoa; phylum Arthropoda; class Insecta; order Lepidoptera; family Crambidae; genus Nomophila; species Nomophila noctuella. Next base: position 10,697,008 of record OY292484.1, read on the forward strand.
GGGTTTCCGCACACAGTGTTACTACTTATAGCTTAAAGCCTTGCTCGACAAATGGTAAGTGGACTATCCAACGCACAAGATTTTGTCAATTCGAACCTGGTAGGCTAGCCAAGATGCCACTATGACGAATTCGCCATCCGCTATCGTAGCGACTTATATCTCCATCCCGCTCACATAAATATGTAGTTCGTGTGCGGGATGGCAATACATATTAGACAGGCCTGTTGGTCGAGTGGCTAGAGACCCTGGCTACAAAACCAAAGGTCGCGGGTTCGAATCCCGGTAGGGGCAAATGTTTGTGTGATGAACATCGGCATTTGTACTCGAGTCATGGATGTTTATAAATGTACTTAAGTATGTCTATCCGTTCCCTAGCATCCATAGTACAAGCTTCGAGCTTAGTTTGGGGCTAGGCAATTGGTGTGTTAGTCCAATGAATTTATTTATTTATTTATATTATAAGTCGCGACGAAAGCGTATGGTGAATTCGTCAAAGTGGCATCTTGGCTAGCCTACCAGTAGTCCCTGAGATTAGCGCGTTCAAACCTATCTGCATCAGGAGTTACACGGCTTATTGTGAGTAAACCATAAAAGATAGATATATGCTGTCAAGGGATGTTTTTTAGGGAATTTTATGTAGAATAATTTCGTCTTACATGATTTCTATGTAACTTTAACCGTTTAGGCTGCACACGCGACAGAAGCTTTAAAATGGAGCCATTTCTCCCGTTTTCCCAACATTTTCCTTCACTACTCTGCTCCTATTTATTGTAGCGTGATGGAAAGTATCCTATAATATGCCCAGGAGTATAAAGAATAATTGTACCAAGTTTCATCAAAATCCGTTGAGTAGTTTTTGTTTCTATAAGGAACATACAGACAGACAGACAGACAGACAGACAGACAGACAGACAAAAATTTTACTGATTGCATTTTTGGCATCAGTGTCGATCACTAATTACCCCCTGATAGTTATTTTGAAAATATATTTCATGTACAGAATTGACCTCTCTACAGATTTATTATAAGTATAGAAGATAAATGATATAGATAAAGGATAATTTTTTTCATAACACTATCTGCTCTACAATGGCAAAATAATAATATTACTTTTTAATATGGACTAAGTGGACTCTCCTCCAGTTTATCGAATTTACAACAAAAAAAGACCGATGTTCATTAAAAACCCCATATATACAATCTTAAGCAAAATTGAGCAATAAAGCTAAAGGGACATACATATAAATGTAAAGTATGATAAATAGTCAATATAAACAAAATAAATACATGTCAGCATTCCTCTGTTCTATTTCTTTTATGAAACTTAAGTCTTTATTTTACCACCGATTCTTAACAACTTATAAACGCCACAGTGAGGATTAATTTAATTCATAGTATAAAGTTTGAGAAACCCCGAACTATTTGGCACTGAACCGCGAAATACTCAACTGACCAGTGAAAAGGAATATATTATCCTAATCATGTATAATGTAAGTAAGTATATTTACCTGTTTCCATACTATGTGTATTTGCACATCCATCGTCATATTGTAAACGTTTCAATAATATGTAATTTTAATTTTCGAGTTAGACCAAGCCTACTAAAAGTTTAAAAACTTATTGTAACTAAATTAATGCGTGACGAACCGAGTTCTAAAGCATCATTAAAAACGAATGCGAATATTTTAGTGCATATTGTTAACTTTTACTATCTACTAGATCAGGTATTAGAGATCGGGTAAATCGCTTCAAACTAAGATCTTAAAACCACTGCGTCACGGACACAGACAAAATTACATGACATGTGTTAATATGATATGCAAAATTACAAGTACTGTACTGTTAACCTGTTTATACCAGCAATGGCTTCGAACTGTAAATAGTTGACTAAATCGATTTACCCAACATATTAGAACAATACAAAGAAGGTGTGAAATCATATATGGTATCATTTATTTAAGTACATGTCTGTGGATGTTTGGAATATCGTTACGCACGTAACAACAAGTTATGCAAACTCGTTACGAGTACGGGCGTCTGCCTTCACGATTCTTAAAATCACGATCGATGACGGTTTCTTAAAAAAAAAAATCCTCAGAGATTTTTTTTTGCGCCGGCCGCCCCGGTATTGTAACGGTGCCCGTTCCTTCCAGCCTTCATGGATGTTCAGGCCTCCATGATGGCTGGAAAAACCTAACCTGCGCGCCCACTGGCCGCTAATTAACTTCCATTCAAAATTCAAAATTCAAAATTTGTCTATTATGTTCTATTTTCGCATTTTTTTTGATCAGGGATTCAGACCTAGACCTACCGCGGAGCTAGACAGAGCTCCACAAAATAACTACCACTAAATATCTATAAAGAATTATAAAATATTAATTATCCTATAAACCAGTGCAATAGTTGTTGTTGTAGTTCGGAAGTATTATAATAGTGTACCTACCAATTGTGAAAGTGAAATAAAACTATTACCAATATCCATATACATCATATTTTATTCAAACCAACTATTTGCGACGGGAAGAAACCCCAGACCGTCACAAAGTAATATTCCATTAACCGCTAAATGATATTATTCCAGCAAGTGACAAGGAATTATGCAAATAACGATATATACGGTACTTTGAACACTTTACACGCAGTTTGATCGCGGCTCCGTGTATTAAAAGGCATACGCGAAATGTGCATGAAGTTGTACCAGCACGGTGTTTATCGGTCATTTCGTTAATGACGACTAGATGAGGATAATTTTTCGAAAGTTGCTCCCGTATTAATGATCAATCACTGCCTCCGGGCTGGTTATATCTCCGCGCTACTCGTAAACGCTAAACATTTAGATAAAGTTCATAAATAAACTTTACTTTTATTAATAACGATTCATTGGCGCTGTGGTATAAATACGTGCTTGTAATATTCCGCTATATTGTATCTCCTAATAATTATCGCAAAAGTAAAAAGATAAAAATGGTAAATGTTGAATATGTACCATTCGAACCGCAAATCCATAAGTATATTTCTTTTAGTGAAGTAGTAACCAAAAAATAGCATGACTTACGAGAAAAGATAACCATCGATCGCCTTTAGCTATCTCCATTGCCAAGTAGAAAATCTGGACATTCTGAGACAGAGCTGTAGTGTAGAATATCTACAAGGAATCCTTAAAGAGCTTCTGAGTCTGCTAAAGATCCATTCCCGCCATGTAACAAGCGTAATGTATTATCTGAAAATGTACTAAGTAGTATTTCACATTTTGGGTTGATGCCAGCAGTTTGAAGCTACGCATCGAATCGCAATATTTAATATAAAAAAACTGCATGCACACTTACTACATTCTTCATGGAATAGATTCGAACTTTGTCTTCATTCGTAGTTTGTTATGGAAAGCAGGGTACCCAGATGAAGTAAAGGTTCATAGGTAAGGTAATAAAGTTATTTTTTTTAAGCTATAAATAAAAAAAACTAGGCGCAATCACAGCTTTCTCAAATAAGTTTATATTATATATTGCGTTTGTCAGGTTTCATAAGTTCCTGAACTCATGAAGTGACACAAAATTAACGTAGGTTTTCATCACAACATTACTCATCCTACCATACGACCATCTCATGTCCAACAGAGACAGTATAATAGATTTTAACATACATATTTATCTAACGATTTGAGACCTTACTTCATTCTACTGACAGCATACCGCAATGTGGTATGGAGATGAGACGGGATTAATAATTTCCATACTGTCTCTTGAATTAATTGCGCAAGGTTGACATGCATATTCTGACTGTATTGCTGAAGTGATGGGATTGTACCTTGTATTTTGTTATTATAGACAATGTTAAAAGTAATTATTACAACGAACTAATACTTCGTGATTGTTGACGAGGATTATTGCTAACCTAACCTAAACAAGGTTTCCGATTAAGGTATAATCCGTTGACTATGTATTTAACGTTTTACCTTAATTTTCTTAGTGTCAGGCGATTATAGCATTCAAATCTCGTTATTATTTCGATTAAAAGATAGTTGATCTTGATTTGCATTGATAAACATGTACCTACAAAGTGACCAAAACCACTATGGTTTGATTTTTATGGTTTGCTTTGGGACATTGTTCAGGTAGGTTCTCAATCTCATTAAAACACGTTTTATGCCAACTCTAATGTATGGGCCAGCCAGACCGACACATACGAGTACGTAAGTATTTGACGACTGACGTAAAGCATTCATCTGCGCAGTGACAGCACGGAAAGAGTCGAGCATGATCTATGTGGGAACAGCCGTGTTTAGCAACAGAAGAATAGTGAAGCCTTGTGCAACAGTTGTCACGGTTGCCATAGAGATTGTCATTATCCGTTCCGTCAGTGACACTGCAGGCTAAAGAGGCAGTGTTAATTATATTAAGACGCGATTTATTTAAAAAAATAGTAGAATTATTGTTTTTTGATATTAAGTATTGGTTATTGTTTACTGATACATTTCGTATCAGTCTACAGAAAGTTGACCAGTTCAATGAATTTAATTGCCTAGAACGACTTTTGTTTGCTTAACTGAAATGCCACTAAGCTAAGCTAATTGAAAGATTTTAATATAAATAAATTAAAATATATTCCTTCACAATTTTAAGACGCACTTAGTATACTGAATGGGACAGTCAATGTATAATTGCGAATCTCTGTATAATTGAAATCAAGTTAACGTCACAAAATTGATGAAATGATTGAGCTTATGGGTTATATATAAATTATACATAGTCACGTACGTGCATTTTAAATGGTGATTAACATACATGATCATAAAGCAATTCCTTTTATTACTAGCGCCGGCGCCAACAGTATCTTTATAAAACAACAATATTGCGGATGAATGAATTTGTTTATTGCAGATATGACGCTACTCCCAACAATGTTTTGATTTACGATTCATTTGAGTGATTCACAATTGCATCAACAAAGTGCGTCGACTAGGACAATGAATCAAAATTGGTAATTATAAGAATAATTTTGCAATTTTTTTCAGTTTTTTATAGATGCAAGGCCTGCAAATCTTTGATTTTCAATTCGGCTTGGAGGATGTATTTAAATTTTATTTCTTTATCAAAAACAGTTATGATGATTCTACTCAGTGGAAATCAGACACCATAATCACTCTGGATATCAAGTCTCATGCGCGAAAAAGGGGTGATGATAATAAATAATGTTACAGGATAGAAAATATTTCGTGCCGATAGCTCTTTGTTCGGAGTCGCTTATACATAATAGCATATATACTTTCATTCCTGGCTCCAACAGAATCATCAGATTAGGCGGAATTCACTGCGTTACCCATATTCCTATGGAACTTTTCTCTTTCTACCTAGCATTATCAGCCTTTGTTTCTATTATTAATCTATTACTCGTATTCTAAAAATAATGTATTGTAGTCCAGTCTGAGCCATCTGATCTGGGCAAGAGCTGTCAAGACATCTCTTACACAAGAAGATCGTATTCCAATGGCGCCACTATCATCTGACAACGGTTACATAAAATGAATGCACAATGATCACGTCGAAGGAAGCTTGTTTAATTAATATACCTATTTTATGTCATTCCTGCTCTGTGACAGTGCTTTTGAACATATGACTCGATAGTCATATGTTATCCGATGGTAAGGTTGGGTCTAGGCAATTGGTAGTCCAAAGTCCAAGGTATGTACTTTTTAGGGTTCCGTAGCCAAATGGCAAAAAACGGAACCCTTATAGATTCGTCATGTCTGTCTGTCTGTCCACCAGTCTGTCACAGCCACTTTTTTCCGAATCTATAAGTACTATACATTTGAAACTTGGTAAGTAGATGTATTCTGTACCGCAACAAGGTTATCAAACGAAAATAGAAAAAAAATTTAAAAAATTGGGGGTCCCCATAGTTAAAACTAAAACTCAAAATATTTTTTTTCATTAAACATATACGTGTGGGGTATCTATGGATAGGTCTTTAAAAATTATATTGAGGTTTCTAATATATTTTTTTTCTAAAGTGAATACTTTGCGTGAGATATCCTTCCAAAGTGGAAAAATGTGTGTCCCCCCCCCCCTCTAACTTCTAAAATAAGAGGATCATGAAACTGAAATAAATATATATTGTACATTACCATAAAAACTACCAACGAAAATTGGTTTGAAGGAGATCTAGTGAGAGGTTTTTTTTAATACGTCAAAAATAGAATTTGTACGGAACCCTCAGTGCGCGAGTCCGACTCGCACTTGGCCGATTTTTTGTTATTATTTATCTCGACTCTCATATTCAAGACCAGTAAATGAGGGGACGTGCATAACAGGAACAATATTGTTTTATTTCAAAAAATGATCAAGTTGAGTCTGCAATAATGCAAATAAATAATGAGCCGATTGAGCCGAATCAAATTAATATTTTTTTTTACTGCTTTAAATTCACAGCTACAAAAAACGTTTCCTTTCAAATATCCCTTCAAATCAAAGATGATCTTATTATAATTTTTTTTATTAAATTATCATTATATATGCTATTAAACCCGTTTATCAGTCACGACATACAGTTATCGGCGAAACCGCCTACATTCAATAAGACTTCGTGCGTATAACTTCGCGTTGGTCTAATAAGTTTATTTGCATCCATGCACACTTCACTGATTACTGTCAACCAAATTGCTTTAATCTTTTTGCCTTTAACTACAAGGGAAGTAGAATAATAACTTATATTATATGAATCCCATTACATATATGAAGAATAGTGTTGCTAGAGGTTTCAATCCCGGTCGATTTTTCTGATCCCGGGATTTCGGGATTTTCAAAAGTTAATCCCGGGATCCCGGGATAATCCCGGGATTGCATTGGCGATATAAAGGTCTTACAAAATCAAGTTTAAATACTAGTTATTAAGCATATATTTTACAAAATTATATTTCATTAATACAAAGTAGGCATTTCTGATTGATCATGAAATCATGATTAATCATGAAATTGTTGCATAAAACAATAATCCTAGGCATGTTTCTGCGGATACCTGCTTGAGACAAAGAATTTTTTCAGTTTATTTGAGTAAAGATTACAATACTAAGCTGGTAACTGCTTAAAGTTAATTAGGAATGGAGGATCAAACGTTTATAGTGCTGCCTATGCTATTTTTTTTATTTTTACACCTTAAAAATGAAGATTTTAAGACGAGTTTACTTTAAAAATGTTTTATATACTAACGGGATACATTGATTTGACCCCGTGTTAAGTAGCTTAAGCACTTGTGTTACAGATATCAGAATCAACAGTGGTATTTCAAATATACTTAAATAGATACATATAACACCCAGACCAGGACAAACAGACATGTTCATGCACACAAATGTTTGTCCTGTGCGGGGATCGAACCCGCGACCTCTTGCGTAATAGGCAACATCTTGACCATTACACCAAGCAGGTCGTCAATGGTAATAGGTAGTCTTATCCTTACGTCCTTACTAGTAATATTATAAATCAGAAAGTGAGTTTGTTTGTTCTGCTTTCACGCCGTAACTACTAAACTGATTGCTATGAAATTTTGCAGACGTAAAGTTAGAAGTCTGGATTGAATTATAGGGTACTTTTTATCCCGGACAAATTGATATTCCCGAGGGAAAACAAAATATTGTTTGCAATAAAACCGAATTCCACGCAGGCGACGCCACGAGCGGAAAGCTAGTTATAAATAAAATCAACCAAGCGCTTTATGAAATACTTATATTAGCCACGAAATTCTAAGGAAGGAAGGAAGGAAGGAAACAAAGCATCCAACGTCTCATCTGAAATCATACTTCTCAATTTGATGTACAAATAAGAACTATTTAAACGGACTCACTGTATGACACACCACTGTGTGCTCGCTTGCGACCACGGTTGTATAAAAACACCGCCAAAACGTCAAACAGCAAGTAGTATACATATACTACATAATGAATATCGCGTGTAGTACGTTTTATAATACAAGTTTTATAATGCAACGCGAAGGTCTAATTTCTTAACTCTTTTGAAAACATGTGACGTTACGTTAATCAATTTCACCTAGTGAATTGGGGTATAAGTTAGTATGGTCTTCTTCTTCTTCTTAAACTGATGGCAGTCGCTTTTGTGTATGGGCTTGACTATGCCTGTGTCATAGTGTAAGAAGTACTCTGTCCAAATTCCCAGAATGATTAGGTTCATCCTCAAGAAAAATAGAGTTGATGGAAATTGTATCAATCCCGAAAATCCCGGGATTCATTAATTTGAATACCCATAATTTCGGGATCGAAATATGGCCGGGATCCCGGGATCCCGAATTTCGGGATCCCGGGATTGAAACCTCTAAGTGTTGCTCACCATTGTATGTATATTCGGATAACTGTAGAATGTGAACTCCATATCTCTACATAACTACGGTTACGCAGAGTCCGTACTTTTTTGGCAAAGTGTACCCTGCTGCCGCGTACGGTGGGCGAAGGCAGCTAAGGCACCGTATACAAATCTAAGAAATCCTAAGCCGCATAGGAGCAAAATACAGAACGGCTATCGCCCGTGCAGAATTTACTTTACTGGTGCCGCCGGCGGGCAGAACCGGCGGCGCGAACGAATGTGATGGTGAGCGTGTTTTGTGTTAGGGAGTGCCCGCATAGTCGCTAGCTATGAAGGGGCTGTATGTATAGTATAGTAAGTGTACTCACTGATGCCGCCGGCGGAGGCAGCTACAGCGTGGTCGACGAGTATGGCGGCGAGCGCGAGCAGGCAGGCGGCGGCGCGAGCGGTGCGCGGCGGCGCCCGCATGGTCGCTACTCGCGGCGCCGGCGCCTGCCGCCTCGCCACGCTCGCATCACACCCTCGCGCCACGCCACTCGTGCGCAACACCTGAAGCAAACAACAGACATATTAATAGTATTCCAGGCCTTAGAATAAAAGATTCAATCACATTGCGGGATATAAACCGACCAAAAGCTCAACGTGTTATTTAAAACAAGTTCCAATCCCTGAGATCTGAGATACGAATGAATACAACGTTAATCCCAAATCCAAGTAGCCCTAACATTCGGTAAAACTTATCAAAAAACATTTTGATTTGAAAATAAAAATACTATTAACCCTTGAAATCGATTACAACTCCAGTTAGCGGCAGTAACGATAAAAATCCAAAAATGGAAATGACGGTTTAATTACATTGGTAGTAACAAAAACCTTGGTGAGTCTCGCCTTGTGACGTAACGGAGTCAACGGACGGCGAATTATCAGGACGAGGCGATAAATGTATGATAATTTATTACATTTTTCGCGTTGACGATATGAAAGTGCAACAAGTGCGTGATTGATAATGCAGGATGTGGATGCAGCGGAGTTTGCGAGCCAGCAAAGCGCACGCGACTTCCACATCTCAGCTCGGCTTGACCCTCGAGTGACCGCATGTGGGTATCACGTTTGACTAGAGTCACCACACTGCCCTTAGATATTTAGGATGAAGAAAACTTTAAGAAGGATGTACGGAATACAATGTAAACTTTTTAATGTGTTGAGGACCTCAAACGTAGATTAATGCAACTTTTATTTCAAATTTAGGTTTTCGTACACACTCTCTTAGCTGCTCTAAACCGTAGGTAATTCATTTATTAAGTCGTTTATGAATACTTTTTTCAGTAAACGAGACCCAAAATATTTGATAAGTTTTAACGATTTATATTTAACACAAACAATTCCAGCCATCTCAATAATAATGTTCAATGAATCTTATCATCAAATATCAAGGTATACTGTTTAACAATGAGATTCACGGGTGGCGCATAAGCAATTTTAATTAACAACTGGTTAAAGACGTTGCAAACATACAAATTAATCGTGATCTAAATATGTTTATGTATGTAAATAAATTACCAGCATGAGGCAAAGGATTAAATGAGAAGGCAATGATTGTTAATACTCCGCGGATTTACACCTACTACCAATATTTCTAAATTATTGCTATAAAGATAATACTGACGTATTTCTCAGAGAAGAGATGAATGATCTCTTGATGATGAAGGTATAACTCAGAATTTTCGTCATCTTTATCTAAGTTAGAATGACTCCAGTTGTTGATTTATGTTTCCAACGATGTTATTTCCCAGTTCCCACAAAGTTTAAACTTTCGCGTTGCGTAATGAAATGATACTCACGTACCTACCTACTTATATAAAATAAAATAGCGCTTAGTCCCGTTGTAATGTTGACTAATTATTGAGGGATGACCGAAATAAAAACATTCCAGGGGTAACTTTTGTAAGGGAATCAAAAAGACTTTTTGAACTTGGTTTCCAAATCCATTAACTACAGTAGCATAACTTCGGTTCTATAACATTCATAGACGCCAAGTCTCATGTTCCCCCATTTGTAAAGATATTCCATAAAACATCTGACATTTTTTCCTGCAGTCCAACAATTGAGATATGCATGCAAACCCTACACTTGGCCCAGATGACGCAAATATCCACAGCACAACGGTACACCAGCGTTTACGGCGAAATAATATCTATCCAATGCGTATTATACAATCTATAGCGCTAAATATAACAAAGTCGATTCTTATGAGGTGTTGGCAATAACTTTATTGAATTAAATGTAGTTTTATCATAGCTTATGTTATTAGTTGTAGCTTGCATTGGTAAAAAAGGCTTAGTCATTTTTCTTTACAATCAGTCAATCTTATACATATAAGCTTTTATACTTGCGCGTTTTTGAGACCCTCTTTCTTATCAATTAGTGACTACTGAGGAGTGACAGAGGTCTATCGAGTCAACGTCTGAAGACATGATTACACAGTAGCAAGAGATGAATGGATTGGTCGTTTCTCGCAAACAACAAAAAAGCTCAAGAATTAGGAATCCTTGTATGTAGGATTGTTGGTTTGGTACATATCATAAATAATAAGCCACCAAGTTCCTACTAGGTAAACACCATAGCGAAAATAACATAATACGCAATCAATCTTTTTATCAGACAACATATTTAATACATTGGAATACATATTTTATTACTGTTTTTATCCTGTTTTTAATTGAATCCATGTCAACTGTGTTTATTAAGTCAAGTTTTATTACTGAGCTTATCAAGTTCAAAGGTTGTAATACTAAATTAAAAACCTGGCTGAAACATTTTTATGCCTCGTGTAATTAAAAAATGTAGATACATTTAAAACCAATGGTAACAAATTCGAGTAACATTATCAGCGAGTCCCTATAAGGAAATTTCAAACACGAAAATTCAGTAATTAGCGACGATAAGGAGTTGTTCACAATGGTGCAAATTCTGCGTAATGATTTTATTAGTTATCAACTCGCAAAGTAAATAAATCCAGACTAGAGGTGTATTTGGTCTAACTTCCTCTATTGTAGTCATGACGTATTTACGCAGATTAGAATTTTTTAAAAATATTGCCATTAGCGTTACACAGAGTAGAATGAGTAAGCGGTTAATCTTTAATACCTACAAGGGAGGTATTAAAGATTAACCGCTATACCTATTAATACTAAGAGCAGTAAGTGAGGCCAAAGGTGGTTTCAATATTTTTTGTTTAGCTATTTATTTGCAGTTCCTACTTTTATTCCATTAGTTACTGTTTTGACATCAGTATATCAGTACAGAACCGCGTGAACTAGCGCCAACTAAAATGGGCCTAATAACAGGCCTCATTTCTCGGATCATAGCATAATTAATTATTCAAAGCTAATCAGCAGCCTGCCCCGTAGGTACATAGCAGTACGGTCAACGCCACTACCCACCCTCTTATTTGATTTTAAACTTTAAATACATCGCAAAAAGGACACTGCTGGCTATTTGACGTGATCAGTTCTACCGTTGATAGAATACCGAACGTGCGTCCTTAGCGCATTTTTTACAGAGCACAAGATCATTGACCTCGTACTCGGGCATATACCATTTATTCATTAATAATAACAGCGAGGAGCAAAAAATGGTTCATATTATGTACGTTTACAGGACAACGGTTGTACCAGCCGCGAGAAGCTCGCCTCTCGAATATTGACAATTACACTAGTTCCGGTTTTAGATCCTCCTCGGTATTGCGTCTAGTTGGGCACACTTGCCGTAAAAAATAACAAAAACATAATTGAAATGCCTCACTTATTCTTTTTGCCGTCAAGCGGGAACGTTGGCAGCACTATATTCTCGTAGAAGGCAATAAATTAATTTATTAGTGATTATAATTAAAATGAACCGGTACAAACTGGCTCGCTTCTAGAGATCCGTCCTTCGTGACTGATCGGTGTCATTTAAGCCGTTATTATAATATTATTACTCGAATGGAATTTGTGAAATACTTTTTCATATCATCGCGGATAATGGGGAATGCGTAATCTTTTCGATTTAATTAAAACTTGTTAGCGTCTGTCAGGATAAACCTGCACCTTGCAGACCCGTAAAATGAACCTGCTACTCATACAAGTAGTCAGAATGACGTTGTGTTAATTTTTTAAACATAAACAAAAAGAAGATTTGGGGTAATGGTTATTTAAAGAGCCGACCGAAACAACTATTTTTTTAAATTTATATTTCTGATTGATACGATCAGTGTTTATCCACGCAGCTGTGATATTTAGTTATTTATAGAATTAAATATTCATCTGATCAAGTGATGATTACATACTTTGATAAGCTTGTAACATGCGCTATGTAAAAATAGCCAAGGTCACTATAACAAAAGGATAAAACACCACAAGGTCTTATTTAAAAAAGATCTGGTCGCATTGTTTACTGTTTTATTATTTTGCACGGACATTGTAAGCACAAAGAGAAGGAGTGGCCTGACGCCTCTGGATAAGTAGCAGGCTCGTTTACTACCAGTATTGTTTAATTTTTTTGTCCGACACGTCAATGGGCTCATTGTTAATCGACAAATACCAATTGGATGATAATAGAGGCGAAAAAAATTATATAACTAGTTACAAATACATAAGCGGAGTCGTGTTGTTTTATTAACGCATCGCTTCGCAATTCAATGACCACGTACAATTGATGTTACATTAATCATAATCGTGTCTTTTTTTAATGCGTGAAATTGGCATTTGAGAAGATTCATGGCAGGTTCATTTGATTGGACATTTATAACAACAGGAAGTATATCACGTAAACTAATTATCTAATGCGGGCTAATGTACTCACCTGGTTGGCTTCAGTCATCGCGATACGCTGTCAGTACAGCAGACACACAGGAAGAACCAACGCGACTGAATCCCAAATAGAGAATGACAGATTAATATTCCTCGAACATAAGTCGAAAAGAGACACGACATGAGCAATCCTGGAAACCCACGCTAAGCATTCAACGGAATGTCTTTGGTTTCATTTATTACCAACATCAACAATGGACAGCGCTTCGAAGAAATTGCATAAGCCGCTGATAACATTCCTTATGATATCGTTATTACGAATAAATTAGGGATGTAGAAGAAAGTAAATAATATGCGACTTTTCATTTTCGCTACTGTGACTGTATGACCTTCCCTTTATTGTTTCCTTACAACTCCTCACCGGAACAAGAAATATTTGACAGCTTTGTAATAAATTCGACAGCCATTTCTTGAAAGACACTCTAAAAAACAAAACAACTTCGATAGTACTGGCTGGCGGGTCGTAATGCTACGATACATTATTCAATTACTCGTATATAAGTTTTTTTATTTTTTTATTTCCAATTAAGGGCGCGGAAATTAATTCTGTACGCTTCGTAATTTGAAATCAGTTGTATCTATTTGTTTGTTACATGCCTGTTACTGCCTTTATCAGTCAGTACCTTATGGTTAATTACATGGATAATTCATGAGAGTTTTAACGAATAGGCAAACATAATTAGTTATTTTTCTCTATGTGTTTAAGCGATACGTATTGTGCGGTCCTTAGTCGATAAGGAAAAGCATTCATTACAGTGTCCACAATTTTATGAACTTAGGTATTCTCCTGATAAGTTTGTTTTCAATAATGTATGTAGGTGGACAAAAACAAACTTATTGGGTATGAATCAGTAAGTAGGCATACTTATTGAATCAGAGACATTAGGGACCGGACCGAACAATACCTTCGTTGTCACTAGTTTCTCAGTTCCATTGCTGGGTGAAACTTTAGAATTCTAAAATATTAAAAATGTAAGTACGATGATAAATAATGATGATGAAACACTACTAACTTAATGATGAAGTTTACCTGTCTCAAATAAATGTTAAGTATGACTTCCCGTTTGCAAAATGACGACGCCATATGTAAAAAGACCATTCTTACAAAATGCCTGCGGCATATACAGATCTGAGGCAAGTTGTTTTCGTACTGTATTAACCGAACCCCAGAAAGACCCGTGTCTAATTATTCGTCCGCGTGTTACGTCTATCGATAGTCTTATGAGAATTTCAACACACATAATGTCATGTGTACGAGTACATTTAGAAAGCAGCTTTTAAAATCGGGCGTAGGGCCTGCGAGTGAGCGAAGACGGCTGAGTAGGGTTGATACGACGATTATAGAAGACCCAAGAACATTGTAAATTATTTACTACGAGTAAGTAGATGTATTTTTACATAGCTTAAAAAAACAAATGTGTCAAAATTTACTATCGGCTTCACTGTATAACGCACTGTTTATTATTATTAAGGGTCCAACAAAGTGGATAGCAATATGACTAAATTTTTGAGATAGTCCCGTTTTTGAGCCCAAACCCTATTGGCCGTTTATGACACATCTCTGCTTCTCTCGCATATATCCGCTTTGGTGAAGTCTCAGTCTAATATTGTGCAACAAGCGAGCAGAATGTCTTACTTGACATAATACTTCACTTACTGCTACTGTCTGTAATCCCTACTCATTTATGAAGCATTTATTTTGAACTTTGTTTTCCCCGAGCCTTTGCCATTTTTGCCATATTTTGCAGTATGACAAAATTAACTGGATGGACTAAACTTTTTTAAAAGCATACATTCCAGTCCATGTTAAATACATGAACAAGTTTCAGGTAATTTAATAAAAAAAAATTATAAGCATACATTCCATTCGATGTTAAATACATGAACATGTATCAGTCGGTTATTTTAATAAAAAAATGTGAAATCAATTGTTCTCATGTGGTATTCTCTCTCTCTTTCTGTTTAAGTACGAATTAGACCGGACTCCAGATTTTTTTGCATCTTCTGTACTGTATAGCAATAGGCGATACCTAAATCCGTGCCGGACCATGCGCCATCTTTTTTCGCATGCATGCTGTAGTTTGTAGCGGCTACACAACTCGTAGCAACCCTACGAGCGCGGGCGTCACCTACTTTCACGGCGCGAGCGCACCGGAGGCTGCGCGCGACAAGGTCGCCGAGAGGCAAACCACTCGTCGACAGAATTTCTTCGGCGCAGAAACGCGCATACCAGTCCGGGAACGCGGTCGCAATAAAAACGCTCGGATATATTTCACGCGTGCACATTATCTCTCGGCTCCGATTACTTAATGCGGCTAACTGTACCTGTACAGGCCGAAACAAGATCAGGTTTTTAAGTTCGATGATCGAATGTACCCCCTTAGGGTTTACTTGGAAACTTGGGATTTGAATCGCGTAACGTAGCTGTTATTAGCGGAAGCCATTTTCATCTTCATAATAAATAATTTTAGGTACTGTTTTATCGTAGTCCCTATTAAGCAGTATATTTAGTTTGTAGTATTATGTGTTTCCTTAATAAGTTATGGTAATACAAAAGTGATTTTAATAAAAACCTGATCAATTTATTCGAACAACTTTGGATATAGGTACAGAAGTTTTACGTAGTTAACACTTTATATAATTAGGTATTTAAAAATTAACATTGTTTCATAGTGGTCAAATCAGTACATGTTAAAAATTGATGTGAATTGCATGATTATTTCCGTATGTTGTTTTCTTACTGGTGTGGTGTTTGTCGTTAACGAACTTATCCAATCAAAGATCGCAATCACAGAAACAGAAGCAACATAGATCAAACTGCAGATTTACAGAAACCCACCATATAATTTGCGCCGATTGCAGTTTTCTCTTAATAAGCATCCGCGCAATAGCAACTGGCATAAAGTGCTACGTTACGACACGGCTACCGATTCCGAGCAAGGATTACGCTGAGATTAATCTTAAACAAATATTGAAGGTTTCACGATTACATCTTTTGTTTGAAGTTGTGAGATAAATTTGGGTCGTGTGAACGGATATTGTCCTTTGTAATTATCTGCTCGGACTTTGACTTTGTGAACAATGTGGATAAACCCACTGATAGAAAATATTTTCGCACACCTCAAATGAAACTAGTAAAAATCAACGTTATTGTAAACTTACTTTTTTTGACATGGGCAGATTCTGCGTTTAAAACTACTAAATCTCGAGTGACACTGGAAAAAGTATTTTTGAGTAAAGCTAGTCTTATTCTAGATCCAAATCTAATAAAACAACTAGGTAAGAATAAAAACAATAAAATAATAGATGCAGATCTTGTGTGTGCCGAGATATACTATACAGACATTTAATAAAACAAATT
The DNA here is from genome assembly GCA_958496325.1 of Nomophila noctuella. Lineage (NCBI taxonomy): Eukaryota > Metazoa > Arthropoda > Insecta > Lepidoptera > Crambidae > Nomophila > Nomophila noctuella. Next base: position 10,713,528 of record OY292484.1, read on the forward strand.
GTGATAATCAAAATGTATCAGCAAACTATGGTAGCCTACCTTTAACAAAAATAAATTGAAAAAGTAGTTTTGATCCCCACATCCACGTTACAAAGCTGAGATCAAAGACTTCCATTACAACTTCATGCATATATTGTGATATCGGTAAATTATGTTATAAATCAGTCTATCCGTATCAATCATCATGACAATAATATGTTTGTTAATCAACGATAAATACATTCCTTACAGATTATTTAGATAATAAAAAAAAGCATAGATTCATGTAACCGAGGATAATAAATCTATAAATAAAGATAAGAATGCATTCTTGGGGATATTATTGTAACAATCCATTCAGTTGTTCTTTCCCTCCTTTTAATTCTAAGTTGAATTCGAATCTTAAAAGCATAAATGTTTAGATAGTATTTTAGTTTTTATTTAAAGCATATTATTTGTAGAAGACTTGTATTTTCGGAGGTAAATAATCAAACTACACAAATAAAATACATATTTATGAAAGTTACTTACTCAATGCAGAATAATTGGGATAGTCGTTAAAACAAGGGTATCAGATTTCGATAAGAGGTGAACAAACGACTCTAGAAGTAATAATCGTAATGTTGAATGAAAAACGATAGTCATAACATCAAAGGCGTAGACAAAATAACCTCTAGTACCAATTGAACAGTCAGCTTGCCGTTAAGTAGAAATAACAGTTATAAACATTTGGCAAGCGAAACTTAAGGGCAGTACATACAATTGAGTGACTTAGCAAATTTCCGCCAAAGACCGCGGCAGTCTTGAGGAGAACGGACGCATCGCATATTATGTATTGTAAGATTTAAAAAAAATATATTATGGAAACTATGAAAAAATCTGAATAATAGTTCCATTTGCAATGATTAATTCTTAGGTTTTTTTGTTCGTGGTGTTAATCATTTGTTGTTATATAAACATACCAAATTTTAATTTCTTGTTTGATCGAACAAAATAACAACTAACTTGGTGGCGAGTTTGTAGTAAAAATTATATAAGACACATTCAAACAAAACAGGTCAATTTCAAAGAGCCGGGCCTTAAGAATTTCATTGTGGTCTGGAGTAAAAACAATGAGTAGTGTTGATTGACGAGCCGTTTGCGCGTGTATGAGCTAATTGAATTAACAGCGGCGAACACAGCATGTCCATTAGGTCTCAGAGTCTGCAAATACAGGAAAAGACGTGGGTTGTACGCTTCGGAATATGCATATCTTTCCTCTTAGAACATGTCAACCGAAAACCGTCATAAAGTCTGAATTTAAATTTTTGACTAGCATTATTAGAATGGGTCATGATGTTCGAAACATGAAACAACACTCACGAATTGGCAATCCTTTTTGATATCATAAAATGACGTTTTTACAATTCAGTTATGATTTTCGATCATTTCTTTCTTCTATCTTATACCATTAAGTCATAAAGATTGTCTGATAAAAGACCTTCTGGTCCATGCGTGGTCTCATCGTGATTCGTTTTACTTTCGATAATCTAACGAAGCCTTTTGAAGTATTTTGTTTGTAAAATTACATTCAATCCGCTCCTGCCAAATATTTTGCGGTGAAATCATTTTACAATTCATAATTATGTGCTATCAATCTCATCACCACAAAACACGATTGAATGGCTCTAATCATCATCAATACTCGTGCTTTCCGAAACCAGAGTACCAGGTTAAAATCGTTGGTTTGTTTCCCGATTTACTCATTTCCGTCATTACTTCATAGCAGGTAAACTTCCATGTGATTTGTTGCCGTTAATTAATTAGTATCATGCTTCACAATCAATACCAGAAATCCATATTTCCTCATAAAGTGTCTCTTTAAGTTAGTAGAATAATAAATTACGTGTTATTTGATTGTCGCAACAACACGATATTTCATTGTTTCCAAAGAGCTATGTTGCCATGCAGAACAAGTATGCAAAATAATCGAAGCCTTATCTCTTAGATTTTCGATGAAATATTTTCGCACGCTTCATTGTTTATCCAATAAGCACTTCTAGCGCAAACAGCGATAATGTATGTAGGCAGTAAGCAATTTAGTGGGATTGCTTATTGTCATTCAACCCGCTCGCGGATGACTGAACATCTTTGGCTGTCTTCCCAACAAAGCCCCGCCAGAACTTCCCAGTCGGGTGTGTAAATCACTGTTCTTTAATATTAAACCATTATGAATGTGTATCTGTGTATCTGTTTAAAAATTGTAACTTCTACGACATTTTGTAACGGTTAAGTTGCTGACGGGATTCTTTCTTATTTCGACTATGAATTAATAGCATAATGAGTGTCTGCTATAAACAAACATGGCTGCGGTGGCTTGATTTTGAAATATTAATGTGTATTTTCCATAGAAGACCAATACAGTGGCATATTGCGCTACGCTTTGGACTCATCCCTCAATGAGTAACCACTGTTGAGCGTTTAAAAAAGCGTCTGCGAGATGAAATTATAAAAAAAACAATTTATTTTTAAAGATGGCGGCGATAAATTGGAGGTGGTGGGAGTGGCGGGGTGCGTTACGCCACGCCCTTTCACCTGAGACGCCTTCGCTGCACACGGCTGCATCAGTCAGACGGAAGACAATCACGTCTTGATCACGTGCTACTTTGTAGCCATTGTTTTCACTATTGCTTACCGACAGTAATTGTCAAGTGATTAATACTTGTAGGTAAGGGGTATAATGCATTCGATAATTAACTTTAAAGTTGACAAAGCGGATCGTCAGTCGACAACTCGGGATATAAATATTGCTAAGAGTATAATGCGAGTAAAATACATATATAAAAAACTTTATTTAGCAGAGCAGATTCTAACGCGCTACGATTAGTTTAATTTGCAAAATAACATTCTCCACTATTATTTTTGTAACACGTCTGTACTAAGTACAATAAGATATTTGAAATACCACGCGATTTTCCCACTTCAAAGAATGTGAGCTACCTGTCGTTAATTAATTACATTCAAGCCTATTGTTTTTCACGCAGGCACAACAATGAACAGTTTTTACACGAACTAATTAATTAAAGCCCCGTGACTAAAACGACAATGTTGCGTTGCACTACACTACACAGGAACTCGACACCGATTCTAACCTCACACACGTCGACAGTTCGAAGGTGGCATACGCCTTAATGAGTGGAAAACGTCCCTGCAGAACAATAGGGTGAGAGATATGAGATGAATTATTAATAGAGTTAATGAGCCGCACTGCACGGCCGAGATAGCGGGGTGAGCGGCGCGACCTCGCGCGATAGTGCCCACGCAGCCTGATTGTCGCCAACGGCTGGCCAATACTTTTACACTCGCTACTCGGACTATAAACCCAAACATGATCGCTGTAAAGCCCATTATCCTTCAACAGATGAACCCCGAGCGCCGATGGTGCGGTAAGCTACTGCACGCTCGTGGATCCCTAGAATCCCTTGAGTAGATACGCATGTCGTGCCACGATGGCACGAAATATAAATATTCTGTGTGCAGCTTCGAGCGCCTGCTCTTTATACTAAGTAATCCATGTGTGTTGAGTTCAATAGTTTTGCTTAAATTACTAGGTAACTTAACGCTTAAGGACACTGAGTGTAAAAAATGGTTCAATTTGGACTGCTCAGGTGTCGAACACAACTACGCTATGTATAAAATATCTATTATGAATTTAATTATATTTGATTGATTTATACTTATAAGAACAAATACGTCAAACAAAAGGAATAATATTTAATCAAACAAAAACTATGTCAGGCAGCACGACCGCAATCAGAGAAAGAAAGTGACACAATGTTTATGAGCAGTAAGAGGAAAAAACATATTACTTTTCCTACTACTTTGTCACACCAAGTAATTACCCTGGTTTTGTAAGTTTGAAAGAAATAACATTCATCTTTCAATATTTCCGAAAAAAGAGGTATAGGTAGGTACTTATTGATTGTTCAGAACACAATAATCAAACACAGCTTAAAAATCGGTGGGTGGTTAATATTTAAGGGTACGGAACAAGCTCACCTGCCGACCTTTTTGGCTGCATTAGGTATTAGTTATGTTAATCCATAAGATTCTTTGTTTTCGCGCAACTTTGTATTGAAAAGACAAACTCAACAAAAAGTTACAGCAAATCGATCCAACCATTCATGCGTGATGCCGTGACTAAGGGAAGTAGTGATTCACATTTTCACATACATACAGACCGGGACAAAGCATATGGAATGAATGTTATGTTACCTTGCAGTGCACTGTATAAAGGAAATACCTATCAACTTTAGCGGACAATAAAGCTGTGATTTGTCACTTTGTACCGAGACAGTAACATATCTTACAAGTCAATACTCGAGTTCTTTGTCCCGAATTCACTCCATGCAAACCCTGCTTGAATTTCCATCGACCAATTAAAGCCCATGTCCAGCTGTGGACGTCCTTTATCTGATAATGGTATTGATGATGATAAGGAATACACCAACTTGTTGGTTGGTTGGACAAGTAAAATTGAATATATTCTCGATGGCAGTAAGTTATCTAAAGTGACTAGCAATAATTACGCGACGTCCGTTTCTGAGGTCAAACGCCAGCCAATAGGTTACTAATTACCTAAATAAAAAATCACTATCAAGAAATTAACGTTTTAATAAAGCTGTTAAGAAACCATGTGAAGGAGAGGTCGAAGCAATAGTCGGTCATTCATTTCATTCAATTACATGTTACAACTTGAATGAAGTCCCGTGTTATCTGCTACAGTAGCGATTGGTTCACTATCCTTGTTTTTATAGTTGTAAAGAGATAATTTGTATTGTACTTAAATGATAAACTTTACGTTAGTATAACGAACACATAATAAGTACTCGTAGAAGCACCAATTGGGAACATCTCATTCACAAAAAAAAATTACATGATCTTCCCGTGTAAAAAAAAGTCTGTTACTAATATGTACTACCAATTTCCCACGAGTATTATGAAAACAATAATGAAAACGTTAGTTCCACGAAGGCATCGCTTTAAATAGTTGCAAATATCTCAGGCATTGCAGTTAATCTGTACTGAGTTTTCAAACAAATTGATATATTCTATTTTATGAATTTAATGAGAAAGAAACTATTTTATCTTCGAGGCAGTAATTAATTGCATTATTGCTTTAAAAAAGTCTTGTTATCTGCACGCTGACGTTAATACAGAAATCATGCAAGACAATTGACATTGTTATTAACGAGTTTCTATTGGTTACATTTCAATTACATTTATTGTCTATTGAAGGCGAGCTGTCTTCACTTAACGTTCAGAGAAACAATTTCCCTATTATTTTATTGACATTAATTAAAACAAGGATCTTAATTATTAAATAATACCTACATCACAATGGACTGTTGGAGTAATAGTATCGCAACATTTAACTCGTAGTAAACTCGTATTATTTTCATCTCTTAAGTTAATGACTGAACATTACTAATTAAAAAAAAATACTTTCCATCAGAAATTACGAGCGTCTTACTTTACGATGCTCCACTCTCGCAAAAGTAGTACAATTGCTTCTGTCTACCTGTGCCCTAAAATATCCATTGTTATTGACGGGCCCTTATCTGACAGACGTTACATCACTGGCCGAAGCGTCACGTCATCGGAATGCAATGATAATCGAAAGGTAATTTAGATACAGAAGAAAACAGCTTGATGAACGCGCGACTACACGATAACACTGAATTCTTGAATTACCAGCAGATATTACAACTGCACGTAACAAGCTTAGCAAGTGTTATTATGAATGACGCTTTCATCGATAAGATAATAAATAAGAAACAATAAAAACCCACGAGATAGTAATATATGTAATTAAATATTATCATTTCCCTAACCGTATTGTTGAAAACTCGAAATTAATCTGGATTCAAGTAAAAAGATTAAGAAAGCAAATACTTAAATTGTTTAAGATGGATTGCATTTGCCCTCCGCAGCCCCTGGGAATACCATCGTACACCTCACTGGCCCTATTTTTACCATCTCATACATTATGTCCCACACAATGTTACCGGTAAAAAACATAGCTACTGGAAAAACGCACAAACGAATTTATCTTCCGCAAATTGACCGCGCGGGTAAGACGACCATTTTCAATTATGTTAATTAAACTGATATATTATGTATATCTTAGGTCCTATCAGTGTAGTCTATTAAGTAGTTTTATCAGCTATTAGACAACCAACTAAACTAGTCTCAGCGATAGGATTAAGCTTAAGCCGAGGTATGTTACAGAGTTCAGTTTAGTATTCATATTGTTTTTTTAGTTCATTTCCTGGTTTGTTTGACATATTGATTTTATAGATTTGCATCTCATCTTATAATCAGCGGTTGGCGCTAGCGATTTACTCTATTGAAAGCACATTCACCGAAGTATCGTTAAAATTTAACGTTTCAGGCGAGTGGGACCACGGTCCCATTTGCCTGAACACATTTCTGATTCGATCGACCATGAAGTTATTTGTTCTAATGTACAGTTAACAGAAAACATGTTTTTATAAGTCAGGATTCTACATACTTATTTAAGTAAGTAGTACGAGATATAACAGTAAGGAAAAACTTTTTTTAACAAATGTATATCTTTATTTTATTAAGGACACCTTTTCTGATTACTGTACTTTTGGTACTAAGGCTTGCCTGATGAAATAAAAAATAAACAACTAATCAAGCAACTGAAACCGCTGTCCCGGTTACTTAGGGTTTTTTTTTTTTAATTTTTGGTCTACTTGTCATACTCCCACCCCGCAAGACTAGATTGCCAACAGTCTTTGTGACAGAATAGTGCGTAACTATTTTCTAGTAGAAAAAACAGAAGATGACATCTCTCAGTGTGGTAGTAAGAAGCCTCCCTGACGCAACACGTTAGTGCCTACCACTATGGTCATAACGAACAAAGCCAAGTCTAGGCGTATCTTTATGTACACAACGCCCATCATTCTAATGCAATTTAGTTCCTCTGTTTGCATTGATTCTCAAAATGTATAATTAATCTTATGAAGAGTAGCTACATAATTAGATTAATTAATTAACACACTGTCTACTTTGTTAGTCAATTAATCAATAGTTACACGATTACCTAAACAACAGGTGGCCAGTCTAATCAGAACACAGGCCCTTCCTTTCTACATAGTTATTGCAAGTATTATGTAACTTCGTTCTACTAAATGTTTAATGATATTACAGTTTTTCAAAAGGTTCCTGTGTTATATTTTGTTGAAATGTGTCACTTAAAATTAAAAATTCTCGGTAATACTAATGGAAACTTGCAACTTCTTTGTGTATGTATGTTTTAGGCCAAGCCTTTTTTATTGATCCCCTTTAAAATCTTAGCATTTTTTAATTTTTAGGCAGATTCTACATATCATAATTGACTATCTGAAATGTAGACGATTTAATGAAACTGGTCAAACTAGCCATTTCACAGGGCCACGATATACATTAAAATCCCTTAAGCAAATTTCAAAATTGTTATGAAATTGGAGTGATTTGCATATTTATGTACACAAAGTAGGTGCCGTGGTCAACCGCATGGTTCACCAGTACCGTATTACTCAGATGGACAAAAAAGTGATATTTATCTTAACACATGACATTATGGTTTTACTTCTCAGGTAATTGGACTTATTAACGATTATCAAAGTGATTTCGCGTCTCACAGATAAATATTTTTTTACGTGAAAAACTAGATAAGCCATGAAAGTGTGAACATCCGTTAGTATGAATGATCAGTGACTCATACCACCTTTCGCTGAAAGTGATGATACATTCTGGTGTCGTCATAGGATCCTTCCATCACAAATATATCTACTGTCTATTTATTATTTTTACTTACTTATTGTTCTGTAGTATTGTAGACAAATACAAATGACTGATGGGTCTTATGATAGTAGGATTCACTCGAATTAAAACTAAAATTCGGGTATTCACGGTAAGTCAGCAAAGGAAGAAATATTAAAGTTTTTCCTAGCTTTCACACATTTCCTTCGTATTTCATCAGGTTTTTATCATAATAATACATGAATTCTGCACATGCATGCAGCTCAAAATGCGTCCTATACTTTTTCTTGTGCGAAATATACTCATGAAGTCTTGATACAAAACTTTATTATAAAAAAAAGATACATTTTACGTTAAGTTTAACGCATATCAAACCGTAGTAATCCAATGGAACTTTAAAATTAAATTGAGTCAACAACATACATATTTTGTTGACTATTTTAATAAGCGATTAGCGATTATTTTGATTGACTTTTTCCGTTCTAAAGAAAATTGTGCAAGTTTCGAATATATATAACATAAGTTTCAATAGGTATGTACATATGTATATCTTTACACAAAATATTCAGAGTGAGTAATGTTTTAAATATTTGATGCATACAAATATGATAAAAAAATTAGGTTGCGAAATTAGCATAGATTTTAATCATTCTGATTACCGGTCGATAATTTTATCAATGTAGTTATGAAATCATGATGCAATATTTAAGATCAAAATTTAATGTAAAGTAAAATTCGTATCGTATTTATTTAGGTTTAAAAATTATATCGTTTGTCAATATTCCTGTGGTCATATTCAGTAAATAATAGTTTAAGGGAAAGACAAAAAATAACGTTAACTTGCTCCAGTAGAAAAAAAATATCTTGAATTAAAAGTCACGGGATTATTAATACTCTCGCATATTTGTCTTACCGTCACAAATTAGGAAATGTTTGTCAAACATTTTGTTACAAAACTTTGATCATATTCTGATTTGTATCTCTAGGTATAAATTATGATTAATAAAAAATAATAATGGCTCAAGCTTTACAATTACGAGTAGGCAATTAGGCATAGACAAGTGTTATTTTACCTACTGATAGTCGTAGAAGTTTTCCAACAGATAATAATTTTCTATCACAATACATTTTATTCTCCTTATTGGAAAAAAATGTTGGAGGTTTGAGGATATTTGAAAAGCTTTAATGTAAAAAATATACCGACGCCTACTTTTTCTTTGAGCAGCAGCTTTTTCAATTGCAGAGCTTTCATTCATGAAAATATGAAATAATATAAATGAATTTTTTTTTTGAACTAGACAAATAATGGTTACCAGTTATTTCTTGTAAAAAAGGTTAAATTCCCTTTTTCAGTTACTAGGGATGTGCTGATCATTGTTAGAAAATCAAAACCGTGCAAAGTATCATGAAAATGGTTTAAAACTTCAACCACGTGAGACGCAAAATACACAATCTAGCGTGGTTTAATAGATTTTCATCCGAGTTCGGCAGAATCCAAGACGTCAGGTGAGTTACAAATACCAGTAAAACTGGTCAAGGTCGGCAAACGTTTCTCGTTGATATTTTAGTTCATAGGTTACACATAAACTCTGATAATATTATGATATCTTTATAACATTCCATTGGTTTAGTATAACCTTACGCATAACGTTATACGTTGTAATTTAACAACGGGACGAATAGTGACTTTTGATGCAGACTGTCTGGCCTAGGTGCTATAAGGTTTTAATTTAATTTTTTTTTTCTTATACAGATGTATCAATTGCGCTTATGCACCACCTACCTCAATGCAAGGTGTGACATCGTGTGCATCAATTAACAATATCAATTAAAAGCCAAGGCAAATTCCTAGCAGTTATAATTATTTATCCAACTACATTACGTCTTTGGTAGAAGTTGATTAAAAAGCTGCAGATAAATTACTAACCACATGTTATAAATATAAATAAGGAAGATCGTGTTATTTTACTGTTTTTTTATTGAATTACGCTAAATGGTAAGGTATGTAAATATATTTGACAAATCGTACATTATTTAACTTGCCCCAACATAACGAGGTTACATCAACTCGAGTGCCTACTCGCGTACTTATACGTGTACGAGTAGTTTCAACTTGTTTCGTTGCTATGCCAGTAACTTTCTAATATATCATAGACATAAAAAAATACATATTTTCAAACCGATATGTAAGTATGTGTATAATAAACCGGTCTCAGTAATAAATAGTGGTCAAACTCACCTTAAAATAAGAATTTTCGTCCCTCCGTGCCGTTAAATAGTTTTAAACTTCACTCGCGGATCACTGTAAGGGAAGTTTGCGAACGCGGGGGAGCACCTTGGGAAATTCGGGGTCGCGACCGCGTGTCGGTGCGGGCGGTAAAACTTTTCGGAAAAGTTTGGTTCGTTTCGGGTGGCGCGTCGCGGGTGTCTGTCGGAGACAGCGCTGGGTGTGGGCGCGCGGCGTCGGCGCGGCGCGTGCACTGAGTGGCGAGTCGCCGAGTCGTGGCGCGCCCGCTGCCCGGCCGCGGGACTCTGCCCCGCGCGCGTGCGCCTGACCTGTTCCGCGCAGCCTCCCGCGCGCCGCCACCACAGTACACGCCACACGCCGCTAGTACACCGTCTTCGCACACTCGACAGATGCACGGCCTACCGCAACACCGATTAGTTAAGCAATACGCAAGTCTGAAAATGAATACCGTTACGTGCCAAACACTGCTGACATGATTCTTCAACACGTCGTAAACAACAATGAGCACTCAGCCTTTCCATTTACAGTTTTAGCCAACAAAAAATATGTTGTCGTAGTCACAACTTACTAAGTGACAAATGAATACGTTAGACGTTTAAGTATTCTTCAACATTCCTATTAATACTAACAATAGCAATATTAAATAAATTACCAGCATAAAAATACAGCCTCAAAAGCATCAAAAGAAAAAAATTGCCACTGAAATTGACCGCATGAAACACATTAATTTCTCTCAAATTTTCTTTCTGCCTTGATATTTTTCAGCTGCTTCTAAAGAACTACTAATCTCGACTGTACTGTGCCGCCTCAACGACCGCACGTAGACCGCTGCGGCCGCAACGTGCAACCGATGCACCACCACCGCCCGTAAACAATAGACGCAGACCACACACGGGCTTGGACCCCTAGCCTCACGGGCGCTTTACACATGATCGCCACGGTACACGGTACACGGTAACAAGGCCTGAAGCATAGGTGTGATCTCGTGAGCCTGTAATGAAGAGCTGGTGCTCATTGGCTGACGAGTAAAGTCTAGTGGACCCGACCCCCAGCTATTTTTGGCTAATGTATAGCTAATATAGCGTCATTCTATTCAAGCTCTAATGAACCGTCAGACTAACATCAGCCATTCTCCAGACCCAGTGAAGTAGATCAATAACTTATCAATGTTTCTGCAATTTCTACAAACTGCCAAAGCTTAAACATAACATATCGATGGCATTTGGAAGACGGAAAATATATCTGCGTACCCGATGACAAATGACAGTGTGTTTCCCTTACGTTCTACTTGTACCTCTCACAACGTATTGTAGAAATTATTCGGTACTTCATCATCTTTCACCGAAGAAAAGAAAATCTTCTGTTGAACGATAAACCGTTTAGTGTATTGTGTACAGTACAGACCCGTCCGTCAATGTGTATAGCGCCCCTCAGCACTCATTATCAACCAAGCTACACATTTTAGCACCGACTTATAACTTTGACAGCTCGATAAAGGATAATTTGACCCTTCACGACATATTGTGTGTAATCAACAGTTCAACACCGCCATCACTGTGTTAGATAAATCATCTCATTTCAGTAGTACAATATTATCATCTTTAGTTTTTTTTACAAAACAACCATTATTTTATGATCTGGCTGTCTCTGTATCATGGCTTTTAAATTAAAATTAGCTTACGAGTGTATCAGTGTAGTAACACACGAGGCTGATATAACGCGACCAAAGCTCAACGGCAATGCATTTTCTATACAAAATTTCGCGAAGATTACTTTTTCAGGGTCAGATTGACCAAGAATAAATACAGATGAACTTCATTACCTAAATATGTCGAGCAATAACATGTCAATCGCTCAAAGAGTGTGACTTTCCAGAGTTTTTAAGTTCAAATAAGCGTCAACAATTTGCATAAAAAAATCTGTAGCCTAATTACTTTTATAATCCTTGTTCACCAAAACCCATATTTACATTCTTTACATAAAGATTAGATATCTTTATAAATATGTTTCATTCATTAATTTGTTTTGTAGGTCACCTTATCTTCAGAGCCTGTTGCATCCTGTCTTAACAGAAATATAAAAATACTTGTATATCATTATCAAAGCGAGGTGATAACGCATTCACAACAACTCCTACACATTACTCATGTAAAGCGTCACACTCACAGTAAACTTATTTTGCTGAGAATATTGCGCAATCTTATGCGTCACCATTTCATTCATGCTATTGCCATATTTATCTCATTATTTTCAAGTAGGGTGATTAATCTGTATAATGTGTGAGAATAATGGCATGCGTGCCAATGACCTAACTACGCAGGATGCCGAAGACCGTGCGAAGTGGAGGAGAAGGAGCAGGAAAGAAGATTCTGGACTCCGAGGCAAATGACTCCCCCTCTCCTATACCTAAATAGATAAAGAATGTTTAAAAGTATTGTTTATCTTGTATAATCCTCAACTATGTAGAGAAATTTCAATTTGTTTTTATAATAAGCAATATAAATTTATTACTTATCATTTATATCTTTATCATGTGCTTAATACATAATATCTTTACCTGCTTCCATTTTTCTTGGAATTACCAATCATAGAGTACCTACCTAGTAGTAATTATGCCGAAAGCTTGCATGCTTAATTTTTTTTTTAAGCAGTAAATTACCAGATGTTTATTTTTATCATATATCATAAGCTAAGTACACAGTATTTGATTATTCAGCTATATTACAATACTTTGACTTATTGTTATTTTTATATATTTGCATTTATTTGTTTTAACGTTCCTAGTACAGAGATACAGACTTAGCTTGGAGAAAGGCAATTAAATTTATTGTTGCGTTACTTCAAGTTAATCGTATTTTTGATTTTTTATTCACTGACTTGCAAAACACGTACCATATGTAGATAGGTACGTCAAGCCGTTTTAATAAGAGATGCTACGATAAAGTAATATCGTAGCTTTCATACGATAATGAGTCTGTTACCATGTAAAAATGTCTTCTACTGTATTTTCGTTTTAATTGATTACATTTATTATTTTAATATGATATTTTAATAAATTCACATGTGGTTTATTCTGATTGACCTTGAAGTATTTTCAATATTAATTATGATAACAATGTAACAATATTTTAAAGGACCAAAAGGTTTTTACAAGTTTTTAAAAATTTTGGTGCTAAATTGTATGCACACAATAGGCGTCACTTCGTAAATTGTAAAGTCCAAGATTGTGCCAAGTGATTTCATTAGTGAAATATAGTGTGTAAATTAATAGTAATGAATGGATACGATGCCTAAAGAATTTGGCTTAGTGACTGTAGACGGAAAGCTGACGTTTAATCTGTCCGCACTTGTCAATACACCCAATAGAAAGATCACGGACTCGTATTACATATAATTATAACATAATTATATTGATGTGGACTTCTTTAATGTCGAAAACATCTGATCAGATAGTGGTGACTTGCAAATAATTAGTTTTATTTTTTATCTATTCTCATTATTAAGGTCCCTAATTCAAAAAGTCAAAATTACATAATCAACTATTTTGTCTCCAGATTTAAATCATGATCACGACTCCCACCTCCCGTAGTTTATTTACATCGCTTAATCCGCTAACAAAATGCGTTGACGGAATGCGCGTACGCACGCTCCATCAACAAAGGTTGCGGTTTCGCAATTCACACTTGATGCCTGAGACTCAGATCATTATCTGATATTATCGATCGGCGTGATTAACTATAGTAAAGTGATAATGGCGTCGGTAATAACCGGCTCGGGCGAGACATGCGCCAGATAGATCATACGCCGCAAATTGCCTTTGTTCAAACTATTGACGTTTACCTATTAGACGGATAAGGCTGGGAACACACGCGACTGTGACATGTCATGTTGGAATAATTTAACACTGACAAACCCATAAACGGATCACTATATTTTTATTTATATGTAGAAAATCTCGTTTTTGTGTGGAACTTGTTTATACGAATGCATACACGACATCCCTACAGAAGGGGTAAAGACACCCACGTACGCTCTTCATAGTGGTCCTTAGAAGCCTAAGCGGCAATCATTATTCTCTTATTACGTTCCTAATGGTAACAGGACACTGAAAAGCTCTGAAAAACTTTTCAAAATGCTTAGTCTTACGAACACACAGCCTTGCAATTTTTCCGACTTATCAAATGGAAATCCTTGCAATCAAACTGTCGATTTTTTTTGTTTTGAGATTATTTTTGTATCGGTCGTAACCTTATTTAAAACTGAATTATGTTTTCCACGTGTTACTTTATCATTTTGAATAACTTACGTTACCTAGAGTTAAGAAACGTTAGTAGGTATTCCAGATGCGGCAGACATTGGTAATTTAGGCCGCCCCATGCTACCTCTATGATGTAGTACATATACAAAGCTCTGCCGAAACTACTTTCGACATCGAAGCGACGGTTTTACAAGATCTCATGGAAAGTATCGAAAGTTCGAACATTCAAATACTCGTACATTCAAGTTGGTACGCAAACAAAATTTAAATAATCTGCCCGTGTCAGCCTTGTCAACGTTAAGACTTCGTTGTCATTTCATGTGCTTGTAGCTTAAGTTTGTTCTTAGTTAAATCAATCTGTAATAACACATAACAGCTACCTTCGGTCCAAGCTCGGTTATTTTATGAGTATTTAACTAGATTGGAGGATTTGCGTCGCGACAAACTCGTCAACTCTCAGACGTACAAATTACAAGAAAATGTACGTTTTCTAATGTACCCACTGGTGCACTTTGATTTCTCAAGCGGGTTTGTTGTGCAATGTGGAAAAATAAGGAGGTTTTAATGTAAAATTATTACATTCAAAACAGAACGGTAGTAAGTTAACAATAGTTCAAATACCTAATAAACTACATTAAAAAATCTCAATTATCAATTTTCATTTAAGATTAAAAATACTGTAAATTAATTCAAAATAAATTAATTAGTGTGTTTTATATTATTCATTTAAAACTCTGAATTAAGAAATGTTAGTCAATGGCACGAGTACAAAGTTGATTTAAACTTCGAAGCGCAAATAGCCATATCGGGGCAATTAATAAAATTCTTTCGCCGCTAAGGCCGGCAAGGACGTCTGTCTCGCCACAACAATGTACCAGAAGCTACTGATGCATGACTAATTCTGTTTATTATCACAAGAGAACTAATGAAAATAGCGGAACGATGAGAAGTCGCATATAACAGATAAACTTTGACATGCATTTGCCAAGCGCTGAACAACTACGAAATGAGACGACACTATATCAAACAGCTGGAGATTAATTCACGTGTGGTTTTATTACAAAATAGAATCATCAATAACAATTACGCCGCCACTGTAATTGACAAACTTCGCATTTGCGATTTATGTCACAAAACGACAACGTATAATTAAAATGATAATTATCAGTATCAATCATCCACCAATTAACATCATACATAAGTTTCATAAAATAAGAAATAATTGCTTTAAATAGAAATATACTGTGCTAATGTGTTTAGAATAGGTAAACTGGTGCAATTACGTTGCAAATAGTTGTTTATTCTCAGGTATCTCAAAGAGCTATGTAATTTCCCGTGTTGTATCTAATGCGATCGGGCGACACGGGGCCGGCGCCAGAGCCGGCGGCTTCTTATAAAAGACATTTATGCTAATACTTCAGCAAGCAACAGCGGAGTGCGGACGACATTTCTCGTCTATATAACAGCTTATAAATTATTAAATCTATTCCAGCTATCGTATCAATCAATCAGTGGATACGTACGTCGGTTTTTGCGTGACACGTGTCGGAATGTGGACATCGTGGATGAGGGACGCGCAGCTTAACTGGAATCTATAATGGCGGCACCACGAAGAAAACATTTTTTTCTAATACATAAAACAGACTCGATGCTTAGAAAAGCAAACGACCTTAAGAAATCCTGTGCTTCATAAATAAGAGCTAAATATATTGAACCAGCTTTAATAAACGCTAAACTTTTTTAATGTAAGTAAAATACAAACTCCATGGTCCAATTAGATACCATTGCATCGTCACCATAAACGAATAAATATAAATAAATAAATATCTCTGGACATTATTCACACAGCGCCATCTAGCCCCAAACTAAGCATTAAGCTTGTACTATGGGTGCCAGACAACGGATAAACATTACTTATATACTTTTTTTTTTTTGTAAATATATACATATTATACATAGAAACAACCAGACCGATACAAACAGACATGTTCATGCACACAAATGTTTTTACCGTGCGGGGATCGAACCCGCGACCTTTGGTGTAATAGCCGACTTCTCGACCATTGCACCAAACGGCTCGTCAAAATGCAATACATTTATATCGTAGAGAAGTGAGGCCTCAAATTATTAAACTCCTTTAATGAAGAGAGTGTCTCAAATACTGTCAAAACACAAATTCCAACAAACAGTTCAAAGTAAAAGTATGCTGTTGAGATATTCAAATTCTAACGTATATTTTCCCATTAATTCGTAACTAGCGAGCTACTAGCTAGCGCTTGCAACTGCATCCTTTATCCCAATTTATTAAGTTTTTTTTGGAATACAGCACTTTTTAAACACATCATTTTAACTTTGATTCCAGTACCTAGCTATATTCAATTTAATGAGTATCAAAAAGTGGGTCAGAGTGGAGTTCCTCAGGTGCTTTTCTAATCATTCCCGTTCACTGAACATGAAAGTAATAATGTTAAAGTTGGATGATCCTTGATAGACTTGAAGTCTATTATTTATATTCAGTTGCTTAATTTTCAATTGGTATTAACTGGTCATTGTAGCTTAAAATTTTAGTTTACCGCATCACATCAGACGCTAGAAAAGTGTCGTTGCGCCAATAAAATTTAAACGGTGATAGAGTCGTTTTGTAAATTACTGACGATTAGTAGAGGCTACTATGAAGCCTATTTCGGTAAAAAATATTTTGAGTTTCAGTTTGTAAACTTCTTAATCAGCGAAAAGAAAAACCTTTGTCAGGCACAGTACCGTTGTAAAAGATCTTGGATAAGATATAATAGATAGTTACATATTCCAAAAAACAGTCTTACTGAAGTTAGTTCTAAATCGTGTCGTACTTTGCACGTACAGTAGATACGAAATAAAAATGCCATGGTTTCCGACGTTTTAGAAACTTTATGAAAAAGCCGCAGTTGGTAAAATACAGTTTTTCGGAGCCAAAAGGTTATCGGGGACGAATAGCGCAAGCTACGAGAAATGGATCCTCGAATTTGTATGAAGCAATTTAGTATGTATGTGCCGCACATACGAAATTTGAATTAATGGTCGTACGAACGTCTAGCTGATCTGCAGTGTTTCCAACATGAACATGTTATTAATTTTATGATACACTTGTCTTTCTACTTAGTTTTTATTTATTATGATGTGTCCATACTGTGCCACTGCAGGGCAAAGGCCTCGCTACTCTCGACTCACTTGTTTTTGTTAAAATCATTTGCATGACACCTTTATGTTTTTCCCTAGACTTATCACCATAACTTAGTTAACCCCTAACTTGACAGACATCGTATCTACTCGTAGCTTGTGTACCTACATGAAAAATGACGTAATACAAAATGATAAAACTTTACGATACCTAGGAAATAAATCAGAGTCACCCAAACCATTGGTTATCACTCAATCGATTAGGAAATCTATTTTTCAATGAGTCTGTCTATTTGTCCGATTATAAATATTTATCTTTTATCGAAGGAGAAATTGATTGGTAATTATAACATTTAAAAAAACATAGTTAATCTTTTTTAAAGTGTATCCATTCTTACTGTATTATTTTAAGCCCAAACGTTAACAACACCACTGTCCCACCAACAAGTCGTAATCGTAAGATAGATTTTATTGTTATTACCCGTCGGTGTAATCCATTGAGATCCAGGTGGCATCATTATGCGGAGTCGAGCGGAATAACAAATGACTTCAGCACAGCCCAACAGATCGACTGCAGATATCCTTGCCAATTCTAACATTCATTTATGCTATAACTAGGAAAGCTTTGAATATACAACGTTATTTTTATCACTTCTTCACAAAGTATAATGGGATCATTACGTTCCCTCCAAAAGGTTCAGTGAGACCTTTATAGACTGGTCGGCTGCAACTCTATTGAGTTATTACGGATAATATAAACAAAGTACATCACATAATACAGTACAGTAAAAATAGGCGATTCAAAAGAGCAACTATCGAGTTTCTATAAACTTAAAAGAAAGAAACTACTGCCCAAATCAGTGAAGAAACCTTCTGGAACCTACATAAATAAAGAATATTTTCTTTCTTTCGTTACAAATCTGCTTAAGTCTTGTAATATTTAGTAAGGCGTACCTACATGCTTACCACTTTTGCAAGGCGGAAACTTTTTGGAGGAAGAGCAAGATGTTTATTTGGTTGCGTCGAGGTCGACTTTTATTGATGTAGGGATATTTCGTTGAATAATCTGGATACAACTATTATTCATATTCCCTGGACTACTAAGTCGCATAAGTAGATGTTTCTTTGTTTATCTTTCCAACGAATCACAACACAACGAACTCTCCTTAACATTATATATATATATTCGCGGTTTTTTTTTATAGAAATTGGTCACATCGGCAAGAAAACAAAGAAATGCGTAGCATAAACTCGTAAAACCAACATTGGTGAATGTTCCTCCTTTTCCTATTTGTATAGCGTAATAAAAACAGCTTTATAACATTTCTGTCGTATTAGCAAAGTATCCCTTGGTGACTCAGTATCCGATTCTGAACGCTTCAAATAATTTCAACATTAGTCCTTGTTTTATTTTGTATGGAAACGGCGTTGCGATCTCGTCGCCCATGCAAATTTAAGTGTACTTTGTAAAAACATAAAAAGAAAATGCAGACCGCAAGTGATTCGCAATGAATCATTCAGATGCACACTTTGTCACTGCGTAGTGCGTATTAGTGATTAGGATATTACGTGTACGTACATAGTCATACCACCAATACTACTTAACATAGTTTAGATGTGAGTTTCAAAGGTGAGCCACATATTAGTAATACTCCTGTAAAGTATGTAATTTTTTTTTCCCTACCTGTCTTCTCTACCCTAAGCGCTTGATTTAGACTAAGATTTTTAGCAAAAGTGTTTCTAGGCCTCTCTATCAATCATAGTGATGCATAGTTTCATCAAATGGATCAAGTCGTACGTGTTCTTGGTCCTGTGTTTTAAGTACCTGTGCATGATTATAGGATAGTAGATACATTCATTGCTCAGGCTACCTCCTTCATACGTATTGAAATAATACGGATCTACGACAGCTCTGCTAATAGGAGAACCTTTACGTGGCCGCCACCGTGGGAAGCTAGGTAAACAAAAACAGTTCTTCCGAAGTACTTATCGTATTATTGAGGTAAAAATTTGTGTTTTTGTTATTTTGATAAGTATTCAGCGCACAGTCGCGACGTGCGCAGACGCAGCTGTGACGTGGACGTGAGCTCAGGCAGTGTCGACAACCCTAGGGCTACCACGACCAACACTGTGGGTGACAGAGGTCTTTTGGTAAAAACAAATAGGGGAGCAGATTTACCAGCCGTACCCGCAGCCTTGCTAAACCTGTGATGCTCTCGGAACATAGCTCAAAACTAAGCTCGAAGCTTATAATATGAATGCAAGGAAACGGATAATCATACTTGTATACTTTCATAAACAGCTATGAGTCGAGTTCAAATGCCGATGTTCATCAAACAAACATTTGCCCCTAGCGTTTGGGTAGAAATTGCGACCCTTGGTTTTGTTGCTCTTGTAGTCTGTGACCACTTAACCAACGGGCCTGTCAAACTTAAAACCTGCAGTTTCTTTCGAACCTATGACCCATTCAAACTGGACGTCGCGGTACCGACGTCCAGTGCGAGTTGACAGACGAACAGGTATGACTTATGACAATCCTCCGCCTCCCATTAGGTAGCTGTTTAGGTTAGTTAGATAGTAGTTAGCAGTAGGTATTAGTATTAAGGACAAAAAAAAAAAAAAAAAAAAAAAAAAAAAAAAAAAAAAAAAATTTGATTATGTGTTGTCCTGTATTGTCCCGATTGCTTTATGTTGTTTATGTTTAGTTGTTTAGTTTAGATTTAGTTAGAGTAGGTAATTGTTTGTTTATACTTTTTATATTGTACATTGCATATAAACAAACATAGTAACAGCTACCTTCCCATGTTCCCAACTACCCATCCCATCCGACCCTCTCCCTCCGCCTGATTACGCGGTAAGCCGCCCCCCGGTTGCTGGTAAGCTCGCCGGGCTTCCCCAACGGGTTCCACCTGGCGGGCCCATCCGCATAGGGGGCCGCAGCGTCGCGGAGGGAGAGATATGATCGGCCCCGGACGGGGCCGGACATACCTCACCAGGCACAGGAGTGCCTGAGAAGCAGCCCGGGCAAGGAGGATTTTCCTCGAGGCCCGCACCTGCAGCCCCCGAGGGGGTCTGCGGAAGACCACGTCGTCGTCGAACCTATGTGGGTGTAAGGAGAGGCAACTCCTGCCTTGTGAGTGCCTCCACCCATCCACCCATTTTGACAAAATTATTTATCTGTATGAGAAGGCGGATGATCCACAAGGCCTGACGAATTAACATAAACATTTGGTGTAAATGTGATTTCTTAACTAATTAAATACCTAATGTCAGCTACGAGTATCGTTCAAATATTAATGTTGAAATCTCTTTAAAAATCTCAAAGAAATGTTCCTTAAAAGAAGTCGTGTAATAAGGTCACTGTTAGTTATCTGTTAATGAAACCGCCTTTTTTATGTTTTATATTTTACATGACATATTTTTGATATAGTAATGTTCGAATGGGAAACTTTAAAAAAAAATGACATCGAGAATCAACAGTACATATACAATTCTATATTATGTGCAATTTTTGTGGTCGACAAAAACCTTTTGAAAAGACAATTTTAGGTCAAGTTATTTGTCGAGTTGACAAATTGCCTTTGAACTGGTGCCAGAAACTCCGTGAAATGGAATCGTCGAAACTGGTGTCCTAATGACACCTTTTATGCAAACTATTGCTTGGCATTAGTTTTCACATTTTTTTATTTTTCAGTTAGTATAGGTACATGATATCTATACTAATAAAATAAAGCTGTAGAGTTTATTTGTTTGTTTGTTGAACGCGCTAATCAAGAAAGAATGGTCCGATTTGAAATATCTTTTGTATTGGGTAGTCCATTTGACGAGGAAGGCTGTGGTACAAACCTATGTCTGCTGAAACCGAAAACCACGTGGACGGGGTCGCGGGCGGCCGCTAGTAGGTATGTTAGTAAAATTAGACGTTACGACTATAACGTAATCATCGTAACTCATGACATTTATGGTCAAAATATAAATCAAAGAAAATAAAATATATTATTACTTGTCTTATATTAAAGTCCTTATTCCCGTGATGCTCTGGGGTCTTAAGACTTTTAAAACCCGCGTGGTCTGCTCGATGGAACAGTATCTATTAAAATAAGGAAATAAATAATATCACGAGGATGGGATTCTCAAAATGAATGCTACTCTAATACAAACAAAAAATGGTTTGCGTCTCTTCTTAGGCCAGAAAATTTATGTCTACTGCGCTTACATCTAATTCATATAATATAAGTGTGATCCAACATCAATTGATTCTTTTTCGGACAAGCAGCGATATCAATACATAAATAATTCGTTTTTACCCACGGCTTTGCCCGTGTTATCAAGATTTCCGTTTTATCCCATGGGAGCCAGCCCTGCCTGTATACCAAATTTCAAAAAAAAAACAAATATACAAGATTGGTATATTTCCTGTAAATGAACAAATTGATTATGATATCTTCTAAGTAAGAAATCAAAGTTGCCTATAGAACTAACATCACAATTCACAAGGAACTATGTTAATCGTGTATTCCAGCTTATTACAGAATCATGAGTCCTTCCTTTCTCCACACGGTCATTCTTATTCGGGAGTGCTCGAAGACTTCATTAACAATACTCTTCATTCAGTCTTACGGCTCATCGTAAATACAATCTGTTTACGACACAAAAGGCAGCCCTGTCACTAACGACCCTTTAATTGCACCATTTAACCAATATTACGAGTAGTTTGGTGATATTAAATCCTACTGCTCCAGAATAACTTATCTCCTTGGCTGAAGTGCTCTCAATAAATGTGTAACTAAATTTTATTACGTCCCACGCCACTGTCACAGGATGGAACCCTTATTTCTTGCGCAACATTCATTGTTTCAAGTGATTATTATCGTTTTTCATAAACAATGATAATCTATGTATTTAAAATACCAAAGGCTGAGACTGATGGTAGCTGAGACGAAACGCTTAGTAATAAGATTGCACTACGTGACCGTTTTGCGCCGACGACAGCCGGAAAAGGTAAAAGTAGATTTTTCGGTTAGACCCAGGTTTTGGTATTATGTACATAGAAACCCCTTTTACGACCATCATTTTACAGTGCGTAAGTCATTTAATAGTCACTAAATATTATAATGCAGGACACAAACTTAATCTTCAAATTCCTGGAAACTCCACCTGACATAGACACCACGCAGGTTTGTTCAGTTGTTGTTAAGTTCCACAGAAAAACATTGTGTACACCTGTAGATAATTGCAGTAATGAATTTTTAACTATAGGAGTAATCCAATTTGACTACCTTACGGTAGTCAAAAGTCTTATATTTTATGGTTAATTGAACTTACCTTAAGTGAAGTTCAACCAAAATTATACGAGTTGTAGCATCCGTAGAGATTTAATAATCACGTATAGTATGTTTCCAACGTACTGCATCATCACACGAATTTTAGACATAATAAATAAAAAATTAAATCGTTCTATTGACTACCGCGCCTAGCACCTCAACCTGCCGACAGGGGGCCATCATTTATTTTAGAGTATTCCTTGACATTTTATTCTGCAATACTATTAAAACAGGGGTTACTTGGGAGGGTAGGGATCTTAAATCTCTACGGATGCTACAACTCGTATAATTTTGGTTGAACTTCACTTAAGGTAAGTTCAATTAACCATAAATTATACTTCGTTGTAGCATCCTAGGAGATTTAATAATCACGTAGATGTTCAGATCAAATAATTGCAGAATAAATAATAAAAGCGACTGAATTTAACAATGTTTATCGCTTTTAAACCATTTTCCTAATACATATCAGTCTCTTAATCAGCATAATACTAGAGGTAGGCACATAGGAACTTATTATAAGGTAATTTAAGTATTGCGTCAGATAAAGCCCTGCTTGGCGTGGACCCGCCAAAGGTTACAACAACAACAAACAACTAGGGGAGGTCCTCCAGCCGGATGACGCCGGCGGAGAAGCCCGCGCGCGGCGCCGGCGACGTGGCCGCGCGCCGCGGGCTGTGCCCCAGGACCCGCGCACTTTGGTGCCGCTATCTCCCAGCACTTGCTTTATCCAGCGGCTTACCTTCTGCGCACTAGCACCTCTCACCTGCTTTTTAAGGCATTCGCTGGAAAAATAGAATTATTATTAGTGTAATATGAAAGGACAGTTTTTGATTCGCCTTATAGGACGTCGATGTTTTAACGAGGTCATCTATAATAATAATAGTACTAGGTTTGTTAAATACTATGTTGTTACTGTTAATAAGTCTTAACGTCTCAACCAGTTTAATAAGTTTATTACATCCAGGTCAAATGATTCCCTAGGAAATAGCTTACAAATATGAGATAGTACAAAATCTGCGTTACATATTTGGGTAGATTCGGTCTAGCCCTAAACGAACTATTTAAAAATCGACTGACGCACTCATTAATAATCCTAAGTCAGAGCAATTGTTGCCATTTAAGAGTCTTGAGACATAACTTATTGGCTGTTTGAATGTTCATGTTTAAAATGTCTTTGTAAAGTAAATATATAGTGCTTCGAATTTAGAATAAATCAATGATACTCTTTGGAATCAGATTTAAAAAATAGGTAACAAAACTTGCCCCTGTACTACATGACACAATTGCTGTTAATTTCATAAGGTTTTCCATACCATCAAACCTATAATTTTTAAAGCCGGTAGGTAAGTCTGTTCTTGAACCGTGTTCGAGTAACCTCCAACTTACATAACTTTAACTAAGACCCGTGGGACACAGGCAATATTAAGCCAGTTTAGCAAAAGATACTGAATACGACCAGCATGAAGTACCTCCAGGGCGTCTCTGTCGGCCTTCGGACATGGCGGCGGCGGCGCAGAGGCAGGGAGGAGCGGCGGCTGCGCGGGCCCCAGCATGCAGCTGGCGGCGGCGACGCAGCTGGTGCGGGTAGTGGCGAGCGTACGAGTGGGCCACGCCACACGCGTGCTTGTGCATGGTCAGTTCACTCGATATGGAGGCATTGACAAGTTCCCATGCGAGGTTGTAGACGTTGATCTGCGATATGCAGAAGGATGTTGAGGAGCCAATTTCTTTATTTTCAGGCTAGATGTATCAATAAACTTGATCGATCTGACATTGTCTTCTAAATTTTCTCCAAATAATTTTTTGTCCCGTTTCACACTTTGATCACCAATCAATATTTATGAAGCTTTTATCCAGTGATGGGAAAATGAGATGGCGACAATTCATGGTCTCTTCATGGTGTGGATCCAATATTCTCTTGTTTGATAATACTCAAATCACCTATTTTAATACTTTTTTAATACTACCTAATACAATGTCAACTTCAAAAAATCATTCTGGTTTAAGTCTACAGTGAGATTGGCTATGCCTGCATACCTGCTCCCAATAAATTCCTTCCCAATAATGCCCATATCTGTTTTAAAATTGATCAATGTTAGGTTTAAGTAGTTAATTTTTAACATTATGTACATTTGTTTTCGTTTATTAATTACAATGATTTTAATTTATATGATTTTGAAAATGATTCATGATTATAATATTCATATTTATAACAATAATGTTTAACGAAATTAAAATTTCTAACTTAATTTTATCTTATATGTAAAATTATAAAACTTAATCCATTGTAGTTATAATAAAACTTTCATTTGTTATTTTGTTAAAGAATCTGATTGTTTACTGTTAGTAAATTAAATAATTACTTTTTCCAATAACGATAAGCATGTCAAATATTGTTAAATAAATATGGAAAGGGAGGATATTCTACCACAAGTATTTATTTACTCAAATAAATCCTCGATCGCAACATACCTAATAATATTGCATGCCATCAAATTGGCAAATTGTAGCTGAAGTGAGAGCTAGTTTTAAGGCCATAATGTACCTACAATCGCAATGAAAATATTTGATTTGATTTGATTTTATTTTATTTCCGAATGACATCTCGTGTCATCACTTATGAAATAAAGGTTACAATTATATCATTTGATCCCCATTTTTAGATACTTTATTTCCGGATAACATCTCGTGCTACCATTGAGGAAATCAATTACTACTGGTAGTATGTAGTTCCATCGTCGAACTCGAGTGAAGTACTTTTGAATACTTACCGAATGACATCTTGTGCCACCACTTAGAAAAGCAAACTTGTATTTCCGGATAACATCTCGTGCTACCACTGAGGAAATACTACTGGTCGTACGTATGTTGTTCCATCGTCGAACTCAAGTGAAGTACAGATTGAATACTTTTCGGATGACATCTCGTGCCACCACTTAGAAAAGCAAACTTGTATTTCCGGATAACATCTCGTGCTACCACTGAGGAAATACTACTGGTCGTACGTATGTTGTTCCATCGTCGAACTCAAGTGAAGTACAAATTGAATACTTTTCGGATGACATCTCGTGCCACCACTTAGAAAAGCAAACTTGTATTTCCGGATAACATCTCGTGCTACCACTGAGGAAATACTACTGGTCGTACGTATGTTGTTCCATCGTCGAACTCAAGTGAAGTACAGATTGAATACTTTTCGGATGACATCTCGTGCCACCACTTAGAAAAGCAAACTTGTATTTCCGGATAACATCTCGTGCTACCACTGAGGAAATACTACTGGTCGTACGTATGTTGTTCCATCGTCGAACTCGAGTGAAGTACATATTGAATACTTTTCGGATGACATCTCGTGCCACCACTTAGAAAAGCAAACTTGTATTTAATTAAATACTTGCAATGGAATTTTATTCCCATAAAGGCTGCTTAATTATACAGAATTAATATGTCTCTTTTCCTCTTACAAAGACTAATTTCCATGGATAGTTGCTCCTTAACAAACAGCTTTCTACCCTGATAAAGAGGCATAGGAAAATATTTCCAAATGCAGCCCGAGGACTTATAGCTTTATCAATAAATTCAATTTTATTACTCCGTCATATAATGTTATCCTGTTGTTAAGGCTTATTTATTTATTATTTATTGAAAAGACACCACCAAAGGCTTAATTTTCATATTAGCTATGTAGCTTTTCTTGGGTAGCAAGGATTAATATTTCTCTCTCAAGGAGTTTAGTGTGCCTACATCCAGCCTTAAGACACCTCAATACAAGCTGCGGTTAAGGTGCCCAAAAAAGAAACAAATTCCCTTAACCGAGTTTCTAGAAGACATATCACCCACCATTTCATAAGTTTTATGACGTTTATCTGTTGGCAATTCTAAAGTCATGTACAATGAATAAAGCTTAAACGCTAAAAAAAAAAAATTCAAATTTGACTTGGCAGAAAATAATATTTCATTATTTATAATTAAACTTAACTTATTGAAAGTGTTTACAACCACTGTCACAGTATTTGAACATGAATCCTGGTATTTAGATGTGCACCACAACTGTCTATCTATGTCTCTATTTGAGTTGACTTCATAGTACAGGTCTCATTAATTTTGTAAAAAATAATGTGCTGACCATAGTAGGTAAATTCATATATAATAACAGATATTAAGAAAATAAATATAGTTATTGCGCCATACTTTTTTTAAATGATCACATAAAACATATGTTAGTCAGAATAGCACCTAGAACATATTTAAATTATTTGACTTGTCTAAATTATACCAATTTTTATACGCCGTATTTATATTGTGCCAAGGCACTTTGAGACAACAAATGTAGCAGCACCAATATAGTCTCACTAAGTATCTAATGACTGACACGCGAACGCTAGCCTGCTCGCGCCCACCAGTGTAAGGATGGGCCACAAGTAATGCGACGGTGTAAGTAAGTAACACTTTTTCATGTGGTTCAAAATACAAACTTTCCGGAACAGTTAATGACAATAAAATTGGGTAACAAGGCTGGTTTGGCCGATATTGAGCACAATAATCCCAGTCGGTTCATCATGTACACCACAGCCATTTCTCAATGGAAATAACCTTTAAATAATATGGGAATTTCTCCCATCCTGTTAATATAGAAGATAGCTGTGGTATTATCTATCATCAACAAAATCCCTGGATTCCTAAGTTATTACGTAAATACTTAGAAAAAACACTTTACTGACCTTAACTTTATGTATTTCTACACAAATTAGTCCAAACCTTCATTTGAACAAAAACGCCGGGTATCCGTGAACGTTTGTCAAGAAAACTTCTTCTCCAGAAGCTTATTTTTGCACTGATGTTATCCTCTGTTTTGGTTTTCGTCTTTTTCCCCATTTTCACTAGCACAAACACACAAAATTTGCTTAAATTTAAATAAAATTACGTTTTTAAATCGGCGCGCACGCGGATGATGCAACACACAGAAAACTAATGATGGCCCCCTGTCGGCAGGTTGAGGTGCTAGGCGCGGTAGTCAATAGAACGATTTAATTTTTTATTTATTATGTCTAAAATTCGTGTGATGATGCAGTACGTTGGAAACATACTATACGTGATTATTAAATCTCCTAGGATGCTACAACGAAGTATAATTAAGGTTTTTCGGTGTCCCATTCAACCATTCACAACAATTAAGAAACCAATTCAACTTTGTGCGGCCATTGAAATAAAATCCGGGCTAAATTATCCAGATACTCCTTTTATAGAAACAATGGAGTATAAAGTATACACTGAGTCCATTTTAAGAGGCTATTCTCATTGTGTGCCGGCGTGGGCGCCCCTCTGTTCCATTCAGTTAATGTGCTGTGTATTTTCTTAATGACGGAGGCTTCGGATGCGACACGGAGGCGACGGTTGGCCGACGGTTTTTGCCGATGGTCAATCACATACATACTTATCTTGATGGTAGCTACGACTACGGCAACAGGCATTGCCTTTCTGGACCAGAAAAAAAATAACTAACTGATCCAGAAGCCATTGCTGGCGGTCAACGAAAAAATGTGTTAACTTCGTTTGTATGTGATTAAGTTTCGCATGAAATTAAGGGGTTAATACAAAATAAAATGCCATTATTGATTTTTACTTATATTTACAATATACTTATATTGAGACAAAGTCAAAGTAACTGCAATCACAACAATATAGCGATGTCCACAAATGCAAATCATCTTCTTTTCTTTTGCGATAAAGAGAAAAATATATTTTCTGCAGTGTGGGCGTAGCTCAGACAGTCGGGAAACTCAATATTGTTTCCAATGTACGTTTTCAATCTGAAGAAATATGAAAACTTGTGTTTAATGATATGAATACTGCAGAAAATATATGTACTTTCTGAATACGCAACGCAAGAATAACGCATTTTGGAAACTCCAGTAAAACTGAAACACTCCCGAATTGTATGGATAAAATATTTGGAAGATTTTTTTTAGGGTTTGGGGTATCCAAGGATCTTGTCATGGTAGGTCGTCTTAAGGATCGTATATCTTTGTAGATTTTCATTCCTCATCTTAATTAAATTGTTGTCTCTCTCCTACGTCACGATTTTCCTACATGCAATTCCTACTTTTGTACCTGATCCAAGCAACATTTTGTTTCAATTAAAGGTAGGAAAAAAACGATTTCTTAAATAAATATTTCCACTGCCCTTCTTCCAGCGGCGCTAAATCATTTTATTGGGTATTTCATCGAAAAATCCTTCCTGAATGAGAATATGTATCTGGACACAGTAACCCGAAGTTAATTCATTCACGACAGTAAAGGGATTCAAAAAGTAGAAAACTGGCTCGATGCCAAAAAGCTCCGGAAGGAAACAAAGGCCTTTCAACATATAAGTCATGATCAGAACGACTCTATGGCGCGTGAAATTCCTCTTCCATTGTTCACATATCAAATAATGTCGTCATAAACTTGATAGACCGAAATTATGTTTTGAAATACATGTAATAAAAGTCTTACGACTTGAAATGTTGGCTCGGATTTGGAGTGATAAAACTTCCACGATTAACAAATACCACGGTTATGGTATAGCTGTCAAGATTAAATAGGTTTTCACGGTAGCAAAATATGTATTAATAAAATTATGCCTTATATTATAATAATAAAATAATGAAAGACAATAAACAAAACATTATTATTTTTTTATCACCAGTAGACATAATCTCAATCTTATATATTTCGTATCATTACAATCTTTCTGGTTATTGGGATAATTTATAGTATTTTAACGGCAAATTGTGTAGGTACTGATTTACTGGCAGATTTCTACGAGTACGTGCACCTACAATATGTGCATAACTGTACTTGAGCATAATGTGAGCATGATTATATTTTTTTCTAATTTAGTGGTCGGATGACCCTATAAGTACAATGTCCCAACTTCTTCCTTCATTTTACAAAAGTCATCTTTACCATGATTTGTCTCTTAAATGTTTAAGCTTATTATTATTCATGTGTACGCCATAAAATGTTCCACATAGCTGACAAATGATTGACATATTGATATTTATCAATACAAAGCACAAATCGACCCAACCTATGACAAGTATTACGGTTGTAATTAGACCGAGGTAGTGTAATGACAGGCTTAAAGACTGGCGTTAGCGGTTATAGATCGAACAGGCTTAAAGCAATAAATAATATTACAATCAGAACGATCTGTTGGTTTCAATAGCATTATCACTTACGCTGGCTTATCTCTGCAGCGCTTAAGAAAACTAATGAGAAGTGTTATAGCACTCGGTGAACATGCTATTAAGAAAATTACTACGGAAACAGGAAAATAAAGGTTACCACTTATATTAACAATGTATTTTATCTTTGCAGGAAATGTGATTTAATCTTCATCGGTTAAATTTGTAATTTTAGAATGCCAAAAAAAAATTATATTGTAGAAAGCAATATCTTTTAAATGAACTTGTTTTTATTTATTCTACGATCAATATCATACCAAAATAATATCGTTTTGTTAGAGGAATCCAAATTATAGCTTTTGAAATCATTTATGTCAACAAGAAGATATTTTTATCAATACAAAGCATAAATCGAATCCCACTCTCTATATTTTAAACAAATACGTATTAGTTGGCATTAATAAATAAAGGTATAATTAATTTTCATACAGTATTCATTGATCTGATCCTAAGATAAATAACAAAGCTGAACCCAGTACTAATGTTATTTGTAGGTGTCAGAATAATTAATAATAGTACCTACCACCAATGTAAATTTAATCGTTTCGATATTCAAGCAAAGCTAAAGCTAGTGTTCTTCACATTGATTGGTTCTAGACGCAACTAGAATATAATATAAGCCTACAGTTCTGTTGCAGTAGAAACACTAATAAATGCGTACATCACAACATTATTTTCTACATAGAAAAATTCAGAGAAAGAGCAATTTGCTCTTTGTTGACGGCAAATCGTGATAAATAGAAGGGAAAACATATTCCGTCGTCCCCAAAATAAATACTGGGCAGGAAGACCAAGACCGTGGAATATTCAAAACATCTCTCCGTCGAAGTAGAAACCCTAATAAGTGTTTACCCTCAATTTCTCCTCTAAATGCCACATTAGCGAGACTCTGCGGGTGTCAGAGAAACGAGGTCACAGCCCGTGCAGATACCCCAGCCAATAATGACAAATTAATTGACTGAAATGTGTTTCCGTCGAGAAACCATTAAGACAAAGTCGAATATGTCACTCATTTAATCAACGCACCAAACTCAAGGGCTGATTGGCCCTGTTAACCTCCAGAGCTCCGTCTGTCAACCTATAATTGAAGAGAAGCCTTGATACGTTTCAATTGTCTGGGATCATTTTACTTGGCTTGATAAACAGTTGACAAATAAACATCGCTCTTGCCGCAAGTAACGTTACACAATACACAATCAGTACAAATAATAAAAAGCTTACTAAAAAATAATAAGAGTTTCTCGAGAACTGTTTATCATGTTAATATTGTTAAATGGTTATATAAAAGGTCGAGACATCATATTCTTAACTTTAGTTAATAAATGAATAAAATACGTTTATTTCAGACCAATATCCATAGTGTGTTAGTAACAATTGCTTAGTATCTATTTGTTAGTAACATTATATGTACATGAGGGGTCGAATTGTATGAACAAAATGTATTTTAGGAAATCTATTTTTCTTTCTAATGATCCAAACCTCGATTTTACCAATGAAAATAAATGCTACTGAGAAAACGGTCAAAAGCTATAAATACATCGTAATAAGACAATAACAATTACGTTTATTGTTATTAATATAAAATAACGATCTCAGTTTATGGAACAAATTATATTTTAAATTAAGTAATAAAATACGCGTTTACTGTGATATTTAATTTTAATGTTGATAGCTACAATAATATTATATTCGGAAAATATGTAAAATAGTGCCATTATCCTTGATAATACCTCTGCTAAATACATTCAACAACATTACTTACCAGCCCACGCAAGTTATATGTGCAGGAAGAAACTAATTAAACTGGTACTTATTTAAAACATCATAAATAAATAACTGTTATTTATATTTATGGTCATTATTACAAGAGCAATGTCATCGTTGCAAGCTTGCAACAAGGCGATGGTGGTTAAACTGTTCGCTTAAAGGCAATCGATGCAACAAGTATCTACTCTGAGCACTCTTTAGTATGTTTAAACAAAAAGGAACTAGTTAGGAAGGAATTTAAATAAGTCTTTAAAAAATTGAAGAACAATAACAAAGCATTTATTGTGATATTAATAGTAATAGGTACCTTTCACACCATCGCAATTGAAATTTTCATTAAAAGAATTTACTTTGTGATCTTTATTATTTTAAGTAAAAAAACTACACAGTCGGGTCATAAGTTCTGTCAAAGCCTTATATTTTTGGTTTTTGAAGACCGACCAGAAATTACGCGCCTGATTTAAAAAATAGAACATTCACACATGTCGGAAATAATAGAAGTAATTATTTTTGTACATAATTTGAATATGGAATGGACGAATAAAGACGATAGAATCACGGGTTTTCCGTTGCACCACTGTTGTAACGCATATTTTCAATTTCGTACAAAAGTTGAAAAAAGCGTCCTATTTCTTTTATTGTACTATCAATCGATACAATGAAGTCTCAAGATTTCAAATTCGTAAAAAATGCGGCAGGCCTTGCTCTTTTAGGAACACTAGCGGTCATCAAAGCAGTGAAGGCGCCAAACGAAATAAAACCCGTGCGTTAACAAAAAACGCCAGCTCTCCAGCTGTGGCTAAGCAGAACCAAACTGTAAAGAGTGCTAAATGAAAACCTGAGACCACGTGCTTATCGTAAGAAGACCGGATTTTTTCGAATGATCGTATAAAGAAAATTAAGCTGGAATGATCCCGGGCTCTGTTACGACGGCACGCGAGAAAAAAAACTGCGAAATCATTTTTTGGATATCTTTTTTTTTACGATAGGTTTAAGTTATCACAAACAAAATGATAAAGTGTATGCCCGTGCTTGCTTCTTCACATTAGTGAAGAAGCAAGCACGTGTATTTCGAGGGACCAGTGCGGTCATCATCCTTCCTCATTCATGTTTTGGCTTGGACTCTCGGATTCAGGCATAACTGAGGTGTTTTTCGGTAAAAAATGGGGGAAAATCAAGGCCGTACTATATCAAAATACTGTCCTAACAAGCATAGTACAACCTTTTTCTTAAATAATAATCAAGAACAGACATAGGACATTCCAACAAAACTCTACACTGGCTCATAGGGTTCGGGCCCGAAATACTGGTTGTCGGCGCGCGGAATTGACTTCACCCAGCATGAACACCGGCTCTCTTCTAGTCCACATTTAAACCGATGGGATTACAAGTTATACCAATATTTGTAGAGGAAAGTCTGTACTTAACCTCACCCAAATTTGGTGTCCCTCCAAGCGTTTCTGATTAAATTAGCGAAAGAAAGGTGTAAGAATGTGGTGCGTGCAGCGATCGATGACTGTCTTCGTAGATTAAAGGCATCTGTCCAAAATGAAGGAGGACATTTCAAATGATATTGATAAAATTATATTGAAAATTTAATAACCTTTCATTTCATATATAATTTTTATGTATATCTCCAAAGGTGTATCAATAATTTCCTAAAAAGTTTGTGACAGAACTTATGACCCGACTGAGTAGTTATACCTAGTGAATGAAGTGGAAGAGGGCACATTTTATTGATGTTCGGGAGAGCATAACATTTTACCGGGATAATTACTAATAATCCTAGTATCTGTATCGACCCTTTATTGTAATATACCTAGTAGTAGATACCTTGTTGTCTAAGAGTCATTTGATTTCCATACCAATACTATCATTACGCGCTTATACTGAAAAACATCCTTCATACGGTAAATACCAATTAAATGCCCACGCGGAAGTCTAATAATGATATTTGTATAATTTGAAATTATTTATTGTTCATTGAAACCGCATTTAACAAAACGTAATTTGTCTTGACATAAGTTACAAGCATCGTACTTGGCTTAATGACAGTGGGACAAGTGACATCTACTTTGTTACAAGCGTGTTCCTGATATGACTACCTTCATGACTCAGGTACTGAGTTGACTTAATAAGTTTTTAATCTCCAATACAACGAAAATAAAGTAAAATTAAAGGTTTAAATTCATAATTCGTAAGAAAGGTTTTTGGTACTACTCTACCATTTTCACGCTCATACTCGGGCTTTTGAAGATCATTTGCAGCTCATCCGATATGGTACATGAGTGTTACTAATAAAAATGTTATCAATTTATTAATGATCTAGACAGACAGATCGCGGTTATTTACATTGCTCATTCCAACAACATAAATGGTAAAAACATTTCAAATGAAGTTATTGCTTCTAGTAGTGACTCAAATGATAGCTAATTGCCATCAGTTGAGTTAGTACTAACTCGGAAAGCTGTTAACAAAGAGCATCGCAAACGTTTGAACAGAACCTATGCAATTTCTTTTATCTCAGTGATAGTTGAGTGTTGTGACGTCACACTATAAGCGTTCCATTCCACACAAGCGGAAGCGAAATCTGGTCCATAGTTACTAAAGTACGAATTTTATCAGTCTGTTTACACTTTATAGTATGGTTCAAATAATATGTCAATGTGATTTTATAATTGCTGCGATTCGTGTTAAATTCTAATCATTCTGTGATATAAATAATTAGTTATTTAGTTACGAGTTTGATAATAAGTAACAATTTGCGTGGTAGTGCTTATCCTTTAACTGTTTATTTCATTGTCTTTGAATTGAAAAAACAATTTGTATAATTTTCAACGTTACTGCAGTACAACGGTGCCCATACAATCATCGTTTCAGACACAAACCTGAAATTAGCTAAAACACACCTTTAGCACAGTAAATACAGAACCTTCAGATTCCAATCAGTTTTGTATTTAATAGATCAGATACACCATAAAAATTAAATAGCAAAAGGGTAGCTCCACCATTCCGTGTGCGAAGCCCTATGGTCCATCCAATGACGGCAAGCAGATTAAGCAAAACAAACTGACGCACGATGAATACGGGCGAACTCGCCCACGCTCCCGATACACTAAACTATCGCACCGGTAATCTCGAATCAACACGATTATAATACACTAAGTCGTAATTCACTGCGATAATTCATATATTGACTTAGATATTGACGCAAACCGCATTATCGGTGACAACTCTTTTAAGTAGTAATGAACGTAATACCCGCCCACTGCAGCTGTTATCGTGTTTATCTATTGAGATCTGTCAGGCTTTTATCAAAATAGATTTTGCGAGGAATTATCAAAAATCTATTTAACGCAATAAGTACACCTGTTAATAATAATCACCTGTTAATCTTTGATTTTTTAAAGATCTAAACTTTTTGTTGTAAACGTAACAACGAGATATATGTAATTGATGCCCAATTTTGTTGGAAAAAATCACACAAGCCATGGTAAACACGGCAGATGAACCATTGTGGGATGTTTAATTACTGTAGACTTTGACCCGTGATTTTAGAGCTAATTATTTCAAGTGTAATGAGTCAAAATTATATTGTACAAATCGGGAGCGTATTCTTAGAAACCTTTATAGATACATCTGTGAGGGCTTCCGCGAAATATTTATCAAAAGTTTAACTAGAAAACTGCGTATTATTCATGTTTCCTTAAAATAGAGTCCTAATTTTAAATATCCGCAATACTGTCTGAACTCGTATTAATCACCGGCGAGTCAAGTCGAGTCGGTTAGTACCTTCACCAGAGTTTGCGGGTTCGATCCCTGAATGTGTACACAGAGTTTCTATTCATACATACATATGTATATATTTATTTAAAAAATGTGACCTATCCAATGTTTTATTAAATTTAAAATGAAACCAAGAATTCAGTTTTAAAAATTAATCTAGATTGCTTTACTTGAAGTTCAATAATACAATCAAAATAAAAAGTGTCACGCACACGAGATCATACTCGTATAAATCGTAGGGTGACAACAAAGATAAAAGGTCGCAGTTCAAATACCGGGCTGGAACTTTTCTGTCATTGACTAAATTGATAAGGTGCCATTTAAGTGTCAATTATTTCCTCCAGATTTGTTCGGGCCGATGAACTTCATAGATTAAATATTATCGTATCTCCACGCGTTGACCGCAAAATAACAATCATTGAAGTTTTTAATGACATTAAGATTACCAAAAGACATTTTCGGCACTAGGTTTAAGCAAAGTAAACAAAAATTTAACAAATACATACATACATGCTTACATATCTTCGAATGAATACTTTCTCATCGAGAATATTAACTCTGAAAAGGACTTTCTTGGATTTACGCAGCTACTACACATATATACGATATATAAAGGCACAGTCATTAACCACTTAAATAAAAAAAATACTGTACATTTGAAATATAATGAAGCACAGCAAACCGTGAATTTTTATGCTATTATAATTTCAAAGACATCGCCTATTATTAACTTAATTCAAATTTAGACTCATTATGCGCACATCCGGCAAATTGGCAAGCGGTATCGGACGTAAACTTCGTTTATCTGGACCTTTGGCACTACAGACTCCGGGCTAGGGCGAAAGTAGGGCCAATATTGCCGTTATTTACGGCACGCGTTTATCACGCGATATATCAAAGCTCCGGCGAACAATATTGGCATAAACTAACCTATGTTATTACAATTTTAAAGCTTAGTTGTATGTGCTCATATTTCCTTCAGGCATCGGAATGTCATGTTCTAAATGTAACGTATGTATGTACTTACGTTGAGGCGGTTTTTTGTCCATTGTGCAATCCTGAGAGAATAAGTAACTTTTCGTAAAGGGTAAAAAACTACTGATGTAATTTTTTTATTAATAGCTTGCGGCGGCCCGCGACTCCGCCCGCGTTGATTTCGGTTTTTAATACCTCTAGCCTTCCTCGGCAAATGGACTATCCAATACAAAAATATATTTTCAAATCGAACCAGTAGTTCCTGAGATTAGCGCGTTCAAACAAACAGACAAACAAACTCTTCAGCTTTTTAGTATAGATAGATCAGTATAGATTAAGGCGAATCAGACGTTAAACAAAAGTTTTCTTAAAACCCTTAAAATAACTAATGAATTCTAACGACCTTAGTAGGTAATTATGTTTTTGGATTACATTTTAACTCTGAAAATTATGTAGTTTATTTTAAGTACCTATCAAGCGATTTAAGAGATTTATTAAGCCTTTTGTCATTTTTAAGACAAGCACAAACCTAGTGTAAGTTGTTTTTCTCCAGTAAATTGTTCAAGTTTTTACGACTAAAACGATTTAGTCACAAAGAACAACATCGTTTAATAACTACAATTCACATTGCTATTTTTAATATTTATACTTCAGTGCCTTTTATTACTTTTTCAGAGGGCAATCGATAACTTAACAAACTTAGTAGTTTATTCGACATTCAAAAGCAAGGCTTAAGATGAAAATTTGTAAAGTTCCGTATAAAGCGAGAGATTTCATTACATACATTAAGCAGCAAAATATCTATTAAGCCTATAATATATCTAGTAATGGTAAAATATCTTTGTCTTTTGAAAAGTGGAACGAGTTCTACTTTAATAATAAAAAATAAAAAATAATAACATATAGTTAAAAGGTTCCAACGCTCTTTTGCGTTTCACCTATTGGAAATCTCAATATTCCGGATTCATCGAAAATCGTGTAAGTACCTCCATGTGATGCACCATTCACTTTTGCATAGGTTAAGCATCTTCAATGTCCAGGTTAACTCTGTGACTATTGTGACCTTTCGTTTCTAGTCCTTAACCATTTATGGGAAACTAAGACGCCGTGTCTTCGACTTGCTTAATTAAATATGTTGAACATTTACCTTTCCATTCATTAAACAATTAATACCAAATACTCGTATTGGCGGCGGCCGGCGGTATGATGAATTAAGCGTGTGAATATTTCAATAATATAAAAGATAGCGGCCCGTCACGCGGTTTCACCCGCGTCCCGGGGGAACTACTTCCCGTACCGGGATAAAATATAGCCTATGTTACTCTGGGTGAATGTAGCTTTCCAACAGTGAAAGAATTTTTCAAATCTGCCAAGTAGTTTCGGAGCCTATTCAATTCATACAAACAAACAAAAAATCAAACCTTTACTCTTTATTATATAAGTATAGATATATTAGATAAAAAACTCATTTGCCCAATATTTTTAGTAATTTTATACTTAGTTAATCTCTGCTTATTAAAAGCCATGAAACAAAGCTAAAAAAGGAAGACAAATGGCTATATAAAGGAGATTCTTCCTGTAAGCAAATACTTTCATCATTAAATATTTGTTGCATATTTGGCATAACTTTTGGCAAAGTTACGGGAGGTCTCTTGTCATTCAACCATTAACTTAATTACTCATATCATATCCACTATTGTCGAGCATATGTTTGACACACATCTGCTTCATATTTTTAGAATACTCTCTTTTTCTTATTATTGTTTTATTTAATAACACATAAATTTTATAGAACAGTATGGTCTTCGTAATGCACAAAAGAATTTTTCATCTACCTGAATATATGACTTATGCTGATATGCGTGATAGCCAAAGAAAACATATAGACATAAGTATTCTATTTGTATAAAAATCATTCCATTATCATTTCACTAACAGATTGCGTTCTAACGATGAGTAGATTATCACAAACACAGAGACCGAATCTAATTTATGCGTAGATTATAATATAATTAATAAGCGCAATCAATATAGGCGTACATAGATACTTCTTTAAGGACTATCAGCCGTTTAATAGAAATAGGGAGATAAATGTCGTAGACCTTTTGATAAAATGCGTTTCCGATAAGACATCGGAGACAACCGCGGTGTTTTCATAAGTGCGTTAAATCGATTACTGTCATCCAGCGCACTGCCCTCGGTGAATGACATTGAAGATGCATTCTCATTGTAGTTATGTAAAGTTATATATATTTACGATACAGTTGGCATGTGAGAGTTCGCCGAAATTGTCTTATGCAAATGCAGAAAGCTAAGTTGGCTTGACAAAGCTTCAACGCCGCTTTGAAGAAAACGGTTTGGACGTGAATTTTTCAGCCTCTTTAGGATGTGATAAAAAGGAACACACATAGGCAGTATTACAAGAAAAACCAGTGTCTGCAAAGTTCGATAACGGGCGACTTACAAGATTCTATCTCATGCAGGTCTGGAGGTACCCCCAATATCCGATTCCTTGAAACGGCTTAATAACACTACAAAAATGCTATCCTAAATAAGTGTAAATTTTTAGATACGTAACTGTTACCGCGCTCCGAAACTTTACAAATGTTATCTCTAACAGTCGTATTGCCGTTGTCCCATCTCCCGGCATCTTGTCTCATGTCTCAACAGGTAGGAAATACTGGGTAAAAACAAAAAACTACAACTAAATAAGTGATAAATGACTCAAAAATGTATAATTCCGTGCATTGATGCGGCCGTTATGCGCACAAAGCCACCCAGATAAGCGATATTGATTTTGTTTACAAAAGTTAGTTCCCTTTGCGGCGTGACGCTAAGTGGCAACCCGCAGGGCTTCGGAGCATGGCACATTCCTCAGATAAGATAGGCGTCCCTGCATTGCAGTCGGATCACTCACCCACCACACTGCACCTCTGTTTGCTTCGCGCTCCTCAAACCCTTCGCGAACGTTACTCACCTTTGTTTTACCGCCTGGTGACAAACGTTTAAAAAAAGCGTAAATAGCAGACGCTTTTTTCAACGACTATTACTTTAACATGCGAGAAGCGTATGACGTTAACAGATAAATCTCAGATCATACAAAGTATACGCTTAACGCCCAGCGTAATTGACAATTTGTATGTGAAGATTGTTATAGCATGGAGACGTCGTATATTGTTTCTCTATTGACATTTCCAAAAAAAATTAGTTGCTGCCCAGATCTTGATCATTAGAAGCCATTATATCTTATCATATGACTAAGTCACATGGACATCCAATACGACATAACAATTAATTAACCTTAGGAATGGAAGGCACACAAGGTTTGTGTGAGGTGGTAGATTCGAATCCTACCCATAACCATCTTCTATAACATTTTTTTTATAGTGCTTTTGCTGCTACTGAAAACCATAACAGCAATTAAATTCACTTGTCGCTCGGATCAAAGATATGATATTGTCAGATATTTTGATATAATGGAGACATCATTCATTTTGTTCATTATCAGTGTAGTGTGTGCTGCATTAGACAAATCATAATGAAAACGATTAGCACTGGCGATTCCCCGGCCGGCGGTCCGAAGCTCAGGGGTCAATGCAGTGTATTAACAGAGATAGCAGAGCTATGCATCTGGTCGGGCTCGTAAAGAGACACAATCGCGACTCTGTCCGCGTTTACGACCGATCATAATGAACGGGTTTATTCAATTATCGATACTAAGAAGCAACGAGCGATGTCGCGGGGATGACTGATGAGACTGATGACTGATTTACGTTTGTCGCGGGAGATGATGATCTCAATGCTCCGACTACTAGGTTTGTCTTTGTATTCTGTATACAATTGAAATGGGTAGCCATGTAGTTAGTGAATACCGTGCAAAGTTTTTGTTATACATACTTGTAATATTACAATTAAAACTTAAACGAATAGAAACGACGCTTTTTAATTCCATCTAGTAAAAAGAGCAAAACATAATAAATAATTTTTAAGTTATTATAAAGCTATTTAGCTGTAGTCGAAAATTCACAAGTCTTGAGACATCAAAGTGGTCGCTTTTCCTATTCAGAAGCCGAAAAAAAACATTT
Source organism: Nomophila noctuella (assembly GCA_958496325.1). Taxonomy (NCBI): domain Eukaryota; kingdom Metazoa; phylum Arthropoda; class Insecta; order Lepidoptera; family Crambidae; genus Nomophila; species Nomophila noctuella. The sequence goes on from OY292484.1 coordinate 10,754,147, forward strand.
AGAGAGTGACTTGACTAATTACCTATTAAATAAAAGGTTTCAAATTCTTCAATTAAAGGTAAGGTATTTATCAAACCTACTGGCGAGTTCTGGCCACAAACGAGGCATTCAATTCACTGAAACAACAGCATTGACCGACAACGGGACAGCGCGGCTGCGGATCGAATTAGCTAATTGGGAAGGTTTCGTCGCCAGTCAATTGCCCCTGTCTCGCTTATTCGTATTTATCACTGGGGACACACGGGTGCTTGTTGTGACTGAGGCATTTATTTTAATAGTTGGGGTTACCTGAATAAGCTTTTTTTAGGATTACCAACTTAACTAGGAAGAGTGACTGTCGGTGCAAAAGCAGAAAGTTACAAACGAGCCTTTTAATAATAGGTTAGTTTTAAAAAAATTGTTGAACCCCAGTCATAAAAAAAAATTCTAGTGGCCTTACTAATCAAGTATCTAACTGGTTTCTTACCAGCCCGATAAACAAACCTATATTGTTTCATGTTTGTTTACAGGATACGTGATAATCTAACAAGAGGAAACTAATTTCCAGAAGCTGCTTGAAATGGATTACCCACGAATAAATACGACTGGAACAGGCTAAAGATGATGTAGATGAAACCACCTAATTGCAAAAGACCAAATCAATTCTTACTTAAAATAAGCAGTGCCGTTTATAAAACAACTTTTTACCTTCACGTAAATATCCACTAAATATTGGACAACATCTCATACTTCAAATCAAATTAATCGTTATAAAGTGATTTCTGTGATTTCCTGTTCGCCGCAGTGTAATTGAAAGTTAAGCGATTAAACTTACACTAGCGGCTACCGAATTACGTAGTTAAGACAAGTTAATATGTTAGGGTTGGTACAAACTTTAGATTTTTTTTTAATTATTTATTGAAATAATTAAAATTACCATGCCAAAACAAAATAAATATATACGTATACGGAAAACCGAGCTACCTCTCTTTTGATTGCTTGAAAGATATGCAAAAAAACGTTGAAAAACTACTGTTTTAGTAGACTATCTATTCGCTGTTGATCCAAATATCAACAGCGAATGTAGTAATTTTATGGCCTTAAATTCATCCACCATTTATCTACAATCATAATCACTTTATTTAACCTACTAGTCTATACAAATATTATAAAGAGGAAAGGTTTGATTTTTTGTTTGTTTGTTTGTATGAATTGAATAGGCTCCGAAACTACTTGGCAGATTTGAAAAATTCTTTCACTGTTGGAAAGCTACATTCACCCTCATAGGCTATATTATTTTATCCCGGTACGGGAAGTAGTTCCCCCGGGACGCGGGTGAAACCGCGTGACGGGCCGCTAGTTCCCAATAAAATGACCTACGGACCTTAGCGAAATGTTAATAGCTTGTACTTTACATACCTACCTTTAGCAATGTGTTCCTATCCTTTATTTGCATTTCCGTTGCAAGTACACAAAGTAGTTAATTATCCCATTTAGGTATGTGTCGAAACTCCGGATCTGCATAAGCAACACTTTCCTTAGTTTGCTTTAAGTATTGCAATTTGTTTTAATGACTGGCATATAAATGGCGCTAACACCTACCTGCAATTAAAGGGTACCAATTACAATATTTATAAGGTTTTGATGAGTACCACGATAGATCAATTTTTAAAAACGATTAAACAGACGATGATAACCTTTTGAATATATTTAAAACTTTTTCGAACAGAAGTTATTTTGAAGTTTTCATAAGCTTGTTAATTGTACGTACATTTTGCCCCGGGGTCCGATCAATCGTTATGCCGAAGACAATCCTTACCTAATCATGGCAATATTTGAATATTGGACTTAGCCTTTGCTTTGCAGTAAAACACGTTGTGTATGAAATAAGGAAAATTGAAATCCTTAACGGTTTTTCCATCCGTATTTTTCCAACAAGTCGTCGTCCAGACCCCGCGGAGATGGGCGTGTGAAACTCGTAACTAATTCTCATGGGTTGTGCTTTACTGAAACCCTACCTCGCGCGCTAATCTACAGCACTGTTGCTAACGGTACACCCAGACAGAGGGAATAACTGAAATAGCTGTTCATAAATATGCCAGACGTCCAATCTCTCGAACTGGGACATTCCCTGCGCGCAGGACAATTAGTATTGTCAACATTTTTTGTCCGTGAGTTCATGAGTCAACGGGAGTTGTAAATCTGTTTTGACGCGTAGTGTGTAATCGGCAAATGTACGAATTAGTTCTCCATACCAAAATGTTTATGTAGCGACAATAATTTTACACAAATGTTAATTACTGACATTACTGCTTATGTATAGGTGGTATTTCAACATCTATATCAATTGAACATTTTGGTTCGATCCCGTAATCTGAATTAAGGCTCGAAGGCGAGGGAAGTATTCGTTAAACAACGTTTCCTAAGGTTCAGTCTCCCCTTTTAACGACCATCTTAATTGCTTACGTAAACATAGTTACTGCACAGTTACGGTAGTGGAAGCATTCATTTGTAGTTCACAAGTGACATACAAGTCACACATGTTTATCCCGTTCAATACTTATCGTTATTTTACTGCGTACGCTGTTTGTACATAAATTTGACACGTCAGTTGTAAAACACAACTAAAATGAAACGTTTATGTGTTTTTCTTGATTTGATTCTATTTTATTGTCCGATCTCACGAGTTTACGGCTTTCTTTCCCACGATCATAACAGAAACATTGGTTGGATGCCTAGGAGAATTTATTGCGTACTAACAGAAGACGAGATTACTTGCAAAACGCAGTAATTGTACGTACCTACGGCCGTTTTATTGTAGGTCATAAAACTGTTTGTTTTATGATAATATCCATCAAAATTTACGCGTGGCGAGATCTTTTGCAGACGCGGAAATTAAGTTGAAGCAATCCAAGTATAAAATGCAGCTCAAAGTCCCTATTTAATTAACAAAGTTTTTCCTTTAAAATAAGGGGCACGGAAATTTGTGGCTAAATACGTTGTGGTTTAATATGGATTTTAAAGCTTTATTCCGTAGTCGGAAAAATGATACTACAAAACTTATAGAGTATTGAATTTATAAAGACCAAAATTTTAAAGATTAACAATTGTGTCGTTGTGGAAGGTTGTGAGGATTTTTTGTCAACTTCATGTTAGTTGGCTCTAGCTTCTGGCTCGCAGCCCACATAATATGAAATGGCTATTGCAAAATTCCATTGAAGGACACTTCACTGAGCATTCCATGTATTAGTGCCCACACAATTGCAATATATTAGGCGCCTTCAAATGGGGCATAATCATAATCGTCTGACATTGCAAAATACAATAAAAAATCTCCAACTGCTGTGCTTATATAGCACAAGAGTCGAAAATTGTAAGAAGGCTCCGTTTAAATCTTTTTATCACCACATTTAACGTGTTAACAATATACCTACAATGGGTACATACGGAAATCTACTTAGCACTTCTGATGCCCTTTAGCTACATACAGCTGCATTTTGATGTTTTAACCATACCTCCCAAACATTTTTACATTATTTTACTTCTTACTATACATGCAAATTCACTACAAAGACCGTTCTACAGTACCTTTTAGCCATACACTGAAATACCATCGAGAGAATAATAATAATGATTATTATGGCGGCCTTTGCCACCTTGATGTAATGTAAATAATATTATTATTTAAATATTTATGTATGTTTTCACATTAATTAAACCCTCGTAATAAATATAATTATGTTTCTACGTAATTACAACTTTATCAAATGGCAAAATACTTCCTGAACAGTTTCCGTCAACCAGGCAATAACAATTATATGCGATATTTATCTGCATACTAAAACCACTTGATATTACGCCGACATTTGATTAACTGGCATAATTATCTGAATACACACGAGACTGTCATATATTATTACAGTTCTCCAAGCCATGATTCGAAGAGGAGAGACTAAGTCTACAAGACATAATTTTTTGCGAACTAACTCGAAATATTTTTTATAGGTGACCAACTGACCACGTTCTAAAAGCTCAGATATGCTGTAAAAGTCAGTCAGTAGAATTCAAAAACTATGGAATAGTTTTGATATAGAATCATCCATACATCATGGCTATATGTTCATTCATACATCATGCTGTACCTACCTACTTACAGAATTTAAAGAACGGATACCAATATCTTTTTCTTAAGCTAAAATGGTATTAAGTCGGAGATAGTCTGGATCATCTTGTAATAAAACAATTTTCTAAATATCAATGATGACTGATGAATTAAGAGAACGCGGACATAACTCTAGTTTATCATGCACGTGGTGTTAGTCACCGAAAGTTTGCTTCTGTTTAAAACGGTTTAACCACTGCTTTGGTAATGAATGAATCGACGCGATAAGCTACCGTTTGTCACGTCTGGAGATCCTATAATTAGAACGCGGAGTCATCACGGGTTTGGTAGCCCATTGAGAACGAAGTGTTTGCTTCTGAGAATTAGTTGACGTGGCGATAGAGCTTTTGGCCTAGTTGCGATTGCGAACAAAGGAATATTTAAATGTTGAAGCATATCATTAGAAAAAGTGAAAATATTGGTACAAAGTAATACTATTAGTAAGTAGGTAAATTATAATGTAGTTACTGCCTACGAGTAAACGTGCGTGAATAAAAATATGCTTCACATTACCTAGGTGAAATAACATCAATTATTTCATTAGGAACCCCATCAGCTTCCCCTGAAACCCCTAGGGTATCGGTGGGTTACATGTCGTATAGGTACTTATTAAACTACATCACTATCAAAATCCTAGTACTTATAGAGGCCACTTTTTGTGTATAAAACTAAGAGTTATGAAAAAAACCCTTCTAAGAAATAAATCAAAAATCATTCGAAACTTTACTCATCACGAACTTTTTGATTAACAATACAAAGATCCTACAGAAATATTAAGCAGTAGAAAATACTAAAACTACACACTTTATAGGGAAACGAAGATCAAGCGAAACCCCTTCAAGAAAATAACAGCAATGCAGATTATCTTGAGACAGAAGTATACTAACAGGCGATTTGCTATGACTTTTGTTTATGTATAATCTTGTAAAACTAAATCGATTTTGATAGGTCGATTTTTTTGACGTGCCCGATGGTCTTGTGTTCAGAGATCCTGGCTACAAAACCAAGGGTCGCGGGTTCGAATTCCGCTAGGGGCAAATGTTTGTGTGATGGACATCGGCATTTGTTCTCGAGTCATGGATGTTTATTAAATTACATATTTAAGAAGATCTATCCGTTTATTATTTATTCCTAGAAACCATCTCACGTCAGACGTCCCGCGGCACCCCGAGGAACTAATAAATAAATAAATAAATTTTATTGAGTAATTGTTGTGAAGCCAGCGAAAACGGGCCGTATTTACAGAAGTGAATAATGAGAAATGGTTAAATTAGTAGAAATAATGAGAAAACAATATTTTGGTATTAATTCGCTCTACAATAAATTTACAGTACGACTCACCTTTCTTCTGCAACGGCCGGGCTCTTGCAACGAATACAATCTAACACCGCTGCCCAAAAACTTGATTTGATTAAATATCACGGATACTTTTCAATTCAAACGAAATTTTCATTAATTTTCCCGACACGGACGTCGATGTCCAATTGTTTTTGTAAAAGCGCGGCTTCCATAATCTTTTTAACTCCTTTTTTTTCGTACTGGCCAGTAAAATTGTACAGCCAGTAAAATCTATCACGGATAGCTACCAAACAATTTGAAACAATTTTATCAATTTGATTTCCACAATATCAATAAAATAAAAATGTTATAAAAATAATTAAGAATGCCCAAATTGTATTTTATGTTAGCAGCGCCGCGTCTATGTGTGAACTTCTTTCCTGAAAAGGACTAAATCTAAATTTGATGAAAGTACAAAATACAAAGCAAAGTAAAATAATAAGATAAAAAGCATTAATAAAATAATAAGCAAGTAAAGTGCTAAAAATTAAAATATTCGTTATTACTTATTATGTACTTTTTGAATCGCACTAGTGATTTTAAGTGATGTGCCCTTTGCTTTAGCAAAACTATAAAAAAGCGAGAAATGTAAAAAGGCGAATCTCCAAAAATAAATTCGTCATTTACCCTGAAACAATTTTTTCGATTGGAAAATCCCGGTGTTCGCCGCAAAATATATTTTAAAGTGTTAAAAGGCAGACTATACTATATAATAAGACCGGCATTAAAACAGTCGAACAGTTGTTCAGACTTGCCATGGACAAGGCTAGATTTAAGGAGCTGACGGCCAACCATCAGTGATGAAGCGGCACCTAAAGAAGAAGAAGAAGATATAATAAGATATTAGAACATTTTGAAAATATTTTTTTTCAATTTTAAAATAAACATAATTTTATACATACCATGATGTATTATTCATATTTTAACATATTAAATACTTTATGACCCACCCAATAATGTTACCTAAATAATGTAATGTAAAAATAGTCGAGCTAATAGTCAAAGCATTACTCTTTTGTAAACGATTAATCTGTGCTATTGTAATTGAATGAAAAATGTAATTGTCACTGTCAGGAAACCAGCTGTCCTGTCACTGTCATTACTAATTTTACTGTCAAAGATTGGATTTGTCAAACAACCACCGGCTAACGTGTAAAAGTTAAATAAAAATTTTTTGGTGTTAGATCACGTTTTAGAGCACTATTCAATATTTTACGACTCTAATTCATAAAGGTAAACAAAGTTTTATTCATTAGCATGAAGAGTTAGCAACCCTAATCGTTTTCTATGCTAAATCAGGCCATTATGCTTTCAGGATTTACGCGGGAAACCTACGTAGTGAGTTACTGACAATTCTTATCACATTTCAAAGTCTATTACTACATTTTACTTCATAATACTTCAATATGGACAAGAAAAAGGTATTTAAAGGTCCTCCACCTAAAAGGTTTAAATCGCAAGATGACGATGAAGACAATGAAATGCCATGTAGTTTTGAAGACCAACTTGCTGGAATGGAATGTGAGTTTGACTCACAAGAAGTCATTGGTGACGGCCCAGAAAACCAAAACACAAACGTTAAATGGTGTAGGCCCTCACCACCCGATATGGACCCTAAAAAAGATAAGTTAGAGTTTCAACAGATTGATATTGATCATTACAATGGTCAACCAATACAAGGAATGCCAGGGTCTCAAATTGGCCCAGTTCCTATCATGCGAATGTATGGTGTTACTATGGAAGGTAACTCTGTTTGCTGTCACGTACATGGATTCTCCCCTTATTTCTATGTAACTGTTCCAGCCAATTTTACTGAAAGATCATGCATTGATTTGAAAGAAACATTGAACAAAGCTCTTTTAGAGGACTTACGAAATAATAAAGATAATATTAGAGATTGTGTACTAGAAGTAAAGCTGGTAACTGCTCGATCAATCATGTTTTACAAAGGTGATAGTTATATTGTATTTGCAAGAGTATCAGTAGCATTACCTAAATTGATTGCTGCATCAAAGAGGATCATGGAGAGACAACCTACAACGTTTGGTTTAATGGATCCATCTTTCTATGAAACAAATATTGATTTTGATATAAGATTTATGGTAGATACTTCAGTTGTTGGATGCAGTTGGATTGAATTACCAGTTGGAAAGTGGTCTCTCAGAACCAAAAACACTTCCATAAAGCCAGAATCCAGATGTCAAATTGAGGTTGATGTGGCTTGGAACGCATTCATAGCCCACCAGCCTGAAGGAGAATGGTCTAAAGTTGCTCCCTTCCGAATTCTGAGTTTTGATATTGAATGTGCTGGGAGGAAAGGTGTCTTTCCAGAGCCTAACCATGACCCTGTCATACAAATCGCATCAATGGTCATAAGACAGGGTGAAATGGAACCATACTTACGTAATGTTTTTACACTTAACACATGTGCTCCCATAGTAGGATCCCAAGTCTTGAGTTTCCAGACTGAATCAGAAATGTTATCCAAATGGGGCGATTTCTTCCGTGAACTAGATCCTGATATTATTACTGGATATAACATTAGCAATTTTGATTGGCCCTATCTTATAAATAGAGCCAAACATCTCAAGATTGATAACTTTGACTTTTTGGGAAGAATTAAGAATGTCAGATCTATAATAAAAGATGCAGTATTGCAATCAAAACAAATGGGCCGAAGGGAAAATAAAAGTATTAATTTTGAAGGAAGGGTACCATTTGATTTATTACTTGTTTTAGTAAGAGATTACAAACTGAGATCATACACACTCAATGCTGTTAGTTACCACTTCTTACAAGAGCAAAAAGAAGATGTTCATCATAGCATCATCTCAGATTTACAAAATGAAAATGAACAAACTAGAAGGAGATTAGCAATGTATTGTTTGAAGGATGCATATTTACCTTTGAAATTATTGAATAAACTCATGTGTATTGTTAACTACATGGAAATGGCCAGGGTAACAGGAGTTCCACTTTTGTGCTTGCTGACTAGAGGACAACAAATTAAAGTAGTTAGTCAGCTATTGAGGAAAGCAAAAGGTGTTGGTTATTTAATGCCAGCTTATCATGGACAAGGATCAGATGATCAATTTGAAGGAGCTACTGTTATTGAACCTAAAAAAGGATATTATGGGGACCCAATATCAACATTGGATTTTGCTTCACTGTATCCCAGTATTATGATGGCCCACAATTTGTGCTACACAACCTTATTGCCACCAAATGGATCTAAAGATGTAAACCCAGAAGATGTAACAACTACCCCATCAAAAAATATGTTTGTCAAAGCTAATGTAAGGAAAGGGCTATTACCTGAAATTCTAGAATCTCTACTTGCTGCTAGAAAAAAAGCTAAAGCAGATTTAAAGGAAGAGAAAGATCCATTTAAAAGATCAGTCCTGGATGGTCGACAACTAGCTCTCAAAATCAGTGCCAATTCAGTTTATGGTTTCACAGGAGCACAAGTAGGAAAACTACCCTGTCTTGAAATTTCAGGAAGTGTAACAGCATATGGGCGTACTATGATAGAATTTACTAAACAAGAAGTAGAAAAGAAATACACAAAAGCAAATGGTTACAAAGAAGATGCTGTTGTTATTTATGGTGACACTGACTCGGTAATGGTCAAGTTTGGTGTCAAAACTCTTGAAGAAAGCATGGAACTGGGCAAAGAAGCTGCCGAATTTGTAACCGAAAAGTTTGTTAAGCCTATTAAACTTGAATTTGAAAAAGTATACTATCCATATTTGTTGATCAACAAAAAGAGATATGCAGGGTTATATTTCACTAGACCTGACAAGTATGATAAAATGGATTGCAAAGGTATTGAAACTGTCAGGCGAGATAACTGCCCTCTTGTTTCAAACATGATGAGCACATGTCTCCAAAAACTTTTAATAGATAGGGACCCTGATGGTGCAGTTAATTTTGCAAAACAAATAATAGCAGATCTGTTGTGCAACCGCATTGATATATCGCAACTAGTAATCACTAAAGAGTTGACTAAAAACGATTACGCCGCCAAACAAGCTCACGTTGAATTGGCTAACAAGATGAAAAAACGTGATCCAGGTACAGCTCCTAAACTTGGTGATCGAGTGCCCTATGTATTGATTTCTGCTGCTAAGAACACTCCTGCATACATGAAGGCAGAGGATCCCATTTATGTTCTAGAAAACAGTGTCCCAATTGATTTCAACTACTACTTAGAAAACCAATTGTCCAAACCTCTTCTAAGGATCTTTGAACCAATCCTTGGAGAAAAAGCCGAATCATTACTTTTGAAAGGAGAACATACAAGAACAAAAGCTATGGTCACATCCAAAGTTGGTGCTTTGGCAGCATTCACTAAGAAAAAAGAAAAGTGTATTGGATGCAAGGTTGTAATGCCTAATGACACAAAAAAAGCTTTATGCAACCATTGCTTGGAGAAAGAGGGTCAACTTTACATAACAGAAGTATTTAAATTGAGACAGCTGCAAGAAAAATTCGCAAGGCTCTGGACAGAATGCCAGAGATGTCAGGGCAGTTTACATGAAGAGGTATTGTGTACTAATAGAGACTGCACTATTTTTTACATGAGGAAGAAAATGGGAATGGAGTTAGACACGCAAGAGAAAACTGTTTTACGATTTGGAGAGCCTACCTGGTAAATCAAAATAGCTATATTTAAGTACTTTTTTGTTTTCCTGTTAAGAATTATGTTTTAGGAAATACTGAAAATAAACTTTATAATTTTCTATACAATGTTTTATTTTATCATTGTAACATACATTTAATTTTACACATACAAAACATCACTATATGTTTTTCTTAAAGAAACATGGAATGTTAACAACATAGGACGATTAAATAACTTAAAATTAAGTACTTATATTTTTCATGTTTTTCGCTGACGGAAGTATCTACAATTTATAGTTTTTAAACGATTATGCTGAGTAATAACATTTCCTTTCGTTTGCATTGATGACTAGGGTTGTAGCATCTTCAATCTAACAGTATGATTAGTATTTAACAGCTAAATTTTGCTTCCTACTGAAAACCTTACACATTTTTCAATATTAAACACAGTTATACGATCATAATATTTTAGTCATTTGCTTTTGACAATCAATTATAAAATGCTATTAATTTTGGTTGTGATGTGATATAAAAAGTTTTGGATAAAAATTACTGTTCATGATACTTGACAATTCTTTTTTTCAATTATAATAAAACAGTTGTATCACATAACATTTTTAAAACTGCAACAGCGTCAATTAGATTAACAGAAATAGGTAAACAAATATTATTATAACATAATGTAAGTAGCTATAACAAATAAACTAAATTATAGAAAAAAAAATCACAAAGAATTTGGTTAGATATCTACCAAATATTTATATTCACTTATTAAGTAAAATAATTTAAATTTAATTTTTTAACAACTTTTCTTTCGGGTTTTTATATAAATAATTATTATTTGCTCTTTGATAGAATTCTGAGTTGTTACTATTGTGTCGATATATTGGCACTGCCTATTTTTTGAACAAATATTGCCTACACTTGCCTATTAGTTGAAAAAGCAATTTACACAATTTAACACACTTAAAATTTGTTATTTCTTTCTGAGGAGATAGAGTAATATTAAGACAAAAGATAAATCCTCACTTTACATAACTTAAGAATAATAAAAATCTATTAATATAAATACTGTTCAATTTTAAACAAATAAATTGCATAAAATGTAACTTAATCTCATTTATTTTACCATAAACTTGTAAAATTATGTCTGTAGTCTTCTGTGTTTTTACAAATCACCTTATGTGCTTGTACCTTAAAGAAGCCCGTTCATTAATATTTAAAGCTGCATGGGACTTTAACAAAGAAAATAACATTTCAAAAGTGGAAATGCCAGAAACTCCTACAGTCATATGGTCTAGTGTGATGTACATTATTAACATTTCCTGTAAATGTACTTACCAAATACTTGTCCAACCATGATTCATAGTGGAATCATGATTTGACAGGAAAATAATGGTGATATTTGGACAATTTTCTTCTTTCATAAAATGTATTACTTGGGGATCCAATATTAAATGTTAATCTGTTTCTGATCAAAAGCAAAAATCTTAATGTTGATTGGTACAATCTTTAAAATTCCTTTATAGTTTAAACTTCACAGTTTTACAAATAAGGAGATTGGCTCATTTACTTACTGTCTGCTGCTTAAATAATGAACCTATTATTGTTAAATAGATAATTTAAACTAGCATTCTACTTTTTTTTTATAGGTTTGTTTTGAATAATATGTATATTTCACCTGTTTTCCTGAGAAAGAGATCTACTGAGACCTTGTTTTGATGTCTTATTAGACTGAGATTTACTAGAGATACTGTTCTTAGGTGGTACAACATTAGTGATTGGCATTTCAAATAATGAATTCCCTGTACTGCCACTTGACAACCTCATGATGTCTTCTAGTGTTCTGATGAAGGTGTCACATGTTGCTGTTAAAAGACTTGACGCATCATCAATTTTCTGCAAAAATTAAACAAACAATTAAATATATTGGGCTATAGGAATTTTCAACTCTAGAAGCAACTTCTTCTGCCTTTCTTAAAATTACATTATGTAATTTATCCAGTCAGATCAGTCCAGTTCCATTTTAAAAACAATAAAAAAAACTAAGCACTTTTTAGAAATACAGCCCGATTTCTATTTTTTTGTAAAATATCTAAAGGAAGCAAGGCTGTCTGTGTTCTGAATCTTTATGATAGCATCTCATAGTCAAAATCAGATAGTGTGTTTAGTTTTAATTAAAAATTATTTACTTAATTGTATGCTCAATATTTAAAAAAATATTATATTATTCACCTGCAGTTCAGGCCCATTTTCAGTATTGACTGCACTCTTCACCGCGTGAACTTGTTGCATCATTAGATCACAGTATAGACGTAACTCCGATTTCTTAGAGATGAGTGAATTGGTGTCATCAAAAGCTGTAACTGAAAAATTTTACTATTAGGAATAACTTAACACAATCATCAAGGTACTTATTTTTTTGAGATGATTAATAAAATAAATAAATATCTCACAATATCACATACATCAATCCAACTCTGTATTAAGGAGCTCAGGCACTTGTGTCACAAATATCAAATCAACAGTGGTACTACAAATTTACTTAAATAAATATTTTATCAAATAAAAACATAAAAATAACACCCAGACCCAGATTTTTTATATATTTTTTATATAGTAATTTTTATGCACACAATGTTTATCTTGAGCAGGGATCAAACCCGCTCCTCTTGGTCTAATAGCTGTAAGTTAAGCAAAATGCTTTATTGGAATCAAATAACTTCTCCATTGGTATATTCAAAAACATTACCTGTTGGTTCTGCTTTGGAGTCCACGCATGCTTTAGCACTACCCAGAGCTACAAGCCACTTCTGCCGGTCTTGAGGTGACGGAGCCCTCAAATACATGTGCTGCTGTCCAGGTATCACCAAATCCAAACGGGTGTTGTCTATGTTGTTAACTGGAAAATTAAATTATAGTTGGTTTTGAAACTTGGAACAATCAAAATTGAATTCCTAGCATACCTATATTTTTTTTATATTTGTAAAGTATTAGGTTTGTATAAAATTTTTAAGTTTTACACTAAGAACAAAAAGTGATTATACAGTTTAATAATTATAGTAAGTTATAGCATAATAACGTGCTAATGGTTTGTTAGGTTTATATGTAGTAGAGACAATTCAAGGACAAAACTTTCACGGTTTTAATAAAAAGTCTCTAAAGTACAGTATATTATCACTACTTTTAATATTTTCAATGATTCCATTACACAAGAATAGGTCAAACAATAAAATTGTTTTTGAGACTTACCATTTATCTGACAAACTGATACTTTGACGGAGCCCTTACATCCCTGATTTACCTCTTCTTGTGATTTGTAATAGGAAAGAATTCCATTTTCTAAAATAAACCACCTCGTTTGCCAACCTGCACAAAAACGAAATTAATTTGCAAACGCATTACAAAACACAAATTATTTGTATGCACATCAATAACTACAGAAATACAACACACCATTCCAATAGTTTGTCCATTTCCATAAAATACCTTCCATATGGACTTTTTCACTCCAAATGAATTATTTTATATAATAATTAACAAGAATTTTAGTTGTTTGTGTCTTGTTGGATAGAAAGTGTCAAATTGTCAATGTATTATGACAGCTGGCTCGTTGACATTTTGATACTGTCAGAAAAAAAAGTAAGTTCTTACAAAACGTTAAAATAGTGGAACGATATCACAATAACAAGTAGACAAGAAACCAAGAAACGCATCAATCTGAGATATGGAAACTCAATGTGTACACGGATACCATAAAAATGATATATTTCAAGTTTTAACCCTAATATAAAATGTTTGGAACTTAAAAAATACAAACAGCATTTTATATTATCAATTTAATTGCTGCATTTCAATCGCAACCCTAACCTTTCATTCATTCACTCACTCACCTTGGTATATTTACTTTACTTACTCTATGCACTCACCCATAAAAAAATAACCGATGAATGACGGGTGTGGCTTCGGTCGTTTGTGTTTACAAATCGAAATAAACTATTTCATGCTGAATTCTCAATGAAAATTAGTTTAATTAGAGATAAAAACCATGAAGAATAATTATATAAACATTATTATCGGTCTAACCGCCATTGCAGTAATTGGAAAAGGTATTTACAACATCAAAGAAGCTACTTGTTTCATGCTAGTTTTAGTGTTTGGAAATTAATTTGTTCTGTTTTTAGTATTTGGACTCGAATGTTACGTCTGCGAAGATCAAGATTCTAATTCTGAAAAATGTGCTAAAACCATAAAGACCTGTGAACACAACCAGGATGTTTGTTTGACTGAAATACGATGGGGTAGCACGCCTTATTGGTCTCAAGGTGCAAAGAAGCAGTACTACATATCGAAACGTTGCTCCAATAAGACTGAATGCGCGCTGACTAGGCAGCGGTACATGCCGCTTTGTACACACATTTGGTATCAAGATTGGGCTTGTTCAGATTGTTGCCAAGGAGACCGATGCAACTACTATGTTATTGTAAGTTACGTTATCTGTGTTCCTACATTCTATATCTAATATTAGCTCCTTACTGGAAAGAGCAACTAAAGCCGCTTTACTCGGCTCGTACCAAATATGGTTGGGAAGGGAGAGGAATGTCATCGGTGAAGGTGATTGTTAGTACACTATAAAGGGGCCCCTTAAACCTACACACTGGGTCGAAAGTCCCAGGCGCCGACTGACGTTCCTCTCTGTTCCACGCAATGGACCCGGCACCCGCACGGAGAATCCATGGATAGCTAAGAAGTTCGTCTCTAATGAATGCTGCCTGTTCATCCCAGCCAGTACTATCACTGAACATTGAAGCTGACATAATAAAACACTTAATAATGAATCAAAAAGAGTTAATCAAAGCATGAGTTTATTTTCAGATTTTGTTAAAACAATAATCTATATATAATCTGAAAATAAACTCACTTACATTAAAGTTTAGTTGAT
Organism: Nomophila noctuella; assembly: GCA_958496325.1. Lineage (NCBI taxonomy): Eukaryota > Metazoa > Arthropoda > Insecta > Lepidoptera > Crambidae > Nomophila > Nomophila noctuella. Next base: position 10,769,191 of record OY292484.1, read on the forward strand.
CGTGAAAACATGTCACTTAAAATTACACGAAAAACACGAAAACACGAAAAAACTTTCGTGTAACTTAAAATGATAATGAAAGCATGTCACTTAAAATGTGTAGAAGAGAAGGATTTGTCTTAAATGTTACTTATATTTTTCAGAGTGGGAGCTTTACTGTGAAGCCTGCGCTCAGCATACTGACTGCAGTATTTTTGATGCAACAGTTGTTTTAAACTGTGGGTATGAGGTGTTAGTTTTTATAAACCAGAAATATTTGAATCTCCTAATCCAACTGTATTTTAACTTTTGATTGATTTCAGAAGAATAAAAAACTCGTTTGAAACATCTCTCTTTAGGCTTAAGTATACTTATTTTTCTTATGCATTAAATTGACACTGCTTGTTTTCATGTGTTAAAGAAATGTTTTGAAAGCTTAGATACTAGAAACAATATTTCGCCAATAATGTAGACACTCTTGCTTTACACTTTTATTTCATAATTATTGATATTAAATGTTTCCATGTTTGTATGTTGTTTACCATTGTTTTATACTAATAATAATAGACTTTAAGTTCTTCTTATTTCCTGGATATTTTAAAGTTCTAAGAAACCAACATTGTAGTTAAGTGTAGCATTTTTATAATGTTATAATATTAATCCGTCCATCAATGAGGTGATATAGAATGAATTATGTACTATGTATAAAATGTTATTCTTTACAATAAACTATATTTAATTTATTCTAATTATTGTATTTAGTGAACTACAAATGCATTATCTGTCCAAAAGTTGACATAATGTTAATTTTGATACATCTTTGTAATAATGTGCCTTTAAAAATGTCTCATCAATTTTATATCTGAAAATAAATTTTGATATGAAAAATAATGTTTTTTTTTAATTTTCTATTAAATACATTAACAAAATTAAATGATTAACTTATATTCAATATTTTCCTATAACCATGAAAGAGATATGGCTTTAATATAAGCTCGCACGCCTGGAGTGGTAGTCTAGCCAAACTAAGGTGGAACCCGAAAAGTTGTTTCGATGTTGGTTGAAACGGATCCTTTTTAGGGTTCCGTAGCCAAAATGGCAAAAAAACGGAACCCTTATAGATTCGTCATGTCTGTCTGTCTGTCTGTCTGTCTGTCTGTCTGTCTGTCTGTCCGCCAGTCTGTCACAGCCACTTTTTTCCGAAACTATAAGTACTATACTGTTGAAACTTAGTGAGTGGATGTATTCTGTGAACCGCAATAAGGTTTTGACACGAAAATAAAAAAATAAATAAAAAAAGTGGGGGGTCCCCATAGTCAGAACTGAAACTCGAAATATTTTTTTTCATTGAACATATACGTGTGGGGTATCTATGGATAGGTCTTTAAAAGTTATATTAAGGTTTCTAATATCACTTTTTTCTAAAGTGAATACTTTGCGTGACAGACCCTTCCAAAGTGGAAAAAAGTGTGTCCCCCCCCTCTAACTTCTAAAATAAGAGGATGATAAAGCTGAAATAAATATATAATGTACATTACCATAAAAACTACCAACGAAAATTATTTCGAACGAAATCTATTCAGTAGTTTTTTTAATATGTCAAAAATAGAATCTGTACGGAACCCTCAGTGCGGGAGTCCGACTCGCACTTGGCCAATTTTTATTATTGTGCTTGACTCAGAATGATTCTACTACATGTACGTAAAGTGCAAATATTAATTTGTTTCTAACTAGTTGTAAAGTCATAATTGTTGAGGACCTAATTTGCAATAAAAAACATTTTTCATATTTTGCAGCGAGTCTGTAAATTTTCTATTAATGTAGGGGTTTGTTTTATTTAACACTATAACACTAATTTAAAACATTGGAATGCCGACATGATAAAAAACGTTACAAGTATTTACCCTCAATTGAATTTGTCTTGGCCAATGCTGTTGTTTTTATTTATCTTAATCGTGACAACCAATCAGAATTTGACAAGCGACAAGCTGGCCGCCGCTGTCAAATTGCTTGGGCCTGTCATCGGCTTTGCCAGAGTAGCAGCACCATATTTCTTTGTAAAAGACTTGATTTAAATTGAAACATTACCAAGATGTATTGGAATGTTCACGGTTTATGTAATTACAAATTCTTAGCAACGTTTATAATATTGGTAAGCATAACAGTTGTGTAAAAGCGGCTTTTTAAAATAGTGTATTAATGACGTGTGAAATGGTTGTTGATTTATGGTATTTTATAGGCAAATAATTGGGTTTAATCGGTTTGCAAATGTTTTGTTACAGTTATGTCACAGTTTTTACAACCCCACCGATAGCGGAGCTGTGCAAATTACTCAAGGCAATTTAGATATGGTGCTAGGTGAGTAGTGCGTGCGCAACCCGAGATCCCGGTATGAGGCGGATGCTGGGGAGAATTTGAAATTCCCATGGGCATAAAAATATTTACATTGTTTTCTTTAGTGAAAATCTCAACACTACTTTCAATAAATGCATTAGATTTAACTTTGGGGTGTAAACCCTTTGTTTGATTACTTTCTTTGAATTCAAGACACCTAGAAGGTTCTATAAAAAGGAGATGCTACACTTTCATAGTTTCATAGTTACAATAATTTTGTGTAAACTTTATCCCTGTCTTGCCCTAATTTCAGTTTATACCTAATACATTTATAATGTTTTTCAGCTTCAAATGAGGTTGTGTTTATTAATTTTTATGCGGATTGGTGTAAGTTTAGTAATATGTTGATGCCAATATTCGATGAAGCAGCTGATGAGGTATCTAAAGCTGGCTACGACACTGGCAAAGTGGTGATGGGCAAGGTGGACTGTGATAAAGAGGCTGCGATAGCGACCAGGTTCCATATAACAAAATACCCAACTTTGAAACTCTTCCGGAATGGTTTGCCAGCCAAAAAAGAATATAGAGGTGAGGATGATGATTATAATACTGTAATAATTTTATTGTATAGCAATGAACATTGTACACAATATAGCATGCTATGAATAAATGAATAAAAAATGGATTTTATCTAAATCATTAATAATGACTAATATACCTGCTCTGTATATATTTCACTAATGTGGATATTTGTAAATGTGTAAATTAATATTTACTACTTTTACTTAAGTAAAGCTTCTTGTATTAATATTTCACCTTCTTAATATCATTTTTGCTTTGTTTACCTTAAAATATTAGTATTCCTGTAATTTCACACAGGAGTCTTTTTAATTGTCTTTTTTTAATCATAAAGGTAATCAGAGAAGTTTTTATTTCTTTACAGGTCAGAGATCAGCTGAAGCGTTTTCTGAATTCATTAAGAAGCAGCTCACGGACCCAGTGGTGACCTTTGGCTCCCTGAAAGAGCTCCATAACCTAAGTGAAGACAAAAGACACATCATCGGTTACATGGACAGGCGAGACCAGCCTGAGTATGATGTGCTTAGGAAAGTCGCAGCGAGTCTGAAGGATGAATGCTTGTTCCATGTCGGCTTTGGAGAGGCTTCCCAACAAATGCACCCACCAGGTAAGGGTTTCAACGTTATTACAGTTTTGTAAGTAAAGTCTATATTTAACATAACAGATATTAACAGAGGTTAATACCCTTTAAAAGAATTGAAAGTTTCATCAGTCATTTCACTAAACATTTTAGATAATTGTGACAAAATGTATTATCTACATTCTCCTTGGTCATATTAATCATGCAAAAGAGTTCTCTTTGTAGGCTAATAAGTGTGGAAAATACCCATAAACAAAAGTAAATCTTGTTAAAGCATGCAGTCTGTTTTGTTCACATTTTAAGTAAATTATATAATAGAGAAAGTGGTAACAATAAAACTAAGAATAAAATTCGTTTCTTTACAGGTCAACCTATTGTCGTGTTCAGAGCTGATAAGAAAACGTCAACTGAGCCCGATGAGACTTACAAGGGGTCGCTGACAAACTTTGATGAAATGTATGCCTGGGTGCAGGAGAAATGCATCCCGCTTGTCCGAGAAATAACATTTGAGAATGCTGAGGAGCTTACGGAAGAAGGACTGCCGTTCCTGATTCTGTTCCACCACCCCACTGACTCGGAGAGTGTTAAGAAATACAAAGAAATCATAACGAGGGATTTGGTGAATGAGAAACGTAAGTATTATTTATATTTTACTAGCAGCCTGGTAAGAGCTTTGCTACATGTCTGATTACTCTGGTATAGGTGCTATATGTATCTATTTAAGTATATTGTTTTACCACTGTTGATTTTAGTATTTATCTGTAACACAAGTGCTTAAGCTATTTATCACTGAGTCAGATCAATGTATGTGTTGATGTGAGATATTTATTTATTTATTATATTATTAAGAAGAAGAATATTAAGATAAAGATAAGATTAAGATTATTTATTTTAGATTTACTGTATTTTGAATATTTATATGAGTAGTGATGTAAATAATGGCTCACAATGCCATGTAGCTTGTATCCCATCACTTAATCAATCTAATGTATTGTGAAGTCAAATAAAACTTATCTTCATAAATGCATATTAAATATTTGTTTTGTCAATTAAAAGTGTTTAAAAAGATGCAAAATAATTTTGTCATTGGACATTCAGAAGGTTATCTTGAATAATGTTTTATTTACCTTTCAACGTGCCTTCCCTTTTGTAATTAAAAACAAAATTAAAAATTTACACAGTTACCAATAGCTGTCGTAAATTCTGTTAACCTTAATTAGTTCTTCAATTATGGTTGATTGTTTTCGTGTTCGATTTCAAGTTATGGAAACAAGTAAGTGGTAGTTGGTACATACTTCAAACTCACACACAATTGTGTCTTTATTCCCAAACAATGTTTGCGAGCATTCCCAGTGGTGGATCATGATTCAAAAATAGATTACAAGATTACTACCAACAACAAAATTAGTCATTTTATAGCTTTCACACTATCAATGACTAATGCAACTTCTACATTTATCTACATAATTACTTGTAATTAGAACATTATGTCAGAGTGGCTTGTCTGGCAACTTGTTACTATAATAATTTAAAGACAAAATTATGCAATGCTAATGTTTAAATACTAACTATTTATCGTTTCAAGTGAAAAGCTTGAATAGAAATTGTAATAGAATAGAAGTGGTCTCTTGTAACATCTAATGTTCAAATACTGAACATCATTGTACCATGTCAATGGAATGTATAGGTAGTAGTTGGGTTTTAAAATTATATTTAACTAGCGGCCACCCGCGTTTTATCGTAATGAAAGGTAGATTGCCTGTGCAGAATTTCATCAAAATCAGTTTTGAGGTTTAAGCGGGAAACCGTAACAGACAGACAGAGCTACCTTCGCATTTATAATATCAGTAGGGAATAGTAGGGATTACTAATTAGAGACTTGTTATGTCTATTAAACTATTGGACACTATAGTTTAATAGACATAACAAGTCAACAAGCGGTCGCCCGCGACTCCGCCCGCGTAGATTTCAATTTCCAATAGCCTTCCTCCTCAAATAGACTATCCAACACAAAGATATTTTTTCAAATCGGACCAGTTGTTCCTGAGCTGAGATTAGCGCGCTCAAACAAACAAACAAACATACGAACAAACTCTTCAGCTTTAAATATTAGTATTAGATAGTATTAGATATTATTTTTAATTTCCTTTTCATGAAGGCGTGTTGTATAAAGAAGAAACTAAATGTATTTTATCATTACTATTTTATAGAAAACATAAACTTCCTGACGGCGGACGGCGTTCGCTTCGAGCACCCGCTGCACCACCTCGGCAAGTCCACGAGCGACCTCCCGCTGATCGCGATCGACTCGTTCAGGCACATGTACCTGTTCCCCGACTACAAGGAGATGGACAAACCCGGCAGGCTGTACCAGTTCTTGCAGGACTTGTATTCTGGGAAACTGCATAGGTGAGTACTGAGTTAAATTCGTGGCTTAATAATACCGGCACTTATGCTGAAATAAAAAGAAAACCGTAAAATAATATTCATAATTTTATTGAAATAAGTACATTTTGCACTTATGAATTAGGTTTTATAGCTAGTTTGTACCTAAATAGTCTTAGAGTAAATTTGACTTGACTTCTTGACCTAATTTGCTATGGCCCCCAGGAGGGGCAGAGGGCTTCTACTGTGCTTCGCCATCGCGTTCTGTCTTAGGCAGTTCGCCTCGCCTCGGACCACGTCAGCCCGATCGCCTTTAGCTCCGCTGCTACCGAACGTCTCCAAGTGTGCTTAGGTCGCGTTTCCTTTTCCCTTGAGGTGTCCATTCCGGGCTTGCCATGAAATGTAGTCAGGTGCTCTTCTTAGGGTGTGGCTAATCCACCACCACTTGCGACGTTTTATTTGGAGACCGATCGGCGACGCAGATCAGAGCAGAGATCCCACAGATCTTTTCGGGCCAGTAAATACCAAGAATCTGTCTTAGGCATCGGTTGACGAAGACCTTAATAGTATGCGTGATGATGTTGGTATTTAAATTCGTGCATACTTACTTATTGTAAAGACCGTTAGATATACCCTGACTCCAATAACTGGCATAATTTTAATATTGTTTAGCCATCTTGCAGCCAAGCGCAATAACGTCCTGGGTACAAAAGCAGGTCTAAATATATTTGTGCACTAATACGATGAGAGTGATCTCACACATGTGCTACATTTCTGAGATGAACGATGGTGAAGGCATTGCTAACATGATAAACATGCCTTTGCTATGTTCTGCTGTGTATTTTTAATCCAATAAGTGTTTCTGAATATTATTTACGTTAAATGGCTTAATGTAAAAAAGGCTCTCAGTTATGCTGTCCATAGTTTTGATTTGACCTCTCCTATAGAAATAGTCCAATCATAGTTTTGTAGCCCTTAAATGCTAACTAAGAATTGTTTATTTTTATCTAAATCATCATTATTTGATTAAAGTAATAACAAAGGCAGTGGTTTGCGATAGCATAACAATTTAAATGATAATCATTTTATAAGGGGTTATTTGTTATTTTGATTAACTTTATGATTTAGAAAAAATCTGGTCGTAGAGATATCTCAGTAATACTATTAATCTTATAGAAATATGTAGATAAAGTGATATGAAAAGTTGTTGTTAAGTATGTTTTACTATTTGATTAGCTGCATCTTGTTGCCACTTATATGCAAGTAAATAAATATATATTTTTTTAACATTATATCAATTAATGCATTCTTATGTCGTGTAACTAGCATGGTGAATTTATCCTAAATTTTACACAAACTGCATATTGTCATATATTTGGTTATGCGTAAGAATAAATTATTCGAAAAATTTACACCCCGTGTCTTAAGAAGCGACTAAGGGACAATCTGGAGGGATTGACTGAGGCACCCTCTTGCCATTGTTTTGTGGCCACCTACCTTACTCGTGGAGACCTACGTCCAGGCTGATCAATAATCTTGATTGTATTAGTGTTGTTGGTCTATAAGCTTCAAGATGTTACTACCATGGATTCAAAATAACCTTGACAAAAACTTAAAGTTTAGCGAACTGTCATTAATATGTATATTTTCTGCATATTTCAGGGAGTTCCACTACGGCCCAGATCCGTCGTCCAACTTAGTTGCAGAGGTGAAGGTGACAACGCCGCCAGAGTCTACGTTTAAGAAGCTCGCTCCATCCAAGAATAGATACACACTTCTCCGGGACGAGTTATAAGGTTCCAATAGTCTAGGTCATGAAATCTAGCGTAAGAGGCCGCCGAAGTGATACTTTTGTATAATGCTTTTATCTCGTTTTCGTTTTAACATTACCCTATCTTTATTTTTCACTGTGTTTTCTTCTTATTTAGTTTGCACTTTGAATGTTATTATATTATTTAAATTCGCGAACAAAGAATTCAATGTTTGCTTTGTTGTGCCGATTATTTTTATTATTCGATTTATCGGTCGATCATATGATTTCGTTCTATTGAAATAAAATAAGAAAACTTAAATTTTAAGTACATACGTGATTTGATTATACCTTCATATGTATTCAAAATCATGGCAAAATATGCTAATAGTTATTCGCCTAATTAGTAAAGGATTATCCTGTGTACTTTGGAATAGTTAATAGTTTGTACATAATTGCACCGTTTTACGAAATACATATACACATAGGTAATTCATAAAAATCCGGTAAGCTTAAATAGGGCGAATTAATTCTAAATATTTATTTTAGATAAGCTATGTATCATACTGAATATTTCAATAATATTTGATAAGATTTCCCAATTCAACTATCCGAATGATGTGACTTACAGTGAAAGTTAACATAAGCAATAACAATTGTGTATAAATAAAAAAGATCATCTCAGTCCCTTTTTTGACGATTGGAGACTGACATAATAGCAAGAAATTTAATAAAATTTAAATATAAGTAAATTCCAACTTAACAATACATTTGAAAATTTTATTTTCTTTAAGTTTAAAACCGTAATTGTAAGACCAATATTTGGGCAATTATGACTCAAAAGAAAAAACTAAATTAAATGCCAGGAGCATTTACATTTGTTCTCCAAAATACTTTAATAGATACAATTATCACTTAATTTTCTTTTATAATGACAAAATTGTTATAAAATATATTGACCATATTTTATAAATCCAGTATTTACTTCATAACTAAAACACATTATATGCCTTATCCTGTTAATATTAGTAAGGAAACTCAATTTCATTCTTCCATATTGTGAGACATATTTGCTAACCAAGCTTTTAGTGCGAGGCACGATAAAAGCAATTTTCGTATTTACTATGAAATTTTCGGAAAAGATAATACGTTTTGTTTTTCATTCTTTCAAAATACTTTTATGTAAACATGCATGCACGATCATAACATTTTCATATTATGTTATTTGATTAGCCATTGAATAATATCGCAAATTAATTCCCGGAATAGAATTTACAAATTTTACATTAATGAAATATTTATACATAATAGCTATCATTGCATTTCTTTGTGAATTTTAGTGGTAGTTACGTAGGTTGAGTTTCGTAGGTATGTAGGTAAGAAAACAATCTATGTCTTACAGATATGTATTTAAATTAAAATAAAGCATGTGTATTTAAAATAAATAATTTTACAGTGGCTCTTATTTTGTGTGCCAATATATCAAGCAATTACAAAATTAATGTAACAATTATTTATATTATTACAAAATGTAACAAACACTTTATTATGATGTGGGAATACATACTATTATGAATATTTTTTTTTGTTAACTATCGTTTTCCTATATATATTTAATCGGTACTATTTTATTAATTAATATTCTTATAAAATTATCGGCATAGTTAAATTGTTGCTGCATTTGTAAAAAAGCATTACATTGATATTTACCAATTAGGTATACACTATTGTGTATGATTAACGTGAACTTAATCTATTGTATTTTATATGATAAGTTTGTTTGATTGCTGTCCAAATCTTCTAGTTTTACTTTATCTTAAGCTTTTTGTTTTTTGTTCCATAATTAATGTATCATGATGAGTGAAATAATAATTTAATTTCCATAGGTAACTCCATAGGTATTTATTTAGTTAAAATCTGTTTCTTTTATAATTAATATGCCTGCATATTCTAGCAAAAGGGCTGCTGGGGGCGATTATACTGAGGAATGGTTCAACTGACGTATGAAATAGCTGAAACCGTCCAAATGTGGCATTTGGTATGCATTCCTACCGCAAAGTTGATTAGAAGAAACTTCCGTGTTTCAGCTACCTGACGAGAGATGGCGCTGTTAGTACTATAATTATTTCTGACCCTTGTATTGTATATTTGCCATCCCATACATATTTTAACGTCTCATAATATAGCTTTTAATGTATGTTCTTTAATGAATAGTAAAATTGAATGACGTCACCATTTATTTAATTGATTTATTTCAACTTTAATTTTCTTCTTGCTTTTTTATTAATTCAAGGTATGAATTTAACCATTTTTATTGTAAGAGTGTTTTTATTCATTTAATAAAAGCATTAATTGAATTTTACTTCGAATTTAAACGAATCTTATTATTAAAAACATTCACATTAATTATGAATGTTGTTATATTACGGAATCAGTAATTCAAACATTAAATTTTGTTTATTAAGATCAATGATAGAACGTCCTAAACAGGTGCGAGATAAAACATTCCTCGTTCTAACTGAGTAGTCATACTTACCAATGTACGCGTAATGTGAATGAATGTACAAAGTAATGTATGTTTTGTGACGTGTGTTGTAATAAATTTTCAAGCCTTCGATTGTTTTTTATTTCTTTTATTTTCTCCTTTGCTATGTATATTCAGTATTTTTTTTGATTTTATGTGGTTGGCCGCTCGCCCACGTTAGACTTTTAAGGGGACCGACTGTCGCGTCAAATGTTTTCCTACAATTCTGTGATTTCTTTTATAAGTCTTTTATTTTTGACCTACTTTTTGTAGGATGTGTGCGTGCTATAAAATAAACGTAATATTTGCTGTTCTATAAAACTTTTTTTTTTTTACAAAATATGTTTGTTGTGCTGTTCTATGTATTAATACTAATACCTAATACCTACTAATACCTACTTATAATTTTAAATTTTAACTGATTACTGAATAACTTACAAATGGTACAGTCTAAAGGGACCTTTCTCATGGATGGCCCATGCACTAGGTACACACCGTCATTAGGCCCACTTTGACAGAAACGAGAAATAAAATTTACCTAAAAGCCCTTGCTGGCCGCATATAAAAAAAAGAAGAAAATCGCTTGCTTCTTATAGGAGTTCTTATGATGTACCGGCGTCAAATGTGTCATTAACAGTGTCCGTCCGGCTTGTTGAGTAAAACAAACTGCATTGGAGATGGCGTTTTTACTGATGTGGAGCAATTTCGGCTGTCACTGCGCAAAGGCGAGCTGTTTGATGGCCGCCGAAGCGCCGCGGGGCGCCGACTCCGCAGAATTCTTTTACCTACACCGTGTTTTTTCTGTTCGGGATGCGAGATGCTATGCTTTTACCGAGACTGACTATGAATGTGCGTTTTGTTGGGGATGTTTTTAATTTTAGGTCCAGATTTATACAAACGGGGTGTAGGTGTCTAAGTAGGTATATTTTGTGACGTGTTTAACTTAATTTCAGCTGAAAAGTAGTAGGTTCCCTAATTATATAATAAAAATCTGAATTACCTACGTAGGTCTCTAAAATAGAATGTTAGGTACGGCTTAGACCAACTATTAATTATTCGGATCCAGCAATATTGGTTCCACAGTAGGTACTCAATTTCCGTATGAAAGGAGAGACAAAGTACCTACGTAAATGAGATCGACGTGTTTAAGCTCCTATTGATATACCTATCCACATTATTATATTATTATTATTATAATAATAATAATTTCACAAGACCAATTCAAATACATATATTTATGAATATTAAATTGTCGTCTCATATTAAATATACCGAAACAATTGTCGTGATTGAATATAAGTAGGATACCTACCCCTATCGTGGTCAGTTATAGATTTTCAAACTATGTACCTAGTAAAGTAATATCTTTATTGATAGTAAAATGATAATGAGTAAATAATACGTATGTAACTTAGGCGGTGTGATTTTTTTTTTCACAGTTCTCTACACTCAGACAAAAACGCTTTGATACAATTTCACGATTGTCCATTTTTTCTGCACGGACCTGTGCGCTATCCAAAGCATTGTCACCGACAGGTACATCGGGAAGCCGGGATCTCGTTACACAGACAATGCTGCGCCGATGTTCACTCCTTTAGCGAACCTGAGCGAAGTTCCGATCAGATAACACCAGCGTCCGTTTCCAGAATGCAAGTCTTATAAGCGATTATACGCAACACCTGAGCTTTTTATACTTTTTTGCGACATTCTGATATCGTGTTACTGAGACACTTGAATATAACCTTTTTTAGGAGTTTTTGAAACGTCAAGTTTTGGATGAGATTGTATAGAGCTTCCCACAATGTGTTACTGATCAATTCATACTTAGGTAGAGTAGCTTTTTAAAGTAGTATTTTTTTAAAGATTGTGACGCTTAATTATTTTGAAGTTGTTTTTTCTAACCAATTATACTTACCTAAGTACCTACTCCAAATTAATCAACAAGAGTTCTGCGTTTTTCTATTTCTGAGACCTCTACTTTCTTAAAATAATACAGTTTACTTATGGCTTACCTACTTTTCATAATTGTTATCCGTAAATGTCACCCCATCGCAGTCCAGAATGAGGTAAGCTATCTAGGTCCTTAAATGCAGACTACATTTTCATTTTCACACACGGAGTCAAAAAATCTCATCCTAATTACGCATCTCATTACTTTCCTCTCTTGTGTCCCAAAACAATACGCCCAGCTTACCCACGGTCACCCGCACCCACTCGCTCGCGACAATGCCGACAATGCCGACATTGCCGACTATTGCCGACACCCGACACCCGTCGGTGCACCAAAGGACCCTGACCAAAAGACAGGAAGCTGAAGACAACGCGATACAACCAATTGTCCGCCTACGACATATGAGAACAGTAATTAGTGTAAGGAATATGACCATTTGAACGGAAGTGCTGGTCGGTATTGGTATTAATAACGATATCGTGTAGGTTTTTGAAGGGATGAAAGTTAAAAGATGTCAGGGAGGCAGGACGGTACCTATTATTTTTATTGCGATTTGAAAAACCTAAGTTTAGGTTAAATATTTGTGTTGTTAAAACTTTTTAAACTTATAAAGGAACGTCGATCAGTAGGTAGGTAGGTACTTAATATGGTACATAATAAAACAAAATGAAACAGACTCAAAAATACATTTTATTATTCTAAATCCCTAAAATGCCTTTCAGATCATTAGTAGGTACTGTTCAGATGAATCTTATTTTGAGTTACAATCAGTTTACAACGTATGACAAAGAATATAAAATCGTAAATTCAGTGAGAACTCTCAAACAGAAACATGCACGGCCTAACAAAGGACCTTCCATAAAACATATTGAACAAGTGTGCTGACCAGTCGGTACGATTGTCGGCAAATTTCATCACGTGTTATCTTTGCGAAATGATTGAAGAGGCCAGCGATGTTTTTTGCCCACAAAAACTCATCGGTCCTCAAGATTTATGGCGTGAGGAGACCGATCATAGCGCATTAGTAGCTAGCATTGTCCACTGCATGTGGGCTTTGTAAGTCCGCCTTGGGTGCGAACGGTAGCTTGGTACAAAACGGGCTCGTCAATAGTCGTGCCCGATTGTTCTATGCAGTCGTAAACATGTCGACAGGTTAGTTCAATAGTCGCAATGATGACTGCACCTGAAGTAGCAAACGTTCGTGGAATGTTTTTGTCTTCGGCGGTACTCGGAGTGCTTTTGTAACGGTGAGAAAGCGAACTCAGTAGCAGTCTTTTTTGGTAATTACATAATGGATTTATATTTAAGTCGACTACAAATTGTAGTTACACCAATACCTACTAACCTGACTTGTAAAGAATTTAGCCCTGCAGATATTTACTAAATTTTGACAAAATTTTGAAGAACGTGATTGCTTACCTGGACCAGACATTCGAATAACTTTCATTTACGATTTTATAATAATAAAATATATATAAAATATGTACTACTTTACTTATGAGTTTATACGTTACTGCAAGTGTATATTTAATTATTAGCCGATACCAATTTGATTACGACTTTACATTTCTCATTAACCTCAATACTAGCGCTGATTTCTGCTAATTTAAATCTACAGACGGCCTTACTTTTTTTACACCTAAGCTTAACCATCGGACGGGCAGGCAATTAGACGAAAAAAAAATATATTAAGACCGGCAAAGGAGAAGGAAACGTTAGTCCTCTCTAGAGAGCGCGGCGTTTAGTAAAACAAAAGAACAGGAACGATTTAACAAACTGCCATATTTTAACAACGTGTAATTAAAGGTTTGGCCCCGGTCGAATATGCATAAATCATGCCTGCCGCGAACTGCCCGCCGAAATAGAGAAAAAATTAAAAACATTAACCGGCTTCGAGTGGGACCGTAAAGCTCGTGTGTGCATTTACCAGACTTCCATTTTCAAAGATGACCGAGTAAAAGTGGTTTTAATTTCATTGAATTAACTAGCATAAGCTAATTAAATGAAATTAAAAACTTATTAAGCCATTACAATTTAATTAAAATTACTTGTTCAGTGGTGGTAAATACTTCTTCAATTCGAAATAAATCAAAATACCTAATCGAATTCAAAATACGAAAAAGTCAAATTCGAGATAGTTTTACCCTGTAAAAAATATTATTTTATATCAACGGAAAACTATTTTACGGACCTTTAACACGTGTAAGTTTGATACTCTTAACTGATTTTGCATGGCTCTCTGACTCTGATAATAATCACCAATGAATGAACGTGTTAGATGTTATTACGTTACCTACTACATATGTAGAGCTATAGAAACATAGTGACTGTTTAGTAAGTAGGTAGGTAGAATATACATTACATACTAGGTACTTACCTACTTACCACTCCGGTATTTTTGGACCTGTTACAAAAATTCATTTAGTATGACGACGAACTTCTTAATAACGTCGTGGGAAAGCTCTCAAAACGTTACTACGTAATAATCACCTAACTCATTTAATATGCCAACACTAGCCCACACGAAACCGATTAGGCTTCTAATCATAAATAAATGTAACCGCCTTTTAATAATAAGGCGGATAAAAGTAAACGCGGCGCGTATGTGTGTATCGTTTTCCCATAAGAGCCGAAGCTCGTAAGGTCATAATTCACGGGTCGGGGTGGGGTGTGTCGGAGGCTGCGCGCACGCGGGGCGCGGGGTGCGGGGTGCGGGGTACGGGGCGCGGGGCGGCAGGGTGCGCGCGCGCCGGCCCGGGGCGCGGCGCGGGGCAGGGACGAGGTGACAACCGCTCGTTACGTCTATTCCAAGCCAGTTATTAAAAACGTCTCGGCGCGAGCGGTGCGCCGCCCTGTAATTATCCAGTTGGAAGTTTCGTCGCGTTACGTTGTCACCGTCGCCGGAAATGCAGTACGTGGATCCGCCCGCGCAACAGGTCCGTCCGCCCGCCTCCGCCCTACGCTTGTTAACTCGCCTTTTGACAGTTTATTTGCAGTAAAATAACACTTTCGCCTAATAGAACAATATCCGGTTGGAACTTAGAATTACATGTGTTCAGACGTTTAGTTTCGTTAATAATAGAGTTTAGGAACGTCTCGTGGTCCACTTTTACAAATAGTTCAGTAATTTCCACAGTCGTAGTCGTCTTTAATATTTTAACAGCCGTCATTCATTATTAGGAGTGTTTAAGATTATGTGTTCAAAAATTAATTGGTGTTTTTATTGCAGATGATGAATATGGTGCCCACATACGGGTGTGGATTTGCTCGCGGGGATACTCTGTCTCCCGCGTCGGACCTGTCGTCGTGCAGCAGCGCGTCGTCCGGGGCGTGGTGCGGGGCGACGCCCTGGCGCGAGCTGCCGCCCTACCCGCCGCAGTACTCCGCGTACTGGCCGCCCTCCGCCGCCGCCGCCGCGGCCGAGGAGGCGCGCGAGCTCCAGCGCCGCTGCGCCAAGTGTCGCTGTCCCAACTGCCTCACCGAAGCCGCCGGCTTTGGCCCCAACTACGGCAAGGACGGAGCCAAGCGCGAACATGTGTGCCACGTTCCGGGCTGTGGGAAAGTTTACGGGAAGACGTCTCATCTCAAAGCTCATCTGCGCTGGCACACCGGCGAGCGACCCTTCGTGTGCAACTGGCTGTTTTGCGGGAAACGTTTCACCCGATCCGACGAACTTCAGCGACACCTCCGCACGCACACCGGGGAGAAGAGATTCGCCTGCCAACTGTGCACGAAAAGATTCATGAGGTCCGACCATCTCGCGAAGCACGTCAAGACTCACGCCAACGTCTCGAGGAAGAATAAGAAGGCTAAAGAGGAGGAGAAAGACGAGTCACCGAAACCTCCTGAGAAACCGGAGCTTCAGCAAGCTGTGATCACTAACCACTCGACGCCAGTGACGAGCGTGGGCAGCAGCAACTACGGCACGGTTCCAGTGGCGAGTGTTCCCAATCCCAAGCCCATGTCAATTAACTACGCGTCGGTCGCGCCCAATGTGATGCCCAGTGCTAACAGTTACAACAGTACGAATTACGCCAGTGGAGGCATGATGAGCGGGTGGTACCCTGAAATGAGGCAGGACTTATACGCGCGGGCTCCTGTGAGGGACCACCGAATGTACCAACAGTACCCAACCCCCATATCTACATATCAGTGCGCTACTAAAGAAAACTACGCAATGTTTCAAGGACATTACAATCTACAACCGCCAGTAGCTCTTGGCCAGTAGTTAGAGACTCTAGTTGCATGTTTAAAAGTGATAAAAGTGTATAGTAATTGTTGCTTGTATGTATGTATGTACCTTTTTATGATATTTTGGTTACCTCAAAACAATTGTGATTTTTAGCGCCAGCTAGAATAGTTGAAGATTCACGCCATATAAAAATGTGCCTTTTGTAATTTAAGAAAGTTAAATAAAATAAATCAATTATTTTTCTAATGCCTCTCTTTTATTTTTATTTACGAAACTATTGAAGTTCGAAGTATTCCAGGATTTACGAATGGATTTAAAATATCAATAAATTGTAACTCTATTAATTCTGAAAAAAATCACGACATTTTTGAACGATGTACGTGATTCAGTAAATGCATTAACTCCGAATTTATTTTTAGAGGACCGAGACTATGGTCCTCTAAAATTAATTTCAAGGCATAGGCCGAGGATGCGACCGGGACAAGAGCTAGGATCATCATCATCATCAGCCTATCGCAGTCCACTGCTGGACAAGAGCTAGGGTGATGATGATTAAATACGAATTTATTTGAGTTCGACTCTCGGATGTAGTAAAGTTACTTTCGATGTTTTGGCGGTGATTTTGACAGTAGATACTTATCATAGTAATGACTTCAATAATGATGGCCTTCGGAGTTATCTATTTTACTTGTAAAGTAAAGCTGAAGAGTTTGTTTGTTTGAACGCGCTAATAATGTCAGGAAATACTGGTTCGAATTGAAAAAAAATTGCGTTGGATAGTGCATTAGTCGAGGAAGACTTTAAGCTCTGTGTGCAGAAACCGAATTCCACGCGGACGGAGTCGTGGGCGGCTGCTAGTCCTACAATAATATGAGTACAGCAAGTTCAGATATCATGATAATTAATTTAAGTGCTACGAGCTACGAACGCATTAGTCTACGGAGCTACGACGAATCTCGTAGCACATTGTTAAAGAATAGTCGATTTCAAGCATTTTTTCTGATTTATTCCCACTACTACCGGTTTTTATGTTCAAATATACATACCATACTATATCTACGTACCTAATTTATTTATTAAATTAGACATAATGTTAATTATTTACAAAATATAAGTAAATAAATAATTTATGACGCTTTAAAAAATATATCAACAATTTTAAAGAGTTGGGTTCAATTCTTGTATCTAAAAGGCAACCGTGAAGAGCATCCTTTTAGCACAGTAAGAAGATAATTATGTTTTAATGAACATTCAAGTAGGTATCTTAATGTCAAAACACTTAGAAGGTCTCCTTCGAATAACACAATAGACAATATAACTCTTAATTATCTGAAATTTTTACCAAGGTTGTGTTCATAGTCAAGTTTGTCCTTGTCAATTTTGTGGTTGCAATGACTACGGGTATAAGATATTGTCAGACAAGATATTTCGTGTTCATCACGAGTTTGAAGTTGTAATTTAAACTGAGATTGAAATTGAAACTTGAGATCTTATTCACTGAAATCCACATAGCACAATGCTTATAAAATTTTACGTCAATATGGGCTCCTATAAATTATTAAATTTTTTTGTTATTCAAACGGTTCATATGAATGTATTACTAACTTTATAAGTATAAAAATCGAAACATTCCCTGTGTAGATACGTCGAAAATATTTTATTAAGTAGTTACTGCAGTTTATACTTTATGACCTACCGTACGAGTACGTTTTCTTTACTCAATTAGAACATAAAACTTGTTTTTTTTAAAGATACCTAAGTGATTTAATGGCGGGGATACGAATTCAACATAATATTTGAGTACGTTTAACATGAAATGAACTTTGGGTATAAATTAATACTTCATCATCATTTGACTTATTAAATAAAACCTCTTTTTTTGTGACAAGGGGATTTTTATTGGTGTTTACTTTTGTTAGTTTTTGTTATTATTCCTGTTGGAGTGTCGTTCGGAAGTGGCGCTCCCGCCGCCCGCCGCAAGATGGCGTTACGTGTCCGCGTGTCGCATCGCGGCCGGTAATTGCGCGGGCTATTATCTGGGCGGCGCTCGGCGCGCATGGCCGCCGGTGCGAGCGGGATGCACTCGATAATACGTAAAACAAAACGAGGGAGTAATAATGGTAAAAAACGAGCAGCACGCAAATTATAGTGAGAAATGAGGCAGCCGGTAGCGGTGGGGGCTGGGTGCGGTGGGGGCTCGGCACGGCAGTTCTCGCCGGCCGCTTGCAGACCGCCCGCGCCGCCTAGCGCCTGCGCCGCGCCTCGCGAGTGTTGTGACTGTGACATGCGCCTCCGCAAGAGCGAGCGCCATGAGCGGCAAGGGCTCCTCCTCACCGGACCTGCTCATGAATGTGAGTTTGTGAGTCTATCGCCCTAACAGACCCGACCCGACCGCGGGAATGATCCGCTCGATGATAGCCACTTCGCTTGAAGTGGCATTGGTTTTTACGATTAGCCATTCCTTATGCTAACTTACTATGCTACTTACACCCTACATATTAAATATCGCCCTTCTATGCTATACATTAACCTCAAGAAATCTAGTTTTACAATGCTGCAACATCTACTCAAACATGTGTACGAATACTGACCATTAGACCATATCATTCCGCTTGAACACATACTGATATGAAGGTTTAAGCTTAATAAAAACGGTTTGAGTACTGTTCGTCTGTCTCAACTGTTGATAGGGTATGGTATTGATTCGTTCACTCGTTTACTACAGAAATTACGGCGAAGTTCAAACTAACATCAGATGTTTGAACATCAAACTTTGTACAAGTAATGCTAAGTCACTTCTTGAAACCTACTGCTTGTAAGAGCCTGTTGTATGTCAATTTTAACTGATGGTACGAATAATGGTTTGTAAGAAGGTTAAATTACAAATACCTACTAAGGTAGCCTATACTTCACGCTGAGGTTTTATAAAGAATACTAACTAGAAGTTTTTATGCATGACGCACATACATATTTCTGTAGTCCGACTGTTGACTTACCTATACAAAGCCTATTAAATATCTTCAAGCCGTGGATTAAACAAACAACCTTCCCTTTCAAATTATTTCATAGGGTAATTTAAATTAGAAATCAAATATCACGGTTAGAAAGCAGATTTAACGGTCCATAAAGGATAATTTTAAGAACAAACGGTCCCAAATAGGTGAGTTCTGAACGGTTTATTAGCCGGAGCACCCCCGGGTACTGTCGATTTAGCACGCACCATAAGCGGCGCGTTTACCCGGGAACCCACAGGGTTGCCTAGTAAAAAAATCTGACCTGTCGTTTTTTTTACTTCAACATCAGGACAATAGCTGTCTCATTGTTTATATGTATTTTTGATTAGGACTGCGGCATTGTAATGTTGCTTTTTTCATGATGAAAGCTTTGTTTTTGGTTTTAACTGATATGAAATAGCTGTTAGCAAAATTAACAAAATAACCTAGTAAAAAACAGAATAATTTATGATCATTACATTTTGAATTAACAATTATTGTGGCAGTCGCCTCCGATTTTCTATTTAAATCAGTAATAATTGATAATTAATTATCCCAATAACAAACTAATGCGTTATTGACCATTAAGTAGTAGTGAGGGTACTTGTTAAAAGTTTTGACCTAATTCGGGCAACCCTGCAGCGCTCTAGTCCTGAGTGGGTTTCCTGGGCCACCATTACTATTCATGGCCGGCTCGAGTGGACCGACCCGCAATATTCCATACAAGTCATATGCTGGTCATAGGCTTCTCCTAGTACTCTCCTTTTAATAATATACCTATAATAAATTATCTTAAAAAGTTACTAATAATGCGTTATCATTCATCAAGTAGTAGTGTGGGTACATGGTAAAAGTTTTGACCTAATTCTGGCAACCCTGCACCGCTCTAGTCCTGAGTGGGTCTCCTGGGCCGCTATTACTATTCATGGCCGGTCGAGTGGACCGACCCGCAATATTCCATACAAGTCATATGCTGGACATAGGCTTCTCCTAGTACTCTCCATTTAATAATATACCTATAATAAATTATCTTAAAAAGTAACTTATAATGCGTTATTACTTATCAAGTAGTAGTGTGGGTACATGGTAAAAGTTTTGACCTAATTCGGGCAACCCTGCACCGCTCTAGTCCTGAGTGGGTCTCCTGGGCCGCTATTACTATTCATGGCCGGTCGAGTGGACCGACCCGCAATATTCCATACAAGTCAGAAAGCGTTATGTGGAAATTTTCTTCCTATTTTCCTACGTTTGAATAGTAATTTACTTGACGACTGTTTTGAATAATAAATCTGAGTTCATTTGCCGGAATGGACTTATAAATAATGGTAGATGGTATTAAAGCGGTTCCTAGATTGTAGAAATGGATTCTTTCTTTCATTTAGACGTATTTTAAGTAAAATGCCTTAGTTTTATAGCGCTGGTTTTTATTGAAATGTAATTATTACTCTATTATTCTATACACATCTTATCATATTATTAGTTTTTTTCCTATTGTCTTATATTTTGTCAGTAAGTACCGGCACATTTAAAGGGCCCTTCGTATTTAAATCACGTCACGACCCCATGTAGACCACAACTTAGATTTTCAGTTAAGATTGAATTGTGGCTTAATATTAACATAATTTAATTTGATCGAAGCTTATAATTTTGTAGGAATGCAACGTTGGTTGGATTGCATTGAATGCAAATAAAATTTTATTACACCACTAGGTATGAATTCTAAATTATGAATCAGTTTTATAGAAATATTATTTCATTTATCACAATCAGTCATTTATCTGATAAATTAAATCATATTTCATAAATTAATTTAAGCTGAACTGACTAATTATAGATCATAAAAAATACCTTAATAACATAACGCATATCCTTTTATAGAAACGCGTAGTTAAAATCCATTTAATATTGTAGAACGACTTTTTGACACTAAGTCGCCTACTTAATAATATAGTTGATAATATTTATCCGCTTGTTTTTAATTGTATCATTGTATGAAATACATTAAGTACACTTACCTACCTGGTCCAGATGTAAAACGCCGCCAACCCGCCTATCCCATTACCGTGATATATTTAACTACTATTGCCTAAAAACAAGCAATTTATTTATAAAGCAATATCCGTCACATAAACGTTATTGTTATTCCTTAAAATACCCTATTAAATTTAGCTCGGAACGTTACCGACAGTCAATAAAAACTACCGAAATGTTAATTCAATTAAGTCAAATAAATAAAGGCGGCGGCGTCCGGAGCGTATCCAATCCTTAATGACACATAGGCATAGTCCATTTTCTACTCAATTTCCTTTTCATATTAGTTTAATCTAGAGGCAGGAGTGGTGGCGCCAAAAATTATGCCGTGTCGGCGGAGGGTAATCTGTTTAGCGTTATATTGTTCGGGCCGGGCTCCTTTGTGCGGTGAAAAAGGAAGAAATTTATGCTTTTCGGCGTCGTGTGTGAGTTTTTTGTGGGAATGTAATTAATAATTCGGCGGCAAAACTAACAGTGTTTTCGTTGCGGCGCGGGTGATTGATGCGCGCTCCGACGGCCGCAATTAGCGCCGCCTATGTGCTCCACATTTAAATGTAATTAGTAAACACGCCATTATGTATCTGCTAGGCTTATTGATAATGAGGTAAGCGATATTATGAGTGCGTTTAAAGCTTTGTTTGGATCTTCTTTCTCGGCCAGATAGGAAAAGATCAACGTCACAAAGGACGACTATGTTAACTTGTGAGTCTTAGAAAAGATTTTATTTTCTGACCAAGATTTAGTTACGACTATAGGTACAATGTTGGTGCATGTGGAAGTGCAAAAAAAAACTCTCAATCACTAACTTCTTTTTCACAATATTGGGGCCATAGAAGCCTATAAGTATAACACTTTCAGAGTTAAATAATGGGTACCGGCCGTCAATTTGGTTAACTTAATTAAATTGGCTAGGGCCGCTAGATAAGTTACGACCAAAAAATTACTTTAGAAAACTGTTGTTACAGGTGTATCGTAATTGTTTTTGCTCCGTATTACACAACAAACGTTTATGATTACAATAATCAAGAAGTTTTTCGTTCCGATCGTCAAGATTTTCACGTGAAATTTCCTTTTATATCATCGCTAAACACTGGTTTTATAGCGTGCTTGTAATTGTGGGAAAAGTTAACATAAACACTTGTCAGTTTTTCCGAGCAATTGCATGTTACCGTTTTCATAATAATGCATTGTATGTGTGGAATATGAACTTGTATGTTGAGAGCATAATAGGCATTATACCGTAACCTATATACTACTGTGATTACGTGTTTACGTTTATTCTGCCACCTCTGCATGTTATTTCATCTATTAAAGGAATTTTAACAGATAGTAACCAAAATATTATAACTTTAAATTTTATAGTCCTTGGACAACATCACACACATACCTATGCGTGATTTCAAAAGTGAAACAGTGCAGTGACTTAAAACAATATTTTACCAATTCATAATTCATCAACCGATACATTCTAAGATATTGTAAGATTCCACCTACATGCGCGTCTTATATAAATACCGGTAAATATATTGCTTCAAGTAATTTATCCGAGTACAAAATAGTATTATTTAAATGTTCATGGCTGTCTGTTAGTTAGTTTGTATTGTAACCTGTCCTGCGCGAGGTGTTTCAAAACGTGTTCCCCGGAACCGTGTGGGGCCTGCGTAGGCGCAGCGGTAGGGCTGCGAATACCGGAACTCATGGAAATACCGGTCAAGATTATTTATTTAAATTTTATGCTACTATACTTTTGGGTACTGAAGTCGATGTATTTGATCCTATTCCTTAACTTTGTATTCGTTCAAAGTATTGTATTGTATTCATTCAGAATACCAGCAGTAGAGAATTTCAACTGCAAGTAATCTATCCATTCTATTTATCATAAAATATGCAGAAAGTATGAAAAGCAAAAATTATGTGATTTTGCTTCTAGTTAACAATTATCGTTCTTATGGACAAAGACGAATAGTGATGCATGGCATGATTTTGTACGTAACAAGGTAGCGTTTGGTAACGGTTATAATTTATTATTTACAAAGCGTATGTCGACGACAACGACAACCCTACTTAACAGCAGCGAACAAAGGATCCTCGCCCAACATCTCGTAACGCTGAGCTGTAATCTGATCAATCATCGAAAGTGACGGTCGGCGGAAAATCATCACAATTTTCCAAACAAATAGGCATCTGCAACGGCTCCACCGCAAATGTCAATGGAGGCCTGCGCACGCACTCGATGTGTACGCTATTAATGCGAAATAACTATAATTTGGACGACCGCCGTTTGGCGTTAACCGTCAAGCTTCTGGAAAGGCGACGGAAGCCTGTCACAGGCGCAATTACCGTACCGAGAATCGGCATTAGTTCGACGAGTTGAACTATTTATGTAAAATAAGAGCAGCCTCTCGTACGGGGAAACGGCAATTGCACGCATCTCTCATTAAGCACTTTAGAGCAATTTGAGGAGTGGAGAAAAAGTCGGCCGAGACGCGGTAACATCGCGTGGTCAATTAAAATGTTGCGCGGCTGCCGAGTGGCACCCCAACGGTATTCGCTCGCGAAATAACATAGTCTACTTGCCGCGAATCGCTCACATCCTCCGTCTAAATAGTCGCGTCGGACTGGATGCGATGCGGCTCCTGTCTTGACATTTATTTTAATGCGCCTCTCGTGTTTCGCTCTGTTAGAAATGCGGTGCTTTGTGTAATTATATGCATTTGCAATAACTTAGCTAAACTATTTACGTACTTATGCTAATTCAATAAGGATCAAGCAAAATAGGTGGTGTGGTAAACGAAATAACATTTGGACACGGTATTAATTACACATGTAGCCAACATTTTGTCGGTATTACGGCTTGGTCATTAGAATGTAATACTGAATTGAGTTTTTCCAGTAAAAGAATTCAATTTAATATAAAAATAAATTGAAAATGGTTTAAAATGAGTAACATTTTTTTTTTAAATTTCAAAAGCTATGGTCGTTTTTAAATCAAAATATACAATGTACAACATGATAGTCAATAAAATAAACAAGAACTTGCTGCCTCCGCATAAATACCATTCTAGGAAGGGCCATTACAAGCATTAAAGAAATTCTGTTGCACGGATCATTGGCAGCGATTGTACCTAGGCTTACATTGAGTGTTTTTCAATAACCTAGCCTCATGCGGGCCACGTAGCCCGGTCTTACGCATCATATAATTGTCTACCAGTCAGCTGGAGCACACGCCATTACCTCAACGTAATGATTATTAACGTGTTTTCTATGCTAATCAATAAATTTTCGAATTACACTCTAGTATTTTCCACTCAAAACCTATACTTAATCGAGGAAGCGTCTGTCGTGTCCTAAAGGTCCCCTAGTTAAGTTATAAGTCTTGGCAAAAAAGCTTATTCGATCGAATATAAACTACATGATAATTGATTAAGGTGTGGGTAATGAGTCTGAGAATTTGCTATCTTCAACGTTTATCTCATAATTCAAGCGTCTTAGAGCCGTCAGTAATTAAGAATATTTAATTAAAATTGTTAAGTTAGTACGTTTTCAATTATTTACATTGTAATGCGTGGGGTGTTCGGTAATTATTATTGAGCAAATGGATGATTTATTTCAGACCTTTGCTATTGAGAACCTCGAGTTTTGCTATAAGAAGATAACATAAAATGTTACGTTACGCTGTTTGAGTGGATTTGTGGCCACTTTCATAAGAGACTTTTGTTCATTTCCCGGCTCGGAATAATTGGGATGAGATGTTTCAAACGCAGCTCAAATTGGTAATCACCAACAGCATATTAAAACGTTAAGATTACGCTTTGTTTAATTCAACGATGACAATTTAAATACTGGATGTAAAATAGACATGGGTGACCAATCGTGCTTATCCTATCGATGTTTTCCTTAGGGCATTCTAGGGATCACCGCTTAAGCTAATACTAGCCTATCTGATCTTAAAAAAAGATGCAACTGCAACATAATTATGTACTAAATACGTTTTGTAATGCAGAATATTTCCGATCAATTAAATTAATGGATCTACTTTAAGTAATAACAACGTGGGTTTATTATTATTGGTACTAAGAATAACGAAAAAGGGTTTATATCTTGCATAAAGGTTTTTTTTTGAGCGAATGGCTAAATACATATAATAATTACGTATGTAATGTGTAGATTGCTGAAAAGGTCATACTTAAAAATAGGGGTCTTTCATCACGTTTTCACTTTTTTATTTAGGTTCATCTGCTATTTGAAGACAGTCAGCTAAGAAAAATGTATCAATTCTTAAGTCTCGATTTATTCAAAATAGAGTATACTTCATAGATTCCCTTGTATGCGTTACGGGGGTCAGACGACAGGCGTTCTATTGTAATAACTAGGTTGGTCAATTCTGAATCATAGTCGAAGT
Source organism: Nomophila noctuella (assembly GCA_958496325.1). Lineage (NCBI taxonomy): Eukaryota > Metazoa > Arthropoda > Insecta > Lepidoptera > Crambidae > Nomophila > Nomophila noctuella. The sequence goes on from OY292484.1 coordinate 10,794,891, forward strand.
GTACCCTGGGCTCAGGGAAACAGGGAGAAACCATAAGATGATGATGAAAGTAAACTAAATAGATCGACACTATCATCATAATTCGTTTTCTTAATTCACATACATACTTATTCCTTCCTTTCTTGAAAAAATACACTGTTAGCTTACTGATGTAATAGTGCATGGTAAAGCAGAGCAGGGCTACCAATATTGATATCAAATAATAAATAAATAAAAAATAAACAAAAGAAAAACTGATCTTAGGCGAGGAATGTACCCAGCACTCCGCAAACCGGGCAACCGTTTTACCAAGTAGCTGAGATTAGATGATTTAGTATTATTTTAAAAATTATAAATATCCTCACTACGAGAGTGTCACTACAGGCACCATTTAGTTTGCTAGAAACTTATATTGTCGGAGCATAATAGCACATACTGGACGATTTTATAACATGTTATTCTGGCTTAATTTTTACTTTGTTTTTCCGTTAGACTAAAAGCTACTGTTCAATTAGTTAGCGCCAGTACCGCGGATCTCAGCAGTACTCACATAGATGCAATCGCGTTGGTTATAAATCAATTTAAAACAACGTTTTGATGATCGCTGGTTGACGTGTTATGCTATTAAATTGTTAGAACTAATTGATTGCAAAGTAACAGGCAACAACGATGTGGTTAACAGGTTTGAAAACAATAATTTTCCCATGTTCATATATGTTATTATGTGAAACTAAGTGGCATTGCAGTTGGTAATGAATGAGTGTTTTAAGAATAAGCCCAAAAAAGCCTTTCATCTATATTTTTAGTAACCTTCGAACTCATAGCTAGTTAGTATAATATGATTTTACTCTCAATCTGAAACACGTTGAAGAACAACTGAATTAAACCTGTTCTTTTATCAGGGAGTGTGTGCCATAATTGGTCAATTTGGCTATTTTGGATTGGAGTTGCAATTCGGTCGTCTGTGGGTAACTTACAATTGTCCTGGATGAAGCGTGAGGGCCCGCGATTGGTCCTCACATATTTGTTACGAGCTTTTTTGTATTTTATTTCTTTGTTTTACTTGTAACTCTGACAAAAGTAGTGACTCAGTAGTTAGTACCTTGGTTTTTACGGAATATTAATAATATTAAAATTTATTATTTCGCTATTTAATAAATTATTGTGATGCACATGACGTAGAGCGTCCAACATTCAACAAAACGTCCGGCCATTGCGCACCAACAACCCAACGGAACCAGTTGTGGGATAATTACGATACTTCCACCTGGATGCCGGGCGCTCGGTTGACACCACTCGCCAATGGAGCCGCGAGGGCCCGCGAATCCCGCGATTGGTCCCAACAACTTTGTTACGAGCCTTTTTATATGTCGTACGAGTGACTTTGGGCTGTCTTATTTTTTGACTTGGGACAAAACACATAAACCCGTTTGTGTATGTCGTTCTTTAAGACAATATTTCTCTTAGTTATATTTGATGCAGAAATTTCATTACTGTTATATCTTTTGAGCAGGTTTCCCTTGAAATTATAAAAACACATACTTATTCCTGTATTGATTAAAGTCATGCAATTTTTTGTTATGGCAATTGTTATTTAAAATACAACTTGGTACACAAACTGGGTCCCTATCACATTGAGTGTAATGTAGTATCAAACGTGCGATTTTCCACATTCGAAGATAACTATTGGCACCCCTATAATAGAAAGTTAGAGAAGACGAGCAATAAAAGAACTGCAATTCTTTAAAAGCCCTCCCTATATTTCCAATTTCTGAACAGGGAATAACTTCAGTCAAGCTGTTTTGGCCCCTAAAGCATTGTGAGGCCACGAATGGTTACGTCAGAGTTGCTTTATTATGTCCCCGTCACCACATTTATATTCCGAAACATTTGAACGCGGAGGGAGATAAATCTACATGCCCTCAGAGTGTTCAGTATCCGGGACAAGACGTTTTGTCGACTATTTTTTAGAATCTGCACGCATGGTAGTGCGTTGCCAAGTTACTACGTTAAATATCTCAGCAATAAGTACAAAAAAGTTGAAATAAGAGGGAGTTTGTGGGAGTGAGAGTGTGTGTGAGAGAGAGAGAGGGGGAAAAATAGAGAGTAGGCTCCTATTATAACACACCTTATGCACAATGATTCCATTACTTTGAGTTTTACCTAATGCCTCTATGAAAATATTAATTAAATCTGAGATTAAATTCAATCAAACGTATTTAAAATTTTACTGCTTTCAAACGGTCACTATTTTTTATGTATGTTTCAAAAAGGCTACGGAAATATTTAAGTAACAAAGTTTCAACGATTAACTTAAAATAAGTGGCAAGTGGAACTTGGCTCTTTTTTCCACATTGTCTTCTATGAAATACTGGCATTTCCATAAAAATGCAGTTTGCTTTTTGCGCCACGTGCGATGTTTCCGCAAGAACTTTAAGCCTGTATAAAACGTTATCTAGTAAGTTGATAGCCATAATTAAATCGGACTTGTGATGAAATGAGGAAAGTAACTTGTGCAATATTTAGTGCCAAAGAGGACAAGACGAGTGTCTTTGCAGTTGACTGATATTTACGGTGGGTGTTTATAGTTGAACTATCTACACCATGACATGACTCTCTCGCATGTCTTTTAATGATTTTTGAGGTTATATATAATTGCATTAAACATAAAAGGATCAAAAGCGATTGAGACACTCAAGAGAGACATCCTACCCCTTAATAACAGTGCATGACAGTTAACATTTACAAAGTCGGCAAATTCCGTAATTTTAAGCATAAGAAATAGGCGTGAAATAAAAATACGAACAGGCATCTTTACGAAACAAGTCACGTACAATAATATTGTGTAGACACAGCATTCGTGCGTTTATCACTTTGAACATGTTTTATGTGACACGGTGCCTCGGCCAGCCATTACCGCTATCAAGCGATCGGCATGTCTGTTGTTTCACCGACACCTGCGCGCGAGCATCGCTCGCTAAACACTACATTGTAGTGACAACTATTACATAATTACGATCATTAGACGACGGTAATTAGTCAGCAGCTTTTCTCGTTCGCGTGATAGTGTTGTTGCAAGGTTAATTTAGAATATGGAAGCAGATTGACGAGATTGCGCAGCGATTATCTACGGATTACATCTTTATTTTGTTATGATCGGCGATACTGTAACTAAATGATCAAATTCGTACCTGTTTGGGCTGAAAGTCTGACTTAAAAGGCTTGGTTTAGTGCCTTATGACTTTGACTAGACTACGAATTGTGTTTTATAGGTATTTCCACAACTTTATTTAATTTTTTTATGTATTTGCGGTACGCAAATTAGCTAGTCGTGGCGGAGAACAATAAACCCGGAACTCGCTAAATCGAACTTAAAAAGTGCGTTCAATCTAACCCATACGTCACAACATATCAATCGATACTAGTGCACATTTACTCCGATAATGCGATGATTATCAATCGTATGCACCCCCAGCATGACCGAAACATGTCTTTTCTCACTCGCGCCCTCGCGTTTCTACGTCATTAACCCCCGTTACCGTTTCCGCACTTGTGTACCTTGCTTTGACATTTATCTTTGCGCTTTTTATCACTGGCCTATGCTTGTGCTCGCCCATGACTCGGTAGCGTGAGAAAATTCGCTCGGTAATAGCCTCCCTTTCTGATATTATGGAAACGGAACATGGTGTCGAATTAGCGCGAAACAATTGCGCTGTCATGGCATTGTGGAAAGCTTGACTTTAGCTTTGTTAACCATCTCAAAATTCTTGTAGCGGGAAATGTAAGTCTTGATTTACCCTACACGCACCAACGAGCAGATATCACTGCAGTAACCAGCTTAATAGATGAATAATTTACAAAGTAAATGTAAACATGTCTTGTCTGATGCACTGGCAAATGTAATATGTTACGATAATAAAATAAACACATGTGATATCGGGTCTGTCGGCGGAGCGGGCGCGTCACGCGACTCGGCTGCCCCGAGCACGACGATTATAATTTCGAGCGCCGATCAACATGAAAATGAAGGCCCATAAATTTATTAGACATAGTGTCGGCCTCACCGCCCCGGGCTTGCATTATATAAAATATGTCAAGAATTAACCATTATGATACAAAGAATGTTTTGCGCGGATAAAAATAATGTAACCATAATCGCGGCTGGTGAACTATGTCGGACTGTTCGGGAAGCTAATTTGAATAAATCGTGACTTGTGCGATGATAATGTTCGGAAAATAATATGTGAAAAAATTCGCAAGCGGATACATAAATCACTGTAATGTAATTATTATAATGACAGTAAAGTACGTAGCTACATAATCGATCGTAACTCAATTTATTAGTAGATCGGTAGAGATAATAATCAACATAAGTAAACTTAAATGTTAAATTATTTTATAGTGTTATTAAACCATTTTATGCTACACTGAATGTGAAGGTGTCACACTTTATACTTATTATGTCTACGATTAATTGTCGTAATTCCTTCGTCGTCAAACTTTTGGAACTTGTTACTTCACATTTTTTGGTTATTTGCTTTAAAAATTTTACCCAATTATCTTCAAGTATGTTTACGTAAAAACCAATCAGATTTAAAATTAAAAATGTAATCGACGGAATTGATTAAGCAGGTCACCCCCAGATCGATGCGAGCAATTTGCAGATACGCGCCGCAGATCCTAAACAGAGATATCGCGCCCACACCGACCACGAGGGCAAAGTTATAAAATGTAAATTTATTGCGCGATATTTTACATAAATTCAAATTGGCCGCTATATATCGCCGGCCTTACATTACATCACGTAATTATCCTCCGCACAATTATTATAATTTTCTTATAATCGCGCCCATAAGAACGTGCGAAAAAACAATTTTAAAACGTTCCTCATATTGATTTATGGCCGATGTTTGTGATAAATGCCAAAATCTGATACGTTGTAGCTATGGTGTGGCGAATTTATGACTCTGTTTGAGAAAATTGTGTTCGATCAGAAACGTTATTCATTTCGATATTTTTGGAACGAAGATTTTAAAAGATTACCAGACATGTACGTACATGTCTGGTAATCTTTTAAAATCTTTGTATGCTTTAAATTATCGAAAGGTAGATTATAAATGAAAAATACTTACTTAAATTATATAACAAGGTAATTTTTTGATTCTGAATCTCATCTATGTAAAGGTCTTGGCGACAATGCACCTAGAAAATATTACAAACATTGAAACTATGATGATTAGAGCAGATTGTTTTCCTAGGTTTTCTATGAATTATTCATTAAACGATCGTGATTATTTGACGTCAGCGTCACCATCATCGGACGTTTACTGCCATGGCTTGCGCTAGAAGTCATGAAGAGAAGTACTTCTAGCGCTTCGCTTGACTCTTAGTTTTTATTCCTTTATTTTGATTCTTTAAGATATTTTTCCCAGCACATAATGAAATATTTTTTATCTATCAGCCCTTTTCCGTAATAGGATATGGACAATGTTCCTACGTCTTAAGGCTTCAATAAAAACGAGTTATTAAAATGAAATATGTGTGTTACGAAGGTAAGTACCGTAGGATACAATTAACCGGGATATTTCTTTGCGTATTTAATTGACGGAGATTTATGGGTTCGATATAAAAATAATACTTTAGCGTCGCTGTAGGGTTTATTCCTTTATTAAATTAAATGTGCAGATCCCGACTACTGATTGTAAAAGTGTAGTTATTTTGAAAAATGTATAAGTTGCTCGGCTGGCGTTTCTAAGGTGATAAATCAAAACTATCTGGTAGTTCATTTATCGTGAACTTTAGTGCAAATAACCTGTGCCCTAAGGAAATTGTTAATGTTTAATTTAATAAAAGCATGCAATTAACTTGCACATGTTAAGTTAGCTTTATAGAGCTTTTTGCATGAAGCAATTTGAGCAAATTTTCGCTTATAAGTTTAAAATTATAATTGATTTTACCAGTTCTTGTTTATATAATTATAATTAAAGTAAGTATTCGTAAATTGTACGTAAACTATATATAAAATATTTGATATTTGTTGTTGATGTATTATCAGACTAAGTTAAGCTCGTGCACATGAAGATCATGAATACTTCGCAGTTGGCGTTAGAACTATCAGCAACGTCACTTAAGGAAACTTTCATCCACCTGTTTTAAGAAAAAAAAACAAATGATTTCGCGTCCAACCTCGTCTACGACTAGACAATCTGTGCGGTCATTTTTTCGACCGGTTAAGTTTCGTGAAAACGTCATTAGGCTGAGAGTAATTACGTCCAAAACATCTGCATCCAGCCCGCCACGGACACTCTAATCAATGGTGATTCGTCTAACGAAACACGAAAATTAATTATACATCTTGTGCTCTGAAATCTTACCTGATCCATGATTTTAATTACAAGGTGCATTCGGTGATTTATTACGTACACACGTGGTGATGATTTATGAAATCGGAAAATTCTAAACAGTATTAATTCCAACGCTAATCTCCTATTATTAAGCGAGTTATCGATTGGAGATATCGTTTGGGGTGCGATGTGTCCTCGACAGGCTACAGTGCAAATTACTTATTTGTTCGGTTGAGTGCTTAATTTATTTACGCTTAATATTTTGCAACACTATCATTATCATCATCATCTATTCCCAGTCATATTAAGATGACAACTGCTGGAAAAGCTTCAGCTACATAGCTGAAGCTTGCAGCACGATGTGATCAGCAGGTGACAACCCTCTGGTTAATCCTACGATCTTAAACAGTGATAAATAATACTACAGATATAAATGTTTCTGAATTATTAATTTTGGTTTGTATTTAACATTATCAAACTATTTGTATATTTATTTTTTAGCATCTGACATGCTTATTTTTTCTTCATCGAACTATTTTTTTTACACGTAAGGTGAAGTTTGGTCATCATACTAAACAAACATTGCCTTCAATATCACATGAACAGATTTGACTTTCTGTCTCAAACTACCCCGAGTATAAAGTGAAAGTTAAAGTGCCCTTGGGGTGACCCCATGCCCCTAGGCCTCTAAGCCTTACAGTGGAATGCGGTAGGATTTAAATGATGATCTACTTAATTGTTATGTTGACTAATCGTTACAATGCAGTTGCTATACAATTAAGATCACATTTTATACAACATTAGTGATTAGTGGGCTTTCGGTTTGAAGAGGAATCCAGAAAATTTATAGTTAGAAAAGGATTCTTATAATTATCAGAAATAAATATCAGTTGAAAGTCTAACCCGTGGTTAGATTACGATTAATCAAAGATGGTGCTAAATCAAAATGTTGAAGATAAATGAGTTTTGCTTTCAAAAATGTTCATAAAATTATAATTTTTGTGTCAGTATGGATTTTATTTTGGTGTGAGATCATCAAACCTGTGTTTACTGATTTCGTGATTTATTTATTACTATTTCAAAATGGATTTTCATTTCAATGAAATCTAGTGTCAATGATCTCTTTCATTAAAAAATATGGAAAAACACACAGATATCTACTCATAAATTAAAAAAAATCAGGGGATATTATGCTAATGTTATATTAAAACTTAATAAATCTATCATCCAAAGTTAAGTCGCAGAGCTTGCCTATATGCTAATGAAATAAAACAATAATAATGAGTTGAAGGGGAAGATTTTTTATAAAGTATTGTATATATTTATTATATAAGTATATATTTATATACAGAAAGCACGGGTTTAAAATTTTACTGCTGTGATTGAGTACGACTAAATTATGAAACAAAATATCGTTAATATAAATAAAATATTGTCGTTGCAACTTTACACTATGGATTATCCCTAGAAATGTATTAAATATCTAGTCTACTTACCAGGCCGTACCATTTGTAATTATTGCCTTGTTTGCTCCATTCAAACTAATTAGACTACGACTATTAAAATAATTATAAAGTATCGAATCGATGTTTCAGAATGGAGAATTTCTCGCTTCCTACGCGTGAAATCGGACACCTTTGTCTAACTATTTTTAATTAAATCTATCCACCTTATAATTATGTCCTTTTCCCCATTTGTTCTGTGGGAATAATTCCACGTGATTACAGAGTACGACGTCTTTGATATCGCCTGCACGAAAAGACGGCGACGAAATCGTTCCACCATTTGTAAAAGCGAATACATGATTGTGACTATTTAAATTTTTAATTAAATAACACCTGAAATAAGCTTCAGTAAGGCACGGCTAGTATAATAGGGCAGTAATTAAAGGCTGTTAGTTTAAGTGGAATTACTTAAGGTGACTTACAGAGGAGTATTGTACATTGTTCTAGTCGCTGTTGTTCTTTATTCGTATTTGATTTGTATTATCAGAACCGTTATTAGTGGGGAGGTATGCTGTAAATTATTCTGAGGTTGCTTTTATCAAGAATTTCACAAAGCACATAATAGCTTCCATTTAGAAGTAAATGTCATACTTAGGTTCTTATTTATTTAAAATATTAAATACTAGCGGTCACACTCGACTGGATCCCCATGGATTGGTCTCCGCAAACTTAGTGTTACATTACAGCTTAAAGCCTTCCTCGACATATGGGCTATCCACTTAGATGAACACGTTCAAACAAACAAATAAACTTTTCAGCTTTATTATATTTAGTGTAGATAAGTGACTTATTTCATTTAACGCCATACCTTGCCCTATTTAAAGCAATGCAAATAATGTTTGCTTTATGGTTCTAAGACATCTTTCCTGAAGCCTTACAAATAGACATCTCGAGACCGCCTGTTCCCGTCGCAGACAAATTCAATCCACTCCACTCTTGAAGGTCTTTGCTCTTGACTTAATGTGACTTTTATTACGCCCCACTTCCACTTTCATTGTGTCTCGCCCCTCTCCGTGGTACCTTTTTACGGTAGATTCGAAGATAGAAGTAACAATTTCATGAGACGTACCTACACATGATCGGAAGTCATAATCAATCAAGATTCAAGGCTATGCGTGGCACTGCATAGGAATAAGAAACATTTTAATTTCAGACGATGTCGGGACAAATTCAATTATTAACTTACGTTAACTTCAATTACAATTAACGACTTAGGAAAACAAATTTCCAAAAGTAAATAAATACAGTTAACATTATTGGAAATAAACCAAATGTTGGCTTAAAGAGTTGAAGGAATTCATTACTTTTCGAAAACAAATAACCTGTAGCCATTAAACCAAAATAAAGCCATGGAATAGGCAACTTACATGAAATCATTGATTTACACGTTTAAAAAAAACTACAAGTTACAACTCAAGCGAAATATTCCCAAATTGACACAATTTCGAACGTAGAATTCAAATTGTGTCTAAGACAAGTAGCGGAAACGTCTTGACGTTAACGCAACGCATTTCACACCGAATGGCCGATGGCTGGAGACGATCCCTAATAAACCAATTACGGTTCATTACCTAATGCTGCCGGAAGACGGGCATTACTCGCTCATCATTACCACCGCAAACTCCCCTTTGTGTTAAAATATTGCATTTCATATGTTTGTTTGAAAAAATACAACAGATACCAGGGTTGGCGATTTGAAATTTACGAGTATGTATAACGCAACTCTGGGTTTCTTGTTTGGCAAGGAAGTTTTACCGTGGATTTTATTTTATATATCTTAACTACATATATACTATTTTCTATTGTTTTTTAAAGATTAATACTCTCTTTTACCTAACTTACATACGTGTGCTTAATGCTTATAGTTCCAAATTCTAGATTAAACAGAGCTTAAGTAGTGACCTATTCCTATTGCAGGAAAATCTATGTGACGATGTAATGAATAAAAATGTACTGGTGGTTTCAGTTTAGGATCCAAACCCTTTATAGTCTTGCCCTACATTTAATATAACGATTATACTGAGGATGTATTCCAATACTAAAGGGCACTGATTAGATTCTCTCTTTCCCCCTGATATTATCTTGTAAAGCAACGTATTTCCTTGATCAAAACAAACTCGCTAGAGACAACACAGGACCTAGTCGTGTTCTTTTACGAGTAAGTATACGTGTAGTAACACACTAGGCTGAAATAACGCGACAATGCATTTCCTATACAAAATTACGCGACGTTATTTCACCTTAGTGTGTCATTTTCCATTTAAAATACATACATTGTAGGGGTAGTCACGCCGAACTTCGGTCACGTTTTTTCCGCCCAGTGTGTTTTTCTTAGACAACCCTAAACACAAGCGCGGCGTTAACGGCTTTATCGCGAAGGGTGTAAGGTCTTTTACCTTTTTTAAAACATTGCGTAGTGAAAATGAAAACGAGCAGCTATTTGCGGCGGAATGATGAATGGCCGCGGTCATTTCCCGCTGCCCCCGTTCCTGTCGCGGCATATGGCGAATCGACTTGTATAGGGGACGCATTGTTTGTTTTGTACCGATATGAGACAATAAACTGGACTGGCGCTGTCAGGGTGTTTGTTGCGAGTTTATTCATCGGTGGAGGAGACGGTTTAGTAGTGAATTGGTCTTGGTTGGTTTCTTTTTGTACATTTTTGTGTGCCGAATCTTTGAACTGACACCACATATACCTATCTACTCGTAGCTTTAGCAGTTTATGTAAAACGGTCTTACTCGTCATCTTAAAAAATTGGCGTGGATTTCGGTTTCCGCACAAATAGTATTCTATAGCGTAAAGCTTTTGTCGACAAATGAACTATCCAATACAAAAATAACCTCACTAAACTGCTGGACGTAAGGGAACGAAATAAACCAATGTAAAATGTAAAACATAATCGAAAATACATACTTAGATTATTTTGATTTTGTTACTATGGATTCCCACGTTTCGTTTTACCAATTCGGGTCATCGATATTTTGCCATCTTTATCTACGAAAGGACCCCTTGGTGGGTTATTCTATTGATGCGATTAATATCAGACAGCCACAATCCTTGCATGGAGATCAAGGGGCAGAGTGTACTTAGTAACGTATGTATGCTTAAGTGCTATCAGGCCTCCATAATCAGATTCACGCCATTCCTTAGCCAATTGTAGTGATTCCAATCAATTCCTCGTTTATTTGTCCTTGTATAAAAAATCTTTTGTAAAAGCTCTTGAAGAAATCATGAGTTTAAGAATAAAGAAATTCAATCTATTTCCAACTCTTTAAGCATTTTATTATTTAATTGACGATTTGGCCTTTTTAATGTAGGTGAATTCTAACAGCGTAATTTTTCACCTACCTAGTTAGTCGTATTTAGCACTCGTAGTTCGACATTTTTATCTCCGGAGCACAATGCGACGTAATAAAATGACGGAGAGGACGCCTTTGAAGTCTCAATTAGTAACGCGAGCGGGTAATTGTGGCGAAAATTAATTCGCGTTCGTTGTTCCCGGGAGGGTGAACGAGTCATACGATATTTATTCTCGTGTAAATCACCCGGAGAATTTTAACTCATTAAGTATGGATGGTGGAAGAGATGTAGTGTGAATAGAGGTTTCAATCCCGGGATCCCGAATTTCGGGATCCCGGGATCCCGGCCATATTTTGATCCCGAAATTATGGGTATTCAAATTCATGAATCCCGGGATTTTCGGGATTGATACAATTTCATTTTACTCTTTTTCCTTCCTCATCATTCTGGTAATTTGGCTAGAGTAGGTACTTTTACACTATTATTCAAGCTTAGTCAAGCCCATACACAAAAGCGACTGCCGTCGCTGTTTGAGAAGAAGGACAAATTAACTTATCCCTCAATTTACTAGGTGAAATCGATTAGAGTTTAAATTGTTTGACCTTTGCGTTGCATTATAACACTTGTATTATTAATAATAATAATAAAATAATAAATTCCTTGGACTAACACACCAATTGCCTAGCCCCAAACTAAGCTCGAAGCTTGTACTATGGATGCTAGGAAACGGATAGACATACATAAATACTTTTATAAACATCCATGACTCGAGTACAAATGCCGATGTTCATCACACAAACATTTGCCCCTAGCGGGATTCGAACCCGCGACCTTTGGTTTTGTAGCCAGGGTCTCTAGCCACTCGACCAACAGGCCCGTCAAACGGACTAAACGCGATATTCATAATGTAGTGTATGTATGCTACATGCTGCTTGACGTTTTGGCAGTATTTTTAAATAACCGTGGTCACAAGCGGAAATCCAATAGGCAGTCCGTTCAAATAGTTCTTACAATTTGTACATCGAATTGAGAAGTATGATTTCAAATGAGACGTTGGATGCTTTGTTTTTCCTTCCTTAGATTTTCGTGGCTTAAATAAGAAATAAGTATTTTATAAAGTGCCAGGTTTCACCTGCGTGGAATTCGGTTATATTGCAAACATTGCTTTGTTTTCCCTCGGGAATATATTTTTTTCCGGAATAAAAATAACCCTATTAAAGGGGCCCCTTAAACCTACGCGCTGGGTTGAAAGTCCCAGGCACCGACTGACATTCCTCTCTGTTCCACGCGATGGACCCGGCACCCGCACGGAGAATCCATGGATAGCTAAGAAGTTCGTCTCATAATCCGGACTTCTCTAACTTGACGTCTGCAAAATTTCAAAACAATCGGTTCAGCAGTTACGGCGTGAAAGCGGAACAAGCTAACAATATCAGTTTCCGATTTTACATATGTGATATTAGTAAAGAAGGATAAGAGCTGTACTTATAAACATATTATATTCCTTTATTAGTTATTAGCTTATATAACATTTTTAAAGAATATTATTATCTAAGCACGTCTTAACAACTTCATTTTTTAGGTGTAAAAATAGAGGAATAAATTAGGCAGCACTGTAATTTGAATTGTCCCTATTATTTTTAAGCAGTTACACGCTTAGTATTGTAATCTTTACTCAAATAAACTGATAAAAATCCTTTGTCTCAAGCAGGTTTCCGCAGAAATCTGTCTGGGATTACTGTTTTATGCAACAATTTCATGATTTATTTTCAGAAGTGCCTAGTTTGTCTATTTTATCAGAATGAAATATAATTTTGGAAAAAATATGCTAAATAACTCATATCTTATCTTGATTTTGTAAGACCTTTATATCGCCATCACAATCCCGGGATTATCCCGGGATCCCGGGATTAACTATTGAAAATCCCGAAATCCCGGGATCGGAAAAATCGACCGGGATTGAAACCTCTAAGTGTGAAGAATATGTGATCATGTTAAGAAAAGTTTTTTTTGATGTGAATAATCGGCCGGTGAACATGGTCGTTAATTTGATGATGAAAGGTTTAGCGACCTATTCTGATTTACTGGAAAACACAGTTCGTTTTCTGTCATAATGTGAACTCTTAATTTTTTAGGTAGATGATGATCACCTGTTGTGCAAAGGATTTGCTAAAAATTGCCTGTGCTAGTTGCCAAATTTTTATCATTTGACAAATAAAATCACAAGGTTTGAATTGAGAACATTATAACCATGATACCTAACACCATTGATCTGATTACTTTTGGAGGGCGAATACTCGTTTGTTAAGTTAAGTTCCTAGCTACAATTCGTCGCGATCAGGTGACCTCAAATAAAAGCACGAATATCCTTGACCTAAGTTTTACCTCATATCTTAATGTCATTCATTATTCTTTGTGTATGACTCATAAGTATTACTAAGTTATCAATCCACATCGATTCTGTCACAGCACATGTAAGTTTAGCTGCAACACGTTTACTAAAACAAGCGCCGCGGGCAGTCATTCGAGCCAACCGCAATATGGGGTCACCCGATAATGCAAGTGCTCGGGTAATTACGCTACCATTACTAGCACCACACTCTTGTTATGCGATCAAATGTCTGAGACGTGACCGCCAATGTTGCCAATACAACGCATTATCAAGATTCGACGCAAATTATCCCCAAGCGCGACCAGCCTTTGCTTTGCCTACGGCTAACCTCACGGCTCAAGGCCATCGCAATAAATAGAGCATTAGCTCTGAGCTGGAAAGTAGTCACCACCGCTCCTATTAAGTGCAATTAAATACTGCTATTTGAAACGTCTGGTTTTCTATGACCACAATCTTGGTACCTGAGTACGTGTTTTTTTAAGCTGGTCGAGTTGTTTTATATATAATTAAGCAAATTATATATGGATGAAATGTATAGAGTTGATACCTACTATTCGTCCAATGAACAGATGCAATGATGCATACTCAGTTTCAGTGTAACTGCTAAATTCAGAAGTAACTACCTACCATATTTTTGAAAAATGCAAAATAATTACCTTAAACTTTGAAATAGAACGTTTCCAATCTTTAAATACTTCATGTGTTAAAATGCCTCTGATTATAATGTCTTTAAGGTAATAAGCATGCTGGTTTGTCTCCTTTATAACATAATAAAATTAATGCAATTATCTAGTCATTATATTCATTATTATGTTGAATATTCATGTCAATGTCCCAAGTAAATAAACTATTAGCAGAAATTACATGTTTTTTAAGTAAAGCTAGCAAGTAATTTAATGTACGGAAGACGATTAATGTGCAGGTCTATTACAGTTTTCATTTGAATAAACCTCATTAATGGATGGACGGTGACAGTGAAATTATCCTTCGTTCGAGTCAATGAACCGAGTCACGCGATCTCGCCTCATGACAAAGACTGGAACATGGACAAAAACGGCTGAGAATATTCGAGGAAAGTGATTCTAATATTGTCTTGAGCTGACAGCGACCACATTTATTTTCTCAAATGGATTATGATTTGCCAGAAAATAATGAATTATTATTAGGTCAGGTCATAAAATTACGACGCCTAATTTTGAAACAATTTTGATGTAGCTGATTCAAATTTGCTTAAGCAGGTAAACAAGAAAATAATCTCAAGTTAATCTGGTAGTGGGCTAAAGTAAGTTCACGGCGGGCACCGGCAGTCCGGGAGGCAATTACCGCGGAGTATCAGGCAGCAGTGACGTTTGAGAGGGAAACAATCGATCGAGCACCGGCTACAATTTGCGTAGTTGGAACTCCTCCGGCAATTTGTGTCCGTCCCTTCGCCTGCCGTTACTCGGTAAACGCTACTGGAATATTGTGTAGCCTGTGGTTGTGTTCCCAGTTTTAAACGCACAGTCGTCCGGACGAGTGAGATACATGCTAATTATGGGCAATTTTCAAAATCGATCGTCGAGCTTTTGCACTGGTTGCGGCTTCCTGCGTTCGCTCGTTCTCGAGATAATGTAAGTAAACATGCAGCGCTAAAACATGCGCTATGCTCAAATACTTATTTGCGGTTTGATATGTTTTGAGAAGACAACTCAGGCTATGTCAATTTTGAGACAAACCGTTCTTGCAGCGCAAAGTTTTATAATCTATAAACAGAAGGTGGTGAGGCAAGATTTGCGCCGGCTACCATTTAATAAAGGTATCATCGTCGTATCAGGGTATGATCTGATGATTGGTTGCGCAATAGCGGGCGCAGTTAGATCGAATTATCGGCGGATCGATGGCTTCTAGATTGCATCTCAATAATCCCTGTTCAAGATATCGTCCAAGATTGCGCTGCGAGCGTGCGTCCAGCTACTTTCTACGCCTTCCGGGATTTGTCTAATGAAATGTTATGACTAGGAGGAGGTATATGCTCGTCGTCGATCAATACGCTCGGGATCGTATCGAGTGGAGTCTAATAATAGCGTTTAGAGTAGGAAGGATATTAGGTATGCACGTCTTCGCAGTCGATATCGGGAGTGCACGCGGTGACCGTCGGGACGCGGTAATTGATGACGTCGCGGGCAAACGGTGTCCGCCCATTTTCCGTCAATTTTCGTCACTTGAGTGATGGTGGAGCGTTCCGCCCACAGCGTCGGCCTCCCCCGCAGCCCCGCACCCCCGCGGGACCACGGCGGCACGCGCCGCGCTAAATTTAAATGGGATGAACTTGTAACGGGCGGCCGCCGCCGAGGAATGTGCGCGGCATGAAGCGTTAATCATACATTTGTGACAGATACACTCGAGACGTCGGCGCTGAGATTTTGAAAAAACGGCCATTGGACTGTTTGTCTTGTCATGTTCCATCTGTCGTGTTTCCTGTTGGTAAATATAGGTGATGTTCTTGTTTTTCAATATATTTCCAATACTAGCGGCCGCCCGCGACTCCGTCCTCGTGGATTTCTTTTTTTCGAAATAAAAAGTAGCATGTGTTCTGTCTCAGGGTCTAAAGATTGTCTGTACCAAATTTCATCAAAATCGGTTGCGAGGTTTAAGCGGGAAAGCGTAACAGACAGACAGACAGACAGACAGAGTTACTTTCGCATTTATAATATTAGTTGGGATTGGTATAGAAGACATAATTGTTTAAGAGTCTTTGTTACAATTGAATTGTACTTTCGGATGCTTAATGTTGGTAAACGAAATAATAATATCAAATCGATATGAAACAGTTTAAAATCTTACATACATTTAATGATTTCAAAAAAGCTTCATAATTTACAATTGTTTTATTGATTTATAATTATCTACATATACTTAGTACAGCTCCCTCATTGTTCAAAGTACACCTGCGTCTAATACCAGAGACTTGTGAACAAAGCGGTACCTACATTACAAACATCTGACCTCCTCCGACTCAAAGTTTACAAATATCCACGTTAAATCCAGCCGACCCCACGGCCCTCTTGAGAAAATAAATAAGATTTACTAGAGCTCCCCTTCCCATTGCCGAGTCAGCTATAGACAAAAAGCTACCTAATTTCCCCGCAGGAACAATGGCCTGGGGGATATAAATAAGGTGGGAGCACTTAATGAACACATAAACTGAAGAGGTAGTGAGACTGCGCCGTTGCCATGGAAACGTTACGAAGGTCAGGATTTCGATGTGAAGGCTGAAACTTTTCTTATTTATTTATGTGTATGATCATTGAACTTTTAATTGGTATAGTAATTACTCGTTTTTCACTAGAAATTATATCGAGGAATTATTATATTTTAATATGTAGTTCATTCCAAATTCTGCACTAATAGTGCAGAATATTTGCATTAATAGTGCACAATTTTTGCCCTGACAGTGCAGGATATCCTGAATTGACACAATATTATACAAATTGATTACGTACTGAAATTATACATAACATTTCAGTTTTTAAGATTTTTATTAATTTAAGACCATCGTTTTGATAATAAACGCTATTCTTTTACCGTCCGTTAAAACACAAAAGACACAACAATCTTTCTATTCTCAAAGTATGTCAGCGATGTCACGGATGTCGACAGCCCAAATGCAGTCTCTGGCAAAAAGTCAAACGCGGTACTGGCACAAATCGGTGTAGTCATGCGAGCTGTTTTTGCCTTCCCGTTCTCGGAACAATCAATAGAAGTCATGAGTGGAGAGCCTGATGAGTGGCATCATGCAACGCCGCACGTGCTTTTATTATGCCTATTAAGTTGTCAGTATAAAAACTCTTAAGTATGCTTAAGCGGCGCTATTGTCTACCAGATGGTAATTGCGCCGGTTACACTACCTGTCTAGCTCGGATTTTGGATCATTGCGCTCGTTCGAAAGCGTTTTGATTACGTGCTGAGATGCTTTCAATAATAGTTTGGTATACCTTATGCAAGTCAAGTTTGCGATCTTAAATATAATTTAACTGGTTAGTTTCTTGCGTAAATCTCACTAAACAAGTTACTGGTTTTAATTTTCATATAGAATGTAATTATACTTAATTTATATGTACAATGATGAGCTGCTATCGTTAGAATCAAATGTGACTGACGACAAAGTTTTGCCAAAATAAATAAATCGCTAAGGGTTTTTAAGAAACAAGTTCTTCACCAAATATTGCAATAGCTATATTTTAAATCAACACGCATTTTCCGTTATTCTGATGGCCTTACATACATGATTGGTAAACTGATAAATTGTAGTGTTTCCTTACACTTGTAAGGATAGTTTACTCAACCAACTATCAAAGGATGGATAATAATTACGTTGCCGCTAATTAATAACTGATTTAGTACAGTCGCAGTCTTCACCTAGTCACGATTAGTTCATAATTGCACGCTGTCAATTTGTAATTGAAGGTATCATCGTCTCCATTGGTTCATTACGACGCCGGCGACGCCGCGGCGAATACTGTCGCGTGCTAAGCTTGTCTAGTTTAAAAATAATATTTCATCATCATGATACTGTTGTGCTGAATTTCTGGCGGTAAGGGTTGTGGCATATCTAAAGCAAGAAATGCATCATTGAATATTGCGAATAATATCCATGGGTCACGCTGTTCACTTTTAAGGCCACCCTTGCATTTTCACGTCAATCTCATAAAATAACCGCTAAAGACAACAGTGAAATTTAAACAATATTTATAAGTAGGTACATACAGTGTCATCAAGGCTCAAAATAAGAAAGCTTAACCAGTTGGCTACATACTATCGTAAGCAGCGCTTATACTGCATATCTGATGCTGAACAAAAGGAAAACATGGATACAATAGAAGTCGATGAGTGACCCAAAACACCAGGTAACATACATAAATTAATTGCTTTCTCCCAACAGACATAAAAGGATGAGATTAGCAAGCACAGCTATGTCTTGCATCACCCACCCTGAGAGCCTGACCCGTCGAAAGAATCAGAATATCTTAGTAGGAATAAAACATCTTGCTAGGAATAAGTTGGCAGCCCTGAATGACGCGTGCGCAAGCGCAGTGATTTATGGCGCGCCGCGTTGTTGGTCATCTAGGAGTGATGCGTGAAATGTACTATGGTGTAATGGTGCTATGGTGTCTATGTTACTTCCTTCACGTTTGTAAATGCTTGTTACAAACATGAACTGATTGATTGGCTTTACTACTACAAGTTGCACTTTAAAAAGGCTGGAAGTTACGTGGGTCGATCGCCTGGTCGAACCGAGTTCAATATTTTTCAGGTAGAAAAATCTCAGTTATAAAACGGAGTCTTGAAAATGGCGGCCTTTAATTATTTGTAATAGACTATTGTTTGAAATTAAAGATTAAGTTTAGAAGACTTTTATGTATCTCTGATATTTAAGTATGCAAGGCTAGTTGAAGTAATTTGACAGTCTCTGGATTCTCTCATCTCCTTCAGGTTATTCTTCATTTTTATCTTTATATTTAGGTATGCTCAATTCAGCAATTCTATGACAAATCTTATATACCTTTTTGGCCTTCACAAAAACCGTTAGCTTATGTTATGGTTTGTATCTGCTTTTACATTATACTTTGTAACACAGTTATTATTCCGGCTTGCCCTTCAGGCGACTTATGCAATAAATAAATGTCAAACGTCCGGCTGACACTATAGATAGCTGACAATGAAATATTAAACTAACTAGTCTATCAATTACATTCAATTATGATGAAAGAGCAGACTTTTTTGCGGTATGGTCACATTGTACGAGTAGAAGGGCTTACAAATTATACGTTTATATGGAATGTTAAAACCTACAAGTTACATTAAGTTAAACGCATATTGTCTGGAGA
The DNA here is from genome assembly GCA_958496325.1 of Nomophila noctuella. Taxonomy (NCBI): domain Eukaryota; kingdom Metazoa; phylum Arthropoda; class Insecta; order Lepidoptera; family Crambidae; genus Nomophila; species Nomophila noctuella. The sequence continues at coordinate 10,814,281 of OY292484.1, forward strand.
ACAGCGTAGTCAGAATTACTGTTTGCTGTAAATTTTGTTTCACAAATATGCCAATGGTTTACACTTAGCAATAAAAACGTCTCCCTAATGGCACAGTGTGATTTGTTCGATGAACAACCGCATGGAGGCAAAATTAATCTTTCAAATAGGACACTCAACTGATATGATATGAAAAGTTCAAATAATGTTGTACTTATTAAAAAATGCGTGCCCTTGTTGTTTGAAATGATAAAAAAACTTATGCATTATTATAAATCTATATAATGATGACATTAAAATACATAGCAATAAAAATGTTTTATTAGTTACTAAGTACAATAATGATTGTGCTCACTTATTCAATCTTTTACACTATAATTATTTATTTTGGAGGTATTCTACCGTCAAAATTACCTTCTTTTTGTTCACATAAATTCGCAATACATCGCATAAAATTAAAACATTTTCCGACTAATTTATATACCTCAAGAATTTCAAAACGTCTATTAAAAACTTATTACTAAATACTAAATAGATACGTATATTACGTTTCATTTGATAAGTGTTTAATTATAATATTCTCACGGAGTTAATTAACAGCGGGTGTGGTAACGAAATTAATTATCGATAAGAACATTCGATTCGTGGATGGTCTCGTCGGTGCGGTATCGGGTATCGATTGGCCCCGCCCAGATACCGATACTCATCGACACGGGTTTGCTAGCCTATTTGGTGACATCACGCCATAAAATTTGAAAAAAGTTTTTAATATTTACGCTTTTTTAAACTTCATGTCTTTGTAATGGCAGAGGGAGAAAAAAATATAGGTATGTCTTGCCACAAAAAGGGTTAACCAACACCAACATATTTAATCATGAAACAAAAACTATGGAAAACACGAAAAGGTTTTTTATTATAAAATATGACTACCACTAAAATATCAAGTATGGTGTTGGGATTGGTTACACACTAGATATATAATAACAAAGAAGAAAATTCTATTACATGAAAGATGAGGATGAATGAACAGTTCTCAACACCCTTAATGCATTTTCTACTTCAGTACTAAATGTGGTAATGAGTTTCAAATGTAGTATTTCATCTTTCTACATAATTAAATACTGTGTAATACCTAGTCTGACTAATTTCTACAAAACATAAGTAAAACAATTTAAGAAATAAGAAATAGGTACTTTTGCTTCTTTCTGCCAAGTAGGTACCATGTTTCATAATACATATTGCAAAGCCACTTTAAGTACTAAACACGTATTAGTTTTGCTTATTTTGAATGACACGAAACACAATGACTAACAGAATGTACCTACTAATAGGAGTGTACTTTAGACTTATGCAAAATTGAAGGTAAAAACTAAGAAGTTTAAAATGAAAATTAATTTGTTTAAGGTCGTTTCCGTGACTTCAAAGAGCGATACAAGCAAGAACGATTTAATGGTGCAAAATGTAACAATAGTTTTACGAAATTATTAAAGTAAACAAAATTACAAATAATTCTGCATACAACCAAAATACTTAAGCAACCAGATTCCTTGAAGAAAAAAAAAGATTATTAGTTTTTGTCCTTCCAGCATAAGACATTAACTATAGGGCCCATAACATTGAAAAGGGGTTTAGCAAAAAAAAAATTGAAGAAAATTTTGTCAATCTCGGAAATCGAACCCAAGTCCTCAAGACGCTAGTAAAACTAAAACCTCTACTCTACTCTGACGCTAGTCATGCAAAAGAATATTGATAGTCATTATCTACCTACATCTGGTTCGAACAGCACGATATTCTAACCGTTTTCCGTCAACCCGCCTGCGGTGATGTCACGCTTTGTAATAGTGCTTTTAGAATTTATGAATTTCAAATCAGTAATGTCTAATGGTCCATTATGCGTGGAACTTGAACGTTGATTTTATTACCTACCGCATACGTTCGAGCGGTATCGCTCTATCACGGATATTACATTTATAGGAGATACTCGGGCATATACATAATGTAATGTTTTTTGGTTTATTTCTTGCTGCTTGATTATGATGAGTTTGAATCTTACTGTATTGAATGTATTTTTTTGTCTGCAAAAAATCTGCATTATTCTAATCATAAAGTCCAATCTGTCTCAACGGCAGGAAATAGGTCTCCAAAGATCTGATCGCTTCGGTTCTATGCTGCGAGCAACCAAAGGCTTCAAATAATAATTAACTATAATGCGAGATTGTTAACTTTTCTTTTCTAAAGAATAATATATTTTGCAAACTGGCACTTAGATTTACGCAAGGCACTCACCGCAGTTTCATCACAATTACCGGGAGTGCACCTGCAACTTGCAAGTTCACTTTTATCAGTAGAATAAACCACAGAAAGCAGACTCCAGCTAGGAACATTAAGAAGTTAAGAACTATTTCGAGTCTCAGTCCAACGGAATACAAAAATTTACTGTATTTTGCTTAAAATATCCATCCAGGTGCGTATTTATGAACGTGGAACGTGAACCAGAGTATATACTGATTAAATTAATTCTACTTGAAAACCGGTATAACATCTGGTTGGAGCTTTAATACGTCATCAGTTATAAAAGTGGGTTTTATTAAATTAAATACTGTTAAGAATATAAAATTATACACATAGGTATTTTGTTATATCGCGTGTGCCGTTTTTCAAGTTGCGTTTGACCACCAACTGACCATTACTTTCAACTTGATGAAAACTCTTAGAACTCTGAAAGTGCGGCCAAAACATTTCTATCAAAGTAGGAAAAAAATCTAAAAACGCTGACAACCGAATCGACATCGGACCGTGACAATGCCGAAAAATCGAGCAGAGCGGCCGCAGCCATCCTCGCGGCGTCACGTCGCCTGCCCACGACGGAAACGCTGCGCTCATGCATTATTCAAACGCGAAGGCAAATACAAATAAATAGGCACGAAATAAATACAAACAGGCTGAATGAGCCGCGCTGGGGGCGGGGCCACGCGGCATAAATATCGCCCGCGCTGTCATAATGCGACTCGGCCCGGCTATTTTGGACACGACGATGTCGCCGTAACGGGAGAGATGTGCGGCTATAAGTTTGCCGCTTCGGAATGGTTTGAAGTTCAATTTTGTTGTAGGTTTTGCTTTAGACTAGCCTACGAATATAGTGTAGCCGGAACACAAAATAGAGGACAAGTTTTTGTGCTTCACTTTGTTGGAGAATGAATAAGATAAGTAGGTAATCAAAGTATTTTTTTTTGTACAGTCATCCGAACTCGGATAGAACCCATCTCAAAAATTCTTGTTTATATTTACCAAAACCTTGTAACCAATGAAGTATTAATAGTCATGCCATTTCCACGCTCATATCAGCATCGACAGTCGATTCATCTTGCAATGCGTTTAAACTTGCACAATTTTTAAACGGCTAATTACCGATATAGTGGCTTTTTAATGTTGCTTAATAATATTGTTTTTAGCAGTGCACAATATACAATTATTTAATTTGCGGCAGGTGGTTCGTGCATGACAATGCGTCGCGGGGCAAGGCTATCTTGTATGTAATACATTTTTTTTTTTTTTTTTTTTTCTCACGCTGAGGAAAACGCTTGATGCGCCGTCACCCTGACGGGGGTCAGGGCGGTGTGTGGGACTCCCGGCGTCCTGAAAAGGACGCTGCTCCACCCCGAGTGAGGGTGGGGTATACCCACTAAAAACCTCCGCGATACTCCCTCTCTGCCATAGGTAGTGCCGTGGGACTCCGAGATTCATGAACAGCCACGGCACTGCCAGCAACTGCCCGCCTTACACTATGACGGGCTCATCTTGACCCTCTCTGATGGGGGGCGCGGAAATAACCGGGAGTATCTGGCTATTTCCGTCCGGCGGGGATGGTGGCCTGTGCAATGCAGGTGGCGGTGCCCCCGCACCTGCCACCTGCTGGTCACCACCTGAGGAGGGGAAGAGCGAACGGTCGTAGAGGCGTCGCCTTCGCCCCCTTCTTCTTCTGCGGATCGCAGGGGCGAGTGGGTCGTCCTCTCGCTCCCGTTCCGCTGCCTCCTTCTGGGTCATTACTCTTTCACAGAAAGAGGTGGCTGCCTCCCAAGATGACCTACTTCTCAGCATGGCGGTGACCAACGCCGGGGGCGAGAGGTCCGGACCAACAACCACACGGAGGGCACGGCGCTCACCTTCCCAGACGGGACAGTCCAAGAGAGTGTGTAGCGCCGTGTCCTCCGCTGCGCCGCAATGATGGCACATCTTGTATGTAATACATATTTATCTTGGACAAGCTTGGTGCGCCCGCGCAGCCGTGCCACAATGAAGTGGATAAAAGAGAGTCGTCTTTGTGCGTGTTCGTTACGCTGAAACTGAAATCATTACTCATACGAGTAAGATTTAAAAAGAAAGAGGGTTTAATGGCACACTTCACTTTAAAAAAATATGGATTTAAAATAAACTTTGTGTCTGTTAAAAACTTTTAGTGCTCCTCGAGTCATCCATAGATTACAAACATTTTGTTAGATTTATTTAGGTGATGTACCTTCTTAAAAAACTATATTATGCGTTCCAAAAAACAGTATTTGTTAATATTATCTATGTTTTACTTTTATAATTATTGCTTAACTCTACCATGTAGTCTCTTAAATATGCGTGTAGTGCGGTATTCAGTTTGATATTCTGAACTTTAGATAAAACTACACTATGATACTTAAGTCTGTGCGATGTTTGTTCGGGTATGAGGATGTTATTATACTTATTTTGTTCTAAGTGCACTGTGCCGCGGGCACGCTCGCTGCGCGTACGCAGTCGCGAGTCGTCCACTCACTCACCTTAAATTATGTGCAATTTATTGCCCCAGGGCCACATTAATTCAGCATACAATAATTTGCAAACAATTATTTCATCAAAACTATAAGCGCTGTCACAGTTTTCAATCGCTGTGACAACCGCCTTTTTAACAGGTCACGTAAATTATAATCGCTTGTGGAAATCGACTTATTTCATATTTAATCTAAAGCATCATATCGATTAAATTATTCCTATTAAGACATTCAGAAACACCAGAGGGTATTGGTGAAGTATACATGAGATACCACTATAATTTTCGCGACGATCTAATTAGCATTCAATGAGTATACAATCATGGCTTTATCTGCCTTGTTATGAAATATGAAAATTACCACGTACTGGTATTTATTATACTAAAAATGCATGAAATGTCACCGTAAAATCAACCGTTACTCGTATAAGTTTTGTTTCACTTTTGTTTTAAATGAAGGTATACATATTTGGAAATCAGGCGAAGCATTTCGCCAGGTACCTCCAAGCTAGTGACGTTATTAACTTTACAACATTTAGTATGTTGAAATAATATAAAGTTCTTAAAACGAACTTACAGGAACTGCCAATATTTTTGGATAGCATTTACTTCAATGTTAGTACTCGTTGCTTGATTTTCTTTGAGACGCTACTGAGTCGTTCACGCGTTTGTGTATGATAAAGACGATAGAAAAAAGGTTTACACGCTGATATGCACTTTTATGTAGAATGACCTAAAATTACGTTTCTAAAAGCCGACTTTAACGTCCGACGCAAAAAAATTGAGTTGGAAATACCCTTGTGGTTCCTTTACGCTGCCTAATGGAATATAATTGGCAGGTAATTTGCGGAATATAAAATTTTAATTGAAACTCTGACTCAATTTCGCTATAGGAGAGGGCGAAGTCGCCCACTTGTCCGCTGGTCGTAAATTGCGCGGATCGTCATAAATTGCACAAAATCACCAATTACAAGGATAATGTCGGGAGTCGGGACGCAGCACGGGCGCACGTCCTCAACTTGCCTTACGATGTGCCAAAATCAACTCAATCTATAACCTCTTTGAGCTCAAAAGGTGAGTCACAGTTATAATTAGAGTACGCTCCGGCGATATCGAATCCGTGCCGTGATTACAGTGTTACTTATAAGCACCGAGATATGTACACATGTTATAATAATACTCGTATTTGGTAATGTGTACATATCTGGGGCTCTTGAACGAATAATCTTACCATATATAATAGGTAGGTATACCTACGCTCGATAAAGAACAAATGCTTATTAATTAAAATCCTTAAGTACTAGTATATTATGTTGCTTTGAAAAAAATTGCAACTGAGAAATAGGTTGCTCAAATGAGCTGCCGCGCAATACCTTGATTTTCAACCCGCGAATGAACTTAAATTTTTTCCTGACTTACTAATGCCACAGAGTAATGAAGTCCAAGTAATAAAATAGAAAAATAATGAAAATTACCATTTTGATTACGCTCTTCAAGTTGCTTTGAATAATGCTTGAAAAAAGAAATCTTTAAGATGTCTGTCAATGAACAGCCTAGCCTCATCTAAAACACTACAAATCCGTATGTCAGTGCAGTAGGCAGCCACGGTAGAAGCAAGAAGCGTGATGCGCCGTGCCGGCCGGGTGCGCGCTAGGTGACGGAGTAATGGACAACTCACGAGCGCCGCATTAGCCAGCAACCAGCTGTTTCCGCGGAAATGATACCTTTGCCAGTATTTCACTTTCTAGACAACATATTTGACGGTTTTGACTACTAGTTTCTGCGCCATTGGTAAAAATATTAGCATGTAACAAGTGTTGTTGATGTGAGGCAATTTTTGAGACAGGCTTTCTTTAGCTAATTTTCTTTGACTGTTGATTGAGTGGTTTATGTTCGATTTTCAAATGTTTCAAACACGGTTGGTGGCATGATCACAAATAGTTCGGTAATACAGCCGACCAGTAGGCATGCTGTGTTTATTGGGTACTGTAACTAAAATCCAGAAATACCCCAATTTTTTTGCAATACCTAGCGCTATTATAAATGCTTCTTAATCAGTGCCGTAAATAGCCTTATATGCGCCCGGTGCGAGCTTACAAAACTGCGCCCCCTTTTTTTTTACTTGAAAGTCGGTCATTTCTGCGCCCCTCCAGGGTGCGAACTCACAAAACTGCGCACCTTTTTTTTTTTTTTTTACTTGGAAGTCGGTCATTTCTGCGCCCCTCCAGGGTCTGCGCCCTGTGCCTGGGCACCGTTGGCCCGCCCTATTTACATTTACGGCGCTGTTCTTAATTAGGGACAAGTCATTATACTATTAAGTTTTAAACGTGATACCATATTCTGCGAGGCCGTCGACCTTTTTGACCGCTGCACTGTTAATCCACATTAAATACATAATGATGCCAATTTCGTCTTAAAATTTTAGCACGAAAATCTCATCAGGAGCGGAATAATATTGTCCTTTAAAACGGCGAGTCCTTTGCCGACGGATCGTCCGAATAAGAGGCGGCCTTATTATGTTGGTAAAACAAAATTCTCCATAATGGCCCCATTATGTGGCGAAAATTGCCCGAGAGCTTTTTTGTGTGGTTATATAAATGTATTTGTAATAGCTTTTAGAAATATTGCGAAGAAGCGGGTCAGGAATCGAGCGGCGCCTGATTACCGAAACTTAATTTATTTTCATCTTAAAAAAACACATAAAAATTGTAAGAGCCGGCGTGGGAAACGGCCCTGTCGCCGGCGGCCTCTATTACGTCATTATTTTCTATATTAGATAGTGTATTAAATTGGAGATTAATAGTAAATCGATACGGTTAATGATGCGGCCGTATTTCAAGTTTATGACGACGGATGGCCCGAACCCTTCCGGGGGAGCGTGCCGACTAGTTTGGAGGATATTAACAAAAATAAAGGAAAGTTGGGTAAAATCAATGCTCTTGACTTTGAATAACCTGAAGCATAATATGAAGTTCCTTATTTAGTTGTTAAATTTACTTGTTCTCCAATTAAACGATGAAATTATCATTATCATTGAAACTTAGCAAATCCACGGATGTAATTTAAAAGAAACTTCTTGCAATGGTTTTCTAAAACTTAATTCTATTTCAAAACGTCTCCTGCCAGCAACATCTAAAAAGTTATAGTTTAACTCGTACATAATATATAATAACAATAACAACCAAAAGACACAACCTTGTTATTATTTTCTAAGTAGTTAAAACCACGTAATCCTCTCTGTAAAGAGCATAAGCCACGGGATCAAAGTTGCGCTAAGTTGGCATAACAGAATTAAGTAGCGATAATTTCCCATGACGCCGTTGAAGAGTTCCCATCGAGCAGGGTAAACAGAGGCAGGGAACCCTAAATACTATTAGGGTTGCCATAGAACATTATGTTTATTTTTATTTTGAAAGCCCCGTTGGATTATCGTATAATGCCTAAGTACCGAATTCACCCTATTTGATATTCCAAGTCTATTGTTTCCTTAAGAGCCGCAAAATTTTACAAACTAAGAACTTTTATGAAATAATCTTATTAATAAGTATTTCAAATACATCGCATTACTTTTTGTGCACTTACAAGTATTTCACAGTCCTTTACGAACAAATTTTATAATAATTTTTAATACTTATTATTTACTCGCTATGCATTCTTACTGTTCATTTATTGAATAAGTTAAGCCACATGATACTGTTAAACACATTCATTGCTTCTCCAGCTATCATTAGAGCCAGATACAAAATAGGATGTTTATTGAGCTCCTAATTTAAATGGCAGCCCTAATCTGATACAGGGTGTATGGCGCAGGGTGCAGGGAATTGACCGCATTACGAGCGCGACAGAGCGGGGACGGTGGCCCCAGGACTATTTATCAAATGATCATTTCATTTCTTGTGTTTGATCACTGAACACATTACAATTTGCAACAGTGCGGGGTGCGATTTTGGTAGCTTCACTCGAGTGTTTTGGTTTTTTTTATTTTTAAAGTGACGGAGTTATTTACGAGTAGTGTGTTAGATTTTTATTTGTATTAAATGCCATAGTTAGGCAGATTCGGCAGTTCCGTTTTTTAAAAATCAGTAGCGACCTAGCTATTGGTTAAATACATCCGATTGGTACTTTAAGTTCTTTTCGCTATAGTTTTGTATATGAATTTTATAAAAAAATATCCCTATGCGTTTGCACATGCAGAATATTTCCTTAAGATCCTAATTATAGAACATTGCCAAACTCAGAATCGAACCCGCTGCCCACTCACTCCAACCACTAGCCCTACACCCACCCTCGCCCTCCTCATCTTATAAAATACGATCTGTTTTGATTGTGGCCTCGGGCACAAATCAATTAGGCGGCCCCCCGCGGCCGCGACACCGCCGCGGACCAGTGGCTCGTTTTATGACACGTCACACGGCCGGGTAGGCCAGGAGACGGGTTGGGTGTATGGCTAATTGTAACATCGATATGTGCGAAAATATATTTAAAAAATCCATGCGGTATTCTAGCCCATAGAATTCTTTATCTTACCAAATCATCTGATTCTAAATGAAATGTAATAAATGTCTCGCCAAGCGAATGTCATATTTGAATTTCGAACATTACCTAAATGATCTTTTATCGTTTATGAAGCTCATGTTGCTTAAAATTTATTCAATGAGAAGTTCATTCATTATTATTTCATTATGTAAATGCTTTGTAACTTATTCAAATGTGATTAGGGACTGTGTAAAGCAAGCTTCTGAAAAGACTCTTAAAAAAATTCAATCAAAACCAGTTCGTTCCATAATGGCTTATATTGTCAAAAAACAAACACAATTGCATTTTAGGTGTAAATATAATAATTACGTGAAATCAAATTATTTCTGCAAAATAAAACCAATATTTTTCCGATATCCTTATAAAACTAATCCCCATCTCCAAGCCTACTCTGACACATCTCACTGCCGACCGAAAAGAGATTCATTAACATTCACAGACTTTATTAGGAGCAATTGACGCGGCCGCTTTACGCTCCCATAATCGTATTGATTAAACATCGGCGGGGTAATATCGACCAGTAAATCAACCTTTGATGAGGGTTGCCCGCTCAATTCGGGTGCGTTTTTATTGATTGAATATAGAATCGGAGATGGATAGGAAATTATGATTTTTTGATGAGATATTTTTGCAGTAACTTCTTGTCAGAGACCTACATATTTCATTTTTTATAAACGTAGGAAGAAGTCGAGAGATCGCTTATAGCACGACGTTTTCAACTGAGAAAGTTATATTCAAAGTATACATTTTGTTATAACAATTTTTTATTTTTTTATTTTACGTAATAATTTAAATTATGATTTGGTGTTAAAGATAACGACTTTTCAACCATTACACCAGATCGGTCATTATTTTATAATAATAACAAATAATACATTTTCTACTGAGTGTGTAATCAAGCCTTGCTGGTTAAATGTCTGATGTAACCGCAATCAAGTTTAAATGAAGCCATCCTGATCACTCAGTGTTACTGTGATGAAACTCGTGAATTTAAATGCTCATGAGTTAGATGAAGCCACAGTGTAAAGGACACCAGTAGACTCTTTTATTATCCGAATAATATCAGAAAATGATAGAGACGAACTTCTTAGCTATCCATGGATTCTCCGTGCGGGTGCCGGGTCCATCGCGTGGAACAGAGAGGAATGTCAGTCGGCGCCTGGGACTTGCGACCCAGCGTGTAGGTTTAAGGGGCCCCTTTATAGTATACTAACGATCACCTCCACCGATGACATTCCTCTCCCTTCCCAACCATATTTGGTATGAGCCGAGTAAAGCAGCTTTAGTTGCTCTTTCCAGTAACGAGCTAATATTAGATCTTGGTAATCCTAAGTCCTTCAGTAGGTTGTAGAGAGATTTCGCTGGTATACCTCTCGCACCCACTTCCACAGCATACAACCGTGCTATATAACCATTTTTAGTCATTTCGTTGGTTAGGTCATAATACTTATTTGTTTTAAACGCGTGATCTTTGGGAATGTTTGTCTCCCATGGAACAGTAAGTTCTACCAACAGTACGCGCTTAAGTTTTCTAGAATAAATGAAAAGGTCTGGTCTAGACGACGATAACGCAATGTCCTCTGGAATACTGTAGTGCTTTTCATACGTGTCCATCATGATCTTCCAATCTGGAGCTACACTAACGATGGAGTAAGGTTTGACTTTGGACTTCTTGGTAGATCCTTCCTTGACGAAGTTGATGTTCCTTGTATTCGTCGTCAAACCTTTTGCTGCTCTTGCTATTGAAAGGCTCACCGCTTCACGTATGATCTGCAACACTCCGTCATGGCGGCGAGAGTAGTGACCTCTGTCTAGGAGTACTCTGCATCCCACCAACAAATGCCTTGCGGTACCTACGGCCTCACCACAGAGCAAACAGGTTTTGTCCACCGCCATTCCCCACCTTACAAGGTTGCTCTGATCGGGTAGGGTCAACTGAAAGGCATTTAGATAGAATTTAAGCAGCGCTGGAGACCAATCGTACAGTATCGACCGCCACTTCAATGCTAAAGGGATACAAAACTCACCAAGGGACACCCACTCGTTTTGCATTTCGAGATTAAGCGCATGTACTCTATACTCGTTATCTTCATCCATTCGCAGAAAGGACTTAATGATGTTCCGGTCATCCTCTCTTCCTCGACATCCCAATCCTACCCTGTTTGTTTGCGCTCCCACCATAAACTGCTTATGGAACCGTAGCCTAGACTCTAACTCACTCATATTCTTATCTTTTGGGAGTGTTGCCACTGCGTTGTCTTTCGATTTACCCAGAATGTGCATCTTGGTGACTCTAAGATGTTTGTATAGCTCCGATGGCTTGTTTAGGTTCATCCCAAAACTATTTTTGCCCCTAAATAGTGTAGAGGGGTCTGCCGAGTGAGCTAATCCAGTCCAAGACTTCAACGATTTCACAACAACGGCATCTAGTCGCGACAAAAGGGTTTTTCCGAAGTCGTACACGAGGAAAGGCCAAGACAAGCGCGATGACAGGTAGTTGTTGTAGATCCATAGCTTCTTAATGTTCCCTATGGGTTGGTTCTCAACCCTACTAATGGAATCAATGAAATCCTCAACAATACCCTCCAAAGATGGTGTGCGGCCTCTATAGTCTATCTTTCTGCCTAGAAATTTGAACGGGAGCGCTTCAGAAATTGTGGCAACATTCTGACCGCCAATCGTGAGTCCAGGGTCATAAGATGTAAATTTCGTATCTCGTCTACCCAGACATAAGCAATAGCTTTTACTTGGTTTCACCTTCATGCCGTCAGTCCAAGCACAGAACTCATCCACCTTTTTCAATAACACTTGACACTGCTTCGGGTTTCGTGTCAAGATTGCGAGATCGTCAGCAAAGGCTAGGATTGATTCTGTGTACTGATTATTGATTTTAAACCGATAACCCCATTTCTTCTCCTGTAAAATCAAAGTGTCAATTAAAATATTTATGACTACATTAAATACTATAGGAGATAAACAGCATCCCTGAAATACACCAATATTATAATTTAAAGGTTTTGTGTAACCGTCTTTACAGCTAATTACAAAAGATAAATTAGAATAATATGACTTAATCAAATCTAAAACCAAAGGGGGGAAGTTATACCATTCTAACGCGAAAAACATCAGCTCGTGCTGAACTGAGCCAAATGCATTCTCTAGGTCAATCCAGCACACCGCTATTTGTCTTTCGTGTTTCCTGGCATCCTTTAAACTTTCCGCCAACAATGTGTTATGTTCTAAGCAACCAGAAACTCCTGGTAAAAACCCCTTCTGGTGCTTTGGCGTAAAGTATTCGTTGTTTAACATAAATTTTGACATTCGATCTTGCAAGATCGAGAAAAATATATATAATATATGTGTCGAAATTTGAAATGATTTTTTATATCATAAGACAGTGGTAAAATGTATCATTGAGTCAAAATAAGTCTCGGAGCTTAAGCTTTTGCTTAAGCTTAGACTTCGTCTTTAAGCATGATCATGGGCACCAATAAATGAATAGGAACAAATAGACATGCAGGCATCTTTGTTTCATTGCTCATGTAATCAGAAATCCTAATCGTTTAAATGTTTGGTTCTGAGAAGAATTCAGATTACGATCCGCGCCAAGGGTCAGCATCAAATGCGTTAACACCATGCGTTAGAAACTCGGAGCTTTAGACTTAGGAGGTTTCTAAGTAAGTAAGATCTAGAAGTACTGAAAGTTGAACGTTACTGACGTTAGAACCTGCGACTTCTTGGTGTAACTTGAAAGCTTTTTAAACATTAGTTACACCAAAACAGTCAAAACCAAAATCAAAATCTACTTTGTTGATGTAGGCCTCTACAAGGCACTTATAAATCGAAAGGTTAAAGTAAGCGAAGGACACAGTCATTCGAGTAAGAAGCTTCCCTACTGCCCTTCACTAGACTGTGTCATCGACCGAGTGGGCAGTAAATAGATCGGGCGACGCTCATTAATCAGCGATCCGGAGTGAGGGTGAGACGGTCGCAGCGCAATAAATCTTCCTGGCAACTGCATTGCAGTGCGCCCGCTGAAAAATTGCCGATTGAAATAACATGCCACCGATTACGCCTACGTGTGGCTTGGTAGGCGACGAGACAAAGACGAGAGACAAGTGGTACCTGCTTATTAAACTTATGTGGAAAATGTTTATTTTTTACTATCTGCCGCATACGACTTCTTTCGCGTGGATTTCAGAACCTTTTTTTCGCAATAAAAGGTATGCTACCTTGGGGGCCATCCATAAAGTACGTCACACGTAAAGGGGGGGGGGAGGGGGTCGACAAAGTGTGACATGGTGTGACAAGGGGTGGGAGGGGTCCTAAGTATCGTGACATCACATTTCAAAATCTAGAGGTACTAATCCCGTTGGATGAAAAAGATGTTGACACCACAAATGTTCCTGACGTGAAAAACGAAGTGAACTGTGAAGTGACTGCCATGCCATTTATAAATAATTTAAAGGACTGGGTTCAAAGTCCATGGACTGAAGATGATTGAGTTTCTTTTTCTTCTATTTCTTTATATTCATTAGTTTATTTTTTTGTTATTGTTTCAAATATTTGATACTATGTTGATTTCATAAAAAAAGTACTTAATTTAAATGGTAATAAAACTAATTTCGGAACTGCTGTTTTAATTTAATTTGCTCTCTGTTCCACGCGATGGACCCGGCACCCGCACGGAGAATCCATGGATAGCTAAGAAGTTCGTCTCTCATTTTTCGATGTTAAATTGCAAAACATGTGACGTCACACTAGGGAGGGGGGGGGGGGGTCTCAGAAATGTGACCACCTGTGACAAGGACGGGGGAGGGCTCAAAAACTCATGAAATTAGTGTGACGTACTTTATGGATGGCCCCTTGTGTTCTTTCGAAGGGTTTAAAGATTGTCTGTGCCAAATTTCATCAAAGTCGGTTGAGATGCTTAAGCGGGAAACAGACGAAATCACTTTCGCAGTTATTATATTAGTTGAGATTGTTTAGGACTCGCTTTTCATTTATAGCAAAAAATCCATTAGGATGTCCCAAAAGCTCATTTGAATGAGAGTTTCCCAGTGAGTCACTTTAATGCGATCGATCGCAAATGCGTACCTATTCTGTTTATTGTTAAAGTTCAGTAGTGCTTACTTCTATGGAGAGTTTAGAAATATTCTGTGGAAATAATGGAAGTTTATGTAAATGAGAGTTTTCCTAGAGTGTATTGATCGCCAAGTGTAGCAACTTTCTGCGCTTTCAGTTCAGTATCCTTTGATGGATGACCAAAATTCAGAATCCGATTTTCCTCTGTGCATCGAAAGTGTTTGTAGGTTGGTTGGCTTATTTATTTTCCACAGAAATAACTAAAATTCCTGAGGTTGTATTCATTACGTATTGAGTGTTGCGTTTTGCTGCAATGAAAACAACCTGGCCACCAAAGATCTATCAAATTATTAATTTTAAAGCTAATATTATATCTGTTATTATAATCTCGTCGACGCTAACATCTTTCGCAAGTTAAAATGTCATTAAAGGCTATCCAGTTCTTAGACCCGTCCAGTATCCTTCAAACTCAATAATGATGATCGCGATGGACCCGCATACTATTAATTCATAATTTATGACTTTATGAGATCACCGGTGCGATGCGAAAGTCTGTTGTACTGATTTTATAACATAGCTTAATGATCCGCATGAGATCTGATGCCAACGGTAGGTATCACACCAGATAATTGCCATTTAAAATGTCTTTAATCAAAAGATGTTATTCGCGCATTTGTGTTAATCATTTACCTATATCTTTAGTTAGATTAGTAATCGTTTTTATACATACTCATAATAAATTAATGCTAAGAGTCATTAGAAATATGATTTATATCTATATTAATGTAATAAAACTGAAGAGTTTCTTTGTTTGAACGCTACAATCTCTGGAAGTACCTACTGGTTCGCATTGTTTTTTTTGTGTTAGGTACCTAGTCCATTATTTCTTCTTTTATTTATTGTGTTGTTGCTGTTCTATGTTATTTCTTTCATTCTTCGTATATTATTAAAAGAAGGCTTTAAGCGATAGTAAAACACTATGTGTGCGGAAACCGAATTCCACGCGTACAGAGTCGCTTGCGGCCGCTGGTATGAGATATACCTAAATAAACGTATTGAACTTGCATCATGTGAGTGTGACCAAACAACTTTCCCATAGTCAATGTTAGATTCTCATTCACATCCTTCGAGGTAAATGACTGAAGTAAACTGAATGCACGCCCCTTATGCGTATTCATTGGTATACGGTAAAGTTTTTTAGGCAGTCGCATTATGCTACAGTATTACTATTTACAGTTCAAGTACTTTATTAGGGCTGCCAACGGAAACATTTATCTCAGTGACGATTAAAAAATATATTCGTCGGGATTATTTTATTCTCATTGATGTTTTGTCCGTTATTTTCCTTGCAAAATATGCACGATATTTGAAGGTGACGGCCAAAGAACGAACAATAAAATGATGGTAAAATGTTCATTGATCGTAAACAGCCATTTTCCAGTAAAGTTTCCATCAGTGGAAATTGCCTTCAGTTGTATTTTATGCCTCTATGCATTGAACATGAAAAATAACTCCTAGCTATAAATGTTAATGACATTTGGTTGTACCTATATCCAAGAGATCCTCCTCTTCTGAGAAAAGGAATCTAACAGTAAAAAATCTAAACATAATTAAAAATAAGTACTGACAAGAATGCTGCTTTGGCTTATGGCATTCGACAACAATACAATATTAATGCAAAATATTTTAGCAGTAAACTTGATATTTCCAACTTTTAACGGTGTTGGGTAAATGTAGATACACACAAAAACATGTACAAGAGACATTGATCGGTTCCTTTATGGGACTGGATGGTCATATGGCCTGGTGGGAACCAGGCACTGGTTTGTGCCCGAGAAGAAGACGGGCAAGGAGCATCAGTGCTCGAAGCACAGAGAGAACCAAAATAAATCCTTGTTAACCATGCATTAATATGACTTAAGCATCTCTATCCGTTCCTTAGCTTCCATAGTACAAGCTTCGAGCTCAGTTTGGGACTAGGCAACTTGTGTATTAGTGCCATGAATTTATTTATTTTCTAGTTTTAACCCGCGGCTTTGCCCACGTTATCAAGATTCCTGTTTCATCCCATGAGAGCATGTCATCGGGATAAAAAAATCCTATCACCTAAGTCAGCTTCTACCCTGTCTGTATACCAAGTTTCAGGGTGATTGGCGGACAAAAATCCAAACAAACATCTTTCACATTTATAATATTAGTATGCTTATTTAAGTATGTCTATTAACGAATAGACATTCTTAAATAAGCCTTAATAGGGAACGCCCTAGCTTCCATAGTACAAGCTTCAAGCTTAGTTTGGGGCTAGGCATCTGGTTTCTTAGTGCTATAAATTTATTTATTTAAATGTAGTTAATTCTTCGTACTGTGTTAACCCTTACCACAAGCTTGGCTGGCGGCCGCAGCGTCGCGGGCTCTCTCGTCGGAATGCGCTGCGCCCACGCACGCACATTGTATGCAAATCGCGGGTCGCAGGTCGCTAGCCCGCACGCTCAAGCTCCATGCTCCATTTGGTCCGAGCGAGCGGCCCAATGAATCGTAATGCGATGCAACGATCGCTCTGTGTGGTATTGGTCGATGTTATGAGTAGTGTGTTTGTATAACTTATAAGCGACACGCCTTACGGTCACCTAAGTAGGTATAGTTATGGTTAGTTTGAGCTTCGTGGAACTTCCAATCGAATAAAGCGCACGTCTTGGGAAGTACCTCCATCTTACAGAAGACCATAGTGAAGTAGCATTTCATTACTGTTGTGCTATCAGGTGACCCTCTTGTTCGTTTGCCTCCATATCTCAGTAAAAAAAGATACTTGACTCGCTTTGCGCTTTCGGTGGTGATCCAGCGTTTTGCTATAAGACACGTGGATTAGAATTTCACCCTGTACAAACATTCAAGCCATGATTATTTTATATATTTTTTCTTCATTGATATTCATTTGTGAAAAAAAATACCAAAAAGATCTTGTATCGCCTATTACCAGCAACAACAATCTCGTTGTAAAACACAACGCAACGCAATCAGAACGAGCATGAATGAGTTTCTGCCGAGTCACGGCCGGCGTCCCATTGTCCCGGAATCACGACACGACACAAGTGTCACGACACGAGCTAATTGTGAATGAATGGAGGTCATAGATCAACTTCGGCTTATTTGGTAATATCTGTTTCCTGTACGTCTCGTTTGTAACTCAGAGGGATGCGAGTGACAGATATCAATGGGACGTTGATCCAGAATGCGGTGTATGCGTGGCGTTTCGGTTTGGTTTTATTACGTTTTTTAAATAAGCTGTTTGAAGTTTAATAAACGCATAAAAATTACTTGTACGTCCGTAGGAAATGAATATGGTTATTTATGTTTTTCATTAAAACTGCCTCCGTGGTGTAGTGGTTAGAGCGCTGTGCTCAAAAACTACGAACTCGGAGGTCGTGGGTTCGAATCCCGCGGGGAACACTTTCACTTTGTGTTGGTTTTCCCAGTTTGGTTAGGACATTGCAGGCTTGAATCACCTGATTGTCCGATAAGAATGATGATCCCGTGCTTCGGAAGGCACGTTAAGCCGTTGGTCCCGACTATGATCCAAATTGTCTGGTTTCCCTTGTGGTCACGGAGGTCAGACGACAGTCGCTCCATTGTAATAACCAGGCTTATCAATTCAGGATCATAGTCGCAGCGTACCCTGGGCTCCAAGGCAATGGCCGAGGATGCAACCGGGAGAGGCGCTAGGATGATGATGATGATGATGTTTTTCATTAATGGTTATTTAAGGTTTATTTAAAAAGATTGGCAAGATATTTTGCTTGATGGCGTCGGTTTTCACAATGCTAGTAAAATTATATAAAATGGTTTTTTTGTCAATTAAGAAATAAACTATTTCCTTAATTAATTATAATATATTGTAATGATCATGAAAGACAAATGTAAAATTAATAAACTTTAAGTAAATAACAAGGTCTTGTTAAAGTTCACTTAAGTTGATTCAGTCAAATATTTGATAAGCCGTTGATATTTTTTGTCAACAGTGTTCCACGTTCCAGGTTGACAAGAAACGTCAAATTAAAATTTAACCGACGAACGGAGCTGTCTTCGACAATAAAATGACACGACACCTGCGTGCATCAAAAGTGACTAAGTCCCCACCGTAATAATAAAGTGCTATAATTATCAAACATATTTTAGAATTATCAGATACGAGTAGTTTTAGTCTAAATTATTTAAATAGGAAACTCAATTACTGGCCGCGATTCCCGCCGCAGATAGTCCCCACATGTAATTAACTCTGGCGCTTATTTCTGGACTCCTGACTTCCAATGGAAAGAAGTTTTCGACGTTTTAACGGCTGCATTAGAATAGGGGAGTGTTTTTTATTATTACTTCATTAACGATAGCCGGAAAATTAATGATAATGCTGCTAAATTTCATTTTTGTTTCGAAGCATTATGCAGAGGCCACTGTTTATTGTCCTCATCAAATTGTTTGGCACTTAAAAACTCTTACCAAGGAATAATAAATTCCATAAGAATTTTGCCATACATGTCACATGACTGATAGTACCCAGTCTAAAGTAAATCGTATAGTGGTAAACACTGGGTTTGTTTTAGCAGACATACACAATATTAGAAGTATTAATAATTTAATATACGAACCAATCCAATAACAAATTAATTTAAGGATTTTGCTTCACCCGCCTTGTGAAGTTTGTTATTGACCTCTCACCTAAGAAACGTCAAAGCCGTTCTATTGGTTAGTATTTATTATCATTATTTATGTCATTGTGTTAAAGAACCAATAGCAAACGAGTTGCTGTTTCTCATCTTGGGCAGTTTTCATAAGTTGAATGCAAGGACGCAAAGGACAAACAAAAAATTGTTGCTATTTCAAATTATTTTAAGATATGGAACGCCTCTTAGGCCGGGAAGCTTTAATACCTTTACAAAAATACGTTTTGTACCTCCCTTCTTAATTTGTATTTTATTGCCTGAAATGATAGTTCAAATTTCCTTGAAATATTTCAGTCATAATTTGTTGAGGCTAGAAATATTGCCAGCCACGCGCGAACTTATAATGATTTGTCTTTATTAACCGGCATTTCACTATGTTTTACTTCGCTAAAAAGCACCGCTCACTGTCTCCAGTGATCTGCAAGCCTTTCATTTGTATTCATTACTATCTCCATTGAGCGACACTTAACCAGCCCTCGCTTGCGAGCTCCGATCTTCGAGTCTTTCATTTCAAGTGAACTGGCATAAAAGATAGTAGCCGTGGACGGTCGTAACCGAGCTAATCGTCAATAAGCCGCGCAGATAGAACAATATACGCGGTCGCGGTCAGAGACGTCCAGAAATTTACTGTCCATAATTACAGGGTAGGCCAGCTTAATTGCAGGCCGGTGCCCCGCCGTCCCTCGACTTTTTTTGACTAAATAAAAATTGACTAATATTCATAATAAATAATGAACTCTCCGTTCTCAGAACTCGGAGGATTACGCTGTAGATTTTATCCGATTAGTGTTTCGGGTTAATCGGACGATCCGGACATGTTGAGTCATAGAGACGTTGTTTCGTGTTTTGAAATTTTACGTCGTGGAATGGTTTTTCTTTCTAAATGATTAAAGGAGTGAACATTTTTCATATTAGTTACTTTAAGATACCAAACTAAAAAATATTAGTTTAAGAGATCATTAGAACGTAAAGTCATGTACAGGAACAAAGCCTGCCTTATCTTTACGATCCTCAAGATGTAAACCGAAATGACAGAAATTACAGTTCAAGTTAAAACGGCAGTGATAAATGAAAGTCGAATAAAAAAGATAAGATGAATTGACCTCTTCATAAGGATAATAACATTGAAATTCAGTCGCGTATCAGAGATCGAGGACTAACGGCCGCATTCTCCAGAATCTCATAAATTAGGGAACGGGGCAAAAACGCGAGCACCTCGTTGCATGTTGCTCGTTGCTCCGGGCTCTCCTTATAATTGCAGGGTTTCACCCAAAAGCCCTCAATTATAAAATAATAGCAGATGTGGATCATAGTAATAACAATTATTATCACGCTCGGTGCTATCATTATCGTTGAAATATGGCCGATGCGTCGGCTGTATGCAAACTTCGGAATCTCTGTTCGCATCTCGAGATCGCAACGCGAGGGATCTGTGCCATTCCTTTCAATCTGTCTTTTGTTTTTGCTTTCGTTATGAAATATGATTTGATTGTGAAATGATAATTTATGTTTTTAGTAGTACGATTGTACGACACAACGAAGAGGTTACGCATGCACATGACAGACCCGATGATACAATTATATGTTTTTGGATGATACTCGTCAAAGTTCGTCTCGTGGCAGGTTGACTATTAAAAATATAATAAAATAGATGACGTATAATTTCAGAGACATCCTTTACGCGGGACCATTGATCTTCAAGACAAGCAGAATTAAAGTTCTATCTTACTGGTTTAATTTGATTAGCGATACTGCGACAGGAAATAGTGTAAGAACAAAGATTTACTATTAAGAAATATAAAATTTTGTTTAAATTTAAAAACACAAAACCTACCCATGGCAAACCTGTCGTCAAAATGTTAAAGTGAATAGGTATACAATTTTATACCTTGCAGTAAATATAACCGTTGTGAATGATAATTAGAACCTTTACATCTCCATCAAACTAAGTAGCTGCTATAAATTCGCCATATAGATATATCTGTGCAATTAACACTTATTATTATTCTTAATAATTCCTAAAGTTATAAATCAGAGAGGCACTTACGGTAAAGTAAGATTGGAAGATAACATATTGACTGACTGATTTAATAGATTAAACACAGCGTTCGCATATAGCCCGCTCACTATAATTAAGTATATGTTGAAACCGTTGTACATTTGATCGTACATAATAATGTTAACTTGTAATGTGCCGATTATTCAAATTCTCGAACAAGTAGACGGCCCCGCCTCTTTGCAGTCGCAATCTTAATAAAGACTTCCTAGGTGCACCACAAACGTATTTTATTTTTATGAAATATCGTTCGGCGCGTGTAATTTTAATTAAAGATAACGTTTAATTAAAGTTAATCGGTGAACAGATGAACGCTGAGATGAGAGTCGTGTCGGCTGGATGAGCGGCGGATCGTTTTAATATAATTGCGTTCTGATTGTCTCACAGGAGTTTTGGTTGATGTTGCACACGAGAGTACATCCCTGGTTTTTCAATAGAGGTACCTACATACATGTACACGTTGCAAAGAGGTACGTAATCGGGGGCCTGACCTATCAAGGTAACGATTTCTCGGTATATTGTCAATCGTCCCCATTACTTACAATGTTACGGGCTAATTTCACAGCTATTATGCTTTCACGGAGACGGAGCATTATCTTGGACGGGTCGCTATCCAGGGACAGATTACGTAGAGACAAGTAAAACTAACTGTGTATGGTTCAATAGATCGCGTATATCATGCGATGAGATTGTATTGATTAGCATTGAAATATAGGTATTATACATAATTATTTAGATGTGTTATTATGAGCATAATTTGTTAAAAATAACTACTCCTAACATCATGCTAATATTTTAATAGATATTAACACTGATTTCTATCTAAAAATGTTTTTACAGAGTCTAGCTTTGCTTATCTACGTTATTATCATTCCATCAAAACCTAAAGCTTAATTCGCAATAATTTCACAGTCATATAATTAACAAACGCTATTAAAACTAAATGCTGCGTTTACGGGCCATCCAAGACCAGTCTCAAATTGTTCTAGCCTGCAATGACAATAAAAGTTGAAGTAGTAGTAAAGTGGGTCGGATAATGGCAGATTAGATCCCGGCTAGTTCCCGCAATGGCCTGCGCGCGCGCATCCCCCGCCATTACATCGGCAGCGCGGCCGATTAATCATCGTTGCTCTACCGGATAATTCGGCGGTTGATTTAGTGAAAAGCAACGTGTTATTACGGGATAAATCTCTATCTAGAAAAGCTAAGAAGGCCTAAGCGCACCTCTGATTTATAGCTCGGCCATCGGCGAGTTGCGTTTGATTTGTTGTCCCGAGAACTTTGTTGTTTTCATCTTTAGTTGAATTTTAATGAATGGCTTCGAAATTATACGATTCAGTGTGTAATTATTAGTCTGTTGTATCATTGATTATTGCTCTTAGAATAGCGGGTGTTTAATTTATGTGATCAATTCGGACGGAGATGTGATAAACATCTGTGAGGAACACTTTTCGGTATCGCGATTGATATATGGGTTATCGAATTCGTACTCAGATATTTTTAGACGTTCCTAAAATGTAGACAGATATGTAGTAAAAAAGAACAAAGCAGATTCATTATAAATAACGTATTAAGGGAGGAGGTACGGTTTTTTCCTTTTTAATAAGATCATTGGCTTGTTTAGGCAAATTCCGCTGATAAGACTCCAAAAAATACTTTGTTCGGAAATGTACGTATTTCCTTTTTTACATTAGCTAGACTAGTAAACGTCTTACGTTAGTAGGACTAACTTCCCAGGTTATATGTGTTGTACATGTGGATCTAAGGCGATCTAATCCCGCTGGCGGCACGCGAGGCTTGCGCGAGGAGCACACATCGCGCCGCGACTCACCCTTCGGTATCGGCCGGCCGTAATGCTCGCGAACAGATAATATCTTGATTTATTGCGGCTATCGACCATCACCCTCCCCCCTTTCACCTCTCCCCCCAAACTCACCTTAAATTCATGCGGTCGTTATCCTTTTACTCTCTTTATAACATTAAATTACTTTTGGACGCCGAGAAAATCGAAGCGACGTTCCATTGCATGTGATAGATGAAAATCGGTATGGCATTTAATAATTAATAAATCTATCGTTGGCCATCGCGGGATTTAGAGGCGTAGACCGTTGCGAGAATTAATGAAGTCTTCCGCGGAGTTTCGCAGTTTAATAGCACCTATTAATTTTATCCCAACAACTGGGCATCTCCGCGACCGACGCCCATGGACCCTGTATCGAGCGGTCATATCGCGGTTACATTAAACACATGCTCAGATTTAATAAACCTCATAGGTTATTAGCTCCGCCGTTCGTTGCTCTCTCTATGTGTATTTGTGTCGAGACCCCGCCCCATGAATGCGTGTCCACTATACGACTTTCTGTCTGATGCCATAATTCAATATATTGACATCGGCTGCATTCAAAACGAAATAATATGAAACATTTCATGTCCATTATGATTTCATGAATAATTCAGGATTTGTAAGGCATTCGTATAGTTGAGATAGTCTCGACTGCTTTGCTAACAGTTAGACAAAAAAAAACAAATTCGAAAGGATGAGTTTCAACTATCACATGGATGAGATCAATTCATTATTTACCGAGATACTTGGTACCTACCACACGAACATTTTCCCATTATGTGTAACCTTAGTGACACTTAAACGTTTATGTGCCATTTGCATCTATTCTAATTAATAAAGACCTGTAGTCGTAATGGCACTATGTAGCTATGTACATATCTCAGAAAGGAAGGTGGGTAAATATAAGAAACTTAACAGAATGTACGGACTCGCCACATGTTGAGCTTATCGAATAGATATAAATGTCCAATTAATTTCCCTTGACCAACAGTTATTATTGCTTTAATGGTCGCGGTTATCGCTTCATATAATTGGCAAATTAATCTTCCGCCTGAGGTACCTAATCTCCATTGCTTTTACTGATGCTGTTCTTATATGGAAAATGATTCATCGCTGCTTCGATCGGTGAAATATCTCGCGGGGAAAACTTATCAAACTTCTGTTTGTAGAGATCAGCGCGTTGTATATGCTTGGGAAAACATGAGTAACAACATGTTCCCTCCGATCTTGATGATTAATCTCCAGCCTGTTGCAGTGCACTGCTGGGTCTGGGTATGCTTCGTCCAATGAGGAGTTATGTCAAATTTTTGACGGGCCCGTTGGTGTAGTGGTCAGAGAGACAAGTTGTATATGTCGAAGGAATATTATTTTATTTAAGTAAATTAAAGGGATGTCATATATAATGCTTTCAGTAAACTGTTAATCGAACAACGAACATTCTGATCTAATCCCAATGTGAGTAATACTTCTCGCTTACACAAGCTTCTATCACCCTTAAATGTCTCATAGGGTCACTTCAAAATGTAACATCGGTCAAGCCATTTGAAATTGTTCAAACCTTCTATGTAAAAAATATACTTTATAATATTAATATTTTATAAATCTTTGCAACATGAATGCGGTTGATACCGGTTGACAGGATGAAGTTCACATCCGCCGTCAATGGGAGCGGGCGTCGGGAGAAAGCCGATATCTCACTCGCCAACAATGCACCCAGAGCCGACAGTAAGCCCTTTAAGCGCACTTTCCAACTCAATGCTTAATCTTTAAGCGGAGTAAGTATTCAATAAAATATTCCTCAGTCATAAACCTCGGCGGCGCAACGAGCGGCTTTCGAAAGAAAAAACTCGAAGTAGAAGCTTCGACAAGCTCACAAAAGCTCGTAAAAGCTCTCGACTATTATGTAGTTATTGTTACAGGGTGGAAACACCATTATTACCCGGGTTGGCCGGTTTATTTTGTTGTTACTCGGCGCTGTCGGGCGCGCGCCTGCACTCGCCGACAAGAGGTGATACAGGAATGAGTCTAATAAAAATACAAGCTAAATCATATTACGGGCGAAAATAAGAGCGTCTCTCTTTTTGCAAGCGTCAAAAATGTCGGCTTGTAGCAACACGCGCACACCCTAGTGCTGTAATCATTTATGTTATACTATCTACGCGGTACTCTTTTCTATAAACTTGTAGAAGAGTCCTAGTTAATGTAGGGTAGGAAAAGAAAGAGATTTTTTATGCTCGTATATGCTGAGATTTCGAAACCCTCCTTAACTTCTTTCAATTCAATTGTCGTTAGATAACAATACAATGCACTAAAAACTAATCAAGACCTGATAAGAAAAGGACATTTTATATTTTAATCGAGATCCTTTGACATTTGTTTTCTCACAGTTTGCAGGCTACATATTTTATTAAGATTCAATTTTATGCTTGAAATTCGTTGTAATGGACTTCCACGAAGATTACAAATTGTATGATCTGAACATAATTGTAATACAACACTTTGCGACACACATTTCGCATGCTCTATTGATCATTTGCACATTGGGTTTTTGTAAGGAAAATTTGGAGCAAAATACGCTTAGTAAATTTAAATTCATAACGTAAGATTACATTACAAAGAATTTTGAGTATGATATTGAGAGATTACAATCGTTATCTCGACAAAATCGTATCTAAAGATCGTTCAACAAAACACTTCATAACACAATTCGCTGCTCATATTTAATCCTATTATGCTTGTAAACAGTATCCAGAGCTGACATCTACATGTACAAGTGAACATCCCGGGCTATTGTCGGTGACAGCGCGATCATTCCCACTGCTCCGGGATGTCAGCGGAAACATTCAAATGAAAGCCTTTATTCCGGGATTACGGGAGATTTTGCATAGGAAACTGTCGTCAAATGGCCTGCCATTGAAGCGGGTGAATGGCGCGCGGCCAACAATAGCTCTTGATCCAAATGGAGTCACACATGTTGTGAATGAAACTTGGACAATATTTTGGTTCGAATGAGTGAGATTATCTCTGGTCCGATGAAATCGAATTTTCGATGTCTTGTGAATGGATTTTGAGTTAATCGGCAGCGCTCTTTGTTACATCGAGCTTTGTTCGCATTACATTACATTATTTATGTTTTTGTGGACGAGGATTTATCAGTATAAATATTGATTCAACAAAATTGATTATTTGCAAAGATAATATTTACTTTTTTATAGGTGCCTACAGTCAAGTGAGAAACAATATTGTTTTTCATATTCTTGATCAAACATGCAACTCATTAAAATAAATATTAAACTGCAAATATTTTATATGGCATAGTAAAATTACGAATAATACTCTTTGAGTTTTTGATTTATGAACTAGGTTCTTTTCAATAGGATTACCATGTCTTATACTGAATTTAATAATTTGCTAAAAAGCAAGTTATCACTCAAGTTTCTGTATAAACCGGTATCCCAAATCCACCGGATTGTCAATGTATTGAAAGAGAAATATGTTCCCGAATTCAGCTGTCCATTTTTTCACCTAGTTATTGGGTACACAATCCGTTGATGTAAATGCAACGGAAGTAGGTGTAAGATTGCAACCGGATCCTAAGATTGCACCCCGCGTGCAACGCAGGCCATCACGTGAGTGCAGCGATTTATCAAAGGCAATGGAAATAGGGGACTATGCTAATACCCTGATGAATATTCGGATTGAGTGAAAACGGTGCTTTATCATTTTTGTTGGTTGATGTTATTGATATTACTAACGCAAGACGTTGTCTTATATGCCTAAACTGGAAAGATTTAAGGTTAGTAGTTTTGAGCGAAAAAATCTTATTAGAATGATAGTTAATTTTGAAAAACATTTAAAAAAAATCTGTTATATACTTCCGGCCGTTTTTTATACTATGACGGCCGATTTTCGGTCACCCATCCGATGAAATACATCATCACTTAGTAAAAAGATGTGTAAAACATTTCTCTCTTGTTTATAGCCAAAACCATTAGGGGGCAGAAACTTCATATGCTGATCAAAAAACTAGTTGCCTTAAAAAATAATTCATTAAGTATTTTTGGTCTACATAATATATCAACTACACACGTAATGCCCTACATAAAACACCGAAAACAAAAGACAAAACGTCAAAAAAGCTTTTTATCGATTGTGTCGGACCATAAATAACAATGAACATTTTCGATTACAATGAATACAGTGGTACAAAAGGTAAAGGGAAGGTTGCAACCTCCTTTGTCGTTTTGCTAGGTTATTCTGCGCCGGCGCATGTCTGGGCGGGCGGGGCGGCAGAGGGCGGGCCCGCCAGATGCGCGGGATTGCGCTAATGATTGAGAAAACTGTGACCTCTATCATTAGATTGGTAGGTGTTGAGGGCTGCTTTGTTACTATTCAATCAGAGTTAATTGGTGAGAGTAATGTTAGGGTATTGCGATTGTTTATGTCCAAGTTAGTCTTGGCTTCCTTGAATCTTCTAAAATACAGTGAAACTAAAGGTAATGGCAATGAATGTGTTGTTTTGCTAGGGTATTTGGGCCCGCCAGATGCGCGGGATTGCGCTAATGATTGAGAAAACTGTGACCTCTATCATAAGAATGATAGGTGTTTTATTTACCTATATCAATTTTCAAAAGATGAGAATATTGAATTATTGTGTAATGTCAGGGTACATACTGGTTTTGATTAGTTCCACTATACCCTTAGCCCTCAGCCAGCTTTCTGGAATCTCTGAGATTCTCACATATTATCCACTACTAAAATCCGTGACGCATGTTCAGACAACCCATGCTAATATTACCAGTCTGACAAACGAGTCTGAGTTGGTAAGATTGGGTCAAAGCTCTCTGGAAATCATTAAATTTCTGCAAACGACGTCGAAAGGCACTTTCATTAAAATCACGTTTTTCCTACATAAAGCGACTTTCACTAGAATTCAAGTTCCTTATCTTAAAATCTACATCTTATATCTGACAGTGGGCTGATATGATTGATTGATCGACTTCACTCAAACCACATTTTCACTGGGCATGTTACATTTACTTATTTAATGCCAACAGGCATTACAAGCCAACGACGTTGTGAAAGATTTAAAACCGCTATAATATTGAATATATCTGTCTTCAAACTTTTTTTTTTCAATATTGTGTGATTAAGCAACGTGTCAGTGTAAAAATATGTTAATCAACTCATACAATTAGATTTCGTCATTAAATTAGAAGAAAATCATTACTTTACCACGACAAAGCACATTAGATCGTCAATCTAAGATCTAAGATCAATGTGCGTTAGCTTCATAATATTTAACATCAATAACTTGAAGGTTAAACCGTTAAGACAAAGCTTGTACAGACAATAGGAAAGCAAGGAACAAGCCCTGCGCGGGCGCCGAGTGATTACAATAATTACGCAGCACGCGCCGGCCTCCGTACTCACTGTAGTCTGTAATCACTATCATTTGCGCTGTTATTCTATATTCAATACAAAACGCACGCCTATCGTGCGACATCTACACGCTTTGAAAGAATTGTTCGATAATGACGCAGCTGTGAATGGTAGTGCCAAAATATGAGGAGGTTTTGTTATTCATTGAGATTTATGTAGGGCATGGCATGGGCGCGTTCGTGGGGTCAGCGTGTTCTACTCCTCCCTTTTT
Source organism: Nomophila noctuella (assembly GCA_958496325.1). NCBI lineage: Eukaryota > Metazoa > Arthropoda > Insecta > Lepidoptera > Crambidae > Nomophila > Nomophila noctuella. The sequence continues at coordinate 10,842,943 of OY292484.1, forward strand.
TAGAATATGTACTCAATTGTTACATTATATTGTTAGGATTAATATGTAAAGGTTAAAAAAGGAGATATAAGTACAGTAATTTAAGGAAAAAAAACAATATTCGAAATAATGGAAAGATATAAAATTAAAGTCTATCTTACATTACTTCTTATTTTTTTATGATAAATAGCTGACTACATTATTATTTTCATTAAAACCTAGCCTATGATATAATTATCACATCAATCAAATTGCACATCGACTTTTAAACTTCCCAAGTAGTCTTCTTCTTCCTAGCGTTTATCCCGTTTCTACACGGGGTCCCAAGTAGTGGGATATTAAAATATTCCTACTGTATTTTTCTTATATTGAAGACTTGTAAGAAACTGGCAACGTTTTTCTACCCAAATTAAACAAATCATTTAAATCAGATTTACTTAAATTTCACGTCACTATAACAAGTGAAGTAACATCTGTTACGCTAGTACGTAACTATTCGCGTGATATCGGACTCGAGCATAAGCGTATCCTGTCACATGATCCGTATCCGCCCCCGCTCAGATTGGAAAGAAAAAATGGACCAATTTTTATAATAGACCCGGGTAACGATCGTGATGTTCTTTATTACGTACCGGAAACATTTATTGCCTTTCGCTGGTGAAAAAAACTATTTGTAACAAATTTGATACCTAAAGATATGGGGTGGGCGAGATATTCTACAGCTGTTTCGCTGATTTGTTTTGTTGCTTAAACAAAATGGGAAACCTCGAACAAAGTTTTCTATTTAGACTGTTAACATTTATCGATCCTTAATGCATACTATTTGAAAATATTTTATAGCTATATTCATTTAATTGTTTAGCTAATTAAATTTTGATTTTTATTTCCATAATAAAAATAATGCGGTTTTATTATTCAGCAAAATACAATCCAAGTAAAAAAGAGCGCACACGTCTCACCCTTCATAACTCGAACGAGCTTCTTAGTGCTCTAATATATTGCAATGTAATGTGATGTTTGCTGTTCACGGCCTGTTAGGCACCGGCGAAAGATAATAAAAAATGGGTTAGCAACAGCAGATTCAATGACGCTTGCAATTTCATACTAGCACTAATTACAGAAAACAACCTCGTAATCAAAGTTTTGATTATCTTCTCCCTAGCGTTTATCCCGTTCTATGCGGGGTCCGCTTTGACCATGATCCAGGGTTTGGCAAGTCTGGTTATTATAGTGAAGCGACTGCCATCAGACCTTCGTAACGCAATCAAAGTTTTGATTGTGGTTGTAAAAAATGCGTTATCGGGTTTATATTAGTTTTGCGTGCGGGATAAGGTGCCGCCCTCAGGCCGCCCTGCGCCGGTCGCCGCCCCGCGTAAACAAACAGCGCGACGCTGGCGCCGCCGCGCGGCGAGCGAGAGAGCCGCGCGAGCGGGACGGAGCGCCACTCGCTCCGCGCTCGCCGTCTCCGAACCCTACAATTAGTAGGCAAGATTCGTTCGCCGCATCGATTCGTTACGAGATAATTGCTCCGAGGAATTTTCTTGAAAATATTTTTCACGCGAGTGGTTCTGGTGACATTGTTTGAGTTTCGTGCCGTGGATCTATGGGCTGACATGAACTGCGCGTACTACCAACAGCACGGGGGCTCGCACCCCGCGCCGCATAATGTTAATAACAATTACTTCAACGAGGTATTTTATAAAAAAATCCTTAAAATGTGATGTGTGAACAGTGTAAATAGATAATAACATATTCTCAAAAAAATATTAAATGATGGTGTGAGTGATAGCAGGCAGGATTTAAACGCTATTAAATTGTTTAAATTAACTTACAAATACCTATAATAATCGAATTAAATCGGTTAAAAATCTAAACAACATTAAATTTTAAATGCTACATTTCCTATTTGTAATATTAAACTAAGTAAAATTACTCATTGTTATTTTAAACAATAAAAATGAAATCATAAGTTTACAAATCTGCGAACAGAAGAATTTCATTACATTTTCGCTTTTAAGTGAGATATCTTATAATTAGTACATTTTATGATTCATTTGGTATAAAATAATATTACTTATTAATTAATACAAACAGCTCCTAAAATTCTAATAAGATTTTCAATTGGATGATGAGTTTGTTTTTAAACGGTTTCATTTGGCTCTACCCGTACCGTATTTATTTGTTTAATTTTTAATAATTATCGATGGGTTTATTTTCTTAAAGATTTTTGCCTTTAATTGTTTAATTTATTATTAGGCTCTCGTTATTTACAAACTATTTTGATTTTGCTTCAATGTTTACGTAAACAAAGCAAATCTGCTGAAGTCTGAGTGCTCAGAAAATATCAATTATAAATTAATCATAATTTATTCGCCTGCCTACATAAAATGTTTTCTTTTCCAGTAAACTAAAACGGCACGGTTTTAGATTACCGAAAAATAATATTTGATGAATCACTATGAGGTCATATCAGCAAGAAACGTTTAACTGTGTTTAGGAATAAACTTTTTGATCAATATTTGTATACAAAACATGACTAGGTAAATACCTTATCTACCTAGTAATGTCCTATTTTGTAAACGTAAAAGTAAATTCTAATTGTTACTTAATCATATGCAGAGGACCTAACCTTGTCAGTCTCCGTGATATTTTCTTACCAAAGCTGATTCATGCTAAGAATGAGTAATAATAGGTAGGAAAATCATTGACAATAATTGGTAAACATATACCTACTTACTTACTTATTGAAATAGGCCACCAGAATAACATATTAACTTATTGAAATAGGCCAATATTAGCTTCGAATTACTTACTTATTAAAATAAGCAAACGTTGGCCCCGAAATACCCTAATTTTGAAGTAGGCAAATTGGCCCAAAATTACCCGTAAAACTATTTGAAATAAGAACTATCGCGTTGCGTCCTGACGCGTGACAAACAAAAGGCGATCAGTAAAATCAGCCAACAAAGGAACACCTCGGAACGAACAAAGGCCGAGTGAGAGAAAAAATGAGTGAATGGGAACTAAAAATATTTAATTGGTGTGATTAGTTGTGCGATTACGGAGCACAAACACATCCCGCGGCCGCTTCCACAATGCCCGTGTGACGCGGCGGTTCTGTTTATTCTTTCTTTATTCAACTGTTGTTTCTAGTTTCCTCTTGCTTGTCGGAAAATTGTTAGGAATAAGATTTTGAAGGCTTCATGGACTTACGCGGAATAAATAATTTTGTGCGATAGACGAATCTTCGTTTCTTTTAAAAGTAACTTTAATGTGGCCGCTATTTCAAAACGCTTGCGTTTAGTAATTAGGTTATACGAGTAAGTACATATATTAGAAGCTTTTTCATTTTCGCAGGTATTGTCGTTATGATTAGAGCAGACCCAAAAAAAAACTTACCTTTTTTACGATTTTATGGTGCAAGACAACTGTTTTGTTGGGTGAATTTTAGCAACAGCAGTCGCATGTTTATTTGAATTTGGCAAGGGGTGATGTTGATGTAAGCACAAGAGCCTCCCGCGGATTCTACCACAATACGCTCGTGGTGCTTTTTTATAAATAATAAATGCTTAATCATCTGAAAAAGAGCAACTATTGAATGATTGAGAAATCGAATGCTGTGTGTTAAGTAAAACAGACCCTTTACAAGTTTGATATTTAGAAAAATATGGTAAGGAAAGGTTTTTCCTACAACCAAAAGAAAAGACTTCTGATTTCCCTGTTGCTTCTGCATTTGAAGTTTTGAACAATAATATGTAAAGTCAATTTAGGTTCATAAAAGTTCTATCGCAATTTAAAGTACCAAAAGCGAAATTTAAATGTACCTATTGATAAATGATTTCTCTTCTTTTTTCGTTGCTCTATCTGTAATAATTCCAAAATGTTCTGTGGTTTCGCGAATAACGGTTTTTCCCATTACTGAAGTGTTAGATTAAGTGCAATTAATTTAAGAGTTCAATTATCACTGTTTTTACCGCAAGAGAGACAAGATACAATGTTCTCTAGATAATAAAAAACGTGTGATCACGCCGCAAATACAAAGAAGGTGTTGCCATTAACAAAGCGATAGATAAAATCCATTGAATTGATAAATAGTAGTCAGGTGTTACAGTACCATTTATTTTAGTTTGTGGTATTTTCAACTTCACAGGCGCAGTGCAGAATTAAAAAAAATAGTAATTAAGTTGTGTTAAAAATGTGTTGTGCTAGTTTTTGGTTTATTTTTTTACTTTGTCATCCTGCCAGTTCTAGCGCTCACATCATTACAATAATATTAAGAACCTATGCATAATAATATTCCATTTCCAAATATTTATATGCAGATTTCAAGATAAGATGCTTCTTTAAGTTGTGTTTCCATTTCTGTCAGAAAAAGATACTAGGCAGGTATCTTTTCTGAGTAGTTAGTGGCTAATGCGAGCCACTAACTTTCAGACTCCAGGCTGTATGCGAAAATCTAGAAAAAGCCTTGTGCCATCCCAACAAACTAAATTAAAATAATGAATATCATGAACGGAAATGATACACATTAACACAACCTTTCGTTGTATAACCGAAAATTGCATTGCACAAATAAACCTGAAGATGAGACAATAAAGCCGACGTAATCACTTATATAATAACAGTCGCAGTCGCAGTTCTGTTTATCTTTATGCCATCTGTACATGATACGTTTCCGGTTAAAATAACAATGTTGCCAATCGACATGTAGAAATGCGGCGGAATTACTGGGAAGTTCTTCATTTGTGTTAAGTACTGGTTGGGTACTGGCGTTGTGGTAAAGTGTTTAAAAAAGAAAGATTTTTAACGATCCTTTTTCGTTGATACTTTTATATAACGTACATTTTACCAATACATTGTAGTGCATAATTTTGCCGAACAATTTACTGTGTTACCTTTTAAAAGTATAAAAACATTTTTAATCTTCACATGATTTTGTAGACAAATTCTAATACTTCCATTTCTTAGACAGCTGTAACAAAAATGTAGGCTTCATATTAATATAGAGTCGAAGCTTGCCAAGACTGCTTATTGGAGTAAAAATTAAATGATTGAAAGTCAAATAACTATGAATGACCTTAGAACTAACACGGCTCTTCAGAGGCTGTCAAACAGTTAATGAAATAGGTAATTAATATAAAGTAGTTTGAATTGATTTAAAGGCGATGACCGTAATATGCCGCATCTGCCCACTGAGTGCGTTATTCTAAATCGGGATGTATAATTATTATAATGCAATCTTAAAATATTTTTTCGGTTCACAATAAGCCAGTCATCACAATTAAACGCAATCCTTTCGGACTCGGATAGAAAGCATTGGCCAAAGTGCATTACGAAAGGGCAATTATAGTACATTAGACTTGTTATTATGATTACTGTTCTGTCACACGTGTTACGAAGCTTTTTAGAAGTTGATGTAAAGACTGTTGGTTTGTTTAATTGATTCATTGTCATGTTGATCATAGAACCTATGTTTCTAACAGAATACCGTCTGTCCTTTACAATATCTAATCAATATATTATGTTACACACATGAACATGTCACATTCGATACAACTGAAACATACATAGGTATTTCTTTGCAGGCTTTGTGGTTCAGAATTTATTTGTTAATTTTCACTGACATAATATGTTATAGATACAGTTTGATTCAGACAATATAAACCAGTCTTGGAGTTTTCAAATTAATTCAAAGATCTTATATCGATATAACATGATTTCAATTACTTCCACCGTACAGAACATTACTAGTCCTCCACGATACAACTAATTAACACGGAACACAACTTAATTGGCAGAGGTTGGCATCTGACCTCTGCCAATTCGCCAGCGATGCAACGACGTATTGATTGTATCGTACAATCATCCTCAAAAGTCATGTTTCAATTTTGGCGGCATCGGCAGTGCCATAGGATACTAGCGCGGGGGCGGCGGGGCGCGGGGCCCGCAATTACGGGGCCCATAATTACAGGGCCGGGGCCGCGGCGCCCAAACCGACCGGCTCCGACGAATCTCCTGCCGTAATTAAAAACGTTCCAAATTAAATTCGCTCGTGTGTACGGACCCGACTTATGATATTAACTTTTTAGGGACTTTCTAATTAGTTTTGTTTTTTCTCGTCATCGATGGGAGAGGAAGGAGTCAAGGGCAAAGTTAATTTTGGTCTACTGATTATTTTCTATTTGTGAATTTTAGATAACCTCTTAAATGAAAAAAAATATATTTATGCCGAAATATTTTACTGGAACTGTATAAATTCTGTTGTATTTATCAAACGTGACTTGATTAATTTTCATATTGTAGGTATTATTGTTAAAATTATGGTGACATTTAACCTGCAAATGAATATAACTGTACTTATGAATTAATGTGTATCTGAACTGTAATAATTTCATCTTAATAATTTTATTCTTTGGTTACAGGTTAGTATCGACCCAGTGTCCGCGGAACACAAGGACATGAAGATCTTAGTAAGTACTGCTCTTGTTATTAAATATATTTATATATTTGTAACCTTGGTACTAATCATTGAGACTAACGTTACGTATTATTAACCAATGCTTGTAGTTTTAATGCTTTACTAGACGCTTGGCTGGAGAATGGAAAACTGTAAACATAACTATTTTATTGCCATTTTTCTGCAGTAATTAGAGAACCGTATGAAATGTGGTATGCGGCCAGATATTTCCGATAGTTGCAATTTAAAACAATCACTTCTTAAATGCAGGTATAACCCAAACTATTTATGTTTATCCTACTACTATTATAAAGGCGAAAGTTTGTAAGTATGGATGTATGGATGTATGGATGTTTGTTACTCTTTCACGTAAAAACTATGGAATGGATTTGAATGAAACTTTACCACAATATAGCTTATACATCAGAATAACATATAGGATATTGGAAATCGAAATCCACGCGGACGGAGTCGCGGGCGGCCGCTAGTTATAATATACATTTTGCGAATTCCTATTCTATTGAACCTAACGGCATTCAGCGCACAATATTCGATCACGAACTCCGGAAATTATATCGGAACGAATATCGAATGACAAAATCGGTAATTTATTCGATTTGTCGTCGAGTGGACGGACACTGTGAAATGAGACGGCCATTGTGGTCGAGTCGCGCGAAATTCATTCGCCACGCGGTGTGCGCGCGCGCCCATCACGCCCTACGGACAAAGAAAGGCGATCATAACTTCATGCTATGTTGAGGATAAAGAGTAATAGTTCTTATTTTTATCTATATTTGTTGCCGTCTTTAAGCCTGTTTTCTATGTTTTTATTGGCATATCTTATTATAAAACTTTAAAAGAAATTATGGTGTGTCAGGTCATAAATAGATGACCTAGCTTAAAAGCTTAAGCTTGACATGATTTTATTCGAAATTGCGATGAACTAAAATTGAAATTACGTTTTTGACAATGCCCATACGTATAAGAGAAAGGATTTATTGATTATCTCTTATCGACTTAACAGAAAGGTCACTCAATCCAACTTTTATAGTCATCATAAAGGATGGTAAACTAACATTTATTCGTATTGTATCTTTTTTAAATTATAAAAACAAGTAAATACTAAGTAGATAGGTAGTATCTCTCACCAAAAGTTCATCTTAATACCACCAACCCTTAGATCTAACGTTCGCGGAAACGTGTTTGTTTAAATACAATCGATTGGTGTTCCGCGGAGAATGCGCGATTGAAACCGGCGCCGGCGCAGGATAGAGCACAATGCGCATTGATCGAGCGCCGCGGGCCGCCATGCCGTGTGTGGCCGGATTGTGTGGAAATGTACTTATTGATCAATATTATGAATTATAACTGTTATTGTAAGTATCTGCTAGATGGAAACGTTTGTGAGTCCATTCTATGCTAGGAAGTTTATGAGATAAGTAACTATATGTCCACAAATTATTGTTTTAGCTTACTAGCGGCCGCCCGCGACTCAGTCCGCGTGGGTTTTCGGTGTCCGCACACACAGAGTTATGCTATAACTTTAAGCCTTTCTCGACAAATGGACTATCCAAAACAATTTTTTTGCAATTCAAACCAGTAGATCCTGATATTAGCGCGTTCTAACAAACAAACTCTTCAGCTTTATTACATTGTATTGATAACAAACCTTGGGTAGAGTCTCAACCATTTCTCCTCAGAACAGACATTCATATGATGAGCACTCAATCATTCATCAAAGTTGTGTTGTTTCTGGGTACCTAGTTTATATGTGTGCTTATAACTCCTTTGACAATTCTAATAGGTGTAAAACTAATTACCTACTTTAGAGATCAAACTAATTTTGTGTGATATTCAAATTAATGCTCTACTTTTCGAAGTAAAGATGTATAGCACAACATGCCCGCGAAAGGTATAATTTACACCTACATAATACTTATATTATGTAATTTCGCCGACGATAACCATTGTTTACCGCACTCCGCAAACTTGTAACACGGCCGATGATAGCCTGTCATTTCATTGGCTAGCTGACTAACTTGCATAACTTGCAACAATTAACTGGAAAGTTTAAACTTCGAACCTGCGAATAGTTTGCTGGCAGCAATTGTAAAGTTTTGAATTGTCAAGTTCGCTGTAGGTTTTCCGATGGTATTTAGACTAGTAAATTGTTTTGCAATTTGCTGCTGTCGTTCAGTAGGTTTCTGCTGCTTGAATTTAAAGTTACGTCGACTGGTTTAATTTCACACCGATACCTACTTGACATAAAATTGATTTGATTTTCGAATAGATTTGATATTTTGAATAGGTGTAATCGTGTTGTCTAAGTCTTGCTTATTGCAAAGGTAAAAAGTAATCCCTTCCTTGATATATGTATCTCAACGTGCAAAGAGTGTTAGACATCTTATTTTTGGTCACTCTCCTTTTATCAAATGACAAAAGGAGAGTGAATGAATGAGAAAACGTAACATTAACTACATAATAATTACTAATCATAATTCTAGTAAAAGTTCCAGTAAATTATCAATCAATTTATTTGTCCCACTGCAGGGCAAACGCCTTCATCATTTAATTTTGAAATCATGTTTTCGTTACAAAGTCGGGTTTTGGCTTAATCAACACGTTTGCCAAATGCGGGTTGGCGATCACAAACCCTGGCTGTGCTCAGGAAAATCAACACAAATTTTGTCCGACCCGGGAATCGAAACCAGGGCTTCGAGACCGTGGCCCGGTTCTTAAACCATGAAACCATCCAGGCGTTCCAGTATGCGGAACGCCTATGCCTATGTTATTCCCGATGACAGAAAATATATTTTATGGCAACAGTATGAGCTCTAGTAAAGATGAGACACAGTTGTAATGTCATTTACCTATGTAGTTTAGGTTTGTCGCCGAGCGAGCGGCTCCGGATATAGGCGGAAGTGACCGACGCCGGGGGATAACGGCTCTTCCGATACGCGACGTCTGCCTAGCCTTCATTAATCGATATCAATGTGCTGGTTAAACTTTAGTAAAGGATAACACTAGGCTGAAAAACGCGACTAAAGTTCGGTGTAACTTTTAAATGGAGGATGACACTGTGCCGAAATTACGTCACGTATTATTGTCTAGAAAATGAACTTCGGCTAGACTTAGGTCGCGTTTTTTCCGCTTAGTGTGATCCTAAACTAACACGGAACATTTGAACGATTTGTCAATTAACTTAGCTATTACGTAGCTGTCTAAGACTAAAAATACGCAGTCATCCTTCATTGCCAACATTTTCATATTAGTCAGATTCGCTGTAAAAATGTTTTCCGCGCGAGTCATGCCTATTTCCTGCCAGTCCTGTCTATTTATCAGCCAGTGTAAAAAGGCCGGCTCTCGAATTTCGCTCATAATTCGATTTCTCCCGCCCCCGCGGTAATTCCGCATCTCAGCGTGTGTTTCGCGTTTGAATTAAAATGTTTATTACGTTAAGCGGAGTTCGCACGAACTCATCCGGGGTGCCCAGCTGAGAGATGTTTTGCGTACGGAATTGGGTTTTTAAACTTTTGCACTTAGAGTTGGATTGGTACTTTTGGTTTTGTCGATGAAATATCATAAATTACAATATTTCGGTAGTCTAGTAGTTTTATAGACAGGAAAAAAACGTTGTCACCTACAACTTATAAACAAAGAAAGTGACCACGGAGTGGGTAGGTACTCAGTCACTTCCACAATACAAGAAGGGAATATGAATTTTATTTTGTTGGATATTTAATAATTTGGCACCTTATCCTTCCTTAATCCCAGTCTAAGCAGCGCAGGTTTGAAGGGGAAGAAATTAAACCTCGAGGATAATGTAACATGGTCTTTGATACGAAAAACTGCAACAGGCAATTCTCCGACTTGAATATCCAACCTTATACTTATTTCATTACTTGGCAACACTGTGCCTGAGTCGCTGGATTTTTATTTCGTTACACCGCCACGCCCATCGCCTGCCCTCGCAACGATTTCACTATCCCCGATGCCACCCCAAATATACCTATAAACCAAATATACGCTTCTGTCACTTGCGTTCCACCTTGCGCCCGGATTATAAGGAACAATATCCAACGCGTAGAACGGAACACATTTCACCCGTGTTATGCGTGTCATAAAACTATTAGCCGCTTAAGCTATTCTTAAAGCGGCGACGTTCTCTCAGAATGTTTATAAGGGTGCGGAAGGGCGCCAGTCGTTTTTTCACCGGCACGTTAATGCCTTTATGGTGTTTTTATGTTCCATTACGAATTATTTGGCCGTGTTTATAATATTTTTTTGTGGCGAGCATTATATTTCATTATGTTTAACACCTTGTTGGGAGCGTTTCAGGACGGTTGGACGTCATATGTCGTCGGGAAATTGGTTTTTAATGTTTCGTACCCTTGTCTATCTTATAATCGAATTTGAGATTACGTATTAGGGCAGTCTACATTACGGCAACACATTAACGATTTTGTCTTAGTTCAGTCTCGGCCCCTATTTGCTTTAATTGTTATGAAGTTGACAAATACAAAACATACACCTTCTTAGAGATATTTCTATTACTCTATATTGCAAACATTACCTTATTGTATCTATGCTAAATCGTGAATATCGATATTACCTACACATGGGTGTTGTCAAATTATTGAAGACTATAGGTACTCGTCCACTTTATGAAGCGTCTTTTGACAGCTCACGCCCATGAAAGTTCGAATTTATTTCGTTTAATTTTCGAAAAAAGAATATTGTTCTTCATGGACGGTTACTGCCAATTCAGTGATGAGCTATGAAAAACGATTAGAACGATTGTGCCCCCGATTACAAATAATCGATAGAAATAAATGCTATGAATAAATCTAAACTTCTTCATAACATGTTCATAAGGTATAATGTATATTTTACATAGAAAGGTAACAACATTTGGATTTAAATTTCTTTTACTAATATGACTTACTTGTTTTATATTTAATTTATAAACTCAAATATATGGATTTATATTTGTTTACAATAAATCTAAGAAATTGTTAAATCAAAACGCATGTTTATCGAAGTCGGTTATTTTTTACGTATCTAAGTCGATTAATGATAATAGTACAATCGGATTGTTGACACATTTGAGATACTATAAGACATCACCAATGTTGTCAATCGGCGACCTGTCAAAAGACGATTCTAGTGGACAGAGTATAGTTTCATTGAAAAGAAGGTTCGTTCCTTTCCATGTCATTTTAGAAGATACCTATCATATATGATAAACATCAACCTTTTGCATCTGTGCAGGGAAAGTAGGTATGCATGTGTAGGTCGCACTTTTAGAGGTAGGTACCTAAGTAGGTATCTATTCGTTTGAAAAGCTTAGCTAAATATAGTTAAGAGTCTGGAAAGTTTAGTGACAAATCAGGCAGACAGTTATTATCTACCCAAGTCTACAAAAAAAAATAGGTATAATTAAACATTAAATCATTACACTAGTCTTAAATATAGTGGATGTATGTAGAACATTTAATTTTAAACGATCGATCAAAGTACCTACCTACTTATCATTTATTCATTTAGTTTTAGTCCTATTTGAATGTAGATAATTTATAATGACCGTAGGTATGCCACAAGAATTAATAAATAAAAAATATATTTTTAAAATAAGTAAGAAGGAACCCAATCTTCTAATTTATCTTCTTGAGAAAAAGCTTGTCGACTTTGTAGGAATAGAACCTAATTTTGAAAATTAGATCATTTATTTAGGTCCAATAAAATCTCCTTCAGAGCAATGAGCTTATGAAAGAGCAGTAAAACTGCTAATATTCAAATATTATTATTATCACAAGGAACTCTCAATTGCCTGTACAACTTTTAATTTAGGTATCTATTTTGAGTCCACCTAAACCTAAAATAAATGTTGGCAAATTTTCCATTTGTCGGAAATCTCGGAGCAGCAATACCGGCAGACAACCCAGCGCTTACACTTGTCTCATACATAACACACAACTCCCACCGAAACTTCCGAACGTCTTTGCTTCCGATAAAAAAAGTAAAAAGTCACCGCACGACATTCCCAAGTGCGCCGACTAAGCAACAATTGGAAACGAAAAAAAAAAGTTTATGCAAATCGGGGAGCCGAAATAAAATGGAGGCGAGCGCATGCGATCGATACGACCTTGTGGGCGGGGCTTGCGTGGGCGGAGCGCGGTAAGAGGCCGGGATTGGCGGGCGCCGCCCACCCCCCACTCGGGGCACGGTCCGTTAGTTCGCCGAGGCGGCCCGGTAGTGCGGTAGTGCGATGTGAGCGTAGTGTCGTGACGATGTACGGTGTCTAGTGCGAACGATGATCACTGATATGTACGCGCCGCTGCCGGCCGGGAACAAGGCCATCGTAAGTTTGTTTTTGTTCACTTCAGATCCATGTGATTGATACTATGCTTTTAGTTTTAAGTGTCTATTGTTTCTAGTTTGGTGCCTAGATTATCTTCTTATTGGACTGGACAGCCGCATACCAGCTTGCTGGTTGCAACCACTACAACTTAATATGTTTGTGTGCCTATAAAAGCTTTTATAATATACCTAGGTAGGTATCATAGAGAAGTGAAGGAAACTCGGAAACATGGATTACAAATAAAATGGTAAACCAAAATATTTACCTACCTACCTTTAAAGGTTTCCCTTGGTCTGATCTAGACCATTTATAAATCAATGTTGATGAATTGTCCCAAAACGGAATGTATCTTAGGTCCTCCTACATAGGTACCTAGATATTTTTTCATAGGCTTTGTTTCATACTTGAAACATAACTGATTCAAATAAATATCATAAGTACCTCCCAACATCAAGTATTTTTTTAAAACTTTGTCATTAAAGTGACAAATTAAGTACCTACGAGTTATTCATGTATATACTCAATCGAGTTTTCTTAATGAATATCTTTGAAAAAAGTGGAAAAAATACTGTTACCTTTAAAAAGACAAAGGCAAATGTGTAGATGTATTTTTTTTTCATTTGTGCTTGTATCCTATAGAAAATTATCAATGATTCCTGCATTAGACTATGGTAATTTCAGTCCAAAGCAAATGCGAACGTTCGAAACATATTTTTTAAATTCATAAAAAAACACTACGATACAATCGCTTCCCTATACATTGCATTTTGATCCTTATGTCGTACGGGATAAAGTTAACTCTCCTTTACAAGCATCTGTTGTTATTGGAATTCAAAATCATCTGCAATTTGTTACAATACAATGATGTAGAATCGTAACACGAGATGATTCACGTTACGTGTAGGCACTTAAGAACATGTTTGAACGCTTTTTTCACCAGAAACAAAAGAAAAATAACAATAGGATGTGTTGAGGAACTTTTTAATATTCTCACGTAATTTTTGAGGCTGGCTGTAAAACTTTCAAAAATTATATGGAGCTTTTTAATATAACTTTAGTGAGTTTGAAAGGAGTATTGGTCATATATGTGAACCGAGTAGGTTGCACCTATTAAGGGACCTAGGAAAAAAAAACGTAGTACCTAGTTACCCGTTATTATTGTATTGTATTATACATATAAACACTAAGATACTTTCACAGTTATTTTTAAGCTGAGGTAATTATCTATTTTCCAATAAAGAACTCACTTATACCTAGTTACCTAGACCTATTTTTGTCTTTTCAACTAAGTCACTTGGTAGACATATTGATTGGTTATTTTGTAGGTTACCTAGACATTTAAAGGCGTAAGTTGTCGGCCTTCCTTCGGTAATTTGACTGTTTAGGTATTTACCTACTACCTTGAAACGCTTAGCCTTTGATATTTATTTAAGTAATTATATTCCATATGGTTCTAATGTTATATCACAGTATGTTATCATCTTGTGTGTGCTAAAGGATTATTTCCATTACACAAAAAAGTGTTTTAGTAAGATAGGGTGGTGTTCAGATTGTTTACTTACCTCCTTTACTAAAAAATTGGCCAAGTGCGAGTCGGACTCCCGCACTGAGGGTTCCGTACAAATTCTATTTTTGACGTATTAAAAAAACTACTGAATAGATTTCGTTCGAACCAATTTTCGTTGGTAGTTTTTATGGTAATGTACATTATATATTTATTTCAGATTTATCATCCTCTTACTTTAGAAGTTAGAGGGGGGGGGACACACTTTTTTCCACTTTGGAAGAGTCTGTCACGCAAAGTATTCACTTAAGAAAAAAATGAGCTTAGAAACCTCAATATGATTTTTAAAGACCTATCCATAGATACCCCACACGTATATGTTCAATGAAAAAAAATATTTTCAGTTTCAGCTCTAACTATGGGGACCCCCCATTTTTTTATTTTTTTTTTCTATTTTCGTATGAACCTTGTTGCGGTTCACAGAATACATCTACTCACCAAGTTTCAATAGTATAGTACTTATAGTTTCGGAAAAAAGTGGCTGTGACAGACTGGCGGACAGACAGACAGACAGACAGACAGACAGACAGACAGACAGACAGACATGACGAATCTATAAGGGTTCCGTTTTTTTGCCATTTTGGCTACGGAACCCTAAAAAGCTACTGTAAAAACCTAGTTTTAATTAAAACAAACCCAAAATTCCCTGAAACTTAGTTACAAACATTTTAAAATCCAAGTAAATACCTAGTAAGAGTTTTATTTATTATTCTTCGGGACTGTATACATAACCCGTGCAAATAAAACATTTCAAAGGGGTTTCACTTCGTCAAACATCATAAGGGCACTCGATCACTCCGCGGGATTCGACGGGCCCCTTCTCTGCCAATTGTCCCACTCTACAGTGAAATCACTGCACAAATCGAATATCCGCAATATCCGATATGTCCGTATCCGAATATAGATTTTATGACGCATTGAATTGAAAGAACAATAAACCATTGTTCAGCCGGCCGGGAGATCCGAACAATCTTTTTCTAATACTCTGATACACAGTATTATTTGGTAATTTTAATGGTGAACAATAGATTGGGCACCGGCATACATCTTATTACCTATCATCGATGATATTAATCTGTTATTATGAATTTAAATAAGTTATTGAAACATTGTACGCTGGATCTTTAGATAGATTGATACTTGTTACATTTGCAGTCGATCGCTACGATCTTTGTAATGTAATTTAAAATAAACGATTGGAGATTGAAGTTAAGTTTATATTACTATGATCACTGACGTATCGACTAGACTTGATTTTGTCATTTGTTTATTACCTACTGACTTATTTTGAGGTAATGTACATGCTAATCTACACTAATAGAAAAAGCTGAAGAGTTTGTTTGTTGATTGTCTGGGAAATGTCATGTGACGAGGAAGGCTTTTAACTATAATATAACACTATGTATGCGGAAACCAAAATCCACGCGGACGGAGTCGCGGGCGGCTGCAAATACCTATGTAATTTGTAGCCATATGTTTTTTACACGGTATCATTTTCAGAGTTTGATACTGTGTAAAAAAACATATGGAACGAAATTGCATCGTTTAAGTCTGAAACTATGTTGAACATAGCCAAAATTGTCAAGAATGCATTTAGCCTACAATCTTCATGAAACCACGCAAATTAACATCAAAATGCGTGGATATTAAACAAGCACATTTCCCGGTCCAAAAGGCGAAAATAAACTTATATAAGTACTACAAACTCGGTCCAGTTATACGGGACTGTCAATCACGTTCGCATCTCGTCTATACATCGGGCCCATTATGCGTGTCTAATAGATTTTTTTAGCTCTCTCCCAACTCCCATTCACGGTGCGCCCAGCGTGAGCCCGTCAATGGTCATTGTGGCGCTGCGACCGACAAACTTTTATTTGTAATGTCCCTAAATGGCTCTCGTAGGGATTAAGGTGATGCTTTGTCATCGCCTCGAGTGTGGATACTCGCAAACTCACCTTAGACGGCATTAGCTAACGCGACTCACAATGCTCTCTCGAGATCTGTCAGTTTAGATAACGCTTTTTCAAATCAACTTTTGCACGGTGGATTAAACTTGGGAAGGCCACTTACAGTTAAAGTGTTTATTTTAGATACGGTTTTTTTTTCTCAGAGGGTTGTATTGTAGTTTTCAAGAAAACGTCCAGTTTGCAGGACACATTTTTGACCACAATATCTGTTGTCTCACGGATTACCTACAGAAAATTGTTATTAGAAAAAGTTTTATCGACAAAAACTCGAAAGCCAATAAAATTAATCATATTTGTGTGTTGGTGAAAGAGTAGCAGTATTGTAACGTTTTAATATTAATAAAATTATAACACCCACAATCTAAATCTGGCAACACTATTAAATCTATATTTGTCCATAAAGTGAAGAAGTGAACATTAGACTCTTTAAAGAAATACAGGCTCAAAAGGGCAAGCACCCAGAGCCGTAAAAACACATATTAAAAAAATATATATATATATTTGTCCACTCACAATGATATATTATATTTGTATGAACAAAATGTTGACAGGCCATAAATATTCTAATGCGTCTTGTAATTAACAAATGCAGTCAAAAGATTCTAATTAAAATATTTGTCACATGACAATTAGAGAAAAAATAAACTGTCGTCTCGTATCACCCTCATAATTCTTTTTTTATCCGCGTTAACCCGTTCATTGACAAAAGGCATTTAAATTAAGCTGTCGAGGAAATTATATTTACTGCGCACCGACATTCCACTCAACCATTAAACACTGTTCACGTGTTCTGTTCTGTGTTACGGATTTCAAAGATGTCGCTTGTAAACATATTTGTTTGCTGAGAAATACAATGTAAATGCGTAAATAAAACGCGAAGTCGCGAACGATTCGATTTATTTAGTTCCTACAATACTACGTTTCAATCGACTTATAAGATAAAACACATATGTATGTATATGTTACACACGGTTTTTGCCTATAAACTCTGTCAGCCTGGACCCAGGCGCGGATCTAGCCCTCAAAAAAGGTTGTGGGCACAGCCACCAAAAATAAGCAAAGTGAGAGTAGGATTGGAGTACGAACTCACTCATGAACAAACACGGACTTACCATGTTTTGATCAATTTTTTAATTTGATTTTTTCACATCTTCAAATGATAACATTGATTACAAACTAAATTACACACCATTTTACATTAAATAACTACCAAAAATTAGCAAAACTGCTTCACACGAGTGAAGATTTATGTTTATACCTTATTCTACTTACAATCACTAAAAATGTAGTACCTATTCTAACGGTGGAAAAAAAATATTTCAAATTTTATTGTAGTATAATTAAATGACACAACTTCCTACTATTTTACTTAACACTAGCGGCCGCCCGCGACTACGTCCGCGTGGATTTCGATTTCTAATAGCCGAAAGCCTTCCTCGTCAAATGGACTATCCAACACAAAAATAATTTTTCAAATCGGACCAGTAGTTCCTGAGATTAGCGCGTTCAAACAAACAAACAAACAAACGTACAAACAAACTTTTAAAGATTACGAGTATAAGTGCGAATATTTAGACGTTTGAATGTTTGCTACTCAATCATGCCTAAACCGTTGAGCAGATTTTGACGAAATTTGGTATATAGATAGACTAACCACTGGATTGAAACATTGGCTACAATTTAGCCTCGAATTCTAACGGGAACGGGAAATACGCGGGCGGAGCCGCGGGCAGTAGCTAGTACTTTATATTAACAAAAACTTTGCAATTCTTTTTAAGGCTATATCCTTGTGACGCGTTTGTGACAGTGCAGTCAGTTACCAACAAAATAATCATGTCAGCGCTAGTTTTTAGGGTTCTGTAGTCTACTAGGAACCCTTATAAGTTCGTCATGTTTGTATGTCTGTCTGTCTGTCTGTCCTAGCTCGTTCTCCGCCGTTTCTGCACCGATTGCCACGAAAATTGGTGGAGAGATGTATACAGATAATTCAAGAATTGGTTTTCAAAATAAATCGAAAAATATTTATTTTTCCCCCCTCCCATACAGCGAAAAGTAAATCCGAAAAAAAAATTCGACTTACCCCATCGTGTGGGGTATTGGTAAAAAGGTATTTTTAAATACAACAAAAATTGCCTTGCTATGTGGAACAAACCCCCCAGTCTCGAGATATATTAATACAAAGTTAAAATTAGAGCCCCCCCTTAACTTTTTAAATACTATTACAAAAATTCTGAAAAAAATGTGCTGCATACCTCCTTTCAACGAAAACTATAGCGAACTCTGTATCATACATAGTTTTATTTTATTTTTATACAACTCGACCAACCCTTATTAAATGGTGTGTCAAGCGGTCATAGATGGGATAGCCATAAGATGGGCCCATCTTATGGCCACGGAACCCTTTCATGGGCGTGTCCGACACGCTCTTGGCCGTTTTTTTTCTTTTCTGGACTTGGGCAGGCGCGCTAGTAGCGCCAAGTGGTCGGTAGCGGCGGCGGAAGCTCATCAGTCAGCCGTTGTTATCATCAGCCTATCGATCTTATCAATAGATCATAATTACAATAAGCAAATTAGGGTTGTGGGCATGCCCACAGTGCCCACAACGGTGGATCCGCGCCTGCCTGGACCTACTTATAACACTCCTTTCACATTCTTATCTCACTTAATAACCATTAATCAGATGATAACAGGCCCGTTGGTCGAGTGGCTAGAGACCCTGGCTACAAAACCAAGGGTCGCGGGTTCGAATCCCGCTAGGGGCAAATGTTTGTGTGATGAACATCGGCATTTGTACTCGAGTCATGGATGTTTTTAAAAGTATTTAAGTATGTCTATCCGTTCCCTAGCTTCCATAGTACAAGCTTCGAGCTTAGTTTGGGGCTAGGCAATTGGTGTGGTAGTCCAAGGCATTTATTTATTTATTTATTATTTATTTATTATTTATAACGGCTGGATCGGTAATTGTTGCCATTTATACAGTCGAAAACAACTTGCTCAATCTAATTACATCGACTCAGATCACTTATAGTACAATTAGATTTGCGATACAAGTTCAGAAGTAGGAACATATTCTTTTTTGGTCTTGAGCTATCCGAATGCTTTGAAGTCAGGATACGTTTGCACCAAAATCTAGGTTTAAAAATTCGATGAAGTCTTTTCGTCGCTTAAATTTCTGTTGACATTCTACCAGGTGGGGGAAATCATATTTACATTATATTTTCAACATTTTAAAATAAGTAATTCATTTTATGCTCATGCATTTAAGTTTAGGGTTAAATCTTTTCGGCAACTATTTGGTAGTTTTAGGGATAACTGAGATTATATTTTTCCAGCCCTGTATCTGTCTGTTTTCCTCATTATGGTTTTTGTCATTGCTCATTAAGTTAATGTAAAATCCGATTTTCAACCTAAGGTTATGAAACGGTGTCTTAACCACAGCTACAAGTGTAGAAGTGTTCAAGTTATTTATGTCGTCGTCTGTCACAGCGCTCGACAAATTCAACAATGCGCCCGCGTCGGTCGGTGCGTTTGACCAAAAAAAAATGTTAATGATGCGCAAATCTGTCACTGCACGTGTTTCAGACGATTTATTCTTGCCGTCTAATTGTTTTGTGCGGAGTTAATTTATTTCTGTCTCGGTATCTTTTGGCTTACTTTGTCCCGGGTTGAGATTGGAATTGTTTGGTAGGTAGGTACTCGGAAGTTGTGGGTTTGTTCCTTAGATGATGCTTTGCTGGTGGTAGAACTTTCAGGGACCAATTGGTTCGCTAAGCGTTCCTGGGCGTTTCACATTGTACCTTTGCCACTTAGGTAAAGTGTAGTCATTGCATCCCTTCAGCAAAGAGGGACACTTGAAATCATACACCCAAATATCAGACCATGTTCCATGAAATCAACATTTAGTCCTTTCTTAGGGTCTTCAGGACCTACTATAATATGAGTAGATACTACGTCCTATAACGTCGTAGATTATTCACCATCATAAAAAATCAGCTAGCATACAGAAAATCGTCTAATTACGCCACTATGATAAATAAACTATTCCTCTCTTCATCACGTCGAATGTTGTAATTACGATCCTAGTGGTTTCCCCGTTCAGGCACACATGGGTCGCAAAAACGCCGCGACCACAGCTACAACTGCAGTTTCCGGCCGCAACCACAAATGACCTTTTAATACTGCTAGTTACAGATGGTAATGTTACCGTTAGCTCCGATAATAACATGGAAATAGCATCTTCAGGTTACGCTTATGTGGGGATCAGTTAAACAGTCACTTAATTGATGTTAATTAGATGGTAGGACTTTTCAGAGGAAATTATGGCTTTGACTATCTTCTAGCAGTATTAATGTGGGAGTTAGTGCAATTGAAATGCATTCAATCTATAGTAAGTAATAATAAAGTTGAAAGGTTCGTTTGTTTGTTTGTTTCTTTGAACGCACTAGCCACAGGACATTGAAAAATTATTTTGAGTTGGATTGTTCATTTGACGAGAAGCTTTGGTATAGGTAATACTATGAGTGCGCCAAACCGAAATCCGGAGACGAAGGCGACCGATAGTTTCAAATATAGAGGGTAGTAGCGGAACGTTAAATTCTTTCTTTTCTGCATGATACATATGTACCTACTAAATAAACTTCTTATTTTCTTTGCTTATGGAAAGTGCTTAAACTAAAATGTTTCCGTAAATATACTCATGATACCGGCACCTAAATGAGTCACCAATCATTATTTTTTAATTTAAACTCAACTTCCCAGTAGTCATTGATGTATAATAACAACATCACGACTACAAGAAGCCGATATAATTATATCAAACGGCGATCCCTTATTAAAGAAGCTACCTGCAATCCTAACAAAACGCTTAATTAAAGATTCTGATTAATCCTCCGATGGCAGTGTACCTGATTACGATCGTTTTACAAAAGCCATATAAAATACGGAGGCAATCATTCGTCTGCCTAAGCAAACATGGCTCTTCAGTCAAACAATCAAAGTCGATGATTAAGACTAAACGAGCCCTTTGTTGATGCCGCCTCTAATATTGCTTTTGCTTTAAGAAAGCTAGCTTTGGTGTTTCGAGAAGTATCCTTAAGATTGGTAGTAAACGAAGAGGAAAATTCAAATACCTATAGCCTGAATATTAAAACTAAAATTGAAAGAAGAAATCTTAAAATATGAAAATGTTGTGTTGTTAAAATGTTTATGAACACATTCACTTGACCATTATAAACCTTCCACATTGTAGTTGTATGGAAAATATTGGGCGAAACATAAATTAAACTGAATTTAAATGCTACTAAATAATTTTAAAAAAAAGGAGCTGAAAATATTATGGCCGTTTCAAAAAATGTTCTAAAAATTCTTACTAAAATACGTAATCTATAAAATATTATATTGCTTTATTTACTTACAATAGAACTTAATAAATCATCTGATCAATTTTCAGAAGTTACAATTCGACTTCTCTAATACACCCTCATAACCAGCCCTCGACTGTACAGACAGTCATTAATGTCATCGAAATCATTCTAATCGGCTCCCGTAATACGTCAATATTCGATTGTGCATCCTATAGGGTTGGGCGTAGGTTGTTTTTTGTGAGGTCAGCGTGGTTTTGCAACTCATTGCATTAGCTTGCTTGTTAGTGTTGAGAGATGCGCGGGCGCAGTAATGAAGCCGAGGTGCAAGTCACGCGGCGCCGTCAGCGCGTCGTCGCGTCAATACGTGACGGGCCGACAACGGAGAAGGTTATTTTCGAAGACGCACCACTAATTAATGCCGGCCGATGATAAAGCAGCGGCACCTTTGTTCCATTGTCGATGGCAGGTATAGGTACGGGTACGATGCAATTTCTGAAGTCTTTACAATTGCAAGGTCGCGTGGATTTGTACTGTAGAGGTTTGATGAATAATATGATTATGAAAGTTGCAGAATGTCTGTAACTTTTGAGGTCTACCACAGTTCTGTCAACAGAGAGACCTTAGTAGGAGATGAGTGTACCGAATTCGAGAGCACTACATGCTTATGTAACTGTTGACTTCTTCTTACCAATTAATTAAATACCGTAGCAAATTAATTCAACTTGTCTTTTAGAATATCGCTATAAAAACAATGGTATCTTCTTAAAACAGTCACATAACTTCGATCAATCAACCAAAACACCCGACCAAAACGCACTTCAAACAATCATTAATTCCACTCTTTTCTTTGACATAAACGTTCCACACACGCCACCAGGCGGAGGAACAATTAATTTAACACTTAACCAGGCTGACAATGCGCGACCCGGCGCCCCGCGGCGACCCCCCGCCGTCAGATATCGCCATTCATGAGGCCACGTGAACCACATCTTGGATCCTCATCATAACAACGGTTCGGGACTATCGGATTGAAGTGACTGGCGATTTTAGGGCCGAATTATAGGCGAAGATTTCTTGGTTGATGTTATGCCTGGAGTCTAGAAAAGGTAGTTTAGGGATAACTTATGGTGGAAGATTTATGTAGAAAAGTGCAATTCATGAGCATTTTACCTTTGCTGATTTGTGAAGTAAGTTCTAGATTAAATCCTATTTAATACATTTTGAAACAGAATTGGGTCACGTACCTACATCTTTGCAAATAATTCATATCTTATTTACATCAATAAAGGAATTATAAGTAAACTTTTTTAAAACATGTAGCATTGTCTACTTCTGTTACATTGAAACTTAATTCTGATTTATTAACCTATGAATTACCCCACATGACAAATGGGATGTTGCGACCGCACGCGACCACAATAAAATCGCAACAATAAATCGCAGCGCATTACTACCATCCGTTTCGGAGACACGAGGAAATTGCCACTGTTAACTGTTGCGTCCGGCTTTTGACTGTAAACTTTCCGTTTGCAATTTGCCAGAGTAACTATTTAGGGAAGATGAATTCGGCCTCATAGACGCTAATGCAGATAACATTTCCTGTTGTCGTTGTAAAGTGGAGCGATACATTAACATTTGGACATCACATGCATTTGTTTCAATACAAAGTAAGAAGCTAAATCACCATTATTGGTACGGGAATGTTGACATACCTACTTACCTACCCTATTTACTCTTTCTTTGAAAATAGCCGAGCCTACACAGGACAGTGACTTAATTAGGTATCTAACAAAATATTCATAAATAACATTGGAAATAAATTCAATAAAAAATCAAGTCAGTCTTCATTAATTATTGTTTAGAAGTTAAAAAACATTTAAAAAAAATTACAAATTTTCTGTGTATTTAGGAAATTAATATGCATGAATATCTTAGATTTTTTTTCGGTTCATTCAAAGTTCATTTTCAAGGTTTAAAATTCATTTGAAAATACATACATACAAACCCAACTAAATTTCATATCGATGAAAAACGGAATATATCTGAAAAACCACACCATTTCTTCTCCATCAATATTAGATCCAAGCGACCCGTAGCTCTCGGAGGGTGCGGAGAGGCTATTAAATGCAGTGACGTCACTCCCGTCATGAATCCCGATGATGTTCCTTTAATAATTATCTCTACGCCCAACATTAAGATACAGGGTGTAATTATGGAGGATATTAACGCAGTTCATTCGTTTTGTCTGGTTCCTTTTGGTTGCGAGTAATGTTAATATTTTTACAATTAATGAGTGTGCAATTACCTGAAAGCATTTAGAACATAAAGATGGACAATTGAATCTTTGCATTGCAAATCTGATCTTAATTTAAAGTCCTATTTTTGACGATTATGCTAAAAGCCCCAAAGCTGTTTAGGGTTCGTGCGGCACATATTAGTCATTAGATCCCATTAAAACAGTAGGCCAGAAAGTCCTTATAACTAAAAACAGCTGCTGCGTTAAATAACATTCGAAAAATCCCTGCAAACGCATCCAGCATAAACTACAAATGACGACGACCATAAAATTTCGTGAACACAATGTACATCAAGTTCGTAAACCCGGGCTACTTGGAGGGCACCATTAGCTCCCTCGAGGGCCATATTTCACGGCCCACTCCCGTGAAGCGGTTCCATGAATAAACCGGCGGAGGGTTAAAACCCGCAGTCGTCACGATTGTCACACACATTGTGAAGCAACATTTTGATTTATTTTGACTTCTACTGCCGGTAATGTGTACACTTTAATGGGTAACGACTTATCCTTTTTGAGTTTAACTTTAATTCTTATGGCTACTTAAATTAAAATAATTTTAAACGGGCTCAGATGCTTGATTACATTGTAAGCGATACACTGTTCATCCAAGTTTCACTTGTCAACGCAACTGCCTAAAATATCTTGGGCCAAGATGATTTAATTCTTATTATACTACTATAATTATTAACGTACTAAGAAAGAAAATGAATATCAAGCAATTATTTTACTGTAAACACTTGTGGCCAAAACGTCAAATTATGATAATACCTTCACACGCCTACCTATCTATTAATTCAGCAAATTAAATACTTGTAACTGGACGGTGCGTTGGCAGCTGACAACTGGAGTAATAAAGTGTGGTCAGTGCGGTCAGGCCATTCAACGGTGATGCGAATGCATTCATAGTTAAAACACCGCAGACGTTTAAGGCTATTTGGCACCGTTTACCACCTACGTTATGTTTGAACATGCATTCACGTCGGGATCCTACCGCAGTGGTTAATGCTAGGTACATGTAGGTTACTCTAATATTATTTAACGGGACTTAACGCGCTATTAATTCTGGAGTAGGTCAATGTACTTATACCTACTACGAGTACTTTCTGATTGACGTTTCGGCTGCGTTAAAACAACAGTGGTCGCAAGCGGACTAGTGGAGCGTCTTCTGCTTCAGCGTGGTTGAGAATCTTGATCGTCTACCCCCAAACGTGAATAAACGCGAAAGCTTACCAATCGGCACTACGTACTAACGCTTAATAGCCAATACAGATGAAGAATCCAAACCTGTCAGAATGAACAGAATTAGACAGTTAACAGCATTCAAGCAGCCATTCAGAATGCACGTGTGCACAAGTTGCGTCAATTCAGAGCACACAATCCGATAGCACAATCACATTGAAATTCCCGTGCAATCGTATATCCAGGGGAGTAAGATTGACAATCGAATGACGTTTACTACTTGGTGCATAGAGTGAGCCTATGCTGGTTGCAAATGAAACAAGCCACCGGCCGGACGTGTGGAAACGTTTATGCCAATTTGCGTACCTCCTTGCACTGCGACTCACTTGTAGACGGTGATTTGAAGTGTTTGACGAGACGGGAAACACGTATCAGTCTAGAATACCTGTGTAGTTGTGAACGGACGGTATTATCATATTATGAGTGGTACAAGTCTCCTATCGTGCGCCAAGGAGATGGACGTGGGTATCAATTTGGATAATGCCACCGCTACCCCTTTTCACTGACATTACAGCCTAATCTAGCCGTAATGCTAATTGGCTGTACTCTGCTCTACTATTTCTCAGTCAACTTAATTTATATATTTAGTTATAACAAACTGTAATCACAATTCTTAAGGTTACTGTGGTTGGTCTACCTTGAAACTTGTCCATAAATATACGAATACCTAAAGTATCTACTTGATTCCTGTATATTTGAAAGGAATTTTAAAATACCTAGATTTTTGTTACAAGTGAAATTATCATTTTAAACAATAGGCATGTCTTTGTTGCTGCATTTGTAACCAACCGTGATATCTACATAGATAACGAAAGTAAACTATTCGTTTTACGTTAACATAACTAGTAGAAAAAAAATGTACACTGGCATCTAACAGAAAACTCAAGCCATGTCCGAGATTAAAAAAAGTGAAAAAAACCGAGGTATCAGTGACAGTGTCGACAGGGATCTCGCGGTGACTCGGTATTATGATAATGCGCGATCGCTCGCCCGATCGGACACAATTGAATTAGCATGCCGCGCGCGGCGGGCGGTCCGGCCGGCAGTCCGCCACGCGACCGTCTATGTACCCGTTACATACACTAATCTATCGACCACATCTTATATTGTACGTGGTTTAGAGAAAACTGATGACCTATTCAGTGCCGTGGTGATGGCTAGTAGGTATGCTAATTTCGAGCTGGTACGTCCACATCGCTAGCAATCTATACTGATATAATACTAACACTTATATAATACAGCTGTAGGGTTTGTTTGTTTGTTTGATCGCGCTTTTCTTAGAAACTACTGGTTCGAATTCAAAAATATTTGCGTGTTGGATAGTCAATTTGTCGAGGAAGGCTTTAGGCTATAATGTATTACACAATGTGTGTGCGGAAACCGAAATTCACGGGGACGAAGTCGCTGGCGGCCACTGGTATTTTCATAAAAGTTGACCGTATGCATTGTTAAACTCCTCATTGTTTTGACCGAGGTTTACATTACTTGGTTAATTAGTTTCAGTATTTTTGTGTTCTCTCATAATTTCCAACAAAACTACCTTCTAACATTTGAATTAGGATCTATGCATGTTCATAATTTGCATTAAAAATTATCACCGACCGATGTTGCCAAGCAATTTCTGCATGTTTTCAGTTATGCCAAACGTTCCGCATAATACCGTGTAATTTACGTTATACCTACCTAATATGAATAAAATGCGTGAAGTCCGTTATCTTAATTCAATGTTATTTTGTTTTATATCCATTTCGTTTTATGGGACTGCTTTTCCTTTTAACTGTTCGAAACAGCAGTGTAATTTAATAATAAACTGCGATAACCACAGTAATAAATTCCTTTCATCGCGCCTAAGCATCGCCATGGAACGTGCTGAAACGTTTCCATGACAACTCAATGGCAATAAAACTGAGCATAATCGAAACAATACGAGTTATAATAGGCAAAATCACGGAAAGAAACTCAACAACTCGGTAATCGATTCGGCGAAGTGTTGAAAAGTGGCGAAAGCTGTTCTCAGGGTACGTACCGCCCGCGGGCCCTAACCGTACCCGCGGTTCTTACCGCGATTACATTCATCTAGCGGGATGCAAATTGAATTATGGGACTTTTTGTGCCCGTTCAATTGTCTGATCCCGTCGCTTTGTTCTTCCGCCGCTGTAACTACGTGACGATTGAACACTCGACGCCTCGTAATCGCCGCCATCTCCGCGATTGTTCCACACCACCTCGCTTATCGTCACGCCAAATTATAGTGTTTCGCTTAAAATCTAATTGTTGCTATTGTTACGGGCAACAACTCATTCTTGAAATGTTTCGTTTACGATATCGGAATCTACGCACTCCCGCGCACCGGGGTAATTAGCTGCGGAAAGACCAATCTCCGCGATCATGAATAAGAAATATCGTAGAAATGATAGTCCCTGCTACGTGTAATTGGAAAGAAATACTTGAGTGCATAATAATTGTTCGTTTTTATGAGTCGACTGCGCTATGCCGTTGTGGAGTCTTTGTGGTTTAGGCCCCGGGGCTTGTGCGGTGGTAATTTTCTCAGCAATTAATATCCTACGCCGTTCAATTAGTTAAATGTAAAAAAATGTGAAACAGAAGTTGAAGAAAATTACGAAGCCGCATCCATTGGAACATTTCCACGGTATTATGGGAGCGACTGTACTGGATTAAATGTATAGTAATGATTGCGGCGGATGGTGTAGTGACATGTGTCATTGTGCTTTCACGCACGCACGCCCCTTTCTGTTCGAAAAACGTAACCACCCTCAGGTTGACGTGTCGCGGTCCGTCACATGGACATTAGCGCGACGCTCACTTCAAAGATAAAAGCTAAATGCGCCGCGTGGGCGAATAGAAAACGGATCGCCTACGGAATTCTCAATTTTCATATCAAATCGACAGGCGAGCAAGTTGATGGCTTGAAACGAGCGAGCCGCAGCGCCTGCGGCGATGTGTTTCGACCATTTTATTTGTTTGTTACTATCGTATAAATGGAGCTAATTATTATAATTTCAGTGGAAATTACTGGCATTAAGTTGCTACCAAAAATACGTGAGTTTAACGACGTTTTCTTGGAAGTGTCGGGCGAGAGACGCGGCCGACGGCGCTGTCGGCGCGCACGCAACACTCGCGCGCAACCTTGAACTGGACCCGATACTACTTAACAACCACTATTTCCATTGCATTTGCGATTTCTCGTCTCGTGTCAATTTTAATCTGCCTCAACATAAAACTGTTTAAATTACCTCGGTTCAATAGCCCTTAATTAACGTCATAATTTAATTAGACACGAACGTTTTTCCTTTTAATTAGACTTGGTATTTTGTTTGCGTGATTAGATTTATTTTAAAATTGTTACTATCATATCGTTTCTGATTATGTTTGATGACCTAATGAAATTGATACAATCCAGATCAATAAAAAACTAACCTACAACAATCATGTTTCTTTACGCCTGACGGCTACGGAGACCCTCATCTCACGGGAAGCGTACATTGATACGCGTCACGTATGTGTAGATACATAAAGATTTCGGCAGTGTAAATGTTACAAAGAGACAGAACAAAGGCACCATAGAAGGGGGTCCCTTGTTTCGATTCGGCGGTCGTTTTTTTCTCGTACTGAAACTGGTTTAACAAATTGGTGCTCCTATTATCTGCCGGCGGTGAAGGTCGGCCGTCACTTCAACATTTTGGAGCAAATTCCGACACGCAAAATATTGCCCCACAATTTCATATGAGCCGGCGAGCTCTGAAATTGACTCCGTCGCATTTGTTTACAAAACCAGTGCACAAAATTGACCCGATTCAGAGACAAATTACAGAAGTTGTCATGTCATTGTCTTCCCTTATTTGTCTTGCATGAATAATATGATAGGTATTCATAAACATGTTTTATTCATGTATTTAACAGTTATTAAACAAACTTTTATTTGAGTTTTAGAATAAGAACAACCAAGGTACATTTTATATGTTCGTGAACATGTTTAACTTTGATTAGCTTAGATTTCCTTATAATGTTATTCAAGACACACATGTTTGTTTTTAGTTCTTTCCTAAAATATTCTCAGCCATTAGACCCGGTACCTACAGTATTATTCTTTTGTTGCTGGCAACACTAGACAGGGCAAATGCGTCCATAAAACTGGACGTATACATGCATCCAACCGCGCCTCAGGCAAGTGGGGACGAGCGGGGTATTACCACACGATTTCATCGACTTATCAAATTTGAGCTCACATTACCGGCGTGATCTTAGAAACATGTTTAACATCATTACAACTTGTATCGCTTTACGTGATCGAATTTGCATACATTGAAATAAATTGTAGGTTAGTTGTGTTAAGAAGTTGAATTTCTCGGAAGATGTGTTGAATATTTGTTTTAAAACGCCATTTGTTAATAATGATGAAGTTTTTCGTTGTCAATCATCATTGTCAATATATAGACTCTGATTTTAAACTTGTTTAGAAATATGTGTTTAGCTCCGCTGAAGAAAGTCAATATTAGGTAGCATTTCATAAATTAAATTATGTCGTCTTCATAAAGTATGTCCGAATATAATGCAGAATTCTCCAGTCTTTACATGTGAAAACAGGAATAACCCATTACAAAAGCCAAAGTCAATAGCAAACCTATAATGAAAAATGAACTTTAAACTCTAATATATCATATGCCAAAGGCCACCGTAGTCGATAGACCATAACAATTTCAAATCCGTACAAAAAGTGACCGGCAACGCACATGTCGCGGTCGAATCGAACGCACATGCGCGACAAAGGCCCATGCGTCACGAGCGGGTTTTACACCATTCGATCCTATTGGTAACGGCACGGACAATATCAACGCCTCGATTTAGCGGTTTAAGTACCAGGCCGTAGGTCGAGGTCCTGGGTTCGATTCCCGGGTCGGGAAAAGTTGTGTCGGTATTTCCGAACACAGGCCAAACATGATTTTTGACTTATGTCTAATAATGACATTGCTATTATCTAGCTGTTTGTACGTCGTAGTTTTACGCAACAAATTCTATCCAACAAAAGTGTCTTATTTAAGACACTTCGAGATTATTGCGATGATTTTTACTTACTGGATCGGCAATGGATGGATGGATTCTGTACATTACATCTCTATGCAATAAACTCCATACGACAATTTCTTCGACACAATTCCTCCAAAACACACAGGACACCGGACCTTATAAACCGCCCTGCAAGCAAGCGGGTCGGTGCGGTAATTTCCATTGAAATAAATAATTTGTTTCGGCTCAATTTGAGGAGCACCGCACCATGTGCCGCGTGAAGCGCCTAATGACCGCCGCCGCTAACTAGCGCGGTTTCACGCCCGGCGACGACGATCACATCCTCGGTTTGACGGCTATCGAGGGGCCACTCAATTACGGAAAGACTATAGTTCAAACTTTGTTGGCTTAGAATGTACGTAAGACCAAGCTATTGCTATGAACCTTTGAACGTACGAGATGTAATAGAAAAGATTGGTCACCCTTTGGAATTTTTAAGATGCTTTCTAGAGCACTGCTGATGAACAAGAACAGATATAGTACCTATATAAGCAGTAATTTGCTCATGTGCCAAAAATGTAGTAAAACGACTTACGACTGTAAGATGGGGTTGATGAAGTTAGATTAAATTTTCCTGCTTTGTCGCAAAACGAAAATGAATTCGCATTGTTCCAGCAAATTCAAACCTCGTCGTCGTGAGCTCCGTGTACATCGTAACAGTGTACCAAGAAAGGCCTGAAGCGCGTCTAACGCATTCCAGGAATAGACCCAAGGCTCCGGCAGACTGGCCGGCCATGGCTCAATTTTAGAGCGGCCTGGAGCGCATAATGGCCGCGCTAACCAGCGTGGTTTCACGCCTCGCCACCGAGGGTAGGCAGTTGTTACTCGTTACTACAATTTCGAAAGCCTAAATTAAGTACGTTGGGGAAAAAGTGGCACGTGAAATTGTGCTGTAGGTACTTGTACATGAATGAAAAAAAAAAGAGATTTCAATGTAAACATTTGTACAATCTAATCAGTCTTTTTTCCAAAATGTGATTTGAGACATATACAGTTGAATACAAACCGAAAATTGCATAAGTAATTTTTACACATTAAGAAGTATTCTCAAAACCATGCCTCAGTCATCATTGTGACGTAAACTACCATATCAAATGATAAGTTACGTTGTCGACAGTAGGCGTAGTATGTCAAAACTCTTCAATACCGTCCAAATAATACAATTAATTAGTGACATTTGCATGCAATCAGCAGGGGACGCTTTACACACGACTGAGTACAGTCGCGTGCACAAACGAACGCCTAATGTGGAAATAATGTCTTAGGCTCATTATCTTTTACTTAATCCATGCACGATATTACTTTTACAACACCGGACTTTGAAATTTCGGAGAACTCGTAGGCTTGTCGATTAGTCAACAATATACGTGTTTACATTGTGGGAATCAGTGATACGAGTAGCCTAGTTATTTCTTTACATTTTGAAATGTTCAATAGACCTATGTAAATACAAACAGAGTAAAGTCGCACTTACATAATCCCTGTATCTTTTTCTTATCTGGGCAACTGCTCAATACGATGTTTTCTTGGTATCATCTAATTAACACTTCACTCACATCTAGTATCATCTTAAAATCGGTAAGTAACAGGATTAAATTATATTGAAGCTACATATAATATAATCGATAAATACGACTTTTAAACAATGAGTTATTCGAAGAGTTTTCATATTTATCCGTTCCAAATTCCGATTGTATTGAATATTCAAACAACGGAAACATGCCCAATTATTCCTTTCTAAGGGTGTCTAAACAACCCAATTAGAGTTGAAACGAGGATGTGACATCGAATTACAAAATAATTCGTCGCCAGTAGAAGCTAATTACTTACAGAGAAGGGTTTCGTCTATCACTTGACACCATCGACCCGGTCGATGACTGCCGAAATTATGACAAATACGTCCAGAGACATTTTCTCTTATCCTCACTTTATTTTATTTTATTTATTTAGAACAACCAACAAGAATAACACTGAACTAAAAATTAACCTAATGCTAGATACAGGATTAAGGCTAAGTGTTTTCTTAATTATAGGTTGCCACAGCTTGGAAAGTGGACTGTGCAATTTATCTTAAAATTAAAATTAACTCCAAACATTATCTATCTCTGAACTAAATATAAGTAACTAATAGTAAAGTTAAATTGAAGCAATATGCTTTAAAACTTTATTTTTAAATGTAGAAAGAAAGAAGAAAGAAAGAAAATACATTTATTGGCAAAACCAAACACTCACAAATACACAAAAATTAAAATAATAAAAACAGTTCATACATATAAAAAACAAAGATCAATTTAGCAAGAATCAAGGTACATATTGCTGATCTGTGTACGAATGAGACAGCTCAGATCTGTGTAGGTATTTGTGTTTGTGTGTGTGTGCATGGTATGCCAATCAGGTCCGTACCTCAGCATGAGTTACTACGGCGGCATAGTACACCACCGCGGCAACGCTGTTGTTCTGGCAGGACCTGTTTGGAGTGGCGCGGCGTATAGGGCATAATATATACATATTTAAAGATATTGATAAAAAAATAAATAAATACATAGCTTAATAAATAATGCAAAGAAATAAGGTACATACTGAGAGTTATATAAAACAAAATAAAATTATAATAAAGAATATGAAGTGTGCAATATGAGGAGGAAAAATAAGAACAATACAAATATTTATTTTGAGCATTCGTTTAACTTCGTGAACATCGAAACGTTAAAATAACGCACCGAGTGACAGGAGACGTCACAATCTCAACTCAAACCACATTTTGCCACGTCGGCAGCATTAATGCACATGCAAATATGGAGATTTATGTTATTTGAACCGGTCGGAACAAAGGTGAATGGGTACGCGCCAGGACAAGGACGGAGTGAGAGTCGGAGAGAGGAATTATGGGTAATAGCTAGCCTCATGCGGCGCATTGGGACGGCAAGCCACACTACGCGACGTGAAAAACAAGACGGTAGGAATGTCATTTAGAGCTTTTTTGGCAGTCAAGTAGATACTTTTTGAGTTTTTTCCTAAACGCCCCTTTGATTTTCAGGTAAATGTACGTGGTGTATTGGAAAAAATGTCGATATCACAACTCTTATGAAGTCGATTGTACTTCCTCATCACTCTATTCATGGTGGCGTGGTGACCCAAATTGCTTTTTGAGCCAGCGATGAAAAAGGGCACATATCTTTCGCGGCGTGGTAATTTATTTGGGACATTTAAGGACACGGTTCTTAGTAAGTCAGGACTGTCCACTGTAGAATTGATGATCTTATAAAGGAACATTTGATCTAAGTACTGTCGGCGCGCCTCCAACCCAGTTAACTTGAAAAAGTCTAGGCGGCTTCACTTTATAAAATGTGTTCATTATTTCCTTGTGTTGTATGTTATTTAATTCAACAACACAGTAAAACTCCTATTAACTATATTAGTTTCAATTGTAAACGCGGTTGTAACCTCTGCAACGTTATGTTATGGCGTAGATAATAAAATAACCTAATGTAGGTACTTTACTATTATGTGTGATTACGAACTACATAGCACAGTTAAAAAACGTAACCTTGTAGGAAAAAATGTATGAAATATTGAATTGTGACGTCACATTTCTGTCAAATCAATACTCTTTTAATTTCAATTAGCTGTAATATTTTTTAAATGCTCAATAGTAACTGTGGGATAAAAAGTTGTGCTTAATTTTTGATTTTGTCTTTAATGTTAGAATGCCATAATTTATTTCGTATGCAGTCAAATACCCAATTGCATACGAGAGTAGCATAATTCTGTGCGAGCATCAAAACCAACAATATGTCATAAATTGTATCACCGCGTTAGTTTGCATTAGAATGCGTCTGTCAAGGGGGACTGGGACTGTTCGCCAGCTAATTCAAGCTGAAATAATTCGGTAATGTTTTCTGAATATATTTATTTCTACCGGACAGAATCAAAACCCTCCTTTAGCTTTGCCATATTCGGCTAAAAATAATAGGTACCTACTTTTCTCGATCATTGATTCGATGACACGATTGCACTGATTATTTTTGTACTTGTCAAAGTAAGGTGGATGAAAACTAAAACCTAGGAAAATATAGCAACTTGAATGACCACAACACCTTATGTTTTTAATATATTAAAAAATATAAGCTAAGATAAATCTGTCATAACTACCAAGGCATAAGTCTTGCCGCTACCGGTAAGCGCTCTGCCCTCGTTTTATTTATTAATTACTCAAAGTCAAAGTCAAAGTGGTTTATTTTGCCATTTGATTTACATAGAAATTCTTTTGCACGATATCTTTATACTTATTAGTAAAACTTTGTAAACAACATTGACTTATAATATATTTGATTAAATTTGTATTTAAAATCATTGGATAATCAGGGATAACCCACAACGCGACTTAAATAACACCCTCGTACGCCGAGGGGCGCCGGTTCGGCGTACACTGGCGTTCAGTTTCACCCGGAATTAACTCGATAATGCCGTAATTGCACAATTAGCCATCGGCAATTTGCTCTCGGCTTATCGGCCAGTGAATTACGATCGGAATGTGACGCTTTAAACTGTACGACGTACGAACTAGATCGAACTACGGACGCATGGTAGTTCGATGCAAAACCACTACTGAGATATCGTGTATAATACAAAGCTAAGTGTTCCATTTGCTACATCAAATAAATAAATATCTCCGGACATTATTCACACAGCGCCATCTAGACCAAACTAAGCATTAGCTTGTGCTATGTGTGCCAGACAACGGATAAACATTACTTAAAAACTTTTTTTTGTGACACATACATATTATACATAGAAATACCCAGACCGATACAAACAGACATGTTCATGCACACAAATATTTGAACCGTGCGGGGATCGAACCAGCGACCTTTGGTTTAGTAGCCGACTTCTCAACCATTACACCAAACGGCTCGTCGAGACAGACATAAGATACACATTAAAGTGGGTTTGAGGTGGTATTAATAGTATGTAGCACCCCGTTGGGGCATTGCAATATATGTAGGTACAATATAGGTCGGTTGTATAAGTGTTACAAATATCAATACCCCAAACATCTTATAATTATTATTGTTCGAAATTTTAATCAACACAAAACCGACAGTTACGAGTATGTGAAGATATTTAAATCTCAACATTCTCAACCCACGTGTAAAAGAGCGACTTCCTGCGTAAACAATAATGAGTCTGTTTTTAATGGTTTTTGCATCTTTTTATTGGTGAATTGTTTTTATTGAGGTGTTGATTTGTTAGGTAAGCCTTGAATTTGAGTATTTGCCTACCCGAAAGATGATTAAGGATATTCATCATTGTTATTAATATGCAAGCTTTTATTCTCGCTAGTAACTTTCCCTGTTAAAATCTGTCTCTCCCAAGCTGGTCCCTCATATCTAAGGATCGTGGCCAGCACTGAGTATCTGTGAAGATAAATGAGTTGAGAAAAACCTATCTATACTAATATTATAAAGAGGAAAGGTTTGATTTTTTGTTTGTTTGTATGAATTGAATAGGCTCCGAAACTACTAGGCAGATTCGAAAAATTCTTTCACTGTTGGAAAGCTACATTCACCCAGAGTAACATAGGCTATATTTTATCCCGGAACGGGAAGGAGTTCCCCGGGACGCGGGTGAAACCGCGTGACGGGCCGCTAGTATTTTATATAAGGTAAGAGAACTCACTGAAAAGATAAATGTGAATACCCTTTCAAACTTGTAACATTGTTACGAAGTTATTTAGGTACCAGAGTCAATAGTCCAATAATGACAACAATTCGCACTGATGACAACAGTACTGACATTTCCGACTTTATTGATATTGATAACATCAACAATGTTTTCAATCAACTTTGTTTGCAAAGCCTTTGTGCAAATACAGCAATGAATGTCATTCGTATGACATGAAATAGAATATGCATGAGTTCCAATACACATGAAAACCTTTACTGCGGCTACAAATTACATAGATAAACGGATTAATTTTATTATAAGTGGATTATTAATATGTAGAACGACATCATGGTAATTTATATTACAAAATTGCTTCCATACTATTTACATAGTTACTGCATTTTACATAATAAGAAACACGTATATCAAATGATAAAATGGCATACGGTTTTCTTCGTAGTTACTCACAAATGTTTTATTTTTATTTTATTTTATTAAAAGATTCACAGCTCTTGTCATAAAATAAAATACCCATAGTATCCAATCCCAAAGTCTTACAAAAACTTTTATACTTTACATATTGGTATAAAAATAGTGCGCTCTACTCAGCCCGATCCTCGGCGACTCGCATCCAGCTCTTGCCAGCCATCTTGCGCAGATCGTCACTGCACCTGGATGGAGGGCGTCCTACACTGCGAATTTTTGGACACTTCCTTAAATGCAGTATCCACTCCAGAACTCGTCTGCCCAAACCTCGTTTTTCTTTAAAAAATAATTTAAATTATAATGTTGAACACTAAATGTGAGAAATTCTACAACAAACACAAAACAGATCAGGTATACTTATACTTATTATATGCTATAATAACGTGAATTAACATTCCACCGTCGTCGCGTCGTCGTCTCGAGTACCGTATCGATCACGTGGGACGGCGATTAGTCGTATCATTTTCAATAACGTGTTGTCGAAAAATATTAGCTCATAAGTATAGTTATGATTTTTATGAAATACAATTTGGTCGGTAACGACTTCACGATCATCTTAATAACACGTCGAGGGCTAAGCGTTTCGCCTGAATATTCATTTTGGTTCATCATAATTTTGGTAGATAATTTAAAATTATCCAATCTGCGCCATGCCGGCTCTTACTCTCCGACATTTTACCACGATCTCTCACTATCACGGTCTTATGTCTCTACACTTAAGATCGATTATCGCATAAACGTCAGCATCCCGGATAGCTGGCGACCGGTACCACCTCCAATTATCGCGATTTATTGCTTCTCACGTTAATTTAATTATTTCACTCTACTTTATTTTCACGCAGTCGTTTATCGGAACCGTTATCAAATGATTTCAGTTCAAATAAATAATTACTGCCAGCATTTGATTAATCTTCTAGATGTAGGTCTAACCTGCAACGTTATTGGCAAAGCCAATCATCGTCTTCAAATTAAAAACCGGGACTTTATAAGATTAGATGACTTACAGTTCTAAATTTATTTTCATCAACTATTAATTTAAAACATAAACTCAACATTCCGAAAATAAAGCTGCACACAAATCATTTTAAGACCATTAAATTATTTCTATGAATACCTACTCGTTGTACCTACCCATACAATTATAATGAACTTGTCAAAATATCAGGCACAGTTTTTTCACAATAAAGTACTTGTAGTCAAATTATTTTACCTAATTACAGCTTCCATGTCCATCTCTTTATTAAAGTTACACAAAACGTAGTCGGTTAGTTGCGAGATAGCTCGAATTTTATCTCAGACAAAACCTGATCGCAATCCATTAGAATCTGATTCATTTAACCGCTCGATCGAAGGTAGTTTTCAAGAGCAGGAACATAATGGCTATAATTAAAAGTATGCTCTCATGAGACATTGTGCAATATTGTACGGAGGCAGCAAATTGCGGTCTATTCAATGACCCAGGCGTGTCGGCAATTATGTAATCCGATACACTTAGTCATTGATATATCCGGCCTCCTTTCAAATTCCTATTAGACTAACTCGATCTGACTGTATTGACAACGAATTAAGTTGATATTTGATTTATTATATGTTGGTACTGAAATTATACGTCAAGTATCAACGGCTTTGGGTGGATTGAGAGGAAACAAGTTATTCGCATTCGTGCTCTGATTTTAGTCATTATTATTTTATGTGATTTTATTGGTATCTACATTCGTTATGTCTTGCATCTATTTTCCAAGGCCGGAAGAACTAATATCTGAGTATTTTTTATATATTTGTATCCTCCACACTATAACATGAGTCTATTTAACAGGAGTAGCGATTTAAAATGACTTATCAAACAGAGTCCAAATTACTCTGCGGCACTCAAGAATACAAACAAATCTCCTCATCTCGTGAAGTAAGCTAGCGTAACACATTTCGCCGCCCGTCTACCTGACCTGTGATACTACAATTTTGTGCTCGCATTAGGTAATCTTGTTTTATTTCGTCTCGTATTTTTTACGACAAAAGATCTTCGTCATTTTTGACAAGGAAAAGGCCATCAACATTGTAATGCGGCGGTGGCGCCGGCGTGTCGGCCGCGAGGCGTCATCCGCACTTTGATCCAATCTCCGGCCCGGCCGAGTTGACGACCAATTACTCGATATCACTCTGGTTCGGCTTTC
The DNA here is from genome assembly GCA_958496325.1 of Nomophila noctuella. NCBI lineage: Eukaryota > Metazoa > Arthropoda > Insecta > Lepidoptera > Crambidae > Nomophila > Nomophila noctuella. The sequence goes on from OY292484.1 coordinate 10,881,578, forward strand.
GGCCCCACTTTTGGTAATAGGGCTGCCGAAAGGCCTTCAAGGGTTGATGCAAAGGTCCTAGCGTCGTCATCGTTATCTGTGCTCTGTCAGGAACTGCTGGCTCGAAGTGAACAATCTTTTAGTGTTCGATATTACATTTGACGAGAAAGGCTTTATGCTATAGTAAAACAAAAATCCACGCGTATGAAGTCGCGGTGCTGCCGCTAGTGCCATATATGCCCCTTGTCTTGTCAAACAGATAGCTTACCTCATCTATCAAAAAGCGTCTAGCAAATAATTAATTAGAGCAAGATGACTCTAGGCTAAAGCATCTGTATTTTTAATTCGGACTACCGAACAGGGAAAAAAATGTCTTTATAAATGCCACTAATAAATAAATTATTGACAGTATAATCAACTTTTTATATCTGATTGGGTTTAAATTTATAGCAAACTACTCTGATTAACATAATCTCGAATTGTCAATTAGCAGTCGTACAAAATATCATAAATTAAATATGTCTTAAGGCGTTCCTACTTTAAATCGAGCATCAAGTCACACAAAAACATCCATATTCAATATTCCCACGAATCCGCCATAACATTAAATATTTAATACTGAATTGTATCGCGGTAAGCTAGATTGTGTTTTATTAAATGTTTTTGCGTCACAAACCGCATCTAAAAATAAACATTTAGTAGGTAATACTACCTGGACTCGAACTTTTTCCAATTTGGGAAAGGAATGGATCTAAAATCTTTCCCTATACGAGTACACTTACTCCCACAATTTAGAATCTAAGAAATCACGGCAGCATTTTAAAGCTTATTTTCCGGCTTCAAAACGTCCGAAGGGTGGCCAGCCCTACGGCCCTCGCCCAAATGGAGCATAATGCCTAGGGTAATTATGCGCGGACGCATCGCGCCATCTCACGTCGGAACTACGAGTAACGCCATTACCTCCAAATTGCCCCGGACCTTTGTAGGTGTGGATTTTATGAAACAGTCACATTTTGATATTTATTACTCCGAGGATACTTATTACAGCGTTAGAAATATCGATTCGAAGCAATCGATTTATGATACGCTTCGAAATGTGATTTCGCTCGGTTGACCATTATAGGGAATTCATGAAATGAAAACGATAATTTGTTTCGTAAGATTTGCTATAGGTATCAATTTAATAAATAACAATGAATGTCATTTTCTTGATGGGCTTTACGATATCATAAACAAAAGATTTATATTTTATTGTATCAGAATGGATAGTAGGTATAAAGCCGATTTGAATTATTTACCAATATGAATGCTTAGGATTTATTGTCGCTTCTACTTTTACCTCAAATCTAATTCAACCTCTAAACTACACAAAAAACAACATTAAGAAACAAACAACATCTTACAAGGATTATTCTTACACTGATTCATCTGTATCTACATTGCTCTGTGTAAAACCCACCAGACTGGCGTTTTATTATTTTTTTATGTTAATTGTAATTGTCGTTCTAATTAAAGCGGCCATTGCTTGGTCCGCGACTCGAGATGCCGCGATAGCGCTGGGCGGGCCATTATTTCTATTTGACCGTCTTTGCCTGCAATTATATCTAGACACAACTTTATACGTATAAGCAAACAGATTGTGACAAATGTACTTACATTTTAATCTAAAGCAACTTCAAGTAAAACGTGTGCGCAGGATTGTAAGTAATCTTAAACCTATAGCGTTAATGGAATGTCGACGATGAAAAAGTTATGTTATCTCATGCACTAATAGGGAACAAGAATTAGAATCTCAATCAGAAAAAAATTAACATTACATTTTATATTTATTTTGCCTGAATAGTCATAAGACTTGTAAACTCATAATCACAGTATCTACCTACCTACTTATTATAAGTGTGAAAACATAATTAACGTAGACATAGGTACTATTTCTTCAGAATTAATCGCAAAGTGGAGTTATAATTGCTATCATCAGTCTTGTCAATTGGCCTAAGATTAATTAAGTTAATCAATATATTCGCGTCTTATAAATTGTTAACGGTGGTAACGCGAGGAAATTGTTTATTTTAATAACGTTTCTGTTTAACTTACTTAAATACACTTAATAATCTAGATACCATAATATATCGTTATTTATAAAGGTCAAGAAACAAATAAGCCTTTGATAAACCCTACTTACTTCAAATAAAAGAGGTGTATAAAAGAAATACATTATTCACTTTTGAATTATTTTACAAATGTGGTCATAAAAGTCGTATCTTGGCATTAAAGATTGTGTAGGTATCTAATACCCACATTAAAAATTTTAGGTACGCCGTCTTTTTCCTAATACAGAAATGTGGATTCTATTTTGAATGACATCTAACATAAATATATTTTCTACATAAACATTATATAACCAATACATTTTATGTACGAGGTCATAAAAATTTAGATTACTGGAGAATCGACCCCAACAAAAGGAAAAACAAAACACAATCAAATCAGAATCGGCCTCTTTCTGATAGTTCACATAATAAAAAAGTTTATGAGAACGTCTAAGTCCATCAGAGCGGTTGCCGCGCGACAGCTGCGCCAATCACAATGTTACGGGAACGGGGGCGTGGCCGCTCCCCCTGCCCCGGCCGGAGTCCCGATACCCCGGATTATATTATTTCACACAATGGGACCTTTTTTATCGAACCATTGTACCGCGGATTGGGGTGAAATATCCGGCCGGATGTCCCTTCTGCCCTCACCTTTATTCGAACCCGGCAAATGAACATCGAAAGGATTATGCTTATAATTTTTATGTAGAAAGTTTTATAGCGCTTTTGCATGTCGAGATTTAATAGAATTTCTGCATTGTGAACGCTTATTGTGCGGAGTTTTGGGTTAATAATGGGCTTGGATCTTGTTGTGCCCTTTGCAACGTTATGCGCAGCTATGATTTTAATAATTTCACATACCTACATATATATAATTTCACATATCTACTTCTTTGTACCTAAACAATTTTCATGTTAATCTAGCTATAAAGGCTGAAAATTGATATAATTTAACAATTGCTTGGAAGGAACTTGGACGGAATGTATTTAGATTGTTAACGTATTGTGCTAAATAATATAAGAACTTGATGGGCGGTTTAAATACCAGTAGTTCAAGAAGATTGTGGTTGAATTCGGATAATTGCAATGCACCATAAAGTTAGTTATATTCATTAAACACAAAACGGTGAAAATCCTTCAGGGCGGACCGTATAATTTTATTTGACCAGTGAATAGAGTGCAAACATGGCGGTCATGAATTGCATAATTCAGTTTAGTGGCACTAAAGCATCGAGCTAAGTTTACGAGGGACACGCAGTAGGCAGCGGTATTAATTACGATATCCCGAGGCGGCGCGGTAGCGGCCGGGAGCTGTCACCACGCCTAATTGTAAATACACTACCTATAAACCTCTCATAATTTATTTATATTATTTCTCAGCGCCGCGGGCTCGATCCGAACACCGCAACATTAGTTCCCATATAAATTAGGCTATAAATTTGAGTCGACACTCCGACCGATTCTCACGGTCTAAACATACCCCGTTAATTAAAACCGTATAAAGAATGCTCTTTTTTCATTCGAAATAATTAACAATCCATTGTCTGCCTTTCCAGGAACATCCGAGCTTACGCGGCACGCCCCTGGCGATGCTGGCGGCGCAGTGCAACAAGCTGTCGAGCAAGTCGCCGCCGCCGCTGGCGGACGCGGCCGTGGGCAAGGGCTTCCACCCCTGGAAGAAGAGCCCCGGCGCGCACTCGCCGCCCGGCGCCGGCGCCGCGCCGCGCGCCCAGCCGCCCGCCTGCGCGCCCTACGCGCGCGGGCCCACCTCCTGCGCCGCGCCACCCTCCTACGGCAACGACCTCTACTTCCCCTCCTCCGGCGACCAGCTGCTCGGCAAGAGTGAATCCAGCGCCAGCCTCGGGTCCATGTACTCGAGACATCCCTACGAGTCGTGGCCGTTCAACGTCGGCGGCGGCGGCGGCAGCGGCGCCCTCAAAGCGGCCGAAATGAGCGGAGTCGGAGCGGTCGGTAGCACGTGGTGGGACGTCCACAGCGGATGGCTAGACGTCGGAGGACAGATGGCTAACTATGCCGGGCAAGATTACTCCCAACTCACCCATTCACTAGGCGGTGGAGCACATTTACTCCCGCCCGCACCTCATCTCCTACAGGATGCATATAAGTCCGTGCTACCGACGCAGGGCTCGTTCGGGCTCCACGCGCCCGGGTCGCCGGCCCCGCCCGCGCAGGCACCCTCGCCTCGATCACAGAGACGTTACGCCGGTCGAGCGACTTGCGACTGTCCGAATTGTCAAGAAGCCGAGAGATTAGGTCCGGCCGGAGCGCACCTTAGGAAGAAGAATATCCACAGTTGTCACATACCCGGCTGCGGCAAGGTTTACGGGAAAACGTCCCACTTAAAAGCTCACCTCCGCTGGCATACCGGAGAGAGGCCCTTTGTATGCAACTGGTTATTTTGCGGGAAGCGGTTCACGCGCTCCGACGAGCTCCAGCGGCACCTCCGCACGCACACCGGCGAGAAGAGATTCGCGTGCCCGGTGTGCAACAAGAGATTCATGCGGTCGGACCACCTCGCGAAACACGTGAAGACGCACAACGGCGGCAAGAAGGGCAGCTCAGACTCGTGCTCGGACTCGGAAGAGAACAGCCAGGGCGAGGGCGGCGTGGGGCGGGGCTCGCCGGAGCACGCGGACGTGAAGCCGAGCGCGCTGGTGTGACGGGGGCGCGCGGCGCTGGCCGTGCCGCACCACGTCTCGCCGCTCCTGTGATACTGCGCCCGCGCCGAGACCCGCCGCCCCCGCGCCCTGTACATACGACATATCAAACGCTGTAACATAGTGACGTGGACTTGTAATTACTGAGGAGAAGACGCTCCGCGGACGCGCCCGCCGCCTCCGCTGTGTGATTGTTGTGAGACTTAAAGTGTTGTACAGTATAGATACTATTGAATATTACTATCTCATATTATAGCTAGAATTATATGGTAATTAGTTTAAGTAGAATCACTGTTTTAGTCCAAAATTGCAGTTTATAATTTATTAATACATACCTCAAACAGGTCACGGAAGAAATGCAATTTATTTATTGTACTTACATAATTTTAGAAAACTATTCACGATTAAAGGCGCAAAGTCTTCACTAACCTGGCACATTAAGTTATACTTGCCTATTTCTCCATGTAAAACATTGAATTGTGAAATAAACATACGTAGTACTTGGTATGCGTGATGACTAGATGTGTCAGATTTATGTGAATATAAGAATTATTTTGCGAAACATACAGACTAAAGGTACCTACACTAAAATCATGACCGCTAAATTGTTTAGGCTTATGTATGTTGAGATCCGATGATTTAATGCATTTAATACCCCATGTTTTTATGTAATCTTAACATCGGAACTTAACTTTGAGAAGTAATAAATCTTCAGCGTTCTATAACGAACCAACAACTTTAAAGGACAAAAACTCTTTTATTACTAAAACTCGTGTTAAAATTCATAATTAAGTTCAAATAAATATTCAGAAAAATATTTTGGCTACCTTCATTGCGTTAATTAATTTAATATAATATATATAAAATACTAAAATTCGGCTTTTCTACAGAGTCAGATTCACCTTGATCCGGTGGGCTTATCTTAGGATACAATGACCGTTAATATTATAGTTGATATAATGAGGAACACTTGTTATTAATTTTTTGTACCTATTATGTTAAAACAAAGAGTCCAATAAAATGACTTATCTGACCTCAAGATACACATGTACATAATTAAAGTCTGTATGTATTGCTGAATTGTTTGCTGACATTTTATTTGAATAGATGAAACACTGTTTTAATAATTATAATATGTTAAAAGATAAAAGACTACTGTGCTATCTGTTGGCTTAACGAATACTATAATTGTAAAATTATTCCTATCTTGTATATTGTACAAAATTGTGCGAATTAAAAATGCCTGAAATTGATTTTATAAAAATTGAATATATTTTTTTCCGAGTGGATATTTGTATTATTATTCATTCATATACCCATGAAACACTGGAGAGTGCCAAAAGACATACTTTGGTACACAGATGTTGCAGAGTTGCAGACCAACTACAAACATCACAAAGTATCTATTACAAAAACGATAAATACCTCTTGGAGCTTATTGAATTGATGCCAAAAGAGTGAAATAATTTCAAGATAGCTTAACATAATCAAAGTGAAGCTTACCACAGAAAACAGACACAGTCCTCTATAGTTTTTAAAAAGCAGGCAACGCATCTGCGACCCTTATACGGCTGTTGATGTCTATGGGCGGTGATCACTTTTATTAATGTGACCCTCTTTTTCGTATGCCGCCCTATCACAAAAATAAACTTTTCTACTATTCGATATCAATATATTTCACAACCTTTAACGAGTTAATGGTAGATTCAAAGGTGACGGGTCCAATTCCCCCACCACAAAATGTGGAAATTACTGGATTTTTACCATGTATAAAAAGACAAACACATTTGTATTTGTCTAGATTTTTTTCATAATAAGACAAGTACATTCAGATGTAGGTACCACCAACATACATTAGTGCACTCGTCGTACCTACCTAATTTGGACATTGGATACAGTTCTACATGATTAGCAACTAGGTACTTATATGCAGTGTTCTAATAAATATTCTAGTAGATACAAAGACATAATAAAGTAAAATTAATAATAAGAAGGAAAATAAATTAACAGTAGAACTATTCATACTGGAAATTCAGAAAACGCAATTAAAATGAGTACTTACTATAGATATGAGTATTTCAAATAAAGAAAAGAAGACACTAAATCCTATATTCACTAGATACGACCCAACTTCATCAACGGGGACAAATAAAAAAAAATTGGCCAAGTGCGAGTCGGACTCCCACACTGAGGGTTCCGTACAAATTCTATTTTTGACGTATTAAAAAAACTACTGAATAGATTTCGTTCGAACTAATTTTCGTTGGTAGTTTTTATGGTACATCATATAATTATTTCAGTTTTATCATCCTCTTATTTTAGAAGTTAGAGGGGGGGGACACACTTTTTTCCACTTTGGAAGGGTCTGTCACGCAAAGTATTCACTTTAGAAAAAAGTGTTAGTAGAAACCTTAATATAATTTTTAAAGACCTATCCATAGATACCCCTCACGTATATGTTCAATGAAAAAAAATATTTCGAGTTTCAGTTCTGACTATGGGACACCCCACTTTTTTTATTTTTTTTCTATTTTCGTGTGAAAACCTTGTTGCGGTTCACAGAATACATCCACTCACAAAGTTTCAACAGTAAAGTACTTATAGTTTCGGAAAAAAGTGGCTGTGACAGACTGGCGGACAGACAGACAGACAGACAGACAGACAGACAGACAGACATGACGAATCTATAAGGGTTCCGTTTTTTTGCCATTTTGGCTACGGAACCCTAACAAACACCTTGATTATTATTACGTAGATGACGCCACTGCGTAAACTTACTGGAATTTACATATTATGTGCATAGACCAGCGTTGTTATTAAGCAAAGAAAAAAACAATTCACTATTTCAATTGTCATTTGTCGCGAATCAACTGCGATTGTTTCAAGAATTGCATCGAGATCCCCTCAACTGATACTCGACGGCAACTTTTTAATCATCGCCGCTCATTCACAAATGAATTTTGATATAGACCTTGCGTAAGCGTGCGGATGACGTTACATGGCACCAGTCAGGATAAACTGTGTTCTTTGCGTAGAAGAATAGAGTGTGCTTTCGCTTTTTGTGCGGGGTTTATTACGACATTTTCGGTCGAGCGTAATTTAGAGGAGCAGCCACAAAGAGGGCGACGGTCGTCGTAAAAAGCGAATTGAAACCACAAATAATGAGGAGGGGAAGTGTCGCCTCCGCGGGTGGGCCCGACTCGTGCCGTAAAAACCGAGCTCATCTGCGACAGAGTCCATTACGCTGCTCGTGGCCTAGGTTAATCTTCGCTTTATTAATGACGGAGGCTGCGGTGGTCGCCGTGCTGCCGCGATCCAGTGATGACTCTATCTCGGCAACTGTCGGTGATACGAACACCGTTGTAAGTATTATTCAGATGTTTTTATTGTTAATATCAAAATTACGATAAGATCTACAAAATTATCGCAAGTATCGTATGCAACATGTATATGTTGCATGGAATATCAAGAAAAACACTATTTCTCGGTAAAAACACCACACAAAACCTTGGGAGCGTTTCTTGTCAGCCTGGAATCTGAATTCTGGAGTGGGACTCCCTTTTTTATTGGAAGGCGTAAAATTACAATTCATTCCTGTGAAAGCGTTATTTTAAAAAGGACTGTGCATTCCTATCTTTACGCAAAAAGCATATTTAGTAAAAACCCCATACAGTATGAATAAGTACTTACTATAGGGCATAAGTCATGCAATGACGCACTGATATAATCAAACGATTAATCTCGAGCTCTCAGTAAACAATTCCCAAGAACAAATTAAATTACAGAGGACCAGTATCCACGATCGGTTATCACGATAATCGAATTAATTTCTAATGATCTTGTGCTTAAACCCCATTTGTACAATGTAATCATATATGCTTGCTGATGACCTCTGTAATTGCATAAGCCCAGCAGTTACCATGGCCAAGCCTTCGTAATCGAGTTAAATCCCAGTCCCCACGGCTAAACACAGATTTATCACCCTAAACGAATTTAGTAAACTGATCAAGCGAGATGAGGGAGTCCCGAATATTTTGTATTCCTCCAATGTCGTCCCTCGACTGGTACGTGAATTCCAATTCACGTAATATTTTTCTATTTCTGCAGGTTTTGTAGAAGACTTTTATTTTTTCAATTTTGAGGGAGTTGAGACAATATAGTGATTCAATATTTGACAGTGGTACAAGTATATGCCTACAGTCCGATTTGGCTAACAGCACCTGCATAAGTAGTTACTTACCTAATTAGCCTAAAGATCATAAATTAATAGTATAAATAAGTTATATCCTACTATACACGTCAAGACAGCATCATTCTTACGAACATTGTCTAAACATTCAAAAATAGAATTGCAGCCGAGTACACCAACTTCACAAAAACTGTAGGTGTTTTAGTCCCCAATAATGTTGTGGTAGGATTTCAAATGTAAACATGTTTTACCAACATCAGGAAGCGAAGTATAAATGCGAAATTTATGTTTCCTACCACAGGTGGCCGCGGCCTTTGAGGTGGGAGCGGCGCTACTGACACGCTGCACTTCGCTTGATGGCTGTCACTTGACATCAAAGCATTACATACGTTATTGGAAACACACTGTTTTTGCACCACCTACGTAGATACTGGCAACGAAAAAGTTGCACAAACTATTGTTTTTTTTTTGTTTGGTGCATTGCAAAAGTGTGGAATGATTCAGCTAATGTAAAAAGGTCTGTCTACTTATTTTAAGATATTTTTTCATTGAAAAATTACAAAAGCAAATATTGAAATAAAACCATTGAAGAAGTACGTTATTAATTTAGGTACTTACTTTACTACTTACGATTCTTTACATTTATTAAAAAAAGCTATTTTTGCATTTTTTTTTCGTGTTTTCGGCCATAGACAAAGTCCATTATAGCCCAATCTTGCAACTTGATTTAGGTAGGTCAGAAATTATTCAATCACCGTTTTCAATTTTAGGAATAACCCACAAACTCCTCTTCCCAACCGTTTAATCAAAATCGATATTTGAATACTAACGAGGTCCAAGGGTGTCTTTCATTTCCTATTAAAAATCATTAAAAAATTGCGATTCTTGAAAGTGCGAAACGAGCGTCCTCATTAGGCGGTTATGATTAATACCGCAATAAATCGGGTCAAAGAGCGCCGCGTGCGCCGGCGCACGTGGTCGGCTGCTTCTAGGAAGCGACAAGGCGCCGAAAAAACAAAGTGAGCTTGGCGTGTTATTATGATTTCTTTTGGTGCGTTTAGCAGCAATATTGTAGGTAATACAGATTAAAATTAGTTAGTGACTGACATGTCTCAGTGAAGCAACAGATAAAAAGTGACAGTAAAATACAATCAGTACATTTTTAAAACAGTTAATACAGATTTTCCTCATAAGCACCAGCCTGCCAAAAGTTTGAAATAGGGTTAAGGTGTCCTGAAAAACTTTCATTAAGTACCTAGTCTAAAATCAAAGCCTCGAATATAGGTGGCATGTGGCTCTCCTGTCTAAGTTTTCCTTAGAAGCAATCAATTGAGCAGAACTCATAGATTCCAAGACTATGTTCAAAGAGGGCCCGACTCGTAAGTTAGGCAATCGCCTTTGATCCATTTAACGTCTTTGTATACTGATTGTACCTACCTACTCGTAAGGGGTAAGTAAAGTAATAGGTAGGTACTACATATACTTACATTAAATCTCTACAGTTATTTTGGTCAAATAATTCATCGTGTATGAGCATATTAGTTTTTATATAGAAACAGAACAGGCATAAGGTAAAATCTAATAAAGAGCAATGTATTAAGATTTTTTATGGTATTTGATTTGGTAGCTCGAAACGCAAGCTTACACCATGCAACAAACTCTGCCACCCATCTAGGGATAAACATCCTACAGATATGATTTGGAAGTTAGGTAAGTCCAATAGGTATGTCATTGAAGAAGTAACCGTTTATCGACAGTAAAGACAACTGCTAAAACAATGTTGCACACCCAGCGGAAACACAGCCACTTTACAACTTTTTAACAGCTCACCCCGACGCACTAAATCATACGGTTAGACCCCCTTCAGAAGTAATATCGCCTTCTTCGAACTCACATTAATCCGCCATACTTCAATATATGAAAGGAAACGCGCTACAAAGCAGGGTAAGTTTACCGAATGCAAACAAAACCATGTTCTCGCGAACTGCAAAAATGTCGGTCATTAAAATCTCTCTCCTAATTTCTAATTTCAATCGCAAAACAAACACGATGATGTTCCATGTCGAGTTCGTTTTGTTGAGCGACACGACTATTGGAACTGTCAACGAGCTTCATAAAACAGTAGCTTATAATACTATAGCCGACACTCCAGTGACATATAGCTTTTTGAACAGGGATGCAGCGGAGTCGATTTGGCGTATTGAATAACATTTTTAATTACACAATTACTTAACAGTATGAAAAATGGTGGCTTCAACATATTTCGTATCCACCAATTCCTAAACTCGCATAACTCAAATAGTTTTGGTGTGCTCAATAGCATTTTATAGAACTCATCGTGTACTACAACGCATATTAGGGTGTTATCACAGTCAGACCCGCTAAAATAACAGTCAATACCTACCACATGATAAATATTAAAAGTAGGTAAGGTTCCGTTACACAAATAAATGTTAAGGAAGATTTAACTTCTACGTAAATAGCTAATACTACCGCGTTCGATTTACACGTATTAATATGACAACACGAATTCTACGTCTAAGTCTACACCCGGCGCTGTTCCAAAGGCCGTATCTCAGTTAAACATAACCGTCTGTCTCAACCCGGTATACCCGTGACTGGCTGTCAAGTTAAAATGTTTTAATTTAGCGTCTCTCGTCATCCACATCCGCGGCGAGCCATTTGACACCACGTTATAAATCTCAGCCGAACACGCCGGCACTAATCACGGAAATGAGAACAACCCTTCACTCGTTACTTTAATGCCGCGCTCGAATAAGGACGTTTAGTCGGTATGAATTGGAAACCGAATTAACACCGGTAGCGTTCGCATCTCATCTTTTATGATGATGCGAGATTTTAAGGTTCTTTTACAACAACTTTAAGACTTAAACAAAGTATACGCAGACATAATAAGCTTTGTCATCGTCAGCCTATCACAGTCCACTGCTGGACATAGGCCTCTTCTAGGGCTCTCCACTCAGCCCGGTCCTTGGCAACCCGCATTTAGCTCCTGCCAGCCATCTTACGCAGATCGTCACTCCACCTGGCCTGAAGGCGTTCAACAATGCTCTTTTTATGGCACTTGGGATTTATTAAAAATTTGGTGCGGAAAATCTCCAAAGATCCGTATAAAAACAATCCGTATATCCGACCCGTAATAAGATAAGTTTTATTTTTATTCCTTACGTAATTGCCAAATTGTGCATGTTTCTCTTCCACAGCTAATCAGTTCTCAGTTGACTGCAACAATTTGAAGTTAAAATGTAAGTCACAATGTTAACTAAGCCAAAGGGGAAAGCATGACGACAGCCCGACGGCAATTTCCACTCATTATTTTATCACGTGGCAAAGGCGACGCTTTTTACAAAATTTAAATTCGCTAACTGTACATAAGTTATTAACGCGTGTTATTTTTAAACAAGTAAGTTCGTTTATTATTTTATTAAACCGTCCATAAATATTATTATCACCTTATCTGACTCCTGGATTTACAATTATATTAACATTGGTTACATCAACGTGGTTGGAACTGCAACGTTGCCTCATAATCCGATACGAACGCTCTGTTGATAAATCTTTATCCATCAAAAACAAGAGAGAGATTTCTTTGTTTCAAAATTAGCAGTTTTATACGAATGTTTTAGAATTCTTCCTCCTCCAGAGACGCCTTGATGGTTATGGTTTTAAAGTACGCATTTAAACGACGCACAGACACACACAGACAGACACTCTCAGTAGGACGTAAATCAAAAATTTCTTTACTGTTTTACCCATCACAAAGGGTCAGTATTTACAAATTTTAAATTCGCCAGACGAGTGTCACCCTTACGCCGCCGCTGTCTGCGCGTTATTAGTGTTTGATCTGACGCACAGGGAAATAGATAAATTGTTTGTTTTCCTGCTCCGGCTCGCGAGGGTCGGGGATATTGCTTATCCTATTGACTGTTAGCATTGATTCACTCGCTAATAAAACAATTTGAGAACACTTCCTCAACACATTCCGTTAAGCTTAAAGAATCTCGTGAATCAGTAATGAAAACAAGTATGTTTAAGCCATATGAATTAGACGAGCATGGCTTACTTATCACCTTCCGAAATGTTCTGTCGGCTTTTAGGATATCCAGCTTCTCAATGACTTGTGCATAAAGAAACGCAACTTTGAGTTCCTACCTCGTGTCAGTTTACAATTTAAAATATCAAGGAAATTACATACCAGTAATACGTGCATTAATTTCTCATTATAAAGACAATCAAATTATCATGGTTTTTGTCATCTAAGATCAATCATCTAAGATTGATAGAACTTTAGGTAAGTATCTATAGACATAATGAAGCTCTCCTTAACTTTAAATATTTATTCAGCAACCCATAAAAACATTTTGTTTTATCTCTTCGCACGCAAAACGGCGATGCAAATTAGCACATCTATTCAACGTAATGAAAACTCGACGTCTGTCATTTGGCGGCGCTAGGGGAGCTTTCAATCGGCTCGTTTGGGGGACTTAAGCATTAAAGCAATCTCCTATTGCGTCACTTTATTAGTTTCTCCTTTATTTCGCCCTTTGATGTTACAACGCCATCGTCTGTTTGTGTAGACACTTTTTTGTCAGTGTTTTGTTTGCCTTTGAGATCAGTTTGTACGGTAAATAGACTGAATTTTGTATAAGTAAGAGGTACTTCTTGCAAATTGAACTTTTTACACCTTTGAGTCTTCATGTCTACTGAAATATAGACAACTAACTATTGACGAAGTTGTACAAATTAGTTAAAATTTAGAAAACAGACATGATTTGTTAAAATCATAAATTTAAAATCGATACTTTGTAGGTAAATTCCGAATGGTAAGTCATTTGAAGAAAAATTTAATTATAGCTCCATCTGTTTTTCAAAAATGTCTTCCTACTAATTTGAAACCTGGAACTTTACCTCTCCATAAAATTAACAAAATAGGAAAGAACTTTAATGTTTCTATGGGTAACAACCCAGAATGTAGGCAGCTGACTGCCAGTTAAAGAAGCATAAAAAATACGCATGTAAAACCCGGAGGGGGTAGCATTAGGCACCTACTCACATTCCGCATACATCATTAACTTTAAAGGAAAGTCGTTTCCCTCCGCCATTACCATAGCCTCAACCAGTGGCGGCGCGGAATCGGAATGAGTTCGGCATACGACATGAATCGCAAAGTGGATGCTAATGCTGGTGTGTAGGAACCTGCGTGCGTGCGATCACATACGAATGTACGCTTTGTGTTACTTTGGGACGGTGAGAAATATCGGCAAGGTGAAAAGCTTGTGAGAGAATGTGAATAATCATAGCCGCCGGATTGGCTCCCAAATCGAGATTCGATTATGATATCGGTTAATCTTTGACAGTAGACTAGTGACGCTAAAAACCGAACTATATGCGAGCTTGTGAAGGCTCTCTATTCCCTGCAGTTTATAAACTTTGATGGGCCGTAAAACCTTTTAGGACACATAAGTAAAAGAATAGATCAAGCTTTGTGAAAAGGGCCTGGAATAATCTGGCCCAATTTATAAAGATCTTAATTATTCTAGCTATCCGTCCCTAAATCATCTTAACTATCCAACACGTGACTAAGAACATCGTGTTCACACAACACTTTTTTTTTACCCTAAAACTTGTTAATGAAAGTCGTGTGGCAGGGCAAAAACTCAAAATTTTCAGCCCGAAGTAAATCTTTGAGGGCAGAGTCAAGAACTTTAATTAATTATACGCATACCACTTAGAGGGTCGAGTTTTTCTACACCATCCTAGATATTTCACATTCTTTGCTTATTTAATTTGCGTTCTCCGGATTGAGTAATGGGGACATTGTCTAATTAGCCCGCAATTTTATGACGATTTTATACTTCTGATATTGGCATGATTTCTATGTCTGGAAGGGCTGGAATATTAAGAATTACCTATCTAATTATACGTCTGACATTAGATAATTATTATGATAATGAAGATGTATTTGAATTTGATCTCATTTAACAGATATAAAAAATCTTACTATACGATGTACACTATCTAACTACATACTTATATAGTCCTGTTTTTGCACAGTGATTACATTAAAAATTCGAGTCGCTGACGACTCGGACACATTTTATTCGGACACAGTGTCCGAATTAACACTATTTAATTTCAATATTTTTTTCACTGACGATTCGGACACCGATATTAATAGCTGTTTTGTACAGTCAGATAAAACATCCTACGATTTATTCAGTAGAACAAATTGAAATCCTCTTAACTTCACCAGAAGCAGTCAAAAACAGTGTAACTAAAAGCTCAAGTCCAGACAAAACCCTTGGACAACGGTTCATACGGTTCCGCCTATAAGCAGATGTAGTCCAAACCGATCGTTTTTCTTAAGAGTAACTTATTCTTTTGCAACCCTCCTTCACTCAGCGCAGATGGCACACGGCCATACCAAAGGGCCATACGTGTCACATATCGCGTTGACAGAACGCCGTGTAAACTTCACAAAACCCAAAAACGCTGTGGGCGTACGCCACGACTGCGCACGCGCACCCGGATGCGGAAGTGTGTAATTATGGCGCTATTTCGCAAAAATGTCTCAATCGACCCCCGACAGATGGCGCGCGACCCGCATAGTTCGAAAATGCCGTGAATAGTTTAGCTGTTTGTGTGGTTTGCGCCGCCCATTCCTATTTCTCATTTTGTTCAACGGAAAAATAATATACAGTGACATTTTGCAGTATTACAATGCCGTTTGTTTGTAATAGCTTTGTGTTTACACAAGTCTGCCTAATGTCGAAAGTTCAAGGTTTTGGCATAGGTACCTAACTTACAAAAATTACTCGAAGTTGATCTTGCACAAGTTAGTCCTAGAAAATATCTTAAGTCTTAATATGTTTGTACCTAAATGTATTTTTAGCGAGACTTAATCACCGTTTTTCTGCCACAGAGGTAGTACCTATTAGTTGTAAAATTCGTAACTACAATTTCAATAGAAATGTTGCTGCCACATCATGTTTCTTTTTCTTTTTCATTTGTGAAGTAAGAATGACGAAGCATCTCTCGAAATAAGAAAGAAAATGTATTTATTCTCATGTACATGGAATACGCAATCATTTATAATATGAATACGTCTGAAAAAAAAATTCAAAAACCTGCCCACGTTACCGATATCTGAAGTAGACAAATGACGGTTGAAAATTTATCTCCCAATCCTGTTATGTATTGAACGCTTTTGTTTAGAGCCGGTTCGGTGCGAATAAAATATGAATAAAATAAATTATTGAATGTCTTTTTAATAAAGCTCGTATTGTTTTATCGGCATAATGGCGGACACAAAGCCCGCGGCGCCGCCCCGTTCAAACCGGGACACAATACTCCAAATAATAAATATGCGTGCGAGTATTTTGCCCTCGGAGTGCGCTCGGCCGCATCCGCATTGTCCCGATAATTTGTCCCAGAAATTAATTAATTAAATTAAAAACCGCTCGGTTTCCCCGACACGTCGGTTGGTAAACCGCGTCGACGTCCGACCAATTGAATTTTACGCGTGAAATCTCCTGTTTTTATCGAGAACGCTTTTGTTTTGCGCTGATTGACTTTACATGAATAGCCGTGTAAATGGAACGCTATGCAATTAGTTTTCTGTTCTACTTACAAGCGCTTATTATACAGTTAGCTAATTACAAAACATTAACAATTACGAGTGAAACAAGAGTAATAAACCGCTCGTCTAATGCGGGATGATCACAACCTGAAGTAAATTTATCATGCGAATACACATTATCGTCTAATAATATATTTTCAATAGAAACTTGTATTTAATTGATTATGACATAATTAAACAGGGGGTTTATTTGACAATAAGCAGCCTTCACAACAAATCATTGTCCCATATTATGTCCACTGCTATTTACCTACAGATACTTAAGTATTGTAATAAAGAAAGGAGGCATGTCAATATATCCAAACACCGAAGATTCTATAATTTATCCTACCAAGTGGGCAAATGGATTTATAGAACATTTCGTTATTTATAAAAACTCTAAAAAGTTAATTTATTTCAAAATTTGTGCAAAATGTTAGGAAAGTGTATCTTAAGTATGTCACATCCAACCCGCCATCACATTTTAAAAGCACTTACGAACTAAAAAAAGAACAGACTTTAATATATTCCAACAATATGTACTCGTCGCGAACAATGCATTCGATTAATTAATCCACTTGCATGGATGGGCCCCGCCCCCACTCACCAGCCATGTTTAATAACAAAACACATTCGTTTAAACAAGCCATTTTTACTTTCCATCTATAAGCAAGAATAACTGTAATTTAAACACTCATTATTATCTAAGTTCGTACTTAAGGACTTCTCAAGTTGTTATTCGTATTCATCATTATGCCTATGTCTACGAACGTTCATAACTTTGAATTATTGTTTTAAAGTTAACTAGAAGTATCATCGTTAAGTCTTAAGTATAGGTTTGTGTATTATAGAAAGGATTAAAAGTATTTAAAGACTGTGCTATGAAGATCTATTAAGTCTTTATTTCTAGGGCCCACTAATGGTTTGTTTCATTTAGAGATATCTTTCTTGTTGTTATTAACGATATTTTATCTAGATTATATATATTTTTTGGTTTTATTTTAATGTTGTTCTATGATACCGAAATAAATTTAAATTAATGACAACCTGAAGATGAAGAGCTCAGTTTTATAGTAATTTACGATGACAAACCGTGATGGAAAATCGTTGGAATGTAGAAACATTTCCCAAACAAAAAAGCAACTTTTCCCACGTCGTATAAGTAATAATAATATAAATGCATAGTTGACTCTTCTTGCACTCGAGAGCCCCGCCTCCCATCACCGACATGTTTTATCAGTGATGCACTCTTATCAAATGAAATTATTGCAAAGCGATGAAAGAAACATAGGATATAATTAACATGTAATGTATTATGAGACTGTTTTGAGATACATCCTCAGTTCATCCAAAATATCATTAATAATTCAAAACTAAAGGATTGTATCAAGCAAGTTTATAAAACCGTTAAATAATAAGGATCTTTTCAATTTACCTATTGGAAAAGTTTGACATTTCAAATTTTTAAGATATAAAGAAACTAAAGTTGATAACCGATATAGCTACATTATATGTTGTTAACACTAAATTATCACTTATAAAAGTCTCGATTTCATATAAAATTATTCATTTACTCAAGACACCTAGCGTCATCTCGTGGCGAGTAGAAGAAATAATTTCGTTAGAAAATGTGTACGGTCATGGTATTCGCTGTGAGTGGGTTTTCTTGTAAGCTTGATCTTACAAATATTATAAAGAGGAAAGGTTTGATTTTTTGTTTGTTTGTTTGTTTGTATGAATTGAATAGGCTCCGAAACTACTTGGCAGATTTGAAAAATTCTTTCACTGTTGGAAAGCTACATTCACCCAGAGTAACATAGGCTATATTTTATCCCGGTACGGGAAGTAGTTCCCTCGGGACGCGGGTGAAACCGCGTGACGGGCCGCTAGTCTATACTAATATTATAAAGAGGAAAGGTTTGATTTTTTGTTTGTTTGTTTGTTTGTATGAATTGAATAGGCTCCGAAACTACTTGGCAGATTTGAAAAATTCTTTCACTGTTGGAAAGCTACATTTACCCAGAGTAACATAGGCTATATTTTATCCCGGTACGGGAAGTGGTTCCCCCGGGACGCGGGTGAAACCGCGTGACGGGCCGCTATGTTTTAATAAAGTTTCTGGTCACGTTAATTTGAACTACATATTAACTATGTAAAAGAAAAATACGTACCTAATTTAAATGAGCAATAATAATTAATGAAGATTGAAGAGCTTTCAAGGCAGCGTTTGAAAAACCCAATATTTTTTGAAGAAGTCAAGGATAAAATTGCTTCTTGTAATTCTGTTTATTTCTCAGTGAAAGTACTCAGTCATTCTCACTTTAACATCCATAAGCAGAAATTCAAGTACCTATCTATTTAGTAATCTATGTCCAACCAAACTATGTAAGTAAATATATTAGAAAACCGAAAAGGATGACGCAAGAAGCAAGCAACTAACGCAGTTATGTCACCGAAACATTTCAATGCACAGCCGCTTATTACGTACCTAATAATAACTAAAAACATTTCCACATAAAACGCCGTTACCGTCAACTTATTCTATTGCCGTCTTGCGGTCGCAACTACCAATTTCACGGCAGTTTGGAGATGGCAGCACAAAACGCGACTTTCCGTTCAACCGGGGCATTGTTCCTTACTTTCTTATTCCTTGCGTAATTGCCATTTAAAAAATTAAACCTGGCCGCATAAAAGCAGGAGCCGGGGTTGTAAGCGTAGGGTAATAAGCGACATATGGCGCTCGGGCGGTGCGCGGGAGTGCGACCGCAAACGTCTCCGGTACAGCTCTCTACGCATATGCTGTTGAAAGCTTCTGGCGGGTCTTATTCAGGAGTGGAATCCTTGATATTTAAAAATAAATTAAATAATTTTAAAAGCGATATACCAGGTTACAGCCAGATTAACGTTTGAATGATATATAGGTACGTAGTAAATCAGCGACTAGATACCAACCAGAAAGATAGTGATAATGTAGAGATAATAATATGCACATAACTCTTACTAAGAAGAGCACGATCTTCTAAAATCTCGTAGAACCTAAGACACGCCGCCTTCATACCTTGACGTGGCACTGATGTTGCAGATGCAACAAAGTGCTATTGCGCTACATAATTTTAAGGATTCAACTTGAATGCTAGAACAAAACTTAGACTACTTATAATAATGTTGGTTTACGTCCCATGGATTCAATTTTAAAGCATCAAATAAAAACCAATGTAAAATACAAGTTTTTATGGAAAACCTTCATCGCGTTGGTTTGGCATAATACGATCCTAAAACAGCAAGGCTTTTGCAAATTACGTGAGTAAGTATGTTTTTAGGGAAAACGTTCATAATGAAGATGTAATGTGTTTAGAGGTCGCTAATACTGCCGTAACCGCATAATAATATATTAGCACAAATGTTTCCTGTGCCAAAAGTAGCCATTAGCTTTCATTTTAAATTACACAATAACAATGCAGGTATTACGTTTCTTACGAATGTTAAACCAACATGTATGTAGATACGTAGACTGCCATGAATGTTTTTACTTGCGAATTAATGTTAAACTGTGATGGAGGCGTGTACGACTGTCACTTTAGAAAGGTCAAACGACAACTAACTAATTAAAATGTGTACTTAACCCCCTCTTTATTACTTAATATTCTGACGCCCACCGATCTATCCATCCATGGCTAAGCCGTTTGGATCTAAAAACCATTTACTCTAAGGACGACGGTTAGACTTTTCTGCTTAGGTTGGTAAGGTTAGTTAAAAGTAGGTATACAATTGTTGACAAAAAAATATAAGTAGGTACGAGTTCGAGCTTCAATTTGAAATAAAGCCTTACACTTACTTTATTAAACCCAGCGAGTTATGATTTTAAACATCAATTAACTAGGTACTTAATATGTTGTTTCTTTTAAGCAAATTATAACCACTTTATGTTAAATTTAAACGATGACCAGTGACAGATATAGCTATGTGAAAAACGTCACAATAAAAAACCTTTTAGCAGGTACTACGAGGAAACGAGTATCCACTCGTGTCGTCTCAGTAGGTTAAAATTATTTTTATCCAAAAAGCAAACACTCACAGAGCTAATCTCTTCTTTATGCCTATATGAGATGACCAAACCAGCCAATAGCTCGGTTAACACTGCTCTATGGTATGCACAAATGGGTGCAGAGGAGCCGACAAACAACCGAACAAAAGATGCACAAACATGGTACCCTGCAGAGGTTTCGCAAACAACATTGTCAAGCTTTTATATCTTCATGTGATTGATTGATTTTGGCTCACTTGCATGTGTGTAGAACATTCGGGAGTGTTATTAATACGTATGGACTGCTATTTAACTTTTGAGCTCAAAGTCCACAACTCCACAAACTATTTATCTAGCGAAATGTAAAGAATGTTATGTTTTTAAGTGCCATTTCGGTTAAACTTTAAATAATACAGTCAATCAAAAGCAAAATCAAAATATACTTTATTCATGTAGGCCCCTGCAAGGCACTTATAAATCGTCAATAATAGTCTGAATATATTTTGTATGTGATGTGTCTTATTGTACATGCGACATGTTTGCTGCCTATTTATCCGCGAGATTGGGTAGCATTAAAACAATATATACCTAAGTCGCTTCTCTTAGAAACCTTTTCACCATACACAATACCAAAAACTCATAGTAGTAATAAATTAAAAACTATAAATGCAGCAGAATGAATCTCTGTTTGTTCGATGATTAGGGTGCTTGAAGCTTATTAATTCCTACCCAATAATTAACTTCCAAATGTAACAAAACATACCAAATTATACAAAGTAAATCGATAAACAAAACATTCGCAGTAGCCTACTATTGATACAAAATACACCTAATTCCTTCAAATAACATCCAACAATGGACCAATACGTCTCACTAATATGACAAAATGCCGAAAATTACCCTCATTATTGATGGGAATACGAGAATAATGCTTTGTAAAAGCGCGGCAGCTGGTGACAAATACTCGCGACCGCTGCTTCGCCCATTTTCTATGCCTTTTGACTTTGATTTATATGTTTTTTATGCTCCATTCAACAGTCACGGTTGCTTTACACTGGATTTTGCTGTATCAAAACTTTATAACACTCTAAACAACTTACAGCTTTCTTTTATTGGGACAAAGCTCAGAATCGCTTATCACGAGTTCATTCTGCGACAAATTCACGAGGTTCGTTCCACAGTTGCGTACGCGCAGAGTATCGCTACATCATCTCTTAATGGTAGGGGATGAGAGGGTTTTTATTTAATTTTCACAGTAATTTGCTTTTGTTAAAGCAATGATGTTATTGTGTCGTTCGATTTTGGCAAATATGAACGGATTTGGAAGGAGGGATACGCCTCCCACCTTATTTTGGAAACATTCAAAATCATGTTCGATTAAGTAATTAAGTATCAATAAGACTGTAAGAAGTCCTCTTTTTGTAAATATTCGTAGGTAAAAAGCGTATAGACTGCCGAAAATCTAGGAGATATTGAGTCATGTAAGAATAACAACTGCATAATTACCTGAAGTATGGTACCTTATACTGACTTACTTAAACTAACACGACATCTGTTACAATGTAATAGTAGGTATATAGTGGAATCAGAATAGTAATGTTAAAATATAGTACAATATCAAACCATGTAAAGTTAAATTTTGTGTCTTTATGAAATTGAACGACTTCTTTTTTCACAAACAGTCAGGCAACTTGCAGTAAAGAAAACGATCAAACTTTTTTTTCGCAATGATGAAACATCAAAAAATATAACACCTATAAATAAACTGACATAAAAGGAATGTTAGATTTTATTTGCCTTGCACTTTAGAATTCGGCCCGCCATACCAACAAAGGGCAAACCAAACATCCACTATTATCACTTATAAAAACGACCTTATGACAATGCAAAACAAGAATTCCCATTTATCATGTGATAAAATTGAAAACATTTGTGCGCGACCCGCAAGATAATAAGAGCGATCGCTGAATGCAAGCGATCCTTCAAAGAGTGAGGGCGAAGTGAAAATGATAGCCGGCAAAAGTCATTCGGGAGATTGCATTGTGCGAGATTGTGGTACAAAAGAGGATCGGCGGTCGGTAGTCAACAATGAGACGGTGAGCAATTTGTCAGCTTCGACAATGCGCCAGACGTATTGACCATTATTTATGGAGCGCTGTAAAGCGCGGTTTTATTGCGGGAACATTCGTACGCCGTGTATTACACGCGGTGACGAACTTACACGCCGATGTTATGACCGATTGTCTGTTTGCTTTATGAATTTATGCCCTAATTATTGGTTGTAAAATTTACGGTTACCCATTCGAATTTCACATTGGGTACTACGTAATCGAAGTTATCGTTTTGCGCCGATCTGTTTAGTAGAGGAATATAACTGATGGTTAAACGTATTGAATCTTGCCTATTAAGTGCTGGCTATCAAATACTGGACTTCATTTTCAATAAAAAAACATTTTTTTTGCCTTCTTTATGCTTATTTGGTGGCAACTGGCAACCAAGGCACATAAGTAGGATTTGAACAACCCTGTTGAAAACAGTGAAAGTCAGATAAATGAGATGATTGGCGGCATGCCTGCAATTTATGATTTCAGACTTCAGCATTTGAAGCTTTCTTAGCCTTCTTGACTTGCGAGATAATTCAATGTGTACCTAGAAACATCTAAATGGAAACCAATTTCCAGATTCAGATGAATAAATGTACCACGCTTGGCTTTAAAAGTGGCCACTCGCATATCAAAAGTGATATCTTCTGTTTTAGTTAACATACTCAAACGTGCATAATTTCGCCCACGCATCATGCCAGGTTGGCTTCCGAACACCTTCAGCACTAGTATAATACTATTTGTCTCTGTAGTTAAAATGTTATACAAGTGGGCGTTCTGTGTACTACTTTGTTCCGCGGAAAAACGCGATTCGGCCGAGCTCCGCCTCACGGATTCATCTGAATGCTCGTTCGTACTGTTATGTGCCTACTCTTCTTAACCAGTGGAGCGAGGCTGCGGCAACGGTGGATTATCTACTGTTCATGAAAATTCATGTGTATGAATTTTAATAAACACCATTTTGTTCAAATTTTTTGGTGTAGGTACGTAAACCGTCTGAACTGGAGAGGGGTAGAGACAATGAAACACCGACTCATATGAGGTGACTATCTTGGGAAATCGTCTACGTTGCATAAGACTGCAATGAAGAAGCGTTTCATAAGTGTGCTATTTGTCAATCATGAATATTCAAACCTAAAAATATGCCATAGCTTTTACAATTCACTGCTAATTCGGCTTAGTAGTTGATTCGCACGAAATTAATTCGCCCGACGTCATGAAGATATTATATACTTTCTCAATCAAGGTTCAGGTTTCTGATCAGGCGCCTAGAAAAACTCTGACAGTAAATTATGCAAAAAGCGTCTACGTACTAAACAACAAAAGCTATGGTCGCAATTTCCTAGAATCAATATTAATATTATTTATTTTCTTATAGAAAACATTTATTTAGCTACTCATACTTAATTGCTTTTTTTTATTTCCTTCACTGGTGGCTTAGAATACAAACCAAAACAGAAAGCTCCGTGAAAGTTTAGTCTGTTTAACCAGTGCGGCTAGCACGAGTGATGCAAATATGTATGCTGCTTTTGTTCAATGACCGTTTCCCGTTAGGGGGCGTGTTGGATTCGCTGTTTGTTCTTTTAAAAACGCGGTTCAGTCTCGCCCCGCCCATGTCTCCATTTGTATTCAGTTCCGATGTTATCCGTGGCCTAGTGGAGCGGAAACGCTGGACATGGCCGCTTAACTGTGCTTTGACATCTATCAATATTTAATAATGCATCTTTTAGCTAAGCATCGGTCATTGTTTTACCGATTTCATGGGAAGTATAACTGGGTGCGCGGAATTGGAATGGGTAAGGAAGCATCGTGAGGAAACCTGCAGACGAATATGTATCGAGTGAGTGTGGCATGACAAATAGAAACTCTTTATTTGTCATTTGTAATCATGATTACTCATCAACTTCGGTGTAACTTGAAAGACACTATGATATAAGATGTGAATTTGGATGGTTAACTACTTAAGTCTGACTGTAGTGTTTCCTTTCTTATTCCCTTTTCAGAAAGAAACTTTGTGTTTTTAAAAAGTGGTCATTGCCATTTTAACGGAACCCAGTATTATGTCATAATTTGACTTGGTACTTCAAGTAATAATCACCAAACAACATTAATTAAGCAAAACCAGCTATTAACCCAACGGTTGAAGACCACGCGCCAAACAATTTCTGTAACGGCAAACGTACCTACCACAAAAACAAAACCTTGCAATTATTGCTCTGGTTATCGACCGCAACTTAATCAGCTTAAACTTTAATCTAACAAGTAAGTGAATTTTTAAGTCTCGTCCTGTGTTATTACTCGCCATCAGCAGTGTCGGAGCGTGTTATTATTCCTTATTCCGATGAAGTCCACTTTGAGTACCTAATTTTTAACTCTCGCAACTTGACTAAGTCGTACACCACTTTCAGCTATGTACTATTAATATTATTGATTTAGCGAATTATAAAATCGGCGTGGCAAAAATATCAATCAGTGCTCAAGCATCTTAAACACCTGGCCTGGTCTACTTTGACTACGTACATTCATACAACTATTGGAAAAAATATCCAACAGGCCTGCAAAAATATTAATCGGTGCTCAAAGTGTACTAGGCACGGACAGTACAGGAATTTGCGGACGAGCTCGTTGGTCTAGTGGTCAGAGACCCTGGCTACCAAACCGAGGGTCGTCGGTTCAAATCCCGCTAGGGGCAAATGTTTTTGTGATGAACATCGGATTTTTACTCGAGTCATTTATGTTTATGAAAGTATTTAAGTATCCGTTCCCTAGCATCTACTGAACAAGCTTCGAGCTAAGTTTGCGGCTCAACAGTTGGTTTGTCAGTCCAAGAAACTTATCTATAATAAAAATATTCCATTTGATTAGGCCAGGTGCTTAATTAGAAGAAGCTTAATTTTCGGGTGCTCAAAAATAAGGTGTACAAAGTGGACCACCTCGGACGTGCTCGGTCTTATCGGTGGGTGCGCGTGCGCAGCAGCCGAGGGGCGGTCGGGGCGGCGCGAACCCGCCTCGCCGATTGTAATGCAACCCCGTGGATGTTCGTTACGGTTCGATGTTGTTGACAGGACACCTTGGCGTGTTCTGGTAACAGAGTCAGTCACTGGGCGGAGGCGTGTAATAAGATGTATAACAATCGATGCTTCACTTTGAGCATGGAATTTGGTTGATTTGATTTGATTAGACAAGGTTTTCAAGTGTTAGGTGCTCAAAAATTAGGTGTACAAAGTGGACCACCTCGGACGTGCTCGGTCTTATCGGTGGGTGCGCGTGCGCAGCAGCCGAGGGGCGGTCGGGGCGGCGCGAACCCGCCTCGCCGATTGTAAAGCAACCCTGTGGATGTTCGTTACGGTTCGATGTTGTTGACAGGACACCTTGGCGTGTTCTGGTAACGTAGGCAGTCACTGGGCGGAGGCGTGTAATAAGATGTACAGCAATCGAATTCGTACTTGATTAAGACGGGCCTGTTGGTCGAGTGGCTAGAGACCCTGGCTACAAAACCAAAGGTCGCGGGTTCGAATCCCGCTAGGGGCAAATGTTTGTGTGATGAACATCGGCATTTGTACTCGTGTCATGGATGTTTATAAAAGTATTTATATTTATATATTTAAGTATGTCTATCCGTTTCCTAGCATCCATAGTACCTACAAGCTTCGAGCTTAGTTTGGGGCTAGGCAATTGGTGTGTTAATCCAATGAATTTATTTATAAACTCCTCAACATTTTTAAAATCTCTGTTTGCTTGCTGTCACTCAGCAAAGATTCCACGCAGCAGTAATGGAACTTGTTTCATAGAATTACACACAACCACTACAACTTTTCCCTGGGAAGCCCCAATTCGTTTCGGTAAAATTATGTAAGCTGAGTTTCGTAATTTGTTGTAAGTATAATTCGTAATTAAGTTGTTCGTAAGTATCTATCTGCCAACTAAAATTGAAAAACACATATGTACCTACTTACTCGTAGTTGAACAAACATTCTCGTAGCTACGAGTAGGTACTATGTACCTAGTTGGTCAAGTTTTCTCTTCATTGTTGGTTAGCAACTCCTACAAAAACTTTAAAAAAAGTACCTATACCTAGTTAATTTCATTGCGGTTTTTTTACCAGTGAAAAAGGTCCTGCAAGCCTTCCGGTAAAAAGGGCAATTTGAATAAAGTTCGCATTAATTCAATTATCCTTTGTTGTAAGCCAATAATCATCAGCATTTATAATTAATAGGTATGTTGTGAAAATGTTACAGCACACTTCCTGTTGTTGTTTGAACTTTGTGTGCGAAACTTTGGAAAATATCAATTAACTAGCGGTCGCCCGCGACTCTGTCCGCGTGGATTTCGATTTCCAATAGCCTATAGCCTTCCTCGTCAAATGGACTATCCCACACAAAAATAATTTTTCAAATCGGACCATTAATTCCTGAGATTAGCGCGTTCAAACAAACAAACATACAAACAAACAAACAAACATACAAACAAACTCTTCAGCTTTATATATTAGTATAGATACTCTTTCGAGTGTCGCTTTTGAATGGCTTTGTACTTACATATAACGAATACCTACTAGGCAAACAATTCTGATCATACCTAAATTCCAGAGGTTTTAAATGCAAAAAGTTTTGGGCTAGCTTCAATTATTGAAAATTATCGTTAGGAAACTTAAACAGCAAATAAGAATGGCAACTATGGTATCTTTGATAATTTAATAATAATGAATTCATTTTATTACACTAAATTATGGTTACATTTTAGTATTCATAATACAAAACCATTCTCATAACTCCTTCTCAATGCGAAGTTACAGGCGCCATCTATTTTAATAGGGTGCAACTAAACTGCAGTTAAAAAACGTGCGCCACCTGGCGGCGGGTAGCAAAGTCACTGACTTTGGCCAACATTTAATACGAATATAAAATAAAGACAAAATAGAATTGAGACTTTTGCGTTATATAATAATAAAACATAAGTAGAAAAATTCGGAACCGAATGCAATCTTTACCTACCAGTATAATAAAGTACACACTTATTTAAATTACCTACCTTCACACAAAAACAATCACTATGTACACTAAACTAGGTACTTTATGTTCTTTAAACTCGCGTTTTCCCAGTAATCCGGAATACCTAGTTCGATTATATTCGTTTATTAGTTATAGAGTAAAGTTATGTTGACAATCATAACTTTACCCGGAACCAGATGCCATTTTGCCGACAAGGACGACAAAGTTTTTAAAAATGTTGCATTAAATACACTTTTGGTCAAACCAAATCAAATCACTTTGCTTAACTTTTAAAAAATAATATAATATGCAATTTCCCTCTTCAATTATTATGTATTTTTTGTCTGATAAATTCGAGAATTTGAGATTTCCCGTACTACCTATAGGCAATTTTATTTAAATTTAAATTGTAATTGCAATTCTTATTTATTTTAATAATAATTAACAAAATATAAAAATAAGTAATCCTTAATTCAAAAATTATAATCAAATTAGGTGGTAAAAAATCAAATATGGCTCCCTAAATTAATATTTAACATCCAACCATTTAAACTAAATAATTTTAATGAATTAGTTGGATAGTTAAATCTGTTCCAATTAGGTTTTAGTATTTTTAATAACATTATTATGATATAGGTATTTGATTATTGATTCCTGATCGAATTGAATACTTATATGTAGGTGTACCTAACTACTTGAAGT
Organism: Nomophila noctuella; assembly: GCA_958496325.1. Classification (NCBI taxonomy): domain Eukaryota; kingdom Metazoa; phylum Arthropoda; class Insecta; order Lepidoptera; family Crambidae; genus Nomophila; species Nomophila noctuella. The sequence continues at coordinate 10,909,972 of OY292484.1, forward strand.
TTCGCCGGCGGCTTTAACTATCCTACCGGCTGCCCACGTCGTGCCCGCGCAGTGATCATAAAAACTATGTTAATTGCGACACAATCATTGTCAAATTTACTCAATTTAGAGTAATAAAATAAAGTTTTATGTCGCATTTACTTTGATGCGGTCCTCGGAACGTATAATTATGAAACAAAGGGTCCAATCGGAACGGTCGGGACACGCATTTATTCCCAACAGTTGTATTCGAATCGTATTAATGTCCTACTAATAGCATCATAATGGAACTTATACTTTTAAAAGACAAATAAATCATCTTGCTGTGACAAGGGTTATTTTTATCTGATTTCATAACAAGTGATTTCCGGTTGCTGCTTTTGAATGTTGAATTAATGGTAATTAGGTGTTAGGTACACTGGGTATAAGAAACATATGACAAATGTAGCTAAACTTCCTAGTCGCAGCAAAACCTTGTAATATTTTATTTGTATAATATCTAAACCATACTAAATCTTTCATTTCTAAGTTAACCGACATTTTATTACGATAATGCCGATTCGAAAGTAGGTAGGGTATAATAGGTAGGTCGGAAAAGTGTTCAATAGAGCGATCTTTTTACTGCCGACCATTGTCTTCAATCGATAGCAATTGCGCTAGATATCGAAGCGATAGCTTAAACTTTGTGTAAAATTATCTGGAGACAGTTTCTCTGTCATTTTCTAGTAAATCAGACCGTTTCTTTTGTTACCGCTCCCGTGGCAATCCCACGGAAACGGGTATCATCGCAAACACCAACTCTATAATCTTGTGCGATTCAGCCATTATGCATAGAAAACACCAGTTGGGACAATAAAAAAACTCCCGTAATTTCGCTACGTGGAAAAATCAAAAGCTATTAAAGGCTATTATCCGAACGCGTAGGCATAGCGTACGGCGGTGGATGTGCATATTTCATGTAGGAAAAGCGACGTGGTAGCGACCTGACCCATATACAACCATGTAATATGGATTTACAAATGCACTTTTTATTTTCTTTGCTGTTGAAATTGCAGGCAACTGCATGCAAAATGTATGTGTTGTGGAGTAAGAATCAGCGGATATTTGTAGGGAAAGGTATAGGACATTTTTATCATAGGGTATTATTTTACCATGACTAATAGAATAGTTTACTCTTCAAGCAAACTCTGTTGAGCCCTTAAAATGCGCTTATTCAGCTAGTCAACGAAATTAACTCTATTAGATCAGTTACCGCTTGTCAATCTCACTCTTTGTTACAAAACTTCATCAAAAGTATGGTACCAACTCTGTGGACGGACTTTTAATCTTTTGGAACTTCAGGACGCTTAAAACTAAGTTCTTATTTTGTTATAAATAGTTTGGTTCAGCTACGTTAACAGAAGACATGGCTTTCGAAGGTTTCCTTCAAACGTTCCTCCTATCAATTTCTAATTCGACTTTTTCAAAATCTTCGATTGTGAATACCCCCTATCAACCTGAAGACGGTGGTTGCGTCCATGCAGTCAGGTGCGTGGCGCGGTGCCGCGGGGAATCAATTTACGACAGCCATTGCACGAGTGGGTACCTCCACTCACACCTAATCGCTTTTCCAATGTCTAGGGTGACCATTGATAGAGATGAATGGCGATATTTTGTAAAACTACAAGGAATGTCTTTTGACACCCAAAAACTGGTAGTCTTCACAATGCGCTAAGGTGTTGGTTACAGAGGAATTTTCCGCTCTTAGCCTAGGCTCCACAATGAGTTCATTCAGTTATTCAATAAAATCTTCTCTTTAAGCTCAGTTAACGCTAGTCAATCTTAGTATTTGTTACAAACCTTCATTAAAAGTGAGGTATCTACTCTATGGGTGGACTTTCAAACTTTTGGAACCTCAAGAAGCTTAGAACTTAATACCTACTTAAATGGTTATAAATTAATTGGTTCAGCTACGTTAAAACAGAAGACATGGCTTTCGAAGGTTTCCTTCAAAAGTTCCTCCTATCAATTTCTAATTCGACCTTTTCAAAATCTTCGATTGTGAATACCCCCCATCAACCTGAAGACGGTGGTTGCGTCCATGCAGTCAGGTGCGTGGCGCGGTGCCGCGGGGAATCAATTTACGACAGCCATTGCACGAGTAGGTTCATACACTCACACCTAATCGCTGTGCCAAACGTCTAGGGTGACCATTGATAGAGATAAATGGCGATATTTACCGCTTGTCAATCTCACTCTTTGTTGCAAAACTTCATCAAAAGTATGGTAACTACTCTGTGTGTGGACTTTCTAACTTTTGGAATTTCAGGACGCTTAGAACTAAGTACTTAGTTTATTATAAATAGTTTGGCTCAGCTACGTTAACAGAAGACATGGCTTTCTAAGGTTTCCTTCAAACGTTCCTTCAATCAATTTCCAATTCGACCTTTTCTAATCTTCGTCTGTGAATACCCCCCATCTGCCTGAAGACGGTGGTTGCGTCCATGCAGTCAGGTGCGTGGCGCGGTGCCGCGGGGAATCAATTTACGACAGCCATTGCACGAAGAGGTACCTCCACTCGCACCTAATCGCTATTCCAATGTCTAGGGTGACCATTGGTGGAGATAAATAGAAATAAATACTCTACTAGTAATCTCTGTTGACCCCTAAAAATGCGCCATAATACTTTTAGTACAAGTTCTTTGCACACCACATCCATATAGGTTTAATAAATAATAAATTCATTGGACGACCACACCAATTGCCTAGCCCCAAACTAAGCTCGAAGCTTGCAGTATGGATGCTAGGGAACGGATAGACATTCTTAAATACACATTCAAATGCAAAGATTATACTAGGAATAACTAAAAATCATCTAGGTATATGACTAACTAAGTACATGCAAATAATTCCAAATAATTTATCACAGTATCTTGTTCATTCAACAGTTAATATTGAACAAATTGTCCAGATTAGAAATTGAGTTCCCCTGAGTCCCGTACCCATGCCATGGGTACAGTATTCGATGCCGCGGGGTCCGATTATGTCTTCAAGCAAGTGGAGTGTCCCGGGCCTAAAAAGACACATTCAAATTCAAAACCCGCCATTAATTTCTCTTAATCATTCTACATTCCAAATCTTTTATTACAGTTTCTTCTTCACTCGACCGTGAATATTGAACAAATTGGATAGTTTCGGCATTGAGTCCCGTACCCTGTAAAATAACAATGCCATGGGTACAGTATTTGAAGCCTCGGGGTCCGATTATGTCATCAAGCGAGCGGTGTCCCGGATATCGGGCCGATGAAAAGCTCAATCGAACGAACGCCTGAGGCGGACAGACGGACAAGTGTTGCCAGCCGTGCGTTTTGATAGTACGAGTGCGCCAAAATAAAAATGATCATACCATACTTCTAATAAATCTACATATGGTAGCACCTACTTTAGATGTTCCAAGTGCGCCAAATATTAATATATATTTGATAAATTATATACTGGGTTCGATTCCCGGGTCGGGCAAACTTTGTGTTGATTTTTCTGAACACAGCCCGGGTTTGTTTTTTTTTTTTATGGCAGAGGCGGCAAACGAGCCAGCGGGACGCCCGATGGCAAGCAATCACCGCCGCCCATGGACATCCGCGACACCAGAGGTATCGTTGATGTGTTGCCGGCCTTTCAAAAGAGAGTACGCTCGTTTCTTGAAGGTCCTCATGTCGAAGCAGTCAGGAAACACTGCAGCAGTGAGATTGTTCCACAAAACTGTCGTTCGAGGCAAAAAGTTTCGGGAAAAACGCACAGTGGAGGACCGCCATCCATCAAGATGGTGAGGATGGAATTTGAGTCGATTGCGTGTAGTTCGATGTAAGAACTCAGCTAAACCTGTCATTGTATGTACCTGACTTTTTAAAATCTAGTTGATTAACTTTCATAAAACGGTGCATTAAAGTTCTCAGTAGAGATGCATTTATCAGGATTGATTATTATTTATAAGGAAAAATCTTTCCTTGTAGATACTGAAAAGCGTATGGCAACATGACGTCCCTAAGTGATAGGACTTCATCGGTCGTGTTGGTATCGTAAATTTTCCGCCGATCGAGTAAAATGTGATTGTAGCTAATTTTATCAACAACGGTACTTTAGTTGGCATCTGTGTCTGGAAAATACTGTTGCTTACGATGAAGTGTTTTTCAAAAGGTATAAAAATGTCATAAAAACAATTCGGTTGAAGGTAGTTACCAATAAATTTTAAGAAGGCTCTTGAAAGATTGAATACCCAAATTATCTAGGTATTCGAGTCTTTCAAAAGTCAGAAGTTACCTACACATGAGATCAGCGGCTGGACAACCGAACCTGAAATAAAAAAGTAGGTGGGTAGGTAGGTACCTACTTAAAAAAACTTTAATCGTGCTCGGCGAACTAAACAAAAATATTAATCAGTCCATTTTTGTAAGTATGTGCGAGTACAGAACGATTTCTCGGCTGAAATACATAAATATACCAACAAAATAACAATTGCTTCAATTGAAAAACATACTTTGGTCTTGCTCACTGTTTTGTAATAATCACAAACATACCAATTGGAACAGTTCGATTTTTTTGTGGCCGATATTCTCCAACATTACCTAATCCTACCATGCAATTTTTCGGGCAAATTTAGTAATTTTCCCACACATATACGAGTAAAACAGCGAGTTAAAGTCACATAGTAGTAGCGTGGGAGGGGGCGTGGCCGCCGCCCATTGGGCCGCCCGGCGCCAATGCGCGCGCGCCGCACGGTAGCCTATCTCACATCGACACGCATTAACATACATACTCATTTAATATATTATATTAAATTTACATGCCATGCCATGCCATCTGTACCACCATGTAAACACATACATTTATTTGAAAGTTCATAATCACCGAGCTAGGATTCAGACTCGTAGTTAGAGTGGTGCCTAGTCTCAATCGACGCTAACTGCAGGCCTCGGCGACACATCCTTGCCCGCGGGCGGCGGTAATGTGACCTCGCCGATGAGCGGTCTGCGCCACCGACCGGCCACTCAGCTCCCTAAGAACGTTTAAAGATCCAATATTACCAATAATTGAAGACGACGAGTTATTAAGCTCGCCGGGGCAGGTTTCTATGTTGATTACTCGTAGTTATCAAGAATTTGAGCATCGTCCGGCCCATTACAGTGGGACGAGGACTCGGGCGCTTCTTCGTAATAACCATGATGATGCCTAAAATTATATGATTTGTAAGGAATTTTGTTGGAAATGGCGAAAACATTACAGAAAAGTACAGGGGTCGTTAGGACGCGCGGCCGCCCCGGGCCAGCCTGGCCGGGCCGTATGCAAATTAAACGTAATCAAAATAATAATTTCGTACGAAGCGAGCAGAAAGAGGACGAGAGGTCTCCCTCGCGCTCCGGGGCCGGCCGCGCGCCAGAGCGAAAGCGCCGCCGACTACCGTCGGAAATGCAAATGGCCCACGCCCGATTCACTTTTATTATTTCGTATTGTTTCGACTATACGTAATTACACACGCGATAGTGGCTTAATGCGCGAAATTACTGTAAGTGGACTGAAATATTTCAGTAGTGATTATACGGTTAGGCAAGCCAGTCGAAACGTGATAAGCCAGCAATAGGAACGATACGAATAAATTGGTGTAATAAGCTCTACAGTAGCCAGAGAGTGGCAAATAGCTCGAATAAGTATTCTGATATTCATGATACTTAGTCATTAATAAGTGGTAATAAGTCTCCTTATCCAAAGGATATGCTTATTTTTATTTAAATTAGCTGCAGCTTAATTATTTGGTGTAATAAACATGTAAACTTACTCAAGTTTTTATAATGTTTTTTTTTTGTACTCGACATTAGCATAACAGTTCTCAACAATCTGACATTATTATCTGTTTGTCAATAATTAATTAATGTATCTTGCAAGTTAGGTATTTTACCCAGCGACTTTTAGAAGCTAACGACCTAAAAGTCCTTCAAGGGCCCGTACAGGTACCCTACACAAATACTTACGTCAAATAACACTGATGTTTCTGCGTAGGTTTTGTATAATTTCGTTTATCTTTCGAATGTTAAGAGGCACCTAATTGACTCTAACTACGCATTCGTTACCCAAATAATATTTGTCACTTTACTTTGATTTGGGTGTACCTCCTGAGTAACGTAGGTAATCATGGCCAAGTGTCAATCGTGAAAAAAATATGAGTCTTAATTTGTTATTTTAATTTTTAAATTCTAATACGGCTTTTTTCTTTTGTTGCCATTTTCGACGAATCCTTTTATTTATTTTCCATTCCAGTGAAGCTTTACCAACAACAATTTGCGTAGGTACTAGGGTTTAGCCAGTCCACATTGCATACCTGAACGTCCATGGAGTGACTGTCAAAGCTACCGTTTAATTAAATTCACGCTCGGCCAGCGTTGGTACTGTGGTTAGTCGCCACGCCAATTGGACGCGATTAAAAATAATTTTCATTTCTGATGTCACTGGCTTGTTACATTGCGCCGCGGTGCGAGTAATTCATCTGTTACGAGGACCGGGATGTACCGACGGCATAAGTAGCCCTTGTTATTGTATAATATGCGACATGTTGGTAGTACAGTGACGTGTGCATGCAGCAAATGTTAGCAAACAATCGCAATCACATATTTCTGCTAGGGTCTATACTAGGTACTTCTCACTACACGTGATTGTATGTAATATGAATTATATTATATAGTGGTGAAATGTATAATATCAAATACGTATAATTCTTACAGTTCCTATCAAATAGGCAGATACTAGGTACCTAAGCCGAATTCCGACTACGGTGGATATTTTGTCTTCAAACGACTTACGGCGACTTCCAACTGAAACGTCCATTATCTATCCTAAGCTTCGTTTTAACAATACTTTGATAACATTTGTTCACATGAATACAGCACTCATAACAGAACCTATACCAATTGTTATTCTGGTGTCCCAATATTGACATTTGGGTCTGTTAAATTACCAATTTGCTATGAATATTTATGGACAGCACTGCCGAACCGACTTCATCTTGCGTCATTGTCCAGTAAGGAGATAATGGACGCGACCGCGATCTCGATATCAATATTTATGAGTTTGTATCTATTTAAGTTAATTTGTGAAACTACCGTTGTCTTAAGCCTGTACAACAGATCTAAGTAAGTAAGTTCATCACTAACCAAACTAATATCAATTTCAGATCAGGCCAACTATGTAGTGGGACCAATGTATGACTTACATTTTGTCAGATATTTGAAGTGATTTATTATTAATTTTGTTTGTAGTAGGAATCGTCATGCTAACCAGTTCCTTTGTGAAACCTATTTGACTTCCGCTGTCAATCACTAAATAAATAACTTGCAATTCGGTATTGCTGCACCGCTAGATATTTACGTAGGTAGCTCATGCTTGCCCACTCACCCACCCACAAAGGCGGTGTTATTACGCAAATTGCGGCAAATAACAGGCCGGCGACAATTAGATGATGTTCTTTAATGAATATGAATGGTAAGGTGCCTTCCTGCACCTTCGTGCAAACACGCATACCTATGCAGATGTGACACACATAGCGCTTAGATATGGCATTGTTCGGTTCAAGTATTAAATGACAACGCGCTGGAAGATCAAATGAAATGGGTCTCACAATTTCAGTAGACAGAACATCTGCCAGTCTGCTCTAGTTGAGCCATGATAAAGCTATCGAAGAGCTTAAAACCAAATTTTCTGTCAAATTCACCAGCCGCATTGAAAATATATAAAAGAGCCAAGACTCCCCCAAACCCTGTTGAATTTATACCAACAGCCATACGTAGGGCCGGTATAAATAAACGGTATTATGGATTTCAGCCAGTAAGCCGGTCGTTTAACTTGTACAAAAAGGCTACAAGTGAAATGACCATTTTCCGAACGACGTTATGCATATAATCTCGATTCCCATTTAGGATTATGGATCCATGGTCCGTCGCCGCCGTAACTTTAGGTTGCAACCAGAGAATGCCTACGCCACAAAGGCCTGTTAATAACATTAACCAAACGATCTAATTCCTCGCAATTAAGCTTAATCAGCGTTTACTTCCGACATTACAGGCCGTATCCTCAGCGTACAGACTGACCGCACCGCTTGAATCACTTCTAATTACTGCTGTAATGGCGGTCGAACCTGCAGCCTAGATACATACAAGGATCAATCGGGATCGGCTGATTATGCAGTGCATACCCGCGGCCTGTCATTACGGCAAATGGGGGCAAATTGCGCACATCTAACGCACTGCCGCTGCTCCGATAATGCGGACTGCCGGTGAAAACCGTGAACTCGGCGCCTTCAGCATTAGCGTATGGTAATGAGAGTGTGTACAACAGCGGCGGTGCCAGTGAAGCTGCTGAAGTTTGAAGGACTACAATGTATAGGTACGCATCTGCGACCCTTGTGTGGTTGGTGGTGTCCATTGGCAGCGGTTATCGCTTACCATCAGGCGACCCTCTTGTTTGTTTGCCTCCTTTTAATATAAATATTCCAAAAACCAGTTACAGCTACAAACTGGAATCTGAGGTGATCAATGCAATGGAAGGTAACCAAATACAGAAAACTAGTAGAAAACCCCTTATGCTAGAAAAAGTAGATAAAGGAATTTGGAATATGTACCAACAACGTTTCGAAGATATAATACTAAGCGATCGCCTTTTTCCCAAATACTCCTACTCAGCAGGGTTACACTGGTCTTAAAAACCAGAGGAGCGGGTAAATTTACTTCTGAAATGGCCTTTTGACGCCTGTGTTAGGGAAAAGACGAGCATCGCAGGACCAGCATATTTTGTGATTATTTGACAGGATGCGTATTTTAGTTACATCTGTAGTGAACGTCCTTCTTAATCCTCAGGATATCAAATAAGTATACTGTGATAACCATGCACTGTGGGATAGTGCGGTATGCAGATGCACGCCTTTGTGGCCGGCTCGTCAAACGAACGCTCTCCGAGCCGACAGATTGCTAGGAAGGGAATTCGCGAACGTTTTCTCTAATGACAATTTCTAATAAACGCAGACACTACATGACTACAAATACTTTAGTTAGCAGATAGAAACATAACCCACTTGATGAGTAAAGACCACCACATAAAAAATTGTGAATTATTTATGTGGTGGTCAAACACAATGTCCCAAACAAGATATCCAAGTCAAATTGATTTGTTATAAGTTTTAGGTTAGTAAATAGATAGTTTTGAAATAGATACGAGTCTATTACAAACACAAAACCAGCTATTTTAATCGGCTATTAGATTATTAACCCTCCGAAAAAAAAAGATTTATTTTTTAATATTGAGACAATGCCCAAAGTATATAAGTGTTGCTGATTTCTTTTTCGGAGGCTCTACACACATTTATTTTCTTACGAAATCGATTTTATCAAACATACAAATACAGCTCGAACGAATAGACCTTCTGCTACTCCCACACGTTCACGGTTTTTAAACAAATTAGGAAACAACGGAAACGACCAAGTCATCGGAAAACCTCTAGCGAAGGGTTGTAAACAAAACGAGGTCTCCCAGGAACCAGCGAGTTACGAAAGCATATGTTTTGAGCGCTAGCGCACCTTATCATTTACCACATTACGGAGCAATGATTATAGTAATCTACTCATGAGAGAACAATAGCAACGCATTCGGTGCCACCACATGCGCTTTTCTACAGGATGTTGAAATACACTTTGGATTTCGGCAACTTCTTGTTTATTAGTTCAGCGGCAAAGCATGTGATTAAAGCAAGTTGTAGAATTTTAAAAATGTTGTAATATTTTACCAGAGATTACAAACAAAGATTGCTCCGTATTGGTGGTACAATCCGCGAATTTCGAATGAGTTAGCTTCATTCTAAATGGAAATACCTAGAGACTAAGAATGACCGTCATTGAACATCGAGAACTTAATTGATATTACAACGTTAAACAAATTAGCCGCAATTACAATCTATAGCTACATTATGTTACGACATGGTTACAATAATTAATTGGTGCCTACAATCACTGTTAATCAACGATTGGTTTTCAATATTACACGGCTCCATTACTACAACAACCAACAATTTAAAATTACATGCAAATACATTATTACTTTTCATGTCAAAACTTTTTGCGATACGTAGCACTATAATGATCTTTTCACATTAAACATTACAAGTGTCTTTAAAAGTGAATTTTGTTACTTTGATTTTTAAATAAAAGTGAACAAAGTATGAATAAAGAAGAAGTTTGATTGTATTAAATATACATTTTAAATTCCAGCATATATTAGAATACCTACTTAGGAATGCTGGGATTTAAAATGTATTTGTATTCTTAATACAATCAAACTTTTTCTACATATTCACATAGGTATACTGAGCAAAATCTTTTTAACTGACAACATAAGTTTACTCGCTAAAAAGGACACCATGTGAACGCTCTATTGTACAAATTTAATAGAAAATATGACCCTTTCACTGTTCGACATAATTAAGGAGTGCACAACTCGACAAAGGGCCGATCGGCTACACGTTGCCAACAGTGTTTTATTCGTTGGAATCGGTTGACAATGGTACCCTTTCTTCGGCAATTTGGCAACCAGCGGGCTCCGGAAGCGAGTCCTCAAGTTAGGGATCCTTAGACCATAGCTCCATTGTGGAAGGACTCCGCCCCGCAAGATTTAGCACGTGACACTTTTATAAGATCCCGTGAAGTTAATGAAACGGTTGCCTTATCGAGCTGTGAAAGAGGGTCACTGAGTAATCAGACCGTTATACTAATAGTACTGACTAGTGAGTGGTGAATTGGTGATGGAATAAAATGTTAACTTGCATAATTTCGAAGGATGTTTTTGCGAAATTACAATTTGTCTTGGAATCGTGCCGTCGTCGCCGCCGCCGCGCCGTTTACTTTTGTATTTGATATTCATTGCGATATTGATCAATATTCAATTGGAATTAATAAAGAGTGAGTAGGTATGTTAAGAATTTTCGGAATTATATAGGTACGTTATTGATCTCTAAAGAGGTAGGAAAGAGAATTTAGTATCCGTTCTATCTCTTTCCTATCTCGGTTCGGCGTCGGATTTAGACCGTTATGTACCTACCTCCTACAACATTTGATGGAGCACTTAAACCGTTTGCAAATCTCTGTCTTTTCATTCAAAATATTTGTGCACGTAACTGTTCCAAACTCTCACGCCAAGTACCTAAATCTTGACATCTAACACCGATCACCGACACCACGACGCCATCAAAGTATTAAGACGAAAATTATCTCGTTGAGTCCCGCCGGTGACCTTGTCCTCCCATACAGCAACCACTGATTACCGAATTACCATCCGTCCTCGCCTATACTTACCGCGCCGATTTAAATAATAAATATCTTATCTAAATAACACCCAAGCATTGTCTGACCTGGACGATCACGATGTAATGACCAGAATTAACCCACACCGCTAATAAAATTAGGCCCGCCACGTAATTTGACTTAATTTTGCCAGAATCGAGTCTGAATCAGGCAGATTACAAATACAAAATGCACCGGAGTTTAATTTCGAGAAACGTTTTGCTTAACCGGGAAAGGTGACGTGCATATGCAATTAGACTGTAATTTAGAAGCCTTTTTCATTTTTGCGTTATAAAGATTTTCCCCCATTTCAGGAAGATAATTTGTAGGTACAACTCTGAACTGCTAATAAAAATTAATCGTATCTAAACTTATGAAATAGAAGGCCCTAATATCAAAAAAGGAAAAAAATACTTTTATTTCGAATAATATATTTTTCTAATCTTGTTAACGAATTTTCCGCACTCTTAGGTGTGAGTTGCGACTTGTGACGAAAAATCTTGAGTAGGCAATTTCATTTCAAATGTTATCTAATATAAGTATCATTTATTTGTTGTTAACAATCAACCAAGTAAGTACCTCGTTATCCATCCACCCCTGTCTCTCTTACTCGCTAGTAACAGACGAAAAAACTCGTTTAATCACGATGGCTGCGTGTCTATCTTCCAACATAAGTATAATAACAAGTCATGGTTCAAAACTATAAATATGTAACACATTTACTACAATAAAACATACCTACCAAGTAAAAAGTGATATTTAGTCTAGCCTTTCGTCAATTATGGCGAGGGTGCGAAAGCTCACTGAGCCCTAACCCACCTAATACTTATCGTTTTTAGACTACCGAGCTCAATGAGCCGTCACAAGTTGGCTACTACCACGCACCCTCAGTATCTCCAAAGCAGCTGCATAGCTGGTATTCAGTAGCGCGGCAACGAGCGTTCGCACCGAGACTACTAATTAATCCGCCATATTAGTTAATTGTCCCCGCCCCCACCCCGCTCTCCCGTCTCCCGTCTTGGTAATTGCACCTCCTCTGTTTCCGTTAACTCTGTGTTTTTCAACCATCATTACTGTCTTAAGTGTCGGCTGTATTAAACTGATGATGGCGGTATAAGCCGTTTGGGACAGGTTGGATAATGGATAAGTATGACTTTCAGAAGACAGTATTGTGCGTTCGTTGTGGTCAGATCTCAGCCAAAACCCCTACCCACTAAAACCTACCTTCTTATCAATTTTACCCTTAACAAAAAGTTAATTCATAAACTTTAAGACTCGTATAGGTAGGTCAAGTGTAAAGTAAAAATGTTATTGATTTACTCGATCGGTGTAATAACAAAATTATCAAAATAAACGGTAATCGTGAACAGCAAACAATCTATTATTGTAAGATCGTGGGAAGCAGCTTTTATACATAAGCTGTGTTGGTTCTTACTGTGTACTTAGTCACAACTCAGTTAGCTAAATGCTATAGGTATAGAAACTCAGATTTTCAAACGAGGTTTATGGAAATGTATGAAATTGGTAAACCAACCTATGAGTAAATATAAATCATTTAATCTCCTGGACCAGTACCTATACTACCTATACTTTATTATGAACACATGGAATTGGTCACATTTAGACATAGGTGCAGGTAGACATAATTGGTACAGATAATAGTTACATTCATAATCTATACTAATCTATAATCTGAAGAGTTTGTTTGTTTGATTGAAAGCGCTAACCCCAGGAACTATGTAGGTACCTACTGGTTCGAATTGAAAAAATCTTTTTGTGTTGGATAGTGTATTTGACGAGGATACGATGTGTGCGGAAACCTGAATAGCTAGTAATTTATTAAAATGTTTCTATTTCTCTCCCTTCCATAATTATTCCGTATCTTGGACTAGGTCACTAATAAGTGTTATGCAGACATTTTAACGCCCCAAGGTAAAGGATACAATACGAATTAACTAGATGCCAAGTGATGACAACATCAAACAAATTGTACGGAATGGGCAAATTGAACGGTGTTCGTGATAGGTCAAATGTATTAAAGCTAACGTATTTCTTGATATTTAATGCTGTTTACCTACGTAAATTGTTTTAATGAAAACATGGATGTTTTACAATGATTGCGAGGAAGTAAAATTTTTGTGAATTCATTCAAAGTTAGGCAGGTCTAAGACTCTTAAGAGTTTAACAAAACCTTCAGCGGAAACAACTTGGGGAATATCCAGTCGTCGCTTATTTTGTACAAATATGTAGGTACCTACTAATTTTATGAATATTTGACGTCAATATTTTTATTATGAAAAAATTTGAATAATTTTTGCAGATGTATTCTGAAGGCATCAATATCAGGAAACCAGTTATTTTGTAGGAACAGGGAAAGACAGCAGGTATAATTGAAAAACTACAGATAATGTGATATGATAATGGATTGGACGTTGGAAGCAGTTAAATTTATTTATTCGCATTACAAGACGCACTCATACAATCCAGAATCAAATAGGGTTCTATGATTTAAGAGAGCTTGAAGAGTTTAACAACAGTAGAACGGAGCATTCTGTTTTAAGTAATAGGTAGCTACTGAATCCAATCTCTTTATCTTATCAATTTACTATAGTCAAATGTAAGAGAAAGCGAAAGTTTTGAAAGACCCCAAACCTCTCGCATCGCAATCGTTTCCCTGAAACATGTGAGGGACATTAAATAGCCGAAGCTAAATACGCTTAAGTATCTTCCATACGTGTTATTTTACATGTATGAGTTCCACATATAAATGTCCGTCGAAGTAAAGTATTCCGTGCGTGCCGCGGGCGGGCAAGGGGCGTGCGCGGGCGCGGCCAATGGCAGACTTCCACCGCCAGAGCGACGCGAACCTCCGAATATTCTCCTTTATTAACAGCCAGCAACATTAATTGGACGCATTTGCATATTCCGACCATTAGGTACACGTCAGAGAATGTAATACAAGTGTTTATGTAAATTTTTGTAAATAACTCGCCGAAGTATTTAAATTATCTATACCTACCTGAGAAGTGACGGAATGTTTGCTTACATACCTACGTAACTAAAAACATTGATAAAAGATATGAAGTTGCGAGTAATCAATCACCTATAAAATAGTAGGTTGGTAATAATACAATTCATTGTGGCTGCATTTCAACAGTTTACAACCTCAGCGACAACGTACCTAAATATTTGGCCATTAGACCATACTTAAGTAAGCAGAAAGTACGTTACCTAAATATGTTTTGACTCATTTGGGCGCTAGGAATACTTAGCTGCGCTCCGGGTAGTGGTCGAGAAAACCTTCAAGTATCTCGGCCTTACCTTAGACCCCTGGTGGAGTTTCGAGGAGCATTTTAAGCTCCTCGCTCCACGGCTGAGTGCCGCTGCTGCAGCTCTCGGGCGTATCCTTCCCAACGTGGGGGGTCCTGGGGTAAAGTGTCGTCGTCTCTACCATATGGTGGTGAGATCGATGGCACTTTACGGAGCTCCAGTATGGGCAGAGAGCCTCTCTCCCCGCTTGCGGGCCCGATTGAGACAACCGCAAAGGGTCATCGCGACCCGGGCCGTGCGGGCGTACCGCACGGTCAGTCATGGGGCTGCCTGCGTTTTAGCGGGCACGCCCCCATGGGAGCTCGATGCTCTAGTCTTAGCAAAGATGCATCAAGTTCGGGTCGCGGCGAGGCTGAGGGGAGAGCGACCCAGCTTGGAGGAGGTGGCGCTAGGGCGTGTTCAAGCTAGGGAAGAGGCCCTGGCCCAATGGAATGAGGCTCTCCAGGCTCCGAGTGCTGGCCACCGGACGATTGAAGCAATTCGTCCGGTGTTGAGGGAATGGGTGGAGCGCAGGCACGGCTGCCTCACCTATCGCCTTGTGCAGGTACTGACCGGACATGGGTGCTTCGGTCACTACCTGCACCGTGTCGCCCGTCGAGAGGAGACGCCGCAGTGCCACCACTGCGACGACTCTGACGACACGGCCGAGCACACACTGTTAGTGTGCCCGGCCTGGCGACAAGAGCGCGACGCTCTCTGCGTGGCGCTAGGCGTAAGGCATGGCCTCTCGTTGGCAACCATGGTAAGTGCCATGGTTGCTAACAGGAGGTCATGGGAGGCGGCCACCTCCTTCTGCGAAGCGGTTATTTCGCAGAAGGAGGTAAAGGAGAGGGACCGGGAGGACAACCCTCAATCCGCCCTTCTCCGGCGTAGACGGCCGGGCCGAAGATGGCGTGCGCATTTACGCCCTCTTTAGCCCGATAGTGGGCATGCCTGCGCGCGGAGTAGCTCCCGCGCGCATTGCAGAGGCTGTCCGAGCCATGTCTGTGGATCACCTCGTTTCCTGGGTGATCCTCCTTAGGCGCCCCCCTGGCCTGATCTAATTAGGCCAGGCAGTACCCGGGGACGGATCGGTCTAGCGCCTAACAAGGCGGATACCGATCCTTCCCTGCTTGGGTGCGAAGGAAACCGCAGGAGTTTAGTGGGTAGTGGGACGAACGTCTCTACTCCTGAGCCCCACACACGGCTGCAGGCCTAGCTAACCTGTATGCTACGGCGCGTAAAAGCGTTCTCCTGCGAAAAAAAAAAAAAAAAAAAAAAAAAAAAAAAAGGAATACTTAGCTGCAGGCTAACCAGACCTGCTGCCGAATGTTGGAATCAGGACTAAAGTAATTCCCACTACTCAATGAGGGTTTTTGCAAATGAAAAATCCCCTAGATGGCAGTAGGTAGAGGTAGGGTCTCACTGATATGTGATAGATTCAAAGATCTTGGAAAAATCAATAGATAATCCGTATGTCAAGTTTGAGTGAAGCCACGAAAACTTCAAAAATTCACCTAACTTTACACCTATAGTGCCGTGCCTATCGATGGTTTTCTTCTAAGAGTTTTTTTTATTTATTAATATGAAAATACTCAACATCTTATTTCTTATTTATTATTAATATTATAAATGTGAAAGTTTGTTTGTTTGTTTGTTTGGATGTTTGTCCGTCAATCACGTTGAAACTATTGAACGGATTTGGATGAAATTTGGTATACAGGCAGGATATGGTCTGACTTAGGTGACTGGATACTTTTTATCCCGATTGAATTCTCCCATGGGATAAACAAAAATTCTCGCGAACGAAGTCGCGTGCGGCCCCTAGTAAATAATAAACATTGAAAATGTTCATCAATAAGTGAAAAATTGTAAAGAAATTATTAAAATAGCCCCTTTTATAACTGATGTCGTCATAACAGCTATTTTAAAATACCAACTCTTTTATAAAAAAAACTCTGTATCTATTCAACGTGCAGTCGATATCGTTAAAAATTGGTACGCATGTACTGGAATCCCTAGTTCCATGCACGTCATAATGACGTTTCAGACGATTTCAGTCGGGTGTCTGGTATCTTGCTCTATCACAATTGATTCATAGTAAGGAGAAAAAGGACAAAAAATCTGTCAAATCATTGTCTCCATCTAGTACTTCCAAGATCTTTGGATAGATTACAGATTAGTGTATTTTGACATTACATTGACAGATTTGTCAAAATACTCCAATGACATAGCTAGCAGTTAGACCTCGCGCCTATGTATTCCCATCTAGCGGATTCTTCAATCGCAAGCACCCTCATTAACCCATTCGCGTCCGTATGGATGGATAACAGATGCTCTTGCTGTCGGGAATTCCCGATGCAAACGCCGAACGGGGAGTGTTCGGGGTACTTACGTGATAAGGCCACAGGATTCGAGGTCCTTCTAGACCTGGCTTGAGCAGCCTGGGCAACGAAAGCGTGCATTTGACTACACGCAGGGGCGGAAAGAATCATCTTCACGATCCTTCCCGAATATCCAATACCCACTTAATACTTTTCTTACTACGATACATACCTACACATACATAAGTACTTATAGAGTAAGGAGAAGATTGAATATAGGTACGTAAGCCTTACATGAAAGCGGTTTAGTGCATAAACTTATTTATTTTTTTACGCATCATCATCCTAGCGCTTTTATCCCGGTTGCATCCTTAGCCATTGCCTGCCTCGGAGCCCAGGGTACCAAACCAAACTGGGAACACCAACACAAAGTGAAAGCTATCCCCATGGGCTTCGAACTCACGACTTCGGAATTTAAGCACAGCGCTCTAACCACTTCACCACGGAGGCAATTCATACTTATTAAGTAAAAAAGTATCAGCCTATTAATGTTTCACTGCAGGGCAAAGACCTCCATTCGATATCATGTTTTCGTTTCAAAGATCGGATGTGGCTCAATCACCACGCTTGCCAAATGCGGATTGTTGATCACAAACCCGAGCTGTGTTCGGAAAAACCGACACAAAGTTTCCCAACTTGGGAATAGAACCCAGGACCTCGAAACTACGCGTACGTGGTACTTAAACCACCTAGACCATCGAGGCATTAATATGTAGGTACAAATAAAGTTTATCACATTTTAGAACTATTTCAAAAACGCCATCTAATGCTGAGTAGCAAAACTAGCTTGCCAGTACGTTCCGTTGTATGTTTTATAATCAAGTTCGAAACTGACTCGAGTGGTCTAGAAATCCAAGAAATAAATATCGAGTGGCAGAAAAATCACTTAATTTATTTAGGATAGCTTATTTTAAACTACAGTAAAATATGATACATGGTCAATATACATTAGAAAAAGAAACTTATTTTCTTCATCATATTTCATACGTCACCTGACGTTCAATTCGAAATGTCAAAATCAATGACAGTGACAATTAAATGAATCGTATCTCCCGAGCGAGTTGAGAAAAATAAAATTCAGTTCGTAGAGTAGTAAAATAGCCAGGGGGTTATTTATTTTATTGTTTCGATTTCCCCAATTTCAAGTTTCAATTATTTGTGGGCCAATAATAAAAACGAACAAGGTTGGTAGAATATTAAGCCACAGCTAACTCTTGAAATAGTAATTTCAACACACAAAATTGTTTAACTAAACCTAAGCCCTCCTAAATTGTTACCTTGACACGCTTTATTACATTGCACTCATATGGTTTTTTATATAAAGAAATTGTATTGTTTCTCGGTGTCACAAGTGATTGGTTCTTTCAGATGCAACTTACATCCGATCCAAGAAGGGCGGATCGCGAAAGACGCTTCAAACCTCCACCACCTTCCTCGGCCCCAGCGGAAGATCTGACAACTGACTATATGAACATTTTGAGTAAGTTAATTTCTTTTCTTCATATACAAACTTATTGTTTTATCTGATTTATGATTATGATTATGTCAATAAACATAGGCGACTGAGATACAGTAGCTTCTCCAGAACTCTGTATGTATATCTACAGAAATATAAATTTTATTATAGTAATCTTTCATATTTCTCTAGCCAAATTTGAAATTTATAACAGTTACCTACAAAACTGTAATAAATGCCTTTTGATGTAATTTTGCTAAACTTTGTTCATTACAGGTATGATCTTTTCAATGTGTGGCTTAATGATGCGTCTGAAGTGGTGTGCATGGACAGCCATCTTCTGTTCAAGCATAAGCGTTGCTAACGCAAGAGTTTCCGATGATACCAAGCAGGTATAATTTTATTTAATCTACATTGATATTAAAATACTCTACTGTTACAAGTGTGCAATGAGGGATTTAAAGGCTTTTTTTATTATTAATACCTATCAATGGAATAGGATGCTCCCTTTAAAATTTTAAACAACTCTATTCTACCAAAATTTTACTCTCATGTTCATTTCTAATGTTTTTTTTTTTTTGTTTCAGATTGTTAGCTCCTTCATGCTATCAATTTCTGCAGTGGCGATGTCCTATCTACAAAACCCTGCTCCAATGTCTCCACCTTGGGTTGCTCTAACAAGCTAATTTCTTATTTATATTTCTAGACAATAATAAAGTTATATTTATTCCAATTAGGTACCTCTTTTTATTAATTTCATTATTTAAAACACTACACTATTGAATCATCATCCTACACTATTAACAAAACCCATCTTTGTAACGAAAACATGATTTCAAATGTTGGAGGCCTTTGCCCTGGAGTGGGACATTAATAGGGTGATACTTATACTCCCAAATCCCAAAGTCTAATTAAGGAGAGTTATATTTTTTCATTATTTAATTAATTAAAATTAAAATAAAACTCAACCTCGTAGAGTTATAGTCTACATAAACTTTTTAACTAACTGGCAGAGTAGACCTCAAAATGTATAAAAAATAATAAATGTTTATTTAGTAAGCCAAATAGTATTATTATTTGATAAATTTTCAGGCATACCGCTAGCAATAGAAAGTAAGACAACACGTAAAAACTTGTAAATATTAGGTGCTGTCTTACTATTAGGAATTTACTTTAAATTAATCAATATTCTGAAGCTAACTATAAATATTTTAAAATCGTCATTCTGTTTTGTTTTTCCTATGACTATGCCACAATGCTATGCGTGTAACGAAACGTTTTTGACAATAATTATGACGTTTAAAGTATTCCGAATCAAAGAATAATAAAGAAAGATCATGTTGTAATTCAAGTGGTAATCGAGAACAATATCAGAAAAAATCGTACAATCCATATTCAAACAAGTAAGTTGCAAAATTATAGTTTGTTTACATTTTTTCATTATTTGTGGTTCATAAATTATTGATTTTAATCAAATAAAAAATAGTACACACGAATACGAATTCAAGAAACCGATATTCGGACTTAAGCAAAACCGGGGATGTCGACAGTTCTACACGCGTATATTTTTCGTCGGTTTCTGAAGTGATTCCTGTAAATTTATGTTATCTTTTCAAAGATTTACAGAATATCTATAACGATCTTCGAAAACTTTATCGTGCTGCATAATTAAAATCCTTCAGGTATGTTATGGGCATTGCTGATGGCATGAATAGGTTATCTTCTGGAAGCTCTCTATTTTTGTACTTTCTAGAAGTTTATAAAGAATAAAACTACCATAAGGACAGCAGCTTATTGCATGAAAATAAACCAGATGTTGGGTTTCTGAATTCATCATTTTATATTTCCTAATAATAATATATATATATTTTAAAATTTGATTATAAGTTTTTAAGTATGTCTACTATCCGCTCCCTAGCATCCATAATAGCAAGGTTCGAGCTTAGTTTGGGGGTAGGCAATTGGTATGTTAGTCCAAGGAATTAATTAATTAATTAATTATTGTTAATATGTTTCAGAATGCCCCCTAAAAAGGTTGAAGCTCCAGAAAAGAAGCCACTTATTGGAAGAGTAGGCACTAACTTGAAAGTGGGCATTGTGGGAGTTCCTAATGTGGGAAAGTCAACATTTTTCAATGTGCTGACTAAAAGTCAGGCTGCAGCTGAGAACTTTCCGTTTTGTACCATCGACCCCAATGAAAATAAGTATTTTTTTCATTTATTTTATCTAATTAAAACAACTACTATTATTGGTGAAAACGAAAGAATATAAGCATATGCCTTTCTGTATAAAAATATACAAAGTGATCCATTTCTATTCAGGAATCGGTTTCCTCAAAGAGCACCTCTGAATCAGTTCTTGTTTTGATTTTTACTGGTGTCTACGCTTTTGAATACAATACTTTTATTTTTTTAGTAAAAGTATATTAAAAAACAAACATATCTTAGTAAAATTCTTATGTAATTTGAGCATGTTTCCAAATGCTAATGGATGCTTTTTGGCAAATTATTTCTGTTCTCAACAAGTTATCACTTTAAAAATATTGATTCAAAGAGTTTGTATCATAGCCAACTAGAAAAAAATTATGTCAGTATTATTTACCTGTCAAGTTGGCAAGTTTTGTTGCAACCATATTGTATTATGTTATTTTGTTTAATTTTATAAAAATATGATTAACTTTGAAGCATACATAGATAATCTATCAGCTACAGACAAACATGGAGTAAAAGATGTTCCTGTAAGCAAGAGTGTCATATATAATGGAGCTCTAAATCATATTGTTAAGAAAAAAGACTGTGACAGTGGAGATATTCCACCATTGGCAGCAGCAGTTATTGGATTGAAAAATACTGCAGCTACTGTATCAACACCTGTCAAATTGCCAAATTACTGGACCGATAGTGATGCCCAAGAATATTACTTGAATACAAAACCGACTTGCTATTTAATTCTTGGTAAACCAGGAGCAGGGTCATACTCACTTGGTGAAGCATTGTCTAAAAAACTTAATTGTATCCATGTATGTCCAAAAAATATTATATCAGATGAAATTGAGCAAAATAGTGAAACAGGAAGGTGTATTGCTTTTAACTTACGACAACAAAAAGTTATAAAATATGACATAATTTTGTCAATAATGAGAAAAAAGCTGGAGTCACCTGCTGTGAAGCATAGAGGTTATGTAATATCTGGTCTGCCTTTAGTCAGTACAGACAAAAAACCTCATTTTCTAAGTAACACACTATATTCGGAAGATGGTTTACTAGCTATAGATGAGTTTCTTTATGATGTGTTTATTAATATGAAACAAAAGAAACCTAAGACTCCCAAAGGTGATACGGGGTCACCACACACATCATTGGATGGTGAACAGGAGTTATTAGGTGAAGAGGAAGCTGAAGAAGAACATGAACCAGAGGAAATTGCAGATGAGGAGCAAGAATTAATAGTGGCATTACCAAAATTTTTGCTGGATATATGTTCAAATATCGTATTTTCCAAAAAACCTCAAATGCATGAGAAACAGTCAATATTCCTAGAACAACTAAACAGTATATTTAAGTTGAAATTTGCACCAGACATTATACTGTATTTGACGTGTCCCGACAAAGATGCGGTGACTAAAAAAAACCATAAATATTACAATTATACCAACAATATTTACACTAGTGATACATTTGTTGCTAATATTGAATCAGAAATAAGATGGCCAGCAAAATTTACTATTAGTGACTACAATAGTCCATATGATACTCATGTTTTTAATCCAAAATATTGCTGTAGACAACCAATAAACTTTAGTCTACCATCTATTGAACAGATGTGTAATTACAAAAAATATGTGTCACCATTTGTGGAAAATAAATTACAAGATTTTGATCCAAAATATGTTATCCGAATTGATGCTCGAACTTCCGTTCATCAAATGATGTATCATATAAATGAAAAATTGATGCTTCTGTCAATAAAACCGGTGCCTATACCGGAACCATTATATTTAGAAGAGCCGCCAGATGAAATGGAAGATTTCTGGAAATTAATCGAAGAACTAAACGTAATCCGTAGTGGCACTATTAATTTTAGTAGGTTTCCATCGCTGTGGTTCAACCGGTGTCCCGTCGAACTAAAAAAACGGCGTTCACAAAGGGGTAATCCTAAGTTAGCTGTTTCGTTCTTCAAACATGTATATCTTCTATCTTCTCTAGATAACATGGTAGCATTTTGTAGGAATCCGAGGCCATATTTAAAATTAAAATATTTAGAGCCCACTTGTAGAACTATTGTTATAGGAACTAAGTCCTCAGGAAAAAGTATGATTTCTCATTTATTATCTTGGTTGTTTGACACGCCAATAATAAGTTATGAGTCATTCGTAGATGACGAAAAAGAAAAGAAATACAACACTTACGCTAAAACAATTCTATCAGAAATTATAGCTACAATAGAAGATTCAAGACTATTGCAATGGCAAAATAAAGAAGCTGAAAGAATAAATAATTTAGCTTTATGGAATGAATCTAACTTCAAAGTATTTGAAACGTACGTTTCGCTTTTCTTAGACGTTCTGAAGTTCTCCAAGAAAGAAATAAGAGGTGAAGAAGTAGAAGATGAAATGCAAGAACTCCAACTAGAACAAGAACAAGTACAAGAACCCGAAGAACAATTACTAGCAGATTACTATGATTTAAAAAGCCGGCTTTCCTATATACCATATTTAGATGACATTGACCAATGCATGAGTATTTTACAAGGCAAAACTTTAATCCGATTTGCACCCGTAGAATTAACCACTGTTACTGAAAAACCTGGAATACCAATTTTAGGTGATGAAGATGTGACAAAAGCAATTTCAAATTATATAGTAGCCAATGAATTACAAAAAGAAATTGAACCGACTACCGAAGAGTTAATGAACGAAATGGTTAAAGTTTTGTCTGATAATGATGAACAATCGTTAGAAAATTTTGGAACATACGGAAAGTTTATAGTTGATGGATTCCCTTCAGATCCTGAATATTGGGTCTTTTTAAGTGATGCCAAATTATTACCTGATCACACTATAGCCTTGATAGAAAATAGAGAAATTGAACCAGATCTTGTTCAGTATTATACAGATATTTCAAAATGCTTTAAAAACTATCAAGAAAGGATAGCGTTGGCTAACGACCCTTTAATTAAAATAAAACTTTTGACTAAAGCGTTTCCCGACGCAAATGTTACAGATATTCGAAACATCGTTAATGAATCGATGTGTACAATTTTAGATGGGATGTTTGATCAAGCTCAAGCTTCTATTGAAATTGAAACGAAAGAAAGCCCCGAGGCCGACTTAATTGGATCATTTACCGCTGCTATAGAAAAGTTTCGTGAAGACTGGGACAGTTTGAAGCTAAAGTTAGAAGAATATTCAAAGTTATTTATTGAGATTGAGCTTGAAAATATAACAGATATAGAAATTATCGAGGAAGTTCTTTTGAACCTACGTACGAACTATTACCTAACTTGTGAAGTAATAGAAGATGAGGAGTCTGAACCTCAAGATGAAGAGGACGAAACACCTAAAGATATAATAACTTATAACAATCCCCGTAATTTATGTGAAACTAATATATACTGCCCTATAGCGTTTTATAACCATGGCGTTTTATGGGAGGGTAAACCTGAGCTTTGTGTTAAGTACAACAATAAATTGCATTATTTTTGCAAGGAAGAATGTTCTGAAATATTTCAAAAAGACGTCACTCGTTACCAAGAGTATAACCAACCCTTTAAATCTATAACTCCATTAAGAATTTGTGTGATTGGTTGTATTGGAAGCGGAAAAACAACGATTTCAAAACTTATTGCCAAAGAACTTGGTCTAATGCACATAGACTTTTCTGAAATAATAAACACTTTATTAATTCCGCGACATTTTAAAAAGGTGGGTCGCCAGTACGAAAACACATTTACTGACACCTCTATGGACGAGGAAGGTGTTGTGGAATTTCAAATGGACGAAGAAAATGAGAATCTTGTAGCCGACATATTAGGGAATGAGACGGAACTTAGACGTATGGTTTATAATTATTTCGAAAGAGGAGCACCTATTTTGTCTGTGTTAATGCAAAAATTAATAAAAAAACTTTGGTTCGCAAAACCTTTTGTTGCCACAGGTTTTGTATTAGACGGTTTTCCCCGATTGCCTTCCGATGTTGAAGACATGGTGGCAAGTTTTTGCATCCCCGATACGATTATTGAGTTAGAAGGAAGCTCTGAAAGCATGCTGCAAAGACTATCTCAAAAGATGTATAAAATTTGGAGGACTCAACTTAATGAAGCTAAACACAAAGCAAAACTTAAACTTGATCAAGAATTGAGGGAGTGGACGAATTTTATCACGAAAAATGTAGTCGCCAAATTAATATGTGAAGACATTTTGGATAATATTTGTACTTCACCAGAGGAACCCGCAAAGACAGGATCAGCGGGAAGCGTAATAATGGATGCTCATCCACAAGGCCCATCTAACGTGGATACCAACTTGTTTGCTTTTTATAATGAAATGATACAAGAATATCCAGCACCGGTAGACTTGACTGAATGGGAAAAAGCAGACGAAGCTCGTGAAAGAATAGATGCCAGATTAGAAAGCATATACGAAGTAGATGATGAAGGAATACAATCAATGAAAGACATTCTTCTTGAACAAAGAATTAAAACTATAGCTGTGAATAGCACAAAAAGTTTGAATAAGGTATTACGTGCTGTTTTATACAAACTTACCAATTTAAGAAGTCGATGTGTATCATTCTTTGAGCAAACTTTTGTGATAGGTTGCGACATCGCCGAAATGTTGTTATTAGAAGGATTTTTCTGTGTAAGTAAATTTGACAGAATGTGCCCTGTATATATAATGGAGAATCCTAACGCAATAATTAATCCATTTAAGATAATGAAACGCAAAGATCAAGTGTTTCCCGTTATTCATAGGGCATATATTTATTATATATTTGGTGAAGAATCTCTTAAGAAATTTAGGACTAACCCATTGAAATATGTAAGTACTGACATAATGGATTCTTATAAAGAGTATCCTTTAACTATTTCTGTCATCGGACCACCAAAATCAGGAAAAACTATATTGGCTTCTAAGTTAGCTAAGCGGTATGGACTTATTTACATATCGAGAGGAATTGCAGTTCGCAACATATTAGAACAGATGCATTGGACAGAGTTAGGCTCACGAGCGATAGATGTTCTGTGTAAAGGTGAATGTGTAAATAATGAACACATACTGAGAGCTGTTCAAAGCATTGCAATCGATCATCGTTCAGTGGCATACGGATTTGTGTTTGATGGATTTCCAGAATCCGCTTCGGAAGCAATGGAACTGGTCAATATAGGTCTTTACCCCAATATTGTTCTTGATATTTCAGCAGATAAAGAATCTGTCGTAAATCATTCATTGGATGAAACATACTATGAGATATTAAAAAGGTTCCCTCCTTACTCGGTACCTTATATAGAAAACAGATATACTAATTGGTCAAAAAAGAGCTACCAAGTTAGGAATTGGATTGAAGGCGACGTCCAAAATCTCAAAATAATTGATGGGAAAAATTCTCGTTGGCAATGCTTACAAGATGCCATTAATTATATCGAAGAAACTTTCCCTAAAATTCATTACTACTTAAATAATGTAAAGGAGAAAATAGTACCTATGCAAGGAATGTACATTACCGACGAAGAATTTATTAAACGAATGTCTCACTTCAAAAACTTTTGTCCACTATGTCTTAAAATTAACGTTTTTCGAAATAATACTTATCCAGTAGACAAAAAGGGTATTGTGCAATTTAAAAATAAATTTTACTGGATTTGTCCAGATCATATGGATTCCGTCATAAAATATCCGGAACGCCATTTGCTGGTAAAGAAAATATCAGAAATACCTGAAATACCTGCTGTTGTCAAGACGGTCAATATCACTTTTGTGTATGAAAATGGAATTTGTATTGTGACATATGCCCAGAATTTGCCCAACCAAAAGATTCAAATGGGAAGTCGAAAATTTGCTGCAAGTTACAAAGGAAAAACTTACATGTTCTGTAGTGCAAAATGCCTGGATAAGTTTATGAGAACACCACATTTGTTCTACGACATAACCGTGTTTAAGGAAACTAAAATGTTCCCAGAGTTGTCACTAAAGAAATTACCTCACCTAGGTTATTTGGAGCAAACGATAGGTAACATAATTACTGAAGCTTGTTGTTCTGTAAATGTACTGAGGCCGAAATATCCAGGGTTGGGCATAAAATTGTCTGGACTCCTGTACATAGCATTGTATCTGAAGACTCATAACCCCAAAATTGAACAAATTGTTTTCCCTTTATATGATAAGGCGGCCAAAGTTTTTGATGCTAGGTGTAAATTGATCCTTGATATTGGTTTGCGCTTGAGGTCTATGGACAATCCTTTCGCTACTTATCCTAAATGTTGTAATAGAATAAGGCGTTTTGATTCTGGGACAGTTCGAAAACCCCCGAGTATCACTTACGACGCTTCTAGCATTCAAACTGCTATTTCAGAATTTCGAAAATAATTTTAGTTGAGTTATTGTTTAAAATTAAATATGTATATTGAAATTTGTTTTATTTTGAACTCGTTTAAATATTTCTGAAGAGACAAGGTGATTAAAGTTAATGTATGTATTTATACGAGTATTAACTATTGTGGCTATACAGTAATCTAACCAAGTTCCAATTTCTTCCAGCACGTAGGGTACCGGTACCGGATGAGCGATATGACTATCTCTGCAATTTCCACAAACCTGTTAGGTAAGTTGATGTTCTTTTGAACTTCATATTTACTGTAAAAAGTAAAGTAATTTATCAGCCTATTAATGTCCCACTGCAGGGCAAAGTCCTCTATCATTTGAAATCATGTTTTCTTTACAAAGATGGGTTTTGGCTCAATCACCGCGCTTTGCCAAATGCGAATTGATGGTCACAAACCTGGGCTATGTTTCCCGACCTGGGAATCAATCCGAGGACCTCGAGACCACCGCTCGGTAATCCACTAGACCACCAAGCCGTTATTGTAAAAACTTTATAAAAACAATCCGAGGACCTCGAGACCATCGCCTGGTGCTTAAACCCCTTAATCACCGAGGCGTTATTGTAAAAATGTGATAAAAATTTAAAACCGCTTTTTTATTTATTCTGTAGCAAAGTGCCAGCGTTTTTGAACGTGGTAGACATTGCTGGGCTGGTGCGTGGCGCAGCTGAAGGCCAGGGACTCGGGAACGCCTTCTTGTCCCACATCAAGGCGTGTGACGCCATATTTAATTTGTGCCGTAAGTACAACTGTTATAATTAAGACATATAACAGCCTGCTCTCAGACGAGAAATATGTACCTATTTTGTTGGATGCGGGATTTTCTTTATTGATCACATTTTCAGATTCAACTTAATTCAAAAAGAAAATTTGAAATAATAGCCTGTATTCCAAAAAAAAATTGTTCTTAAGTATTTTCGGTTTTGAAAATCCTCAATATTAGATGTTTGACTGCATTCAAAATAAATTACATTCAACAATAAGTTCAAAAATAAGCACACAAGTATTTATTTATTATGCTACAGTCACTGTTGCGCTTTTATCAAATTATTACAATTAATCGAATCTAAAGAAAGTATTGATTTAACAAAATAATTTCATATACTTTCCTTAACAACCTTACGTTTATGACATTTAACAAAAGTGAGTAACTTGACCTGTCAGTCAAATACCGGATCATAATATCCAACTGAAATATTTCCGCTTCACAAATTTTCCCCTAAACAATTCTTATTATCAATCTTATACATCATTGATAAATATTTCCAGGTGCCTTTGACGACGAGGATGTGATTCACGTCGACGGTGAAGTGAACCCGGTGAGGGATCTGGAGACGATCGGAGAAGAACTCCGTCTTAAGGATGAGGAGCAGCTGATGAAAGATATTGACAGGTTGGACCGCGTCGTCAACAGAGGCGGAGAAAAGAAACTTAAGCCTGAATTTGTAAGTATCGAAAGGCAAAACGACATTTTTGTCCCACTACAGGGCAAAGGCGTCCATCATTTGAAATCATGTTTTCGTCACAACGACCGGTTTTGGTTTAATTATCACAAACCCGGGCTGTGCTCTGAAAAACAAACACAATTTTTACGACCTGGGAATCGAACGCAGGACCGAGAGACCAAGGCCCTGTCCTTAAACGAGGCGTAATAAGCATGAGCGAAATTAAATACGTAATTAAGAACCAATTTCGAATTTTGTAAAAAAGTACAATTGTACTAGTGCAATCAAACTTGATGTATGTACATATGTTCGAAATAGGGCGAATGTTATAATTTTTTTTTATTTTATTAGTGTTCAATGGCCGAAAACTTAATTTATCGTTAAATAATTTTCAGGACACTCTGATGAAAATCAAAACCATTTTAGTTGATGAGAAGAAACACATTCGTTTCGGAGATTGGAGCGCTGCTGACGTAAGTATTGTGCAATCAATGTTTACAAATATCCACTTATTTGATTACGCATTCAATGTATTGAAATATTTAATTGCAGATAGAAGTACTGAATAGATATCTATTTTTGACATCTAAACCTGCCCTATACTTGGTGAACTTATCAGAAAAAGATTATATTCGGAAGAAGAATAAATGGTTCGTATTTTGTTACTTTTTTCTCCAAACGAGCATTTTTTTGCTTGCTCAGTATTTATTCATTATAGTTCATTTTAGCTATGAACCCGGTGACAATTTGCATTTAAAGGAAATCGACACTTTTAAAAAATGTCTAGTAAGACCCTATGGAAAATCATTAAAACTGATTGAGGAACTTATTGCCTGGAAATAAAGTTTAATTTCGTGTCACAGAGATCCTCTAACGTGACATGGACTATACTAATAAACTTTATTAAGAGTCAGCGTTAATCCAAATATAAGTCTTCTTTGTGAGCTCATATTTTCCTACCGTTATTTTTTAGGTTACCTAAACTGAAGGAATGGATTGACAAGAACGACCCCGGAGCTCCGCTCATCCCATTCTCAGGGGCGCTGGAAACAAAACTATTGGACATGGAACCCGCTGAAAGAGACGCCTTCCTTAAAGAAAACAACCTTACCAGGTAAGATTATTCATTTTTGTGATGCTATATCCTACTACTATTATAAAGGCGAAAGTTTGTGAGTAAGGATGTATGGATGTTTGTTACTCTTTCACGTAAAAACTACTGAATGGATTTGAATGAAACTTTACCACAATATAGCTTATACATCAGAATAACACATAGGATATTGGAAATCGAAATCCACGCGGACGGAGTCGCGGGCGGCCGCTAATTTAAATATACTTTCTGGAAATATCCAAAGCTTTAATTGTTCAGTTATTTGAGCTGAGAGTTTGAGTGTTTTATCAGAATATGTTACGAGATTAATGCACTGATAGCTTAATCTGGAGTGGCATAATGACGAAAAATATAAAATCAACGTGAAGGTAATCATTATAGGCATTAGGTATCCATATCTACAAAGGTTTAACTTAGAACAGATTTGTGATACAATTTGGAGCACCGGAATTATCAATTGATAGAGGCACTAGCAAACATGTTTCTATCTTTATTATATAATAGATATAAAATACTTTGTTTCTGTTACAGTGCACTTGACAAGATTATCGTCCAAGGTTACAAAGCGCTGCAACTCGAATATTTCTTCACTGCTGGACCAGATGAAGTCAAAGCATGGACCATTCAGGTGATTAATACCCCTTCTAGTTTAGAGAATTAATTCAATTACGAAAAAGGTTTTATCCATCTAGTTCTACGATAAGTTTATAATTTTCATTCAATTCAATTATATCATTCAGTCAATTATATTATTTCATTCAATATTACCTAAATGTTTTGACTGTTCATGTTTTCGCTATTATACAACTTTCCACTTCATTTTAATTCGTGATGATTATAATGGTAAATACATCATTATCACGGGGCCGTGTCGTGCCTCATAATGACATTGAATTGAACTGTATTTTGATAAGGGAGATCGGGATCGTAAACCACCGAGATGGCCCAGTGCGAAATCGTGATTATAAATGATTGTTTATGCAGCCGGGATAACGGCTTCATGTGGCTTCTTTTTTATGCATTCCATTAGCAATTTTAATATTTATTTAAATAATTATTCTTCAGAAAGGAACTAAGGCCCCCCAGGCGGCTGGCAGGATCCACACCGACTTCGAGAAGGGATTCATCATGGCTGAAGTCATGCACTTCAAGGATTTCAGAGAAGAGGGCACCGAAGCTGCTTGCAAGGCGGCCGGCAAATACCGGCAACAAGGTATGTTCTACAACTTCTTACTTAAGATAGTAGGAACAACAAAATAAAAAATAAAAAAATATTCGAAATACAACAACAACACATCGACGATACCTCTGGTGTCGCGGATGTCCATGGGCGGCGGTGATTGCTTACCATCAGGCGACCCGCTAGCTCGTTTGCCGCCTATGACATAATAAAAAAAAACAGCCTATGGGTGCGACTCTACAAAAGCTAAGATGTGTGCCATGGAGCGGAGATGTGTCGTAAGCAGCGAATAGGATTTAGGCCTTAACACGTCATCAATAACAGCTTGAAATCCTATTAGATACTTACGACACAGCACACATCTTAGCTTTGGTGGAGTCTCACTCTAGCAGAGTCCTTTTCCAATAGTCTTTCACATTCAAACCCATTGAGGTATTACTACTACGTATAGTGTGGACATCTCGAACAAAAGTTTTGCATGAAATTGGACGGAAGGAGGCGGATAATTCAGTGATATTTTTGTCTTTTTGTCTATTTTATAACACTCCACCATCTTTATTTTCATATTATAATGATTGTACATGTTTTTAAAACACAACACGACATTTTTTGATTTTAAAAATGGTCAAAAAGAGAAAATTAGACGGCACCTTTGTGGTCCATGGACCACAATGCGGGAAGAAAATTTTTGTTCGTGATGTCACATACGTAGTAATTCAATTCAATTCAAATAATTTATTTCCGGCCATGTAGCCCATATTTAGTTAGTAATACCCTCAAACCACAAAAAAAACTACCATAAATTATTATTTGTCAGGTCGTAACTACGTCGTGGAGGACGGCGACATAATATTCTTCAAGTTCAACGCCGGCGCCGGGCTGAAGGACGCGAAGAAGAAATGACGCGACAAGCTGCTGCTCCTGCTCGTGCACATGCTGTACCTCAACCTCGTGCTCTACTCGTTGCTACACGTCGCTTGACCGCCCTCACTCTTTGCGAATAAGGTTCAATTTTGTTTAACTTTTTTGTAATAATTCCCGTTTTGTATTTTTTTTATTATATTGTCAATGGAAACACAGCTACAGATCCCTCTTTCCCACTGGGCACAATGGGCACGTGACCAGGGCCCCGCGATCGTTTGGGGCCCCAGACCCTGCATTGAAACCCTTTAAACCCTTGAAACCTTAAAACCTCTTTCGGTTTCTTTCGTTCGGACATGATTACCAAACCAGAGGTTTAAAGGCCCATGTGCCGAAGGCCTAAGATAGGTTAAAGACGGTCCTGTAGTGCTAATATATACTTTATCTACGATGATAGTACATAGCTGGCTGGCAGGGTTCGAAGAAATGTTGTCATGTATCATGCGTGATACTTATTATTTTATACGTATCCGAATTTGACGTTTCTGAATTTAAACGGATTAAGAACTTTTAGTTTACAAACTTTATTGTTTAAATTCTATTTTTTTATTTTTTAATACGCAACGTGAAAGAATAATACATTTTTGTCAATACATAATTTAAAAAAAATCGAACCCTGTTTTACTGCGAATTTTACCGTGCCTTGAAGCTTCAGAGTGCTACATGTTTATTCCCTTTGAGATTCTCGCTGACAGATTAAGGAAGGTAGAGAGGTGCTTTGAATAGACATTAGGTATGAGCCCCTTCTTTACCGTTACACTTGCTATTCGGATTTATATTTGTATAGTAATAGGAACGCGACTGCCTTTCCAATTCCGCTGAAAATAACTGCCTCCTACCACCTGTTTAAAGGGAGATAACTTATATTATTCAATATTTTTTCCATAACTGTGCGTGCATTTCGAAGACTAAAGTCGACTGCATTTAAAAATATTTAAATTAGCTAAAAGCTAGATCATTTGGTTTAAGGCAAATAACTACTGTTGTATAAAATAAAATAAAAAAATAAAAATAAAATAATTTTATTCAGCAATTTGATTCACTTAGTAAATTCTTTTGCACGTCAAAACTTTTTTTGCCCTACCTATTAAGTATGAAACTTATTTAGACATTATTGTAATGATTTTATTATTATCTTTGATATTTGATGTGTGTTTAAACTAAGAGCTTTTGTCGCATTGCTTCTGCAAACCCAACTTAATTTTAAATATATCTAAAGTAACAACGAAAAATTTCAGGTAACCAACCATCATAAAGATTGAATTATATCCTTTGAAATATATAGAATTTTTAGTGTATAAGTTAAAACTTGACTTTTGTTATTCTTAGGCGAAAATGAAGTAATTTAGGTACCATGGTGATTTAGCTCTTGCTCGCTATCAAGCTCATAGAAGTAATTAAATAATGCACAATTGCACAGCAATATCAATGAAAATAGCATTTTCGTGTTAAGTATAATTGATTATATTTATTACGTAATAAGTTATTTAAACAAATATAATTGACAAAGTATGATCAACACCTTGAAAATAGGAGATATTTTGCAATACGCGGATGAAACTTTATCATGCACCACTATGGTCAAATCTCTGTCAAAGATCTCAATGAGGAATTAGGAAATCTATCAATTAAAACTACTTATTCTAGGTTTTAAAACCACAATGTCCTATTTGAATAAAGAGTGAGAACTGTTTAGCTACAATATTATTTATGAATAAAACATTATCTGGATTGGAATAAAGCTTGTTAATGTTTTGTACAGTGTAGTTTATTTATTACGCGCCATGTTTGTACAACGTTCATTAGTAAACAGATAATTAGTAATTTGACACTGTTTTATATTAAATGTTAAACATAAATAAAAATCTAGAAAACGTTATCTTTTAATAATGAACATTGTGCACATTTTGTATGTTTTACAGAAAGTAAATAATAATTTGAGTGTAACGAATAAGTACGTGTATAATTTAATACAGTGTGTAGTTTTTACTCATGAATTTATTGCTATTATAAAATTTATAATAAAACACATTTTAAATGCCAAAAGGTTTTAAATATGATTAATATATTTTTCGCCACATTAATTATATTCCCAAACTTGAAACAGACAGTACAAGAATATTCCCGCTTTGAACATGTTTTTTCTTTTGAAATTAATTCCCATTCTTTCATCACTCTCTGAGTGAATAGTCGGGAATCCTCCGTGCTTCGGAATGCACGTTAAGCCGTTGGTCCTGCGCCTGATCTTTTTACGGTCCTGTCAGATTGCTGTTCCACCGAATTATGAGAGTGAAGGAATAGGGGGTGGACCTATGCTTGCGCACTCACTTGTGCACTATAATAAATCCTGCGTACCTGGCTGATCGTAAGATCGGCCGCCATGGCCGAATACGGCCGGAGGGTATTATTTAGTATTTATTTATTTAACTTAGAGTACTTCCACAAACTCTTCGATGCGCACAACTTTAGTCTCAGTACTTTGATCATCTGGCGAATGCTCAAATGCCTCCAAATATAACTTCTCCAGCACTATGCGGATTTGTTTGAGAAATCTCTTCAAGTTGATGTGAGATAGTATTCCTTGTTCAGTTACAGGCGCGAGTTTTTCTTTGTCTTTCTCTGTGTTGTTGAAAACTTTGTTCAGAATATAGGACAATGATTGAGTTACGGCTTCTTCCCATTCCTGAAAACAGAATATATACACTTTAGAGGTAAATTATCATTTAACATCTACTGTATTGGTCATCAACTGTAAGGTGCACAAACTTACTTGATAATTATCATAAAGTGACGACAAACACAACATTTCCTCTATTAATTTTAGTTTGAACTGTTCTATTGTAGTTTGTTTAAAAATGTACATGATCAGATATCCCATCGCTATCAGAGTGCTCCCGGCCCTGAAAATATTATCAATAGAAATAAATATTACAATTCATAGACTGAGATAAAGTTATGGGCATGTAAATAATACCAAATAATCACTTGTACTCCAGTCAAAATAGACAAAATTAAGACTCAAGTTTGCATTAATTCCCAACAAGCTGGATTTTTGTGCAGGCCTTGAATATGTCATTACAAATGATATGTCAAAAGTCCCCATCGATCCCGCTTGTGCGTTCTTTTTTATTCGTGGTCAAAGGGCCCAAATTTGAGTTTTTTGCTTATATCTCTGAAACTAAAAGAGCTATCAAAAAATGGTTCAGGTAAAGTTTGTAGATCGTAAAATTGTCTACCTAAAAGATGTCTACACTTTTCTTGTACAAAGCAGCGCTGTTGAGATATCTTGACTTTAAGCCGCAGGAAAGTCGTATTTTCGAGTAGCCCACATTATGCAATTACAATAAATTGTGTTGAGTAGTTTATCTGGAGCAGGTGGCAGTTAAGTATGGATTGGCTCTAAACTATTATTTACCAATTTCCAGCTCCAATTTTCACGATTTAGATCATTGAAGTCAAAAAAGACAAAATGATGTATCAAGCTTGCATTCATTCCCAACAATGGGGACTTTTGTGCAGGCATTGAATACGTCATTACAAATGATATGTCAAAAGTCCCCATCGATCCCGCTTGTGCGTTGTTTTTTATCTGTACTGGAAATCTTCGGATCCTATTTTTAACCCGTCTGGTAGTCAAACCTCAATGGTCCCCATAGAGACTTTTACTCCTTACATGAAATAGGATCGACTGGCGCAAAAAAAAAATTTTGGAATTTTCAGTACAAAATGTATGGGAAAAGTTTTTTGCGATTTCTGACATTTCTAGTACTCAAACCTCAAATGGTCCCATAGAGTCTTTTAATCCTAACATGTCATTGGATCGATTGGCAAAGAAAAAACAAAAAAAACTTTTCCCATACATTTTGTACTGAAAATTCCAAATTTTTTTTTTCGCGCCAGTCGATCCTATTTCATGTAAGGAGTAAAAGTCTCTATGGGGACCATTAAGGTTTGACTACCAGAACGGTTAAAAATAGGATCTGAAGATTTCCAGTACAGATAAAAAACAACGCACAAGCGGGATCGATGGGGACTTTTGACATATCATTTGTTATGACGTATTCAATGCCTGCACAAAAGTCCCCATTGTTGGGAATGAATGCAAGCTTGATACATCATTTTGTCTTTTTTGACTTTAATGATCTAAATCGTGAAAATTGGAGCTGGAAATTGGTAAGTAATAGTTTAAAGCCAATCCATACTTAACTGCCACCTGCTACAGATAAACTACTCAACCTAATTTATTGAAATTGCATAATGTGTGCTACTCGAAAATACGACTTTCCTGCGGCTTAAAGTCAAGATATCTCAACAGCGCTGCTTTGTACAAGAAAAGTGTAGACATCTTTTAGGTAGACAATTTTACGATCTACAAACTTTACCTGAACCATTTTTCGATAGCTTTCTTAGTTTCAGAGATATAAGCAGAAAAAGCAAATTTGGGCCCTTTGACCACGAATAAAAAACAACGCACAAGCGGGATCGATGGGGACTTTTGACATATCATTTGTAATGACATATTCAATGCCTGCACAAAAATCCAGCTTGTTGGGAATTAATGCAAACTGGAATGTCTATTTTGACTGGAGTATTGTGAAACAGTTGCGGCTGCCGGGAATAAAATTAAGCTGTTGGTTTAAAAAATAGTAACGTTCTTACTTGCACACACTGTCTCGGTGTTTTATGATTTCGTGAACGGATTTGATCAGTCGCTCGTGTGTATCTCTCATGAGAAACTCCAAAGGATCACAATCACCGGGGGGCAGGGATCCATACTGCACCAAAAGTCTTTTTTGCACTAACGTAAACTGACGTTGTAAGATATTCAGCTCGTCCTGAAAACATATAAAGGTAAAAATATTTCTTCTGATAACTACCTAAAACTAACGAAAAGTCCCTTAATTTATTAAAAAAAATGGTTTTAAAAATTAATTACCATTAAAGGGTCCCTACGTCAAAGCTGAATTTTAAAATTACTTTTAGAAAGTAAAAAATGCGAATATGTAATACCAAAAGTTAAAGAAAGACCCCAGTGAAACACCTAACGTGTTTCACTGGGGTTTACTGTTGACTTCAGGTAGCAAATATATTTTTGGATTCGTTGTAAGTGAAAGTGCTAAGACAAGAATCGAACCCACTGCATATTAAGCTTGAATGAAAGAACGAATCATTCCTCGTAGGTACACTTCCCCGTAGATACACTTTTGAAAAATCCCCGCTTTTGTTCCTGTTAGATACACTTTTTTCTCACGTAAACAACCATTCCTCGTAGATACACTTTCAGGTATAGTTGCGCAAATAAATTATTAACTAATATCGCAACATGGTTGAATGAAGCTTCTGGTCCTACTTGTTCGTACAAACATGATAAAATCGGAAAAACAAATGAATGCTGATAAACAAATGAAGATCGGAAAAACAAATGAATGTTGTAAAAACAAATGAAGATCGGAAAAACAAATGAATGTTGTAAAAACAAATGAAGATCGGAAAACTGTTTCATCCAGCTGATAATATAGGCAATAGGCCTACTTACCTCCAAACCTTTCAATATCATCCTATCTTTTGCATGCATCTCAACACTTTTGAGAAATTTGAAAGTGATCTGCTTAAAAATCTCCTTGTCTATTTTTATACTGAATTTGAAATCTTTTATTCCCATTCGTGAGAAATGTTCTTGTAGTTTAACTATGAAGTGGTCAAGCAGTGCCGCTATTTCGGGGAAATCTTTTGCTTCTATTGAGTAATCATTATCAGAAGCCCTTAAAGTTGTATTCTTTTTCGTGGCTCTGTATTGAAATGTAACATTATTTGTTGAATTGCCGCGGCTCGACAGCTCTTCCTCAGAAAAATCTAAAAATAAAGTGTTTCTTTATGTTGGTGAATTATTATTATTAATTTCTTTATGCCTCAAATTATTAAATTGATAGTAACTACTCACCTGTAAATATTTTGCTAAATTCAACACAAGGATGATTAGTGTGTATATTAATTTTTACTGGATTATCTGTTTCCGCTTCAGTCGGTACACAGTACAAACTTATTGGCAGTAGGACTTTTTTAGATAGCACTACGATTTTCCCTATGCTGTCAGTTATAGTAAATAGGATCTCAATTCGCATTTCGCTTATCTCTGTATCATGGTTGGCTACAAATATCTGTGCTTCTATTATTTCAGTGCCGTTGATACCGTCAAGACATATTGTTGATTCTGTGCATGCGAAAGGCGGAGCGCAAACATAAGTGATTTGAATGCTCTGAACTAAATTAGGGTCTTCACAACTTAATATTACAACGATCGGGCACATCAGCAGGTGGAGTACTTCATTATCATCTGAAAACTCTTGAAACAGGTTCTGTGTAGGTTTGCCTACGTCAGCCTTTATAATCACCGTTTGAACCACTCCTAGAGTACGATTGTCAGCATCTGTAAATAAAATGTTTTAGGTATTCGTAATTTTGTAAACCATATTGCAAAGGACATTTTTCGTCAAGATTTTAGAGGTTTTATTTACCTCCTTTGTTTGCTAAAAGTGCCTGCAGCTCTTCCTCAACAGTTTCTAACTCAGCCTGAACTTGTTCAGGATCAGCAACCTCGTTCATCGCCGGAGCAGCGTTGGAATTTAAATCTGGTTCCGTGCCTAAGTAGCTTACTGTGACGATTCCTTTATTGGATAAGGTCACTAGCCCTCCGGGTAAAGATTTGAGGTAGCATCTGCCTATTGATATAGCTGGATCCAGAAGGTGGTCACAACACCATAGGAGGGTAGTACCTTCGTAAATGTATAATTTGGAGTCATCTGACGCAACCATCACTAGCAATCGTGATAATGGTTCTGTAATAAATATGTCAACATTAAGAAATATTTAATGCAGTATGTAAAGATAAAATTAAATGGTTCTCGATTCTCAAGCGCTTACCATAATACCATCCAATGAGATAAGCACAAAAGCAAATCGGCACAAAATCAAATTTCAGCATATATTTCATGAGACCATTATCTTGAAAACAATACAGATGCCTTTCTCCCAAAGCTACTACACTAGAAAAGTTAGTACTCGTCTGGAAATGAAATATGGTAACGATAGTAAAATAAAAACCCTTATCCTTTAGAGCTGTGATCACATAATAAGTTGAAAAGTATGTAAGTATCAAGAATGTACTTATATTATTTGGTGTGTACCTGAATAACTTGGACGGAAGATATTTCTTCGCCTGCATTGTACAACCACTGAGGTATGTTCTTCTTGTTTTGTCTTAAATTTATTTCGCTGTACTCTCTCAGCTGCTGATAGCTGAAACATTCCATCAATTTAAGTAGGACAGACCATCATCATCATCAGCCTATCGCTAGACATAAGCCTCAAGGCTCTCCATTAAGCCGATCCTCGGACAGACCATAAAAAACTTTATTTTTTGTCAAAAAAGGACACACCCTTTCGAATTATCGCAATTGTGGATTAAATGCTTAATTTTTTTTCGGACGACCTATTACCATCACATTGATTTGTTACTTACCTGTAGATTTCTAAGATCCAGGTTGATTTACCAATGATAAATGAATCACAGCTGGCGATGTAACTCACTGGCCCTGGGATTATAACGTCATTGAATATGCACATGAATAAGAAAATATCTTGATCAAAGAAACTCAGGCTACCGTCAAGGCCTTGAACACAAATGAGATCTCGCGTCTTTATGTGACCAAAAGGACCACACGTCAAACTGTAGGACTTCCTTGAGAAGGTGTGTTTTATCATTGGCATCAATATGTTTTGTTCACCTGCAAATATATTGCAATTATAGCTCTTACTAGTTTAAGTTAGTTAAACGTTAGCTTTTAAAAAGTAGAAAGTTTAATTGGTTTCAATTGCCAGCAATATCTACGTACTTACCAGCATCAGTATGGCCTTCCTTTTTGTCCAATTGGTATATGGTATACGACTGTGGATGCAGTATTATAACATGTCGGTCCATAGAGTCTCTAAAATAAAATTGATAATTTTAATTGTTAACATTTTTATATTTTTTCCCTTTCAAACTTGACTTAGAGAAGATGGGCTTATGACAAAGAGTAAGTGACTCGCGGCAATGAAGATTGCAACTTGGGAGTTTGTTGGTGGAACAACAGCCATGTATGTACGTCATCATCATCATAATTAAAATGTAAAAAAAGAACTTGTTAAGTTTCTGTCGATAAACCTGCACTGTGTCATTTCGAAATAGGTAAGTACTTACGCTATAAACTTTCCTGTTTCCACTTGTAGGATAACATCGTTTAGTCGTGTCTCCAACAAAACGCTAGAAACGCCCTCATCTAAACTTGGTTTGTATACCCTCAGAAAGTACTCCTCGCCGACTAATATGCAGTCGCTGTCAGTATGGGAGTTAAACTTATCGACTTTAAGACAGCCAGGCCATTGGACACCCGAAGTTGCAGCATTTTCATGCAGATTATTATTTGACCACCATTGTTTGATTTTAAATAAGGACATTGTTAAATGTAACTGCGAATTAACAGTAAAACCTCAAATGTGTGAAACCTCTTTGTTTGTACTAATCAGGTTACCATAGCTACCCTTGTGGGTAGGAAGTTCATTAGTCTGACATAAAAGGAATACCTACTCGTAATACTTTTATTTTAGGTGTTTGGAAATTACATCGTAAAAAATAATATTAACTCATAAATTAATTATGAAATTTTTAATGAACCGAACCAAGGGCTAGACCATAGGAAACTGTAATGAAAAGTCTATCATAAAAAATGCCTTTGTCAAAGATTAATAAAAACTGTTAAGCGTCCCCCGGGGTCGTGGCCTCTATCTTGACCGCCGCCCAGTATCCACCCTTGATGGAACGGACAAAGGTCAAGGTCAATTTTGCGCTATACATAGAGGTATTTTGAACATATCAAAGCAAAGTCAATGACAGCGAAGTTACAACTGAAGTGTTAAGTAGTGTGCGGGCATATCATTTTTCCAATGTCGATATTATTTTGATTAATGTCGGCTGGCACTCACGCACGTCACTATGGATTAAATCGCCTAAAATACTAAGTATGTACCTACCTAATCGTACAAACTTAGATAGAACTACATTTCACTGTAAGCAAAAAAAAATAAGTATCATGTTAAATAAAGTTTTAAAACGTTAAATGCCACTACGATTTTCCTAATTCAATCCTAAAAATTCTTAATTCCCTAATACGAAATGAAAATGCCCATATTGGCCTTTATTTAGTCTCCATTTTGATGTTCAGTACAAAATAGGGACACGTTTTGAAAATATTGGGGAAAAACATTGGACCCGCCAGGCGAGTCGCCGATACAACAACGAAATTTATGAAGACCCGCGTGGCGGGTCGTTGGCATTAAAAAAGAAAAGTTGGCATTTTTCGAAACCATAGCCTTCCTAAATTTACTGATTGTGAACCATTTAAACCTAAACGAAGTTTATTTTACTTTTATTTTTTTGCTGTCCGTACTTAACTCATAGAGAATATAGAGCATTTTCATTTCTTTGGTATTGCGCTCTGTGACATCCCTTTACGTCATTATTGTAGAACTCACTCAGTCATTCACTCTCCCAGCCGCGCTTCACGCTTGCTTTTGTTGTTTTGTTGTATGTCATTGTCATTCAGTCAATCAGCACAACAAGGATCGGTGTGTTATTTCGTCAGCTCAACGAAGTGTTTCAAGGAACGACACAATTACTTAATCTTGAAAAGGAAAAAAAAAGTGGAGAAGGGAAATTCATACTACCCATTCTTTGCCGGACACCTGTCAGAAATGTCGGACGACGAAAAGCAGAAGAACAACGGTTCTGGTGAGCCAGAACAAAGAGAGAACGGAGGTGGCGATGAAGGCGACGCATGGGGCAGCCACGGGTCCTCGGACAGAAACCGTGTTGCTCGGATGCCTGTGGACAGAAACGCGCCATACTACAATATGAACCATAAAACTCGTGGCATGGCTCTCATCTTCAACCACGAACATTTCGACATTCACAGTCTG
Organism: Nomophila noctuella; assembly: GCA_958496325.1. NCBI lineage: Eukaryota > Metazoa > Arthropoda > Insecta > Lepidoptera > Crambidae > Nomophila > Nomophila noctuella. Next base: position 10,951,720 of record OY292484.1, read on the forward strand.
AAATCGCGCACGGGCACTAATGTCGACAGCGATAACCTTGCGAAGGTCCTTAAGGCCTTGGATTTCCGCGTTACAGTTTTCCACAACAAGAAATCGGAAGAGATCAACAATTACATCAAGCAGACCGCCGACATGGACCACTCGGACGCGGACTGCCTCCTGATCGCGGTCCTCACGCACGGCGAGCTGGGCATGCTCTACGCTAAGGACACGCACTACAAACCCGACAACTTGTGGTATTATTTCACTGCAGATAAATGCCCATCCCTTGCAGGTAAACCCAAATTGTTCTTTATTCAAGCTTGCCAAGGTGATAAGTTGGATGGTGGCATAACTCTAGTGAATCGATCTGAAACCGATGGATCGTCCAGTACCCAGTACAGGATTCCTATACATGCAGATTTTTTGATTGTGTTTTCTACTGTGCCTGGCTACTTCTCTTGGAGGAACACAACTCGTGGCTCATGGTTCATGCAGGCTTTATGTGAGGAGTTACGTTATTATGGTACAGAGCGAGACATATTGACTCTGTTGACTTTTGTTGCTCAAAAAGTAGCCCTAGATTATGAATCGAACACTCCTGATATGATGACCATGCATCAACAAAAACAAGTGCCATGCATAACTAGTATGCTCACCCGTTTACTTGTATTTCAGAAGAAATAATTTATAGTTTTATTTAATTATTTTTTTTAAGCTTAGTTTTAAAGGCTGTTGTTCTATGGCAGTCCAGTGTTGTTTACAGTAGAACTGTTTTATTTTAAATTAACTACTTGAACAATTGCAAGGTCACAATTTTATCATGAGATTAATAGTTGTCACTTAGAGCTATTTGATCAAGCTACGCTTTGTTAAATGTCATATTAAATTTTAATGTTGATGCACTTCTGCCATCAGAATTTGTAGGCTTAACAATTCATTGTGTCTCAAAACTAGTATAGAACAGATTGACAAACATCTTGAAATTTACTACAAGAATTTTATTGCTTGCCATGAATCTTAGATTTGCCATACAAATGTTTTGTGATCTTGTTTTTACATTGTGTAAGTAAACTTATAAATTAATGTGATATCCAATTTCAGATGTTTGTCAATGTCTGTCTATATCAGGCTGTGTGAAACCAATGATAATGATCATGTAAAGAACAAAATCCATTAGATCTATTAATGTATTAATTACATTTTAAATTTTAGAAAAACCAGCTCAATTTTATCCATTTTGTGCTTAAAGAAGTAATCTATGTATTTTGCTTTAGGAAATTATTTTTAAATGGTGCATTTTATGTTTTTAGTACATCATATTGTGTACTTGTAACATTTCCAAGAATGTAATTTTATTTTTATTATGGTTGTTACTATCTAGTAAGATAATGGTACAATAGTTAATATGTTTAGAAAATTTTAACTGTATCCTCGTACATATCATTTATGTACCTTTACCACTAAAACAAAAAATGCAATTTCTTTGAGATATGGTTGGACATTAACATACTTTAATTTTAGCAAAGCATGAAGAGATTTTGCTTTTTATTTGTCAACTAGTTGTAACTGTTTAGTTTTATTTTTAGAAGGGAAACGTTCCATTACAATTCAGCATCCTAATATTTTCATTGTTTTACTTTCTGCATTTATTTGTGTTAGTGATGTTATAGAAAATCAAACTGCCACCCTAGATTAAAAACATTGTTTCTCTATATACCATTACATTTTAAATATTACTCTAAGGTGCTTGAAAATGTTCATGAAATAATGGCATAATTCTAAGATCAGTAATATTACTTGCCTATACGTAAACAAATAAAAACCTGTATTAAAGAACTGATAAATGTTAGAATAGTTACATGCACAATTGGTTATTATAATTCTTTTGTCTATAGTTTCATGATTAATTCCGAGATTATTTTATATAAAATGGTTAAAAACTATTTTCCTTTTATAGATTTGTGTAGGTCAAATTGGTTGACTAGTTTAATTTTGTTTGCAAGTATTAGAAATTAATTAGATTATTATAAATACCTATCTCATCATGACATAATAATTGAGTAGAAAAATGTTAATGGCAGTATTTTTTGGATGAAATGTATAATCGTAAGTTTTGTCTAGGATTGGAGTGATATTGAAACCGACTGATTTTAATTAGGGTAGCATATCAAATACCTGTGGGGAAAAATATTGTTAGGATACATTGTATTCATGTGACTCTTTATTCAATTATTTCTGGAATATTTGTGCCTTGTTCAACTCTGAAATATTATTAAGTAATATGGAAATTAGTAAATTTAATAAATTTTAATAAGATTTATAACTTTCCTCATAGGTCTTTGATGAGTGGATGTGATGTTTGTACTTTAATGGTCACAAAACTTATTTTTATAATATCTAAGCAATAAACTGTCTCTTCCTATAAATCTTAGTTTTAATGTTTTTCCTGATGATGATATGTAAGGATAGTCTTCATAAGTTGAGCTTTGGCTCATTGACAATTGTGTAGAATTTGTAAAAACAAATTAATCTGGGGATTATTCAAAACTGATAAATTTAGAAATCATATGAAACTTTATTATCTAATTTACATTTAATATTTGGTCTTATAATTTATATCTATCCATATTTGATTCCTCGTGCTGCTTCTAGTAACTCCCAACACTGATCCCAGAATTGGCTCAGTCTTTGTTCTTGATTTGCGCAAAAGTGTTTGAAATCGCGCAACATTCGCATTTGGAACGCCTCATCGCCTGTCGCCGGAGTCTGTGACGACTTACACTTCTTAGAAATCATGTGATTCCACGACCATAAGAATCCCATCTGAAAAAAAGTCAGTGTCATCCAACAATAATAGTCACAAATCTGTTAGAAAAACAGAGATCAGGAAAAAAAGACAAAACTTGCGTAGCAACAGAAATCCGAGAAGAATAACTCATTTGCATAAATATTATACTATTAGTAGTACGTGACGTAGGTGTCATGTTTTTAGCTCGTGCGTAGTTTTTTTGATGACTAATGTATACCTACGCAGCTTAGTAGTGTTTGGCCCTCGCCAATAATCAAATCCTATATTTTTTTTATTATTGTTTTTATTGAACAGGATATCAGTTGCCCCGTTCCAATCTAAATGCTTATTGATTTTCCTTTTAGTTTTCTTGTGATAGCTTATACACGTTCTGTTAAAAAATATGTGCCGACACATATGGAAAGCAATCTGATGAAACCATACTAAGTCAGGTATATTCTTATTCGCCCTTAATCATGTCTATATTAAGAAACCAGTCCTATTTATCTGCGCTTATAAAGAACAACAACTAATGAGAATGTAGTGAAATTCCTTGGGAAAAAAGGTTTCGTCAAATCAGTTGTAATGACGTTTGCCTTTGCTGCATTGAATGGTATCCATTAGGTACTAATACGATACTTGAAGCTTGACTAATCGAAATTCGCCAACTAAAATAGAACTTTATACACAGTAATTGTGTTTGCAACAATATATAGAATATTTATAGCTTTCTGCAGTTCATTATGGAATCAATAATGATAATTTACGAGGGCCGACTGATAGGAAAGCCTTATCGCGGTGCACCGCATCGCTTGTTGCAATACCTACTCATACTTGAAGGTTTAGTTTTGTTGATATACATTATATTCATGCATAATCCCTTTTCATTACTATTTTATAGGGTTCGCAATGGGGCCAACTATTATAAACTTAACATAGAAATGGTGCAAATGTTTCATGTCAATGTAAATAAAAAATACAAATTATATTTTTTTTACTGAAAAGATAGGCATACCCGTCTATTGAGATCATAGTCATCCTTATTTTTACCGCTCACGTGTCGCGTGATGTAGCCTTCGTGAGGACTGGGTACTGCTTCTGGGTGCACTGGATACCTGAACAAAACATAATGGATTAGCCATTGCTTGGATTTTTTTTGCGTCCTTAAAATACCAATCGAAAGATCCAGATGGATTAGCCCCTGCTTGGATACTTTTTTTGCGTTCTTAAAATACCGATCGAAAGATCCAGCGTAGCATAGGTCTTCCGATTGGTCTTTTAGCGTATGCGATCTCTCCTATGACAGTTATTCTGGGCAAACGAGTGTTCTCCTCACGATGCACATGCCCCAGCCAACGCTGTCAAATAAACTCACCTATTGTTAAACGGCTTATTCGGCGGTTTCGCGCGCACCCGCTGCTCGCTCTTCACCGTGGTCGGGATCAGTATGAACATGTTCCCTGTCACGTGCACGTATAAGTGGTCGCCGACGCCGGACGCGTGCGACGTGCTCTCAACGGTGCACTTTATGAAGCCGAACCGACCGACTATTGCCTCTTGGAAGAGGAACAGTCGCTCCAGCCACGTTTCTTCGGGGAATCCTGAGAAAAAATATATACCTATATCCTGAGATCTGAGAGAGAATATATATGATCCCGGGGAATCCTGGAAAAAAATATATAAATAGACAGCGACGAGTTAATTTTTTAAATCCTTTTAATTATAAGGTGGCTTTATCAGAAAGGGCAATAATTTCATTGCTATCTTTATGGTTTAAATCAAATTTAAATAATGCCGAAGTTAAAGGTTAATTTATATTGCATTCTTAGGAATCGTGCAAACTAGTAACATTAGCCATGGATCATTTTCTGTTACTGCTGCAGTTACTTAAATACAAAGTGTTCAACAAATACACCTTATGTATATGCTATCGACATATCAACTCTTGATGAAAATTATCTAAGTTACCTTCAAACAGCGAGGTCTTGTTCCTGAGCAGTGGTTCTTCATTCAAAGGCACGTAGATGGGCCCGCGCAGTGGGTCCGACTTGGATGTGAACGGCAACGCGAGCGGGTCGGCCGGGATGGGCACCATTTGCAGCCGGCAGCTCTGGGCTTTTCGGGCCCATCCGAATATCTGAGAATAAAAGTACTGCTAAAGGAAAAAAATCCACATCCATATCAGTTACAGATATCGGTTAACGGTAAATTAATTAATAGTTTGATGATGCACTTTGAAAAACATTAAGATGATTGCTTTTCAAAAGCGTCTGGTTACGCTTATTTACATAAGTTCACAATTTACCTAATAGATGGCGCTAAAAGTTGCGGAGTTTCAGACAAGAATTTTTAAAGACTTTTCTGACAAAACGTGCTTTTTTCACCTGATGTGACTCATCACTACTGTGTTTATTATGATAGTATCTACTCTCTGCCCACCATTGAGATAGCTATCTGACAAGTAATAACCCACCGTTCCATTACTCCAAATAATACCCAAATGGGTACATACATGGGTATGGGAATAAATAAACTACTAACACCAAATGAGCCATAGTTACTCACCAGTTCAGACACAATGTTCCCGCTAGCCACGGCCCACTGTATGCACATCTCGTAGGCCTGGTCCGGGCGGAAGGTGGCCTGGTAGCGCGCGTGGCCCCACTCGATGCGGTCGCTCTTGTTGCTCACGTCGATATCCAGGTGCGTGTTCTTGTATAGCGGTACTGGGTACAATGGTAATAAACTACTAACACCAATAAGTCAGTGTTACTTACCAGTTCAGACACAATATTCCCGCTAGCCACGGCCCACTGTATGCACATCTCGTAGGCCTGGTCCGGGCGGAAGGTGGCCTGGTAGCGCGCGTGGCCCCACTCGATGCGGTCGCTCTTGTTGCTCACGTCGATGTCCAGGTGCGTGTTCTTGTATAGCGGTACTGGTAACAAGATTTAACCTTTTGAACGCCACGGTCGGCACTGGACGACAAATGAAAAAGTGCCCAACACGCCACCGTCGTGTATGGCCGACGAGAAAACGACATTTTTAAAACACAAAATAAACATACTAAATCAACTTTTCTGTGTTTCTTTTTCCTATTATTTAAAAGTACTTTAATGATGTATCGTAAAATGGCACGAAGATAAATCCATCAGTTACATTTCACTAGCAAAAATTATCACTAAATATTGCTAACCGAAATGGTGTTCTCCTCACGCCACAGTCGGCAAGACACGACAGCTAGTGATGGGTAAGTTAGGTAAATTAAATTTTGAATTTATGAAATATTTTATTGAAAGCAGCTTACTACTACATCGATAATTATTTTTTAATAGCAACTATTTGTATCTGAATATTCTTAATGCGTAATACGTGGGTAAATCCAAAAGTTCGTGGCCTGACCATGAATGTCAAAGAAATGTGGGTGTAAATTATTTTTTATTGTTTAACGTAGTCCCTATCTAGTTCAACCCACGTATTCTAACTGAACTACAACTTATTTATTTATCGAAAAAAAATTGATTCCCAAAGGTCCTTAAAAATGACCATTTTCAGCGTCTATCACGACTACTTCGGTCAAAAATTACGAGCTTTCCATATATTTTTTCAAATTTGTGGTGGGTATTTATCCGAAAGGCCTTAATCAGCCAAATTATGTAGCTGGTGCTATAATTCGTAGCCATAAATTGTGTATCTCAGCCATTGTTTCGGCACAAGTGTGAACCCGCGCATTAACTTGATTGAATAAAACTTTCTTGCGCAGCATACCCAGCCGTTTTTAATTGATATCCTCTCGAATCTGCCTTAAAATGAAAGATTAATTAATAAAATTTATCGAATCACGTTTTAATAATAATCTACAAAAATAATTTCCTTCCTATCCCAAAATATCGAAGCCATGACTTTGTAAGCTGAAAAAAGACCTTAGTTTTCTTCAGAGTGGGTAAGCCAGATTTTTTCCATTTTTTCGATAGTTGCTTGGATTCTGGAGTATGCTGGTGAACCCAGCTTTCATTTATGGTAACAAACCGGGATAAGAGAAATCGGGATCTAGCTCAAAAAGCTCCAACAGTCACGCGAAATTTTGAATCGAACGCGTTTTTGTTTGACTCAAATCAACCTGGGCACCCAGCTAACAGAAACACGATGGAATCCCAGTTTTTGATTTTAAATGATTTGAATCCGACCATAACCGATGCTTGTGATCTCAGCTATCTTATACATGGTCAATAATTGGTGATTAAGAATAAGATCACATATTTTGTCGATGTTGTCCTTAGTAGTAGACGTTGAAAGCCTTCCACACCTAGGTTCGTCTTCAACGCTCTACTGACCTCGCTAAAACTTAGCTATCCACATTTTTACTCCGAAATAAGATAGAGCAGATTTTCCCGATGTGATAACCATATTTTCATGTATACATATTGGTTTGAGACCTTTTTAATTCATGTACTTGATCACTGCGCGGTGTTCGATTTTGTCCATTCTTGAAAATCTGTTCAGACACTCTCAAACAAATAACCACAAAAAAATTGTTGCTTGTATTAACTAAACCAAACTTTGCTCATTTGCTACTAAATAACCATAGTAAAGATAGAGAAAATATTTAAAATGATAGCATTGCTCTGTCTATGTTAGGCCACGAACTTTTGGATCCCCCCTAGTATTTATGAAAATTATTGAAAAATGATTACTATTTATACCTATCGATCGATAGTTAACTGTTCACTCTCGCGCATCCCTACGGAACAGCGCATAGACAGTTACCTGTACGCCACAGTCGGGAAGACACGTCAAGCGGTGACGTCATTAGCGCTACGGGAGACTGCTAGTGATGTCCTATCCTATTATAATTTATAACGGGGAGTGTAATATAAATAAAAATGGATAGCAGTCAAATGACTACCGAAGAACTCCTTCGTGTGTTAGGAAGTGTAGAAGAGGATGATGAATAAAACTTTCAAGATCTGAACGCTTTTGTTTCATTGGGTTACCAAAATACCTACTTCTATTAGAAATTTCATTAAGTGAGCTAAGGCACTTTTGAGCTCCTAGATTGAACTACTGTTCTAAACAAATGAAATTAAAAAATTAGAATGTTATCTCTTAAATAGTCGAATAGTTCGTAGCGGCCTCTGATTTTTTTGATGTCATTGATTTTACTTAGAAACTAGCGGCCGCCCGCGACTCCGTCCGCGTGGTTTCCGGTTTCCGCAAACGTAGGTATATACTATACCTATAAAGTTCCATACAAACATTAATCCCCTTTTTCATCCCCTTGGGGTGGAACATATAAAAATCCTTTCTAAAGGGATCTTTATGTCATAGTAGCTTCATGCATGCCAAGTCCCAGCCCGATCGGTTTAAAATTGACAAAGTTTCATACAAACATTAATCCCCTTTTTCATCCCCTTGGGGTGGAACATATAAAAATCCTTTCTAAAGGGATATTTATGTCATAGTAGCTTCATGCATGCCAAGTCCCAGCCCTATCGGTTTAAAATTGACAAAGATTCATACAAACATTAATCCCCTTTTTCATCCCCTTGGGGTGGAACATATAAAAATCCTTTCTAAAGGGATCTTTATGTCATAGTAGCTTCATGCATGCCAAGTCCCAGCCCGATCGGTTTAAAATTGACAAAGTTTCATACAAACATTAATCCCCTTTTTCATCCCCTTGGGGTGGAACACATAGAAATCCTTTCTAAGGGGATCTTTATGTCATAGTAGCTTTATGCATGCCAAGTCCCAGCCCGATCGGTTTAAAATTGACAAAGTTTCATACAAACATTAATCCCCTTTTTCATCCCCTTGGGGTGGAATATATAAAAATCCTTTCTAAGGGGATCTTTATGACATAGTAGCTTTATGCATGCAAAGTCCCAGCCCAATCGGTTTAAAATTGACAAAGTTTCATACAAATATTAATCCCCTTTTTCATCCCCTTGGGATAAAATAATAGATATATACTATAGCCTATAACCTTCCTCGCCAAATACACTATCCAACACAAAAAGAATTTTTCAAATCGGACCAGTAGTTCCTGAGATTAGCGCGTTCAAACAAACAAACAAACAAACAAACTCTTCAGCTATATATATCAGTATAGATTAATTTAAACCAAAAAACGTCGAAAATCGCTTTAAGATCGCTGTGAATCTCACCTATACGATAATATTATTGAACAAAATTTATACCAGAATAATTGTTACTTCATAATATTTTATAATGAATTTATTATCTTATTTCGATAAAAACTATAAATACAACTGCAAAATTACTAAAAAATATGTGCCGGCCGTCCGAACTCAGCTTTTCTCGCAGAGTGAAAATTTGTTATACTAAGCATGAATGTATTATCCTATTTCCATAAAAACTATAAATACAACTGGAAAATTACTATAAAATGTGAAAAGGGGCATTTTACGCAAAAATCATGATCGAGATGTAACAGGCCTCTTTAAGTAAAAACGGAGAAAATCAACTAAAGCTAAGTAATTAATTCGTACTCTAATAGACGACCCTTTCTTTACCTTGTTGTTTAGAATTTATAATAATAATTATAAGTTTACTTCAAATGTCACATCATTACCTCGCACGCAAGAAAGCTGTCAAAGGTCGTGCCAACCACGCCAGAGTCGGGTCTTCCCGACAGCGAATGCCTACACGAACGAGATTAGTGATGTATCTTATTATTACCTGATTTATTCGTTTGTAGTTCTAATGTCTACTTTTACTTTGTATAGAATTTTGTAACTGCTGTTAAATAATACGAAATCAAAAAAATATATTTTATTTCAAAAATATGTGACGAATATCAGAGATTAAATCGGTTATTGACAACTTATCGATAACATCGTTCCCATTCCTATTTTATTTGTAGGTATTTGCTCTGAATTTATGGCTTGGCGTGGGAAGGGCACCGCGCCGATGCGTTTGAGCTCTGGCGTTCAAAAGGTTAAGATATTAGGTGAGATTTATATTTGACGAACATAATTTGACAGGCGAAAATATTGATTTGAATAAATTATTCAAGCGCTTAGTAATCCCGATGAATTGTGACTAAATGGATTATTAAATAAACATGTTTAACAACAGTAAAAGTAGTTCGTTGGTTGGTCTACGTTGGCGCATTCCGCTGGTCTCGCCGAGCACATGCTGGGGACAAAAAAAAATCCCTAGCCAAAGACACTGCACGCCATCGCATTTAAGGGGTGGCTCGAGGGAGGACTGAGGAGATGGCTACGTCCATTCCTGCTCCCTCTTCGGTAATAACTCGGGGATCAAAGGGGGTTCGCGTAAAGCATTGCCCGCTGAAAAATAATGTGCGCTGGTCTCAACGGGCGCGGCCGATATGTCTGTCCTCCAAAATAAATTAATAAAAATAAACATGTATTTTTGCTATCAACCTGGTCGATGTTGTCGCCTGGCATGCGGAATGTTGATCTCCTCAACGTGTATTTTTTTTGTTCAAGAATATGTTTCGTTTCCGTGTCGCCTATATTTTCCGCAGTGTATAGCGTACTCACAGTCGTTATCGCTGTCGCCCTGCATATAGTTGGGGTCGATATTGTCGCAGAGGAATGCGGGCACGGCGGCGTCGTCGGGCGGCGGCGCGGCGACGATGTCAATGGCGCCGCTGGTCGCTTCGCCCGTCAGCAGCGGCGACCGCGGCCCCAGTACTTCCACTTCCATCCACTCGTTCTCGAAGCTCGGTAGGTCGCCGAGCGGCTTCACGTAGTCGGATAATTCTGAACAGACATTTGTATTCAAGGAATCTGTGTTCTTTAGAAAAATAAGAGACATTTTAGAAAAACATATAGGAAGTTACGATGTGGGCCTCAGTACGCTTTGTTTGGTTTAAGTTTAAATGGCGTTGTGTGAATATTGAATGTAGAGAGACATTTTCAAAGTCATTATAATAATTTATTATGTTCAAATTTTGTCGTTAAGTTTTAATTAATTGACTAAATTTTGGCAAAACATTACCAGAATGAAAAAAAAACCTCACCTGATGCTTTCTTTTGTGGCAAGATGTGGTACATGTAATATCCGACGACAAAACGCTTCAATGTATCTCCCGATGCATGGCATATCAACTTGTCCTGTAGTAGTTTCTATAAAAAAAAGAAAACACTTAAAATATAGAAGAAGATATTTTTACACAGGCGATATTTGAGAGAAGTAAAAGTCATGAAAGTGCAAGCGCAAGCATTGCCCAAAATTGAATTTTCATATAGCTTCTCAACTATAAGTTCTTCTTCATAGGCGGCTGAAGTTCTACTTGCTTTATGCGAATTCAACCTTGAATTAATTTCTCTAGTCTTACCTCCATAATAGTCGTGGCTCTCTCATAGCTGGCGGCCTCCATGTTGGCCTGCAGCCAGTGTAATAATAATAATACCCTCCGGCCGTATTCGGCCATGGCGGCCGATCTTACGATCAGCCAGGTACGCAGGATATATTATAGTGCACAAGTGAGTGCGCAAGCACAGGTGCACTCCCTATTCCTTCACTCTCATAATTCGGTGGGACAGCAATCTGACACGACATTAGAGAGATCAGGCGCAGGACCAACAGCTTAACGTGCCTTCCGAAGCACGGAGGAGCTCGAGATGAAATTTTTCGGTCACCCATCCGATGACTGGCATCTGCGAACGTTGCTTAACTTTAGCAACCGCAGGCCGAGTGCGCTAACCACTGCGCCGCAGCCAGTGTATCGCGTATATGGAGACGAAGGTGTGCGAGGGCAGGCTCACGGTCTGCTGCAGGAACCCCACCCCGAGCGTCGGGTGACGCAAGCGCTCCACTATTTCAACGAGAGGTGAATTTGCAGGAAGCCGCTTTTACATGCCATAACTGGGGCCAGCTAGGCATATAGCGGCGTGTTTACTAAAGCGCTCAGAACTTAAACAACGGTTCCACTACCTGCTAAACTTCTTTGGTTTTTTAACCACCCCAAGTAGAGACTGATCGATGCTCTAGCTTTCTTGTTGAATGCTTGGTACACCCCCGGGCTCGCCGCAGCCTTAGTGATTAGGGGAGCTATCCCCGCGTGCAATCATTACAGTCACCTACTAGGCTAGAGAAGGCGCACGCCCTCTCCAGATTGGTTGAAAACCTTATACTAACGCTCGTCTTCTGTCTTACCTCCATAATAGTCGTGGCTTTCTCATAACCTTCCTTTCTCCTTGACCTAAGTTACCAGGGCAGCTGCCTGCACGTTTGTATACCTATTATGTTAAGAAAGGCAAGCAAGTCTTACCTCCATAATAGTCGTGGCTCTCTCATAGCCAGCGGCCTCCATGTTGGCCTGCAGCCAGTGTATCGCGTATATGGAGACGAAGGTGTGCGAGGGCAGGCTCACGGTCTGCTGCAGGAACCCCACCCCGAGCGTCGGGTGACGCATGCGCTCCACTATCTCCAAGTGTGGCGAGTTAGCTTTCAGCTTAGGCTCTATTACGCTAGAAAAGACAAGTGTTGTTGTGTGACAAAGTAGTGTTTTTGAACTTTACATCTGAAGTCTTCGTGTGAAATGAGGGTTTTCGCAAATGAAAAATCCACTAGATGGCAGTGTGATTGGTGAATATTGACATGACATTTACAGATGCAGTTAGACCTCACGCCTACGTATTACCATCCTATCTAGTGGATTTTTTAATCACAATCAGTGAAGGAGGGTTGACATGAGGTACACATATAGGCACAAGTACAGCATACAGTAACAAAAATAGGCCGCTATTTTGGAAAAGGTTACAACGTGTCTTAGGACGATATTTTTGCAAGCATTTTGGACAGCGGAACAGACACCTATATATTTCATTTACAAAGCCTTTTAGGGATGAAGTATTGCGAGAATAAACAAGAAATTAAAAACGTACCCATCGTCATAAGTATCCTCACATTCTCCGGTTTGTGACTGTGTTCTTTCCAAAACTGTTTTCGCTGTAGACCTAAAATGTTCCAAATATAATAAAAAATCAAATAAGTAATGTATTAAACGATACGCTAACTACGTAGCACGTAAAAAGAAAAAGATTAGCAGGCAATGCATTAGCAAAAGCTTACAAGCAAAGACTAATAAATAGATAAAATGGTGATCAATGATTCAGATTATTTAATGGAAGGGTTTTAATCAGAGATTATAATTAATTCAAAGAACAAGTATGCAAACGCAGAGGATGCAAAAGAACAAGATATCGGTATTTTTAATAATATCAAAGCTGGTGCGTCGATGGTTTATATACATTTCGTTTTATTATATATTTTATTATTATTAACCAATATGAACGACTTTAATTAATTCAATATTGTTGGTGAGAGCGCACCGTGCAATAAATGAATGTTTATGGGCGTACTCTAAAACTCGCACGGGAACCCGTCAAATGTCTCTTTCTGTTCTTCACCGTGGGGAAAACAGAAATAAACAATCAATTCATTACCGTTTCCCCCACTTTTGCGTGTGGACCGGCGTGTGTTTTAGCGTACAACCTGTAAGTGAGAAGCCATACTTACTTGTAACTCAGACTATTATTTAGTGACTTAGTAGGTGAAACTTGCTGCAATGAAACATTAACAGATAAATACAAGCTGGGGATAGGCTTGGGCAAGCATTCCGCAGCCATAACAGCTTAAAGGGATAGAACAAGATGAAAAATTAAAGAACAATCTGAAAAAGGTTAAATTAAGGGTTAAAAGGTAAAACAAATTGTTGATGAAAGTACATAATTAATATAAAACGGTGACGCTATATTTTTGCCCTTTGGCAAACTGCATAAAAAAATGTACAGCCAAAATATAGTGTTACCATGTGAAAAATAATTAATGAATACCTACATAAATAGACATATAAAATTAATATGAATAATAAACAAAAAACTAATTAATAACATAAGTACAAACTAATATAGTAAATATAGTATGGAGAAAGTATGAGGTAAAATGAAAATTAGAAACTTGCATACATAAAAATACATACAAAGATATAAATATATGTTTAAATTTCATGCATTGCCGTGTGAAACAAATTGCACGTGCAAAGCACATCTTGCCACCCAAAAGCAACCCTCACAGTAAGAAAACCGCAGTGGTTAGCCAATGCACCAATTTACTATGCTCAATAAATTATTTTATTGAATACGTAATCAAGTCTGAAGTTAGCCTGTGCTCAAAGTTACTTTTACCTTCATAAGTTTAATTATCGAGCATAGATACAAGGCTGCTGTAACATAATTTTGGTATCTGACCATCAAGTCATTTATAAAGAAAAAAATAATCGGACATAATAATATATCACTAACATCGTAAACAAACAATCTATGAAGCTTGATGGTAGTTCCAAAAGTATGTTACGTAGTGCCAGGTACTGACTAAGCGAATCACCGTCAATACCAAAATACTTATAGCTTTCGGTGTTGCCAATAAAAATGATTTTCATAAATATACTCTCACATGATTAGCAGATCTCACATCAGACATTTCAGATCTCACAGACAGCTAACACATGTTCTCTCATGATTAGCTGATCTTTATTCTTATCTACTTATAGATGAGATGGATTAATTTCTCTCGAATGGAATTATACAGCGCTCGAGAAAAACCTTTACAATCAGGAGTACCACAGGGTACTCAATTGGGTCCTATTCTATTTTCCTCATGTTTTCCTCGACCGTATTAAAGTTGCTGATTCGCTCATCAGTGTCCCGGCTTATAACGTCTAGTAGTCTAATGATACTGACATAGGTTCCCTTAGCCGCGGGCGGTCCGGCAGCCGTGTACTGCCCACTCGCTCCCTGAACGGAGAGCTCGACACGCCGCCCTGATACATCACAACGCACACTTTATCCACCGTCGACATTGATATTCACTGATATACTGACCATTGTAGGTTTAAATGTATTTATGTAACAATATTTTAAAATAATAATTGATATTTCATTTGTCTCAGCTCTGTTATGTAAGTAACAACGCAGTTCAAATGAAATATTTGGGAGACAGATTAACTATTTTGTTAACTATATCGGGATTACGTCACAATGACCTGACCTTATTTTTTTATAATGAAAAGGAAATGCAAATAAAATAATGAGACGCAGTTTTAAGTGTGTACATTTTTAGTTCTACACTAATCAATAATCTTATTAATTGCGTGTCTTAAATAAGTAATCGATAAAAATAGTTAACCCGTCCATTCAATCTGTAACTAGGTCAGTGTGTCAGAAAATCAAAATTAAATCAACAAACTACAAAACTAAAAAAAATAAGCCAGCAAACAAAATATTTCACATTACTGTATGTGCATTCCGTGCATTTATTGCATAATTTTATAATAAGCAGTGCAGGTAATATACGCATTTCACAAATACAACGCGATAGCTTCAATGTGTATAATGGGCGTTTACGATAGTCTTATTCGCTAGCAATCCTGGGAATATTAATAAAATGTAACAATTACAATGAATGAAACTTTACACTATACATTTACAAAGTCATCGCGATTCAGTTTTGTTTTGCAAATGGCTGAAATATGTGCAGTTCAACAAGTACTATCTAGGTATTCGCAAACCAGAAGACTCCACCTCTTGAAGACCCAATAAAAGTTATGCACTGTTACGTATAAAATTACGAGAAAATAAATTATTCAATTAGTATATCGTCGCACTAACTAAATCAGAGTGTTACAATTAGATTTTGAATATTAGAAAAGTATTATTTTAATATGCCACTCCGAACTTGTTAATGTCAAGATGTTGTTACAAACCCTCTCGTGTCGCGGAGCCAATTAAAGTGCGCTGAATTTTGCCAAAGAAAGTAACAACTAGAAAACAATTTAATAATTTTGGTATTAATAATAAATTTCAGTAAAATACGAGCAAACGAGCAGACCGAAGTACTTAGGGTTGTTAAATGTGTCAGTCCACACTTATGTATTATTTGATGGTTTGCGTCAGGGCTACCCATTCAAATTCCATCTGCAAGGTACCTAATGTTGCAGATATTCATTTAATTTTCAAAAACCAACACTAAGAAAAGCAATTGGGCAAAACAACGTACACAAGTTCCTTGTAGAGATGACATAATTTTTAAATGAACTTTTCATAGGTCGTTTTTATAAGTTTAACACTTTAAAAATATAATCGATAGAGACCCGCAGACCTGACTTTGAACATTCCTGCTTTCTACTACTTTAAGTATACTCGTAGAACCTACCTACGATACAGGTAGTGTGGCAACCACAAAGTATTAGATGGAGAAGGTATGGTCTGTCTCATTTGATCGGGGGACTAAATTATAAGTGTAGGCGGGAGGGGAATGGACGAAGGTGTGGGTACAACACTAAATAATAACTTCGCAGCCGTGATACTATTGATTGATCGAGACCTGCTTAGCTAATAATTCAAAAACAATATAGTTACAGTTATGGTACTTAAAAATACTGGTATTTTTAATTTTTCTTTTTCTCTACACATAAATAACTATTTATTCCTTTACTTAATTTAAATTAGTGGATGAAAAGGAATGTAACAAAACTACATAATGTTAAGGTCCTTTAGAAAGAACGACCTTGATCGTAAGGCGTTTGGCTAAACAGTTTTGATTTCGCTCCAAAAAACATATTGCCATAAGCGAAACAATTACATTCCATAAGGAATAACGTTTGAACACACAAATTGAACAAAATAGTATCACGTCCGCGTAAAACAACTGGAGCTACGTGCAATTGAATAGCGGTCGTCGACTACAGCTATACAGCGACCGCGCTGGCGCTATTGCAGGGAACTCACAGGGTAGTTATTATTCAGCGGAGGGGTCGGTACCTGCGCGCTCCTCGTCAGCATGGAGGTGGAGTGGCGGCGGCGAGTCAGCGCGCTGTCCGTCACCGACGCCCCGACGCCCGCCATCTGCAGCATCATCACTCAACAACTGCCGCCGACGCCATTTTGTTTTTACGTCGACCCGTCATTCGACGCCATTTTGTTTTTCGTCGACCATCTTTCGACGCCATCTTTTATTTCTCGACCATGTCGCCTCCCCAACGGCGGAGGACCCAATAATACGTACTGAGTGCCCGCAATCACGAGGCTTTTGACACTTACAAACGTTTCGACCACAGAGCGATCCCACATCTCGATGGTATTGGTACACGGCCTAAACTAACGTCGGGACTATCGGCTGGTATGTTTATTGTCTTAGTTATGTTATTCGGTTAACATCATGCTGGACTCAAACAGGAAATTACAGACAACACGTCGTGTGCAACGAAAAATTTAATTTAATTTAAATCAAAGTAACATCCATGCTCATACCACAAACACCTTTTTTTGACTAACAATGTGCATGTGAAACAGACAACATCCTTTCAATTCATTTAATATTTCAATTAAATTTATTCTTTGAGAAAAAGAATAAATGTTATAACAAAGATTCTTTCACATCTTTAGATCTTAGGTACAATTGACAAATATTTCCAAAATGTTTACTTTCAGCATGCGCTTAAATTCTAAAGCGTGAATTAATTTCATGTTTGAGTTTATTTTTAGTGAGTTATTATATCAAACAGTTGTATAAGATCTAATATTTCAAGCACAGGCAGACTTGTTTTGCATGAGTACAAGAGTACTTGTAAAGATGTGCTGTAGAGCATGCGGTGCAAATCTAAGTGTCATTCTATGTGCAAGTATCATGCTTATTTTTTATACTTTGGTATATACATTTTCAATTATTTTTCCAACCTCATAAGATAAGAAAATATTTATAAACTAAATTATTTATATAATCTACTACTGTAGAAATATAATTGGAAGATATAATAATTTACATTTGGACACAAAGCAAATATTACAGGCTTATACCATTTTGAAAATGTGCTTTCAAGCATCTTTGAGAATATTTACATAGTTAAAAGGATATGTTTCAATGTCTACTATACAATTTTCATTTTTACAGAACAGCTAAGAATTATGCAATTTTAGAACCATATTCATCCACAATTTTTAAAATAATTTGATTAGCCTATTAAATGATTCTTTATGACGAATTATTTTATAGGCAATCCACCTTCATTTATCTACATTATTATCGGACTTTATATAGTTTACTTTTATAAGTAAGTATATAAATGTTTCCTTCAAAATTGATCAACCTATAGAAAAGCAAAATAAGGACAAAATATTTATATCAACTTTCGGACTCTAACAGACATAAATTGACAGTCTCATAATTGGGTATTTGACTGCATTTAAAATAAATTATGAAACTCTCACATAAAAGGCGAAATTAAAAATTAATCACAAATCATTACGCCACAGTTACATTTACGCTTTTAACAAATTATCATAGTTAATCGAAACTAAAAAAGTATTGATTTGACAATACTTGCTTGTGACGTCATATGCTAGTATTTCATACAGTTTTCCCTACAATGTTGCATTTTTGACATTTGATAAAAGTAAATGATTTGACCTGTCAGTCAAATACCGGATTATTAGTCAGTCTGATATCTCAGTCAGATAATTACTAATTTTGAGAACGAGGTTTAATAATGGCATTTTCATTGCAAAAAAAAAGGTTTTAACAACTTGTCATATTGAATGTACTGTGCATGTTCTGTAAAAATGAAATCATTTCCTTGCTTTGCTTGACCCTTACAAAAGCCCAAATGTGTACTTACCCGTTGCTTGTTAGGCCGTTTGACCTTATTGAAGTAAAGCTCAGTCATTTTGAGGAATCCCTCGGTGAGATGATCCAAGTCCTGGCGAGTCGGAGTGGGGTAAATGTCGCAGTGGGTCGACTCGTCTTCGAGGATTTGTTTAGTCGCTGGGTTGTATAGAGGCAGCAGTAGAGTGCGGAACCGCCAGTATTTCAAGGCCTAAACAGAATAAAAGGGTAATAATTTTTAAAATTTCTTTGAGAATTTCATTTGAGCGTAAGGTTTATGTCAGTAATGGTAGTATGTTGCAATTTTTTTCGAATAATTTTGCAAAAATATCGGGAACTAAAATGATAAGCGTAGGACCGAAACAAGCATGATTATATCTTTGCAGTGACAAAGAATTCTCAAAAGTACAAGCAAATAAGTTTATAGGGTAAGACATTTTATGCGTTTAATCGTACTAAGGATAGTAGGTATACATCGCGAAAAGCTAATTAAGTCTCGGAATTACTACTTCGCTAATGCCTACTGTATTTACTTACATAATTGGGTATTTGACTGCATACGAAATAAATTATGACATTCTAACATTAAAGACAGAATAAAAATTAAGCACATTTTTTAACCCACAGTTACTATTGAGCTTTTAACAAATTATTACAGCTAATTGAAATTAAAAGAGCATTGATTTGACACTACAGAAATGTGACGTCACAATTCAATCCCAACTAATATTATAAATGCGAAAGTAACTCTGTCTGTCTGTCTGTCTGTCTGTCTGTCTGTCTGTTACGCTTTCCCGCTTAAACCTCGCAACCGATTTTGATGAAATTTGGTACAGACAATCTTTAGACCCTGAGACAGAACATAGGCTACTTTTTGACCCATTCCAACCCCCCACTTCCCCGAAATGAGGGGGTGGAAGTTTGTATGGAAAATCTAAACTACTTGAGTTAGATGCTTGAAATTTGGCATGCAGGTCCCTTAGTAAACTTGATGCTTAGTTGCAAAAGGATATTGCAAAATTTTCACGGGAACGGGAGTTAGCGGGAAAAAACATTCGTATAATGAAAACCGACATCCACGCGGACGAAGTCGCGGGCGGCCGCTAGTATTTCATATTTTTTTCCTACAAGGTTACGTTTTTGACCTTTAAAAAAAGTAGGTGATTTGACCTGTCAGTCAAATACCGTATTGAGTGCGAATTCCGTCAGACTTTCTTTTTACATACTCCAGTTTTTAAATAGTCTGACTAAAATCAAGACACTTACCTCTACAAGGGCGAAGTCGGTGTCACCTCTTGTGCAAATGTAGTGGTCCATGTAGTTCCAATTGTAAGTTTCCAGCTTCTCTGTACTGAAGGCGACCCATGACACTTCGTACGTGTCGTGGTTTGGAGCGTGGAACCGATAGCGGTAATGGATGTTAAAAGGAGGGTATGGATGCCTGATTAAAGTAAAAATAAATTATAAAATGAATAATGATTATATTCCTTGGACTATCACACTGACGAAGCGTTTCCACATAAGCTGAGCTGCGCGAAGCTGAGCAGACATGTGTAAAAATTGACCAATCACGTTGCTCAAACAAAATACACATCTCTTCTCTGCTCCGATTCTAATTGGTCAATTTTTACACATCTCTGCTCAGCTTATGTGAAAACGCACCCTAATTGCCTTGCTCAAAATTAAGCTCGAAGTTAACTTCATATACAAATATATGGTAGGTAGGGAATGAAGATTACTGTTTATAAACATTCACCATGACTCGTGAATAAACGCCGATGTTTATGACACAAACATTTGCCCTTAGCGGGATTCAGATCCGGCTCAGTTTTGTGGTCCAGACCAGCAGGCCAACAAATAATACTTATAGAACAAGCATGTACGCAACTTGAAAATAGAAATATTTTTAGTACACTCACCTAGGTCTATATCTTGTCACAGTGATGGTCGAACCCACTAGTGTGAGCTTATGAAAGATCCTGCCAATAGACAGCAAGTATCGCTTAGTGGGCGCGGCGTTGACCGGCTTGCTCGACTGTGGCGCCACTTTGGACGGAGGCGGCGTGGCGGCAGACGGGCAGTTAGACTCGATCATGTCGCTTTCATTCACACCGACGATTAGTTGGAAGCCCTGTAAAATGAATTAGAATGATATTGAAACGGGTGTGCCAAAACAACGTGATAAATTAAATGACTGAAATAAGCAGCGTGTTGTAACAGACCATAGACACAAGTTCGTATCTTATAAATAATAGCCATCCGCCTGAGTTTCAGGCGCGAGTAATTTTTTTATTCAAATTTCGCCCCACATTTCCGGGATCAAAAGTATCCTATTTTCACCGGGGATAGTGTAACTAGCCAACAGTGAAATAATTATTCAAATCGGTTCAGTATATACAAATCTATCCTCTTTTTAATATTAGTGTAGATAGTGTAGATGTGTGAACTGTCCGGCGAAAAGTTATCTTCCTTCGGGAGACTTCAAAGCACCACCAAATTGTGCTTATAAATATAAGTAGAAATTGAACCCTGTGTTGCTGGTACGCCTTATAGCGAAATTAATGAAATAAAAAGTGTCTATATAAAAGTACCCACCTGTGCCAGTCTTTGTGAAACCAGCTCTTTAAACACCTCCATCGTCGTAAGCGGATCTTTGTATATCGCGCGGTTCTGTGCAAAGTCTGCATTCACATCGTCGGGCAGCAGATTGTAATCCGACACCAGATAATCGTTCTGCAGTGAGCGTTTGTCAGGAAAGTAATCCGTCGTGATTGGCAGACAAGCCGGAATCGTGAGTGATTTCCAGTCGACACCTGTGCACGTTAAAATAGTATAAGAAAAATGCGTTTGTTACCGATGAATGGAAAATTATATATATTTAATAAATATTGATATTTTTTAAAGTACATATTAAAGAATAATTCACAGACATTAAAAAATCAAAACTTGACGTTCTTTTACGGCCTGTTTATTTTTATCTTCATTTGTATGTTCGGTCCAAGAACCCATTTACACGAAAATGTACCAAGGCTTATTACTTATGTTGAACGATATTAATTTGCATAAACTGTGAAGAGATTGTACTAACGTTTATGATGATAATGATGAAAAAGTTCTTTAATGTTATTCAAGTTTAATGAAATTAATTTGAAACATTATTTTATTATGAAACTTTTATCGTCTTAAAACGATGCAATAGGGATGATGACACCACCAGTCATGTGACTTTCTTTTATTAATTGTCAAAACGATCTCTCACTATGAAGCTTGTATGGAAATACTCTATTATGACGTCACAATTTTTGTAGTCAATTGAGGAACTAATAACTGTTTTCGTGTGATTTAAAAATACAAATCTTATGAATGACAGAGTAAAAACCAACTCATTAGATAACTAAAAGCATCTTCTTTTAGCAAAATAGTATTGTAAAATTAATAGTGATATCAGTCATCATCCCTATTATGCAATTTAAAATTAAGAATATAAACTACGATTATGGTCTGTTATTATGTGATGTATGTTAAACTAAAGTGAGATCTGGTGAGATGAATTTTAGACGTGACACGATTAATTGTTTGTGTTGACACAAAAAGGTGAAGACAAAACTAAACTAATGTTTAGTGATAAAACTTAGCTGTTTCCATGAATGACACACACAAACAGAAAGAATGGAAGAAAACTCGTGAAAATGAACACATTGTCGTCATTATTGAAACCTCACATAAACATTAATTTACGTATACGAGTATTATAGAAGTAGAAAAGAAAAATAGTTCCTATAGCGTTTGAAAACAGCCAAAGCTCATGCTAACGTAGACAATAATCATGCAGTCACATACATATTGTTACGAACGAGCCGGAACCATCGAGACATCGCGATATAAAGTCGAATGTTCGAGACTAATCTACATCTATAATTGTGACGGACAGACGCGATCCGCGCCGAGAGTATTCGCGAAGCCAGTACAACCCCACGGCGAGTGTGCGCGCGCGCCATTTACAACCTTATAACAACGCAATAAGGTCAACGACCGAGTCACCGCAGACGCGGCGCGAGCGCAGGTAGAAAAAAAGGGTCGCGGGAGCGCACGACGCTTCTAGATACATCGCGTATTATCAAGAGGGCTATTGTTCGCGCGCGAGTACTTTCTCGGGACGGCCGAATTATCTAGTATCGCGTTGCCGGCGATATAAATACGGCTTAAGTGGGGAGTCAGGAGTTCAATCTGAGCTTTCGGAGTGATAAGTGCGAACAAGTGATTACGAGTGACTATACCTGCGACCTAAGCGATACCTACGGACTACGAAGAACCCTGTGAACATAGTGTTTAGTGCGATTGAGTGTACGACCTAGGCGACCTACGGACTTCGATTTTCTGTGTGATTTGGCTACGGTGATTGTGTTGTGACTTGTGATAGTGTTGTGACTTGTGATTGTGTTGTGACTTGTGATTGTGGTGTGACTTGTGATTGTGTTGTGACTTGTTTATCGTCGAATATATTCTTCTATCAAGTCAACGGTTTTTAATCCAAATCCCGATCCCCACGTTCGTAACATTTGGTGTCAGAAGTGGGATTTGGAAATGCCAGTGACTCCGAGGGAAGATACTGCCGGCGTCAGAACGAGGGCACAACAGGCTGCGGAGGCCACGGCAAGTGCTCGTCAGGAAACTTCCAGTGACCATCGAGAGATGCCGATCGTCTCTACCGACCAAGCCACGAGCATCGATCAGGCCAGGTCAACCACGCAGGCCGTTTCAAGTGACGCTGCCCATAAGGCCTCACCGCTATCTCAAGAGCAATCTGGTTCGGAATTAAGTAAATTATTGCAAATGATACTTCAAGAACAGAAGGAAATGCAAAGAAAACAGGACAATATGGGAGACAAAATGCAAAAAGAGATGCAGTTGATGCGTGAAGAACAACAAAAAGAGATGCAGTTGATGCGTGAAGATCAACAAAAAGAGATGCAGTTGATGCGTGAAGATCAACAAAAATTACTTAATGGAGTCGATTCAGTGCGTGATATGGTGCAAGACCTGCGGAAAAACATGGACCAGCTAGAAGAGAGGGTCACTAATGTAGAGGCCAACTTGGACACCTTAAGGGTACAGGTCGCTGAGCTACAGAAGAAAGTTTTTCGATTGGAAACTGCAGAACCCGCCGCGGCGAGTGACTTTGTCAACCAGGCAACCCGGGTGAAAGTACCATCTTACGACGGCACCACTTCTTGGTCCGCCTATCGTCGGCAATTTGAAACCGTTGCCAGTGCCAACAGGTGGTCGGATGAACAGAGCCTGGCAGCTCTTACTGTTGCTCTTCGTGGAGAGGCTCTTTTAGTTCTGGAGGCGCTACCAGCAACGGGGAGCACATTTAAAGATTTGATGGAGGCACTCGAAGTACGCTATGGAGAACAACATCTGGAGCATGTCTTTCGTGCCCAATTACGGAAAAGGTGTCAACGCTCAGGAGAAGGTCTGCAGCAGTGGGCCTTAGAGATTGAAAAGATGGTTCGCAAGGCATACCCATCTGCTGGGAAGAAAATGGTGGACTCCATTATGCTTCAATCATTCATTGATGGAATAAGGGACGTGGAAGTAAGGGCTGCTGTAGGGTTGGGCCACCATGCTTCTCTAAAGGAAGCCCTAGCTCATGCCCTTGAGGTTGAAGCTGCGCGGCGTGATATTGGACCTGCTCACAGGGCGCGAGAAGTATTTAAGGAAGTGCAACAGGTGAAGACGTCGTATCCGCCGAAGAAGAAGAGAATTGGTCCCATGTGTTACAGATGTGGAGAAAGGGGACATTTGCAGTTGAGCTGTCCCAATAAGGAGCCGCAAACATCTAAACTTGCTGATTTAATTGTGAGCAAGATAGATGAACACCTTCTCCGACTTAAGGAAATGTCAAAGAAGCTGGAGGCTACAGCTTCTAAAAGGAGTCAGGGAAACGAGAGAGAAACAGCCAGGGCTAAAGGGCTGGTGCTGTCTGAAGCTGAAAAAGCCCCTACAACGATTGTTTCCCAGGGGTACAACAGGAATGCTGACGCTCTCTCATGGAGACGACGCCCTGAGGAATGGAAAGGGTGCGTAAAGCAGGAGACAAAAGAAGAAGTTGTCCGACTAATGAGGACAAGCCCTCCGGGAACCTGGGAAGATGAGTCAATGAAAGAGGCCCAGGAGGATGACGAAGCCATACGACTTATCGTCGCTTGGAAGAAACGGAGTAGCATAAAGCCACGATGGTCTGAAGTTGCGCCTACGAGTGCTACCACTAAAGCATACTGGGCACAATGGGACAGCTTAACCCTGCAGAACGGAATACTTTACCGGAAGTGGGAACAACCTAATGGTAGAGAGTTCCATCTGCAGCTGGTGGTCCCAAGAAAAAGGATCAAGGACGTTCTCCGCGAGGTACATGATGGCGTAGGAGGTCATCTGGGTGTCAAGAAGACCTTGACAAGGCTACGAGAAAGGTTCTTCTGGCTGAACTGTCGAGCAGATGTGCAAGACTGGTGCCGGAATTGTACTACTTGTGCTGCAGTGAAAGGTCGATCCACCAGGAGGCTGGGACACCTTCAACGTTATAACGTCGGTGCATCATGGAGAACAAATACCAGTGGCTTTGAGGAAGACAAGATGGGAAGGTCCCTACAAGGTGGTTCACAATAATGATAATGCTCGGGACGAGCATATCTAAGAGGAGGGCAGTGTTACGAACGAGCCGGAACCATCGAGACATCGCGATATAAAGTCGAATGTTCGAGACTAATCTACATCTATAATTGTGACGGACAGACGCGATCCGCGCCGAGAGTATTCGCGAAGCCAGTACAACCCCACGGCGAGTGTGCGCGCGCGCCATTTACAACTTTATAACAACGCAATAAGGTCAACGACCGAGTCACCGCAGACGCGGCGCGAGCGCAGGTAGAAAAAAGGGTCGCGGGAGCGCACGACGCTTCTAGATACATCGCGTATTATCAAGAGGGCTATTGTTCGCGCGCGAGTACTTTCTCGGGACGGCCGAATTATCTAGTATCGCGTTGCCGGCGATATAAATACGGCTTAAGTGGGGAGTCAGGAGTTCAATCTGAGCTTTCGGAGTGATAAGTGCGAACAAGTGATTACGAGTGACTATACCTGCGACCTAAGCGATACCTACGGACTACGAAGAACCCTGTGAACATAGTGTTTAGTGCGATTGAGTGTACGACCTAGGCGACCTACGGACTTCGATTTTCTGTGTGATTTGGCTACGGTGATTGTGTTGTGACTTGTGATAGTGTTGTGACTTGTGATTGTGTTGTGACTTGTGATTGTGGTGTGACTTGTGATTGTGTTGTGACTTGTTTATCGTCGAATATATTCTTCTATCAAGTCAACGGTTTTTAATCCAAATCCCGATCCCCACGTTCGTAACAATATCAAACATAGTAATTTGCGCGAAGCAACGCAAACATTCGTTACTTTTTATCAAGCATTGGTTATCTAATATGTCATCGTCCTGATCTAGTTGTCATCTAAAATAGGAACAGTAAATATTGTTCTTTATAAATAAACTAAGTTCTAGGAAGCATTTCCAATAACTTTTTTGAACTACAGTCCCCATAGCGTTGTATTAATCACTTTGGTATGCCTGTGCGAACTTTAGACTAAACATCTTAACGACATTTACTTTTTAATTTTTAAACTTTTATAATGACTGCGTTGAATTTTTAAATCCTTTATTTAATTATCACTAATCGGACTACTAACGTTTTTTTTTATTTTATTTAATGCAACAAATTGTTTATGGTCAATATTAAAAACGAGTATTGTGTTTATGGTTACATTACATTATCAATACTTACCTTACACATCGTTAGTTTTGATACAAATATTTGTTTTAGTCACAATTTTAAGGGGTCTTATTAAACATTTAAATGGTTAGTTACATCTTTAGCGATTTAGTATCGCCAAGATGTCTAGTCTAACTGCACTCAGGCCTATAGTTTATGCATTAACTACTCGATGCAAATCCAATGGTGATATCAAACCTATAGCTCGGTTCGCTTCGTTCGCGATCGTTCCAACAAATCACCGCGGTATCAATGCGGCGATAGGTACCATGAAACATTAAAAATGGAATGAACATTTAGTAAAGTCGTTCAATCGGGCTATTTAAAATATTACATACAAAATTTAACATGAGATATAATCGTAAGAACAAAAAAGAAAAAAAAAAGATTGTTGCAACTGTTCCTTAAAATTTTAAATAACCCTATATATAATTGTATGCTCAAGTAATAATGTTGATGTTATGATATATTCGTTCAATAAAATGTGATTCCCCTTTACGTTCTTTCCATGAAAATATGAATATCTTTCAATTCCCATGTCTTTGTAAGAGAATGATTCCAATGATTACATTTAACATGACTTGTCATTATAATGATATGTAGCTTAAATGTATTTCACTTAATTCACCACCATGATGAACAAGTATTGATTATGATAACTCTTTACAACATTTTCTTACTACAAAATACAATACTGTATTATTAATTTAGTTTGACAGGATTAAAATTTAGTTCATTTAATGAATTATTAATAAATGAAATGGTAGGATATTATTTAAAATAAAACTATTTTCCTGTTAAGAGTGATATCATGATCGAAAGAATTTGCATTATCCATTAAAAAATGTATACCTCTATTGTTTATTATATTAACTAATACTGACACAAAATCACTTCCAAAACAGATACTGACTACACCTCAATCTTCAAAATCAATACTGTTCATCAAAATAAGTTCATAAAAAACACGTCCACACACTTTCAAATAGGAAGTAAAACACTAAACAATTCAGTCACCCAGTATTGCGTACCAACCTGTAGTTAAAGCCGGGGTCCACTCCTGCTCCCCTGTGGCACCCCACAACAGCGCTAGCGAGGCGTTGTTGGTTGTGGAAGGAGCTCCCATCGCGCTTAGTGCGCCTGACGTACTGATCATACGCTTGCGACCCATGCTGTTGCTCGATTGAGGGGACGAGAATATGCCGCCTTGAGGAAAAATAAAAGAAATCTATATAAAAAAAAGTATTGATGGATGACTTTCGGTCTATAACGCAGTATACGTTTAGTTAATAAGTAACTTCATTGAGTACATATGTAATAAGGTACAATGAGGGTTTTGCAAATGAATAATCCGCTAGATGGGAGGAGGTAGGTGTTAGGGGTCCAACTGGTATTTGATTGATGAATTTTGACATGACATTGACGGATAGGTCAAAATTGACCAATGACATAGCAGTTAGACCTCACGCATACGTATTGTCATCTAGCGGATTTTTCAATCACAAACACTCTCATTGCGGATCTGACTGCCAAATTACAGAACACTTCATTTAATTTTGCAAGTTTACCATTAAAACTTAAAGAGTTTGTATTCATGGGCGTACCCAGGTAAGGGCAGGGGGGAGGGCAGCTGCCCCCCCCCCCCGGATCATGTTGACGTCCATACTAAGTATCATGTACTTTTATCGATAAAAATTAAGAAAACATTTTTTTGCCATTTGTTTGTATTATTAATACAATATTTTAACAGCCCTATATTACGCGGCGCGTTCATTACCCATACCCATTACAGCTCGCTAGCAGCGCAGCGCCACAGATTACTTAATTTATAGTATTATATTACTTAAATAGATTGAATACGCTTTGTATGCTCAGTGTGCACAGAGAGTTTGTTAAAAGTATGAGTGATTTTTTCACGGAAGGCAGCCTAAATCGTTTTGCTGAAGACCCACGAAAATTACTTATAAATAGCCATTGTATAAGAAAAATTTCTATAAGAAAGATTTTATCTATTTTTTATTTTTTTTTTATTTTTAAAAACCACCTCACCTAGCTTATAAAAATAAGATTTGCCCCGCCCTGGCCCAGAACCTGAGTACGCCCATGTTTGTATTATTAACACTTTACATTGAATGTTAAAAAATAAGATTTGCCCCGCCCTGGCCCAGAACCTGAGTACGCCCATGTTTGTATTATTAACACTTTACATTGAATGTTACCATTAATAAGAGTAGATAGTAATTAAAACTTATCAGAGTAATTAAATCTTAAGTAGGAAAAATCGCTTACCATCGACTTGATATATCGAGTGATTAGTATTTACGGATGCAGTGCCATTCTCTTTGGTGGTATCGCGTAGTTCCTCGGTTCTGGAAGCCGGTTCGCCCGCGGGTCGCGCTTGATAGTGATGCTGCTGTATCAACACGCCAGTTGGTCCTACAAAAACACAACACGACTGACTTCAAGAAATTTTACGGAATAATTAGAAAAAAAATAAACAATGTTTACTGTAAAACAAACATTAAAAACTTGGATTCGTTAATGTACTGATGTGTGTGAACGGGTTGATGGGCGCCCGGCCCTTGCATATAATAATAATAAATAAATTCTTCAGACTAACACTAACACACCAATTGCTTAGCCCAAACTCAGCTCGAAGCTTGTACTATGGAACCTAGGGAACGGATGGACATACTTAAATACTTTTATAAACATTCTTGACTCGAGAACCAAATGACGATGTTCATCACACAAACATTTGCCCCTAGCGGGATTCGAACCCGCGACCCTTGGTTTTGTAGCCAGGGTCTTTGTCTACTAGACCAACGGGCCCGGCAATGAAGGGATGACGGGCGTGATGGTTGATATCGAGCTCTTTCCTAAGAGCCGGTAGCTGGAGATAGTTGTAAGCTTGGCTAGGCTAGAATGTTCAAATAGTCATTGTGATACCCACCTTTCGGGAATATATGCGTCCACCGCCGTCTATTACTAGTCAGTTTGACAGTAACGTGCGACGGGTCGAAAGGGTTGATGAGGGCCCTGCCCGTTCGTATGACAGGCTTGATAGTCGATATTGAGCTAAGAGTTGGTTGCTGAAGATAGTTGTAAGAGTTGCTTGGCTTGACTAGAATGTTTAACTAGTCATTGTGATACCTACCTTTCGGGAATATATGTGTCCACCGCCTCCTATTACTGGTCAGTTTGACAGTGACGTGCGACGGGTCGAATGGGTTGATTAGCGCCCTGCCTGTCCGTATAACGGGCTTGTTGGTCGATATCGAGCTACGCGGGGAGAGTCGGTAGCGGGAGAGTCGGTTGCTTGAGATAGTTGTAAGCTTGGCTTGGATATAATGTTTCATAGTCATTGTAATACCCACCTTTCGGGAATATATGCGTCCACCGCCGCCTATTACTAGTCAGTTTGACAGTGACGTGTGACGGGTCGAATGGGTTGATAAGCGCCCTCCCCGTCCGGATGACGGGCTTGTTAGTAGATATCGAGCTACGCGGGGAGAGTCGGTTGCTGGATATAGGAGAGTCGGGAACGTCGCTGTTCGAATCGTATGCGTTGTTGAGCTTGCCTGGAATTTATAATAGAGTCAATATTATGAAATAGATGTGGGATAATTGTTTACAATGTAGAAAATGTGATTTGTCTATCTAAAAAGTTATTTACTTTAAAACAATAAGTAAGCTATAGTTCGCGCCATGTGAAAAGTGCTCTTGTGGTGAAACTGGGCAGCATTAAACAAATATTGGTAAAGCATTAAACAAATATTTCACAACATCACATTCATTGATCTGGCTCCGAGTTAAATAGCTTAATAAAATCGCACTTGCGTTACAGGCATCTGGACATCAGGGCAAACAGAAATGTTCAGGCACACAAATGTTTTTCCTGTGCGGGGATCGAACCCGCGATCTCTTGGTTTATAGGCAGTATTTGACCATTACACCAAGCGGGTTGTCGGGTAGTGTGAGGTGCGAGGACGCTTACGCGCGGCATCATTGGCCGTGCACCATTAGTTCATCAGTCGATCTTGTGACGTAGCTTGCTAGTCAGCATTATACGGAGAGTAAAATACTATTACTTGAGCAATTGTGTTTTGGAAAGGTTCATCTTACTAGTGCTTGTTGTCAAAATATCTCCAAGACTATGATGTATATCTGGGTCGGACATTTTTCTGTGTTGCAAAGCTGGTGGGCTCCTTCTACTCATCCCTTCTAATCCTGCAACTGAAGTCTTCTTTGTTCGCGTCACTCTTTGAACACTAGAAAGTAAAGGCATGACATAAAAAACATTTTCTGCTTTCATAAGCTCAGTTGGGGTTTTTTAAGGCAGGCAACGCATCAACGACCTTTGTACGGTTGCTGATGTCCAATTGTCCATGGGCCGCAGTGATCACTAACCATTAGGAGTTTGTTTGCAATCGGCATTAGTGTCAAGACAAATAAGTTTTATTACAGTGTTATCAATACCAGCAGGGCGAATAGACACGTTAATATATTTATGTAGAAAATTAATAGCTAGACATGATAACTTAGGTCAAATTGGTATGAATGAACTATTAATCTGTAAATGCGTCATAAATGTAGCATTTGTGTTTTAGTACAAGATAAATATCCCAGTCAATATATGGTACCTAAACAACATTCAATTTATTTGGCTTTTTCTCAATAAAAAGAGTGGTAGGTAGTTGAGATTCCACATACATTCGCATCTTTATGAAGTAGCAGCTAAATGCAAACGAAGGTAAAAAAACGAAAACT
Source organism: Nomophila noctuella (assembly GCA_958496325.1). NCBI lineage: Eukaryota > Metazoa > Arthropoda > Insecta > Lepidoptera > Crambidae > Nomophila > Nomophila noctuella. Next base: position 10,982,758 of record OY292484.1, read on the forward strand.
TGTATGAAGTTCTTACCAAGTGCTGTGAGCTGGTGGTAACTGAAAGACTTGAGCGTCGTATGCATCATAATCAAATATGGAATTATGCATATAATCATCTTCTTTCAAAAGCTTCCCTTTCCTTTCGTCTTCATACATTTTCTTCAACGGCTCCTGGCTTTTTCGCGGCGGCAATTTGATTCTAGGTATAAAATTTGAGTATGCGACCTTCTTGTTTGTTGAATAGAAGGATAAATTAATCCAATGCGGCATTGAATAGTCATCTATGGAATTGAGATTGTTGTCTTTGTTGTGAAACTTTAGTAATGGGACTGCGTGTAGTGGTTGCTCTCCGACGCAGACCAAGTCGCTTCCGACACCGTTGTCTATGATCCTCTGTTTGGTGACGTTCGTCAGTTCCCTGTCCACTTCGAACACACCCACTCCTGGCGTTATTACGACGCTGAGTTGACCCGTTCGGTCAAATGATCTGTCTAAGTAGTGTTTCTCGAATACTGAAATAGAGTATAACAAACATATTTGTTTGCGTTACAATAACCGTGGTCTCAAGCCGACTGGGTAGTAGTATTATATGTATAATGTACTAAATAAATAAGTACAGCGTTTAGTCCCGTTAACTACTTAATATTACTGTTAAAATGAAACGCAACGGTCTAAAATGTTAAACATATTGTTTGTTGTGGATTAAAAGCATTTACATTTTTAATAATCTTTCTCTTTTATAAGGAATGCTCTGTAGTTATTAGAATTTGTGGCAAAATTAAGGGGATCAGAATAGACATTTAACATAGTACAAAACAGCCGCATTCATTCATTTTGTGCAACACCAGCCACCAAACAACAAAACTCTAAAACATTCTGTTTTTTAATTAAATCACAAAAATGAAGATGAAACACTTACCATTTAAACTCATATTGAGGACCTCAAGGAAGTTCCCTTGGGCGGCAGTGGAGTTGATAGCTGTTGGTATCTCCATGTTAGGCCTTTCATGATACTGTAGCACTATTTTTTGATAGTCTGTAAATAACCTTCTTAGCTGGAGGAGAACATTTGACCAGTCTTCGTACCTCTCATTTTGAACAGCCACTCTAAGAAAAACATAATTGCATAAGTATCTATTCACACACAGCAGAAATTGGAATTTTAATAATAAGAACATATTGTTAGTTCTAACCTGTAGAAATCTTCATAGAATCTTCCTCTATAGTCTTTTTGCAAACATTCTTTCATATGAGGAGGAAATTCATCTTCAGATTTAGCTTTGTAAAAAGTTCTTGAGAACAGTACTATGGTCACTTCATGGTTACTTCCATTTTTCTGTAAGCATTAAAGTATTTTAGTACAAGAGTTTTTGTATTGATTACAAAGCAACCAAACATTTAAAGAAAAAAATCATTAAATTAAAACATGGAAAATAATAGGTACAGATCTGATTGTGCAAAGGACTTTCTCTGTCAACATATACTTTGATTATTAAGGTTTTCCTATTAGCAGTAATTTACTTTTGAATTTGAATAATATATAACGCTGAAGAGTTTGTTTGTTTGTTTGTTTGAATGCGCTAATCCCTGGAACTACTGGTCTGATTTGAAAAAATATTTTTGTGTTGGATAGTCCATTTGACGAGGAAGGCTTTAGGCTATTATGAAAATCGAAATCGACGCGGACGGAGACGCGGGCGGGCGCTAGTTTTGAATAAATTTAAACAAAACTTACCTTCCACTTTGCAAAGAGATCAGCAAGAAACCCATTGACAGCCTTCTCAAAATATAAATCGCCATGTATATCAAAGTCCCACATCTCAGAAGACATCTGAATGAACAGGTAGACCATAGAGGTTGAGGATCTGAACACAATCTTAGTGTCCTCTGTGATGACCCCACACGCTACTCTGTCCCCTTGAGACCACATCTCGTATACTTGGCATCTGATTGCTCCACCACAGTATTCAATCTTCTTGTTCAAATATACACATGTGCTCACCTACAACAGCAACAAATTTTGTTAAGTGTGCCATTAGATTATAATTAAACTGACAAAAAAAAATTATTAGCCCTTAAGTAAGGTTTATTTACAAGGTATGTATGTTTGCAAATTTTGCAATACAGATTTAGGAGCCTTGCAAACGGGTACGGATTTTTTTTACTGCACAGAAGGCAGATGTCTGCTTGATTGTTTTTAATAAAAAGAGTCCATTATTATCTTTATTCCCTTGTCAAAACATAACAGAAATTGTGAAGTATTGGATTGAATTTCAATCTTACCAAGTGATTCTTCAGTCTCCACATTTCAGATCTGCCCATATACTGATCTTTGAATGTGAGTTCCACTGAATCAAGAGCAACATCCGCCGCATTGACTTTGTTGATGTACACATCAGCAAAGGTTCTGAGTTGAAATGTTGTAGCAATACTCTGTTCGACAATTATTGTGTCTGGAATATAATAATACACAAAAATAAGGAATGTTGGTCTTTATTTACAATGACAAAGACAACTATGATATGTGTGACAGCATCTGTTGTGTGAAATAAATGAAATAGCAGTTCAATAATTGACAAAAAGTTTTATAAGCTGAGGGTAGGTACACAAAATAAACAAAGTTATTTCTTGATATATATATAAAAGTAGTCTATATGTTTGTATAAAAGTTTGAATTGACTTCAATAATCTTATGGTAAGTTAGCTATGCTGCAGTTATAGTATGAAAGAAAAAAAACTAACTAAACTAAACTTTTTTAAAAAGTTAAAATAAAAAGTTTTCAATATACCTCGTCCTAAGGTGCCCGGTACATCCGCTTTAGTAACTTGAAGGAGTAGACGTGGGTAGTCATTTTCTGGATGATATATCTCAACGATATCTTTTTCTTTCAGACCTGGATAATCTTTAAGATTGATTATCAGGTCCACCGCTGTAAAAACAGAATACATTAAATAAATAATTTATATTAAAATATCATGTAAATATAAGATTGTTTATTGAAAAGCAAAAAAATACGCACGGCTGAAACTGGATGGATGAACAATAAGTTTAAAGGACTTCATGGTGTTCGATGCACGTTACTCATCCATTGTAGAATTTCTTTAGAAACCTCTCCTTCCGTATAAATAAATAAAGTTGAAAACTTTGATTTCATAAATTAATTAACCAAAACACAAACGAGCGAGAGACGACGCGAGTAAAAAAAATCCGCATAACAGCGTAATAAATGTCAAAGTCAAAACGCAAATGTTGCCAATGGTAGAATTGGAAAAAATACAGTAGTCGGATGAGTGATGTGATGAGATCACTTCATCGTTTTGTAGAAATCACACATAAGACGAAGTGGATGAGACATTTGAGTAAAACCTTTTTAAATATTGTTAGCACAGCAATAATAGTGATTTTTGTTACGTGAACGCTTCCTTAAGTATGTAATTTGTTTGTAGTTCTGTCACTGTCAAGTTGTCATTTAACATTGACAATGAAGGGTCACGTCAATCAAAGTTGGCGATATTTTTAAAGTTATTTATTTTATTTTTATGGTAATATTTAAATAAATGCGTCCTGTAACCTGTTGCTATTTAATTTATTAATAATGCATTTATCAATGATGAAAGATCTTGTTAGCAACTTGGCTGTAATTACTACAATTTTTCAGTTTCTGTCGGGCACGTACGTTATTAAATAAATAATTTTATCTTTATTTTTAACTTGTGTTTTTTGAAATCTTATGACTGCTTTATGTTTCAGACTTGTTTGTAAACAATATGTGAATAATAAAACTACCGCGGAGGCGTCACCATTGCCGTTCTTGTGTGGTATTCTATCGTAAGTGCACAGGTCTTTCTGATTAGTCTTAGTGTTCTGTACATTCATTCACATTTACATACTTATCAATTAAGAAAGTACTGAAGTTGTTTAATTGTTACCCATTTTCTTACATTCGTAAATCTTCACTACAAAATTAAAACAGAATATTTTATCTTCATCTTTCTTGTTTGAGACACAGATATTTATTATTAACTATTTTGTCTTCACATTTCAGAGCTGGACTGTGGCTTCTTTATGGCTTAACAAAGCATGATGACAAAATAGTACTAGTCAATATAGTAGGAGTCACTCTTATGACTTCATACACTGTAGTGTTCTATATTTACACTTTTAAAAAATCATCTCTATTGAAACAAATATTTGTAACTTTTAGTTTATTAACATTTGTTATTGGTTATGTAACTGTGGAAGAAGACAAAATGTTACTTCTTAGTAGAATAGGTAAGGAAATATTTATTTAATGGAAAAGAATACAAAAACTTCATATTACTGGTAATAAATAAGTTGAAAAGATTAAGTTTGTTCAGATTGTGACTTTGGTTGATAAAAAAATAAGCCTTTTTGATAGGATTACCTCTTTACTCACTTTATTTTGTGATCCGAAAATATGGTGGACTATAAATTTATATTTCATCTTTATCTGTCTACTGAACAGTATGTAAAAGTTGTTAGTGAATATTATATCCTGCTAAAATGTAATAATTTTTTTCCAGGTTTATTGGCATGCTCTCTAACATTATTGACAATAGCAGCACCAATGAGCAAGCTGTTATATGTAGTAAAGGTGAAAAGTACTGAGTGCTTGCCGTTTCCCATGATACTAATGTCATTTTTTGTATCTGCTCTCTGGTTTCTTTATGGTGTCATCCAAGAAGATGCCTTCCTTATGGTAAATATTTTAACAACTTAAGGCTTATCTTAACTAGGTATAGTACAGAAAAAGTGAACAAAAAGAAATTGGGGATTTATGAAGGAGGTGCTCGTCTGGGGAAGTACCTCCACCTTACAGAAGACCACAGAAAAGTAGCACTTCATAACTGTTGTTCTATGTTTCTGCTGGTGATAAGGTTGCTAGAGCTCAGTCGGGTAGGGTATGGGGTCTTAAAGGCAGATAATGCATCTGCAACCCTTGTGCCGTTGTAGATGTCTATGGGCAGTGGTGAACCTCTTGTTTGTTTGCCTCACTATAACATTATCAAGTATACCTTTATGTGGTTTAAATCATTATGTTACATAATGTTTTTCTTTTTCAGTTGCCAAACTTCATTGGTGCTATTTTGGCCTCAGCCCAGCTGTCATTGTTTGTGATATATCCTAATAACCCTCCATCTCCAAGCTTGGTGAAAACAATTCTAGCCTAATCAGGGTACAAATTAATTAGGTAATGTATTCAAATGAAATGTTACAATGTAAGTATTAATTTTATTTAATAGTATTAATGATAAGTATTGTAAGCTTATAAAGGGGGACGCCGGCTGGCCATAGAAGTTTAGGCCCACAGTGCACACATATGAAAGTACTCTGGAAATATAGAGTAAATAGTCATTAGTTAACTGGCGAAAGAAAGGGTTTAAAAAAAGTCAGTGTTTTTGGGTAAATGCATATTTATTATTTTCCATCAGTAATACAATCTACGATTTCCACCATATTAGCTGTTGAAGGTTGTAAAAAGTATTTGTTTACCTGCTACGGCTGGACCCGGATCGTCGGAGTCAGTATTCATGATGAAGTTGTTTAGTTAAACGCACGAAATAAAACCGATCACTTTGTTGATGCAAGAAAAACACAATTACTTTTTGATATTTTGAACTTTGACAGTTGAATTGGCAGTTAATTTAGTGTTTCCATTGAGTAAAAAAATATCGATATTCGATTTTATATCTATTCGATTCTAATATAGTTTTATAAAATAATGCAGCCTTAAATATATGTTTGATTGATTCATGAAAATATTTTACTAAGATTATAAAATATTTAAAAGGTAAATAAGATAATGACACTGAAATATATTTATTTTTATATTTTAGGCATGCTACCCCTCAAGTCACGATCGTACGGGTATCTTAAAAATTGCAACCAATTACACAGGTCAACACGAATTTTGAGTCTGAGTTCTGTACCTCTGATTTTTATTACTTATGCCTAACTAATTAAAGAAAAAATATTTTAATCTAATAAAGTTTGCTTTTATAGTTAATAAAACGAAATTTGAATTTCTATGAAAAAGCTCTATTTTTTAAACTCAATTATTTGTAAAAGTAAAACAGTTTTGAATTTACCTATTTTTATTGACTTAAATTATACAAGACGGCATAAATAAAAACACTAATACAAAAAATAATAAAAAAAAGACTTTAAAAATTAACAGATTTGGTATTTCTTCTGTGTCAGATGGAGCTTTCTCGTATGATTCTCCAAATGTAGTCACCCATCATGTTTTCATTATATTGTCCTTGATAACGCTTTTCAAAGTTCATTACATCTTGGTGGAAACGTTTCCCTTGCTCTTTTGAATATGCACCTAAGTTGTCTTTAAACTCGTCCAAATGAACATGTGGCATGTGAACTTTCAAAGACATTCTGCAACCCATAACTTTGAAGTTGTAAAACATAGCAGTAATAAGCTCCGTTTAATTCTCTGCCTTTCTGTTGCTAAGAAAATAAGCTTCATAGGCTTCACAGAGTCTCGTATTTGACGATATATACAAATTTTCTTGGCTCTCACTTTAATTAATCCGCCGCAAATATAACAAAAAGAGTCCACGGAATTTTTGCACATTTTGGAATACATTTTAGGCCTCATGACACATAAAATACGTTATTCCTTTGCAAAGTGCACGCGTGCACTACAGTTGATAGTTTGTCACTCCTGCTTTACAACCATAGCCCCTCCTACCCCTCTCCTGTATCTTATATGCAACGGCTCCCAAAAAAAAACTGCTAAAACACTATAATATTCGTTTTACATTGTGTAAAGGTACAAAAGCAAACTTTATTTATTATAAATGGCGTTTCTGCTTATTTTTCGATGTAAACAAACAGAAAATATTCACTAAATAACAGACTCAAAGAAAAATATTTTTTTTGTTGACTTGTGTTATTCACCTCATTTCTGTAGATAAATTGTAAGTGGTATTTTTATTTCTATTTTGGCTAAGATCCACCAACGTAATAATATTCGATATTCTCTTATAATCGATTATCTGAAATTATATTTCTGTAGTGGCAATTCTTATCACACACGAGCCCGCCGCGGGTCGGCTCGATACACACGAATTTGAGCTTTACTTCAATGCTGATATGGCGTAGATAGATTTGTTTACACATATCTGTCAAAAGGACGCAATTCCGGTGGGGTTAATAAATAGTTTAATTTCTTTTAATTTTTGTTATATTAACCCCAACTTTTAGCGACATACGAATAGCGCGAATAATTAAGAACGAATATTTTAGCAATTTTTATAAAATGGAACATCGTGTGCACTTCTTGGCCTGATTCCGGCATCCCTCTTTTGATTGTGAAATGAATTTTGAAATAACTTTATGCGCTAGAGGCAATGGGACACTTACTTTTAGATAAGATAGTGTCTTCCTGTTACATGGCATTTCAATGACTAATAATAGTTTATCAATTGTTCTTAAAGCTTATATGATATTCATGAATGAAAAGATAACAAAATCTGCAAAAAAAATAAAAAATTTAGGATGTGCTTCTGATCTATAGCAATGTAAAATATGTACCTTATTTCAATCTTTATGGATCTGCTGGTGGGTTCGATGGGGTACCCCGCTTAAGGAATTATTCCACTTCGCCCCACCAAATCTGCCCACCAGTAAGGCGCATTGGTGGGGCAAAGTAGAATAATCCTGCTTAAGTAGTTATGATTATTATTTTTTATTTTTGTAAATAAGATAAAACAAAAAGCCTAACTAGTATAATTGTAATTTTGTGTGAAGTTTGATACACAAAGTGTATGTAAAAATGTAAATTATTTTAACAAGTTATATTATCAAACCGATTTTAGAAGCTGGTTTAATTATTTCTGTACATTTTGTTTTATAAATAAAACCAAAAGAAATATATTTTGCGTTTTATTAAAATTATCGCCATGGTCATTTTAACTTATGTGGGTACATGGGCGTACCCAGGTTCTAGGCCAGAGGAGGCAAACCAGATTAATAAACCAGGGGGGGGGGGGGTGCAAATCAGATTTTAATTAGCCTAGCCATGGGGGAGGGGGGGGGCGTTTTATTTTTTTTGTCACAAGGTAATGTACTTGCCCTACCCTGGGTACGCCCATGTGTAGGTATGGTATGATGCTCGTCTTAGAATATGACTCTTACATTTTACATAGTATTACTACAGAGTTTGACCACTAGTATCACAGTATTTTTTTTATTAGAGAATTACTATTTGTAGCTATTTGATATATTCATGCACAAGTAACAAGATTAATATAAGTCGAAAGATTGGTACATGCAAAAGAGGAATTCGAAACAAAGGAAAATTTATTTATATACATTAATGTATCTATTATTTTATTATTAGAGCTGTGATTGGTCTTTACTGGATTATAAACGTATTGAATATACAGGTGAAGGCTATTTTATATTTAGGTACAATACATATTTCGTTACTCTACAATGTTTTGGAAAATTTTCAAACCCAGTTTTCCATTCAGTTCTTATTAAGAAGGGGCCTGTTACCTGCAATTAGACTGACAATAAAGAACTGATACAATTTATTCACTCTCAGAGTTTTTTGTAGAAGGTAGAACCATATCTAATAACTTTGGTTTTATCCTCTGTTACAATTAATTTCTAAATAGGTAAAATATAATTTTTACTCCTAATTAAAGGTTTAGCAATTCTCTTTTCTTTGGCAAACACAAAACAATCTGTCTCTTTGTTGAATTGTGCACTTTCCTAATCCCCTGTACACCGATATGACACTGACGCCTCCTACCAGTTCCATTTTACCGCTTCTCCTTGCCACTGTGGCTTCATAGGACACGTTGCCAGGCGTCATGGAAAACGCCACTACGTAGAACAAACTGAGTTGACTGTAGTAGAAATGTATTCGAATTATCGTTTTCAGTGCAAGGCTCATACAGCCCCAACATCGTTCCGTTTTTACTGTCTTCACCATCGCCTTAATGTGTGAGACTACGTACAGAACACTCTTCATTCCTTCTGTATCATGAATATCAAGAGGATACAATGTATGACAGCTGCACCACTTCTCACTGATACCGACGTCTTTGCAGGTACGGTTTACGTAAATAGCGTCAAATATGCTCACGCATTTCGGACAAGCTTCGGAATATTCTTCTTCTGTGTTGTTAGCACCATTGGATACACTGTTGATAAAAATTAGGGTATTGTACAAGTCGTAGGGAGTGAGCAGCATGACTTGATTTTCTGTCGCTAATTTATAATGCCTGGGCTGGAGTCCTTTGAATCGCTCCGGTATCCACATAAGCAGCGCGGGCATACGTTCCTCATAATAAGATTCTAGCTGGAGACGATATTCTCCGAATCGAATTCCGTGGTCGCTGAAAAATATCACAAACGTATTCTCTAACACCCCCGTGTATGATAACTGGTTGAAAAAGTTCTCGAACATTTTATCAGCGTCTTGGGGATGACTGTTTACATTGTGGCTGAATGAGTTCATCCAAAACATGCCGAAAAACGATGATTCTCTGTAAGTCGTTGCGAAGTCTACCGCGTAATCCAACAAATGTTGCCCTGATGGCAGTTTTCCGGAGCAGACTAGAGATTGGTTGTATAGCTCAACTTCGCCGTGTAGGAAAAATGTTCGTAAATAGTGATCTGTTGGAGGTTTCCGAAAGGCAAATTTTCTGTTAAACGTGTCAGGTAGGCGCAAATAATCTTCTCCGTAGGCGGTGATGTATCCATCTTCTTTGAACTTACTCCAGATCAACAGGTCGTTGCACTCATCCATTCTGCCAGAACACTTTTCGATGATAGTAGACAAATTTTTGCCTGTGAGGGCAGCCATGAGGTTAGGAAAGGTATTGTCTCCAACCTGCAACAAATATGATTGTCATGTATATCGTTCATAGTTCAAAACTCGATCATTCATTTGTTTTGTTTTGCTCTAGGGATGTAAAGATGCGATTTATGTCTCAATTTATATTATTGTCTTGTTTAACGTTGAATGGAAACAATATTAAACTATTCGATGTTGTAAAGTTGAGATTAGTTAGGTACCTTGTGATATCCCCTAAAGCCGAACCAAAAATTATCCATGAAAAAGTTTATCGTACGAGGCATATTTTCGTTAACTCGAAATAAGGACATCGAATCCATTCCCACCATCAAAACGTTATATTTTGTTTTACTGTTAGTTTTATTTACATTTGGCGAATCGATTTTCTTTATGAATGGGAAAACGTCGTTGTAAATTATATGAGTCACATTCCGAATGTCGTATTCAAAACATTTTATATTTATGAAATCTGTTTCCAGTCTAAATGTTTCGCCGTCGTGTATTCTTTTACAGCTTGTGTATCTGCAAATAAGAAAAAATACAATGTAGAAGTAGTCGATCGAAAAGGAGCAAAATCCATTTTTATTTCCAACTAAATGTTTCTATGATGAATATTTTAATCTCTGTTTTCTGGTTTCGTTATACCTTCTACCTTATTTACTTCGACTTTATGACCTATCAATAAGTAATAGGTACAACAACTTCTTTGCATTCGACCAAGAATACTAACTCTAATTTGCGATTCTCGTGAGGATGAGATGGCCTCTTCATAAACCGAGCACAGCAACTGAAGTTCTTACTCCTTCGTAAATACTGCTTCATGGCTCTCGCTTTGATGGTAACGCGTACGATGTCTTCATCGAATTTCCTTAGGAACACCGTTCGCTTCCCACAGGATAATGGCTTTTTCCGCACATATTTATTGTATTCTATTGATGCTGCTGGGATTTGGCAACCCGGAGTGTTTATCATGTATACTGAAACAAAAAAAGTTATAATAGAGACATTATTTTATTAGCAGACTATGGATGACGGAATATCGTTATTACATATTAGGTCGGCGCATTTTAGTTAAACGTACATGTTACCGGCAATCTGTACAATCCGGCATTATACACAATACCTAGGCAATGAATAGAATGCCAAAAACGTGTAGGTGATGTATGAAACATTCTGTATTTTATACTTTAAATACTAAATATTACTTTTATTACCTCATCTACAGAAATAATATTGGGTATATTTGTAGTCTACTAATATCTACGCACACAAAAACACACACACACACACACACACACACACACACACACACACACACACACACACACACACACACACACACACAAACACACACAGACACACACCAAACGCACGCTCGCATGAGTTACCAACTAGAAAATAAAATAAAATACTTCGCGCCCCCCTCATAGTGTTATATATCCTAATTATTTGTAACACTGCCTCAGTTATGTAATTTGTTCTGTGACACAGTCTATGTTTGTTATCGAATATGGAAAGAGCGGTTCTTCCTACCACAGGCGCTGTTTCGCCTAAAAGGAAGTTCCCACATCAATATTGTAATTTAGACTAAGTTACTGAAATAAATATTTATTATTATTATTATTACTTTGTCTAGGCATTCTATACAATACCAAATATGCAGCCGGTAATGTACGCAATGAAGAGTGGAACGAGGATAGTAATGTTGGGTAGCGTTCGAGAAGTGTCGAAACGATTAAATATTAGTCTACCTTTAGTAAGATAGAGGTTGTTTTTATTAAATCGATTTCTATAGTATCAAAATGACTTTAAATATAAAATATTTCAAAGGGTTTACAAAAAAAAAAAATAACCCTAACCTACTTTTTTTATCAGTCAAGTTTGTCTTCCGTCCCAAAGATTATAGGTTAGTTAGGTCTTTTTAGCAAAACATTTAAAAATAAAGACCAAGATCTAATCATTTACACATTGCCTGTGCCACAATAGGTACTCTAAACAATCCCTAGGCATTGCATAGATTACCTCGGTAAAGTATGCAATGGAAAATATAATTCATAGTTTTTCATACATTGCCATAACGCCCCAGGTATTCAATGCATTACCTAGGTAATGTATAGAATACCTCGATTATATGCTTTGCCGGTAACATACACATTCAACTAATTTTTATTAGTCTAAAGATTTACAACAACATTAATATATGTAGTTAAATTTTAATAAGTACAAATACACATTTGCAATGTTACCTGGTTTCTGTTCCTCTAAATCGAACGAGCTGTCTTCCTTATCGACTTCGTCTTTATAAATCTCATTAAGCGGCACATGCCGCATCGGAATGTTTGTTATCCTGAGCACATGCCTTGTGGTTGATTCATGTTTATGTATCTTCGTGTGCATCTGGTACCTCGTCGATGGCGTTGAGGAGTGGTACCAGTAGTACAGAAAGAGCGTAATAAAGCATGAGGAGACGGCTAAGCCTCCGGCAGCTATTTTTATTTGTCGCATGTTGTTTAGTCTCCTCAGTTTTCTGAATCTGAAACACCGAAAGAAAGGTAGGTAATTAAATTTCTATAGATTCAATGTCTGAGTCTTTTAGGGGAAATACCCTTACCTACTTATACGTCAACGGATAAAACAATATTTTTCAAAAAAATTAAGTTCATTTTATTGAATGTAAGAATTCAAAAAACCCCAAAAATACTAGCATCGGGGGCTAGGGATCCATTTACTACCTACGCTTTACGAAACTTATACTTGATCATAATCCTAGTGTGGGAACATGCAATGGGTATCAACAAAAGCTTTATCTATATCTACGAGAAATAAAATCAACCTGTATTAACTCACTTTGTTATTGGTTTTACTAAACATTTTAAAATAGCCAGTAAGATCATGGTGGACAAATATCACCACACAAACTTTTCTATCTTTTACTTTACAATTCACATACACGTTAATCACAAAAGACATTGAAACTCGAGTGCAGTTCATAAAGAAATGAACGGCATTTGCTACACTTGCAAATGTTTTGTAAACAAAACCATCTTTAAATGAAATAAACATTGCTGTTTTGATACAATATGTGAAATGATGAAGGTGTTGTAATATTAACCATCGGAAACGAGTTAAAGTTTAAATACACACACACTTTACGTAAAATCCTTATTGGCTTTCTACTTTTATGAAATTCAAGCAAAACATTTAATTTTTCCCTTTATAAAGGTTGCTTTATGAAAAGCGCGGAATCTTCTTACTACAAGTGTGAGTTTTAAGCTTAGCAAGCTTTCTTCTACTAATGTTAGATTATATTTACATATTTATTTATTTTACCCTTGTATTTTTGAGTACCTAAGCCTACCTAATTAAAAGATTTAATATCTTTGTATACTTTAGTTAGTTTTAAACAATTTTTACTGCTGATTCTCACGATAAAACTAACGTCAACTATGATTTCATGAATAATTCAGCTGTTAGATTTTCAGTTTTTTTTGATTACATACACTCTTTTATTTAAGCGGAAATATATAATGTAAAACTATTATTTGACAATCAGGTATTAGGTAAATAAATAAACTTACCGCTTTAAATATTACATTAACCAATAAACACGATTTAGTACCCCGTGTTAATACCTATTTCTTGTTTAGAAACTGAGTTAGACGTGACATTATTAGGTATCTTTAACACGCGTACATGGTGAAATGTGCAAACAATGGTTTCGATTCCGTTTTCTTTTCTTGATATGGGAATATGAGGGATGCTGTGGCACCATCTTTGTTTTTTATCCCGTGCACGCATGCGCGAGAACTATTGGGTTAGTAGGGATCATGTAAATGACGTCAGAAGTGGTTATAGACAAACCGATTATCTGTTTATCACGTGGAGTGATGTTCTTTTTGCACTAACCTAAGGGTTACATTAGCTTGTTTTAATTTTAAAACGATGCGTCGATCGTGTTTACATGTAGGTATAGGTAGGTTAACTACTTACTATTGCCTACCATTAAAAATACGGACCTATCGGCATACCTAAGTAATTCGCCGGGTTTTTATCTTTATACAAGTTTAACTGTACATACTCAAGTAAAATAATTATTTTTCGCTGGGAAAGTAATGTAAACGTAGGTTAGTGGGTAAATAATCGATTCAAATGAATGTCGTGTTTGATTTTTTACACTATACAATTTAGTTATACAAAAGGTAATCTACGCTTATTGTAGGCTTTGTAACGTCTGCAACTACAAGACGCCAGATAAGAGCTCTTCGTAAGCAAAAGTCTAGGTTATAATGTAAATGTAACTGTCGATACCTTTTCGGAGCACGAAGATCACGTAGTGCTGTGCGAGGGAAGATACAGTGGTCGCCGCTGGTCACGTCCAGGAATTGCGTCTTTGAAGTCCAGTTCGAGACGAATGGGCGACCAGTGGATGATGGGCAATCGGCAGTCGCCATTACTGACCGCCCTCGGAGTTTTCCGCCTTATAGTCGCAGGGGCGCATACAGTAGTCAGCTTTGTCTCCGTAGAGGGTGTGGTACCAGCAAATCGGACCCAACTTGTAGCTGGACAGCGACCGATGCTTGAATTTAGAGGGAGTCAGGGGTCGAGGCGTGCGGGAGCCAGATTTGGACTGCGACGAATGCTTAGATGAAGAGCGACTCCGGGGTCGAGACGTGCGGGAACCAGGTTTGGACTGCGACGAATGCTTAGATGAAGAGCGACTCCGAGGTCGAGATGTGCGAGAGCCATGTTTAGACTGCGACGAATGCTTAGATGAAGAGCGACTCCGGGGTCGAGACGTGCGGGAGCCATGTTTGGTCTGCGACGGTAGCCTAGATGAAGAATGACTCCGGGGTCGAGACGTGCGTGAGCCTTGTTTGGACTGCGACCGATGCTTAGATGAAGGGCGACTCCGGGGTTGAAACTTGCAGGAACCATGTCTGGACTGGGACCGATGCCTAGATGAAGGGCGACTCCGGGGTCGTGACGTGCGGGAGCCACGTTGGTTCTGCGAGGCCAGCTTCTGGACCTGCACGCGTAACTTAGCAACTTCACGAGTCAATTCGCGAATGACGTCACTCGTATCAGCTTGGCTCGTGGAGGCAACTCCTGGAGTAGACGACAACAAATTGTTCACGTGGTCTGCTAAAGTCGCCAAGTTTTCAAGTGACCCTGGATGACCTGCGAGCACTGTTTGGACGCCTTTGGGCAGCCGACTGATCCATATGATCTTCAAAAAGTCGTCAGGTATGTCGGCATCTGCGGCGAGGCTTTGAAGATGTCTTAGGAATCTGGAAGGCTCTCGATCACCCAACTCTTCATGAAAGAGCAGCTGCTTTAGTCGCTTTTCTTTAGAAGCCGAGAGCCTTTTGATAAGTTCTGTTTTCAGTTTGTCGTACTTGTTTTCAGCTGGAGGGTTGATAATAATGTCCCTCACCTCAATGCAGCACTCTTTGTCCAACTGACCGATCACATAGTAAAATTTCGTCTGGTCCCTTGATATTTGGTTCATGGCAAACTGTCCCTCAATTTGGGCAAACCACTTGTCGGGTTTTCCAGGCCGAAACGGTTCAATACGAATATTATTTACTCGATGTACTTCTTCATGGTCTTTCGATGCGTTCTCTTCACTAGCATCAGACAATACGCCACGTGCATCTTCCATCTCTGTTTTCTGCGGTCTTATCGGTCGGGGTCACCAGTTGGGAGGTTATGCTAATGAAATGCCGACTCACGGTTGTATGATACACTGAATATAGTCCACACACAATCCACAGAAATAAAATAGTTCACAATGGATGGCACGAAAGCACTTTTCAGACGGATAGAAAGAAATGAAAGTTATTTACTCAAAAGGGCAGCGTGCGCTTCGCGTCGGTAGTAAGTTTCGACTGATGTGTGTGTTGTGTTTCGGGTACGGGGGACGCGCGCGCGCAAGGACAGCCGCCAGGCAGCTTTGATTTGACCTACATTCGGTAAATGACCGCTTAGCCAGTGCGGGGACGAGTCGTCATTGACACATTGCGTCGATAAGAAGTATGAATTAAGTGTACTGTAGAAAATATTTGTAAAACTAGTTGAATTTATTTCACGACAAAAACGAAAACTAAACGAAATTTCACGAAAAACAATTATAAAACGCGGATTTTAAATGCCTCATGGCATTCCCTACCATCAACCTTAGGACCAGAACAGAAAGCGAATACCTAGTAGGTACAAAGGGAATTCTATTATTATGTACCTAACAAGGTACCTATACAGAAAAATTATCTACATACCTAGGTAATATTAAAATTGTATATTCTTTTAATATCTTCTTTGGATCTATTCTTTGGATTAACACACCGATTGCCTAGCCCCCAACTAAGCTCGAAGCTTGTTCTAGGGATGCTAGAGAACGGATAGACATACTTAAAAATATTTTTATATAAACATCCATGACTCGAGTACAAATAAATGCCATTGTTCATCACACAAACCGAGACCACAGTAAACGAACTTACTGTGCCGAGACCCTTGGTTTTGTAGCCTGGGTTCTCTAGCCACCGGACCAACAACGTACGTCAATGTACGTATTATGATTAATTAAATATTTACAATTTAGTTTTTCCCCTTTAAAATTATGTTTTTATTATTACACGTAACGGGCCCTTCAAACGTAGGTATATATGTATACGTAGGAAAGGAGCATCAAACCCACAATGGAAATGAAAACACAATATAGATTTATAAAACTAATTTAATAAATAATTAATTATCACAATCACACACAACATAAACACGCTATATTACAATAAGTTACACTTGACTTCGCTTTACTCAGACAATCTTTCTTTGCTTAACTCATTAAACGGTAATTCATAAATAATTTAGTCATTATTGGCTACGAACTGTGTTTTTTTGGGTTCTGTAGTCTACTATGAACCCTTATAGTTTTTTTTTGCTTTATGTTACATGGTTCTTCTACCTAGTCATCAAGCAAGTAAGTTGAGGGAAATTAAAAAAATATACAATTTCGAACAACCCGCCCCGTCGTGATTCGTTTGCTTATATTTCTATGGGCTTATTGCTATTCAAGCAGTGATTTAAGAGAGGTGGCATTCTGTTTTTAAAATTAGAATCGATTTAGTTAAGAGTTAGTTACCTTTTGTTTTTTTGTTGGATATTTAGATATACACATAGTCGTATATAGTGATAGTTGCTAATAAAAAGTTATTCAATTGATATCACCCTTGAAGTGGATGGGTTTTACATTTAAAGAAAAAACAATCTTGTAACTTGATCAAGATTGTCGTCATGCCATCCATCATTGTGTTAAAAAGTAATCTTAAAATATAATACAAAATACAATTAAGGAGACTCGTTAAATGAAATACAATTTTATTATGATTAATTAAATATTTACAATTTAGTTTTTTCCCTTTAAAATTATGTTTTTATTATTAACTTTTATTTGATTGTTATTTCTGTTTATAAGATTTATTTTCAGTCTTCTTTGGAATGCGGTGTTGGAAATAACGTTACTGTTATTTTCATATTTTTTTATTACCAGTGTAAATTAATGAAATTAGAACTAATAATAATTAAATCTTGCAAGGTTTGAGCTTAATATGTTGGTTTTTTGATTTCTATTGAATTTGAATATGAATTAAGCGCATAGTTATTTTTTAACATGCACTGAATAAAAAAGGGATTTGAAAGAAATCTGTACTTGCTAACTATAAAATAAAGTAACACATTTCATGAGTAGTGTTTTTTTTTAAATGTACGTAATTATTCAAATAGGCAGTGCATCTTAAGTTTTACGTAAAATTACAACTAAAGTTGACAATCTAATAAAACTGATGTTGTCGCTAAAGTCTATTTACAAAATATGGCCTTACGCCATTTCCAATTCGTAGTAAGTATACATTACTTTACTTATATTTTTATTTATTTTATATTCTCTAATTTTGTTGTCTTATTTATTTAATAGACGTTGTATGAAGGGAGACCAAAAGGTTAGCCTGAGCGTTGTGGTTCAGCCTTGTGGTTTTTCACTAGAAATTCATGACCAACTACGGGTGCTATCTTCAAGGCGACTGTGGAGGAGCTGGGCATCCTGGAAAAGAGATAATAAGTAGATAAATATCTCAGATATTATAATATCTGACAACACATCCTTTGATACATTGGGGGCGTTTGGCAGAAAAAGCGCTAGGAAGCTCTAACGATTAAATAAGCAAAATGGCGGATTGTGTCAAACAAACTACAGTTTTCGGCCAGGACATGTTTGCTAAAATTAATGTAAGATGTTATGTGAAATAACTTTTTAACTTTTTAGGGTTCCGTAGCCAAAATGGCAAAAAAACGGAACCCTTATAGATTCGTCATGTCTGTCTGTCTGTCTGTCTGTCTGTCTGTCCGCCAGTCTGTCACAGCCACTTTATTCCGAAACTATAAGTACTATACTGTTGAAACTTAGTGAGTGGATGTATTCTGTGAACCGCAACAAGGTTTTTATACGAAAATAGAAAAAAAAATAAAAAAATGGGGGTTCCCATAGTCAGAGCTGAAACTCAAAATATTTTTTTTCATTGAACATATACGTGTGGGGTATCTATGGATAGGTCTTTAAAAATTATATTAAGGTTTCTAATATCACTTTTTTCTAAAGTGAATACTTTGCGTGACAGACCCTTCCAAAGTGGAAAAAAGTGTGTACCCCCCCTCTAACTTCTAAAATAAGAGGATGATAAAACTGAAATAATTATATAATGTACATTACCATAAAAACTACCAACGAAAATTGGTTTGAACGAAATCTAGTTAGTAGTTTTTTTAATACGTCAAAAATAGAATTTGTACGGAACCCTCAGTGCGGGAGTACGACTCGCACTTGGCCAATTTTTTAAACTTGTCAGGTTCGTAATTAATAGATCAACTGCCTGTATAGTCCTTTAAATGTTAATGTAATCTACGTTAACTTGTTTTTAAAATGTTAGAAGTGTAGGTTTCTTCTTCCCTTATTTATATTTTTTTATTTTAATTTTTATTTCTATGTATCATACATCGCTTATTGTTTAACGTCATATTTATTACTGAGGGTTAACCTCACTCTGCCTAGTAAGGAATTCTTGTTGTATGTGCATAGTTTAGGGTTACAACCTAGCTTTTAAATTTTGTTTTTTATTATGTTCATGATATGGCTGTAACCTGTTTTGTACATCTTTACAAATAAATAAATAAATAAACTTCAGTCTGTGCTTCAGTTGCGCTGACACAATCCAATTGATATGACTCCAAAGAAGGTACTAACATCACATTATAAGAAAATATGTTCTGAAACGACATTCTACAAGTGTTAGTATTTTATGTAAGTACCTAACATTATTGTCCCTCCCGTTATACCTCTGACATTTTAATGTTAAAAAAAGTATATAAATTACTTGGAGTATTTTAACGATATTATGACTGCCTACCTATCTCACATGTTGCTAATATCAATGAAAACCTGTTATTTTCAATTAGTCGATAATATTTGTACTTTTCTGCGACAACTAATTGCCACTCAAGATTGGAATCACGATTTTCTAATAAATATTCCGACCAACCGGAATGATAAATATCCAACCGGACTAAGTATAAATAATGTAAAAACAAGTTTACGATAGGTACCTACACGCTATCCTTAAAATGTAACGTTATCGGATTCGGTATGATATGTTAATGATGCGCATTGTCCGAATAACGGAAAACACTCGTGTCAAATCGATGGCCGGAGAATGCGACCGCAACATTTGACAAGTTTGGCCAGCTGTTCCCAACTTGGACTCACAGACCATGCCGAATGGGCTCTTATAATGCCCAATGTGTCATCGATAATGGTGTTGAATACAAATTCGTCAAACTATTACGGTTTATTAAAACTCGGCGAGGAATGGGAGACTTTATTGTATTCTCTGAGGAAACGGTTCTTAGATTTGTTTTGGTTACGGCGACCCAACCCAACGATTGGTTAACAAGTATAAGTATAGGATAATGGCCTTCGCTCGATCTTTTCCTTATTCTCTCGTAATTTAGTGAGACAACGGGCAACATTTCATATAATTTTGACTGGGACCGCTTATCATTATAATGGGCTGCGAGCATGTCAACTAACTGAAAAAATATCATCATTAGCCTGCTACGCCACTGCTTATGTAGTCTAACAGACTGATGATATGTATAAGTGAAAGATAAAACATAGGGGAAAGATGCTGCCCGTTTCCCCCCGAAATTCATTTCGGGAAGGAATAATGTGCACGACAGCCATCTTAACCATGTAAATATTCTCACGTCTTTAATAAGTGCGAGCAAATAGTTATGTTTTCTTACTCATTAGTTAATCGATACTTATTGGAATTCTTATTAGAATATGTTAATTATAGGCAGTAATCAGATAATAGTTTACTCATAATGTGTGTCATAAATCCAATAAGTTTAATTGTCTCATATGTCGTAGATATTAGGTCACGCCGTGGTTTGCTGTGTTCACCACAAATAAGTTAGACCTTATTCACTTCTTCACTGCATACACGGGTAGGTAGTAGTACTCTTATAGACCTGTACTAATCAACCAACATTATTCTAATTTAACTTACTACAAACGTTGCATGCAATCTCATCGCTGTTGTCTCCGCATCCATCCCGCCCCGAGCAGGCGACCGCCGTGCTCCTGCACCGACCGTTCCCGCACCTCAGCGGGCAGAAGTCGGCCGCGCGCCATCTGTCCAAACATCACATGCGTCAAGTATTTGGACACGGGTCAGATATTTGGACACGGGTCGTCAAATATTTGGACAAACACTGTTATAGGTCACACGTGTGTCGATTACGAAATGAGTTCGTGCACTTGACACTATGTGTACGTAGGTACGTGTTACCGTAACTTAGTCAAGCGGGAGTCGGCGCCTCTACGAAGATTTATGATGTTGAATACCATGTCGGTGTTTGTAACGAGTTCTCATGTGCTTCTTTTCGAGGTATGTGTAAGTAGATACTTGTTCTCTCTTAATGTCATACATAACATTGCTGGTGTTGATAGGAACGTGTTTAAAGTAGTAAATGTGGTTGAAGCATTTTCTTTTTATTAATTTTTCCATGTCTTACGTTTGATTTGCACAATCCAAAGGTAAAAAGAACTGCTACAATAATAATTATTTCTCTGGAGGTGTTGGCCAGTTGGTGAAGTGTCCTTCAATGAAATCTTCCATGATAGCTTCACCATACCCACCAGATCAAAGAAATAAATCTTCGAAAGTATAACAACCAACATACCTTGACTGCTCATTGCAGAGATGAGGCGGTTCATCCGAGCCGTCTTTGCAGGATATTATCGCGTTGCAAAACTCGTATTCGGGCAGACACTCGCCCGAACCGCAGCGGAATGTATGCCGGGGACAACTGGAAGAAATAAAGAAGTAAATTACGTGCCAGTAAGTCTTACAGTTAATCTTATCGCACTAGAGTGGCTAGCCTAGTTCAGGCCGGTTCCGTAACAGGATAAACGTGAACCTGTGCGGATGAATGCAAAGAGTAAAATGTAAACACACCATTAGGTATATTGCTTAGACGTTCGACCTGGATTTATTATGTAACATCTCATGATGATGTTTCTATCATCACCATCCTAGAGCCTGTCCCGATTGCATCCTCGGCCATTGCCTCGGAGTCCAGGGTGTGCTACGACTATTATCCTGAATTCGACCATTTGGATCATAGTCGGTAGGTACGTACATACATGATGATGTTTCTATCGTTTTGAGGAATTTAGGTATATAAATTATTTATTGTACTTATAACACATAATTTTGATTAATGCCTCACATAAAAACTAATTAACAATCAGAACAGGAAGTAGATTTCGATTCTCGTGCGGTAAAAAAATAGCTACTAAGTCTTGTAAGTCCCCAGTGCTTGCGTGCGGGCTCTACACAACATTCACCAAGTCCGAAACAGAAGTTACTTATCACATTTCATTTTATTTACAACTATCAGCCGCCCGCGACTCCGTCCGAGTGGATTTTGGTTTCCAATAGCCTAAACCCTTCTTCGTCAAATGGACGAGCCAATACAAATCGTACCAGTAGTTTCTGAGATAAGTGCGTTCAAACAAACAAACTAACTCTTCAGCTTTTATTATATGTATTAGTATGGACTATCATCACCTACCCTTTGCGTTTAGTAGTTCTGCAGTTCCTCTCGTCCTCGCCGCCGGGGCACTGCGGGGTGCCGTCGCAGCGCGAAGCCCGGGACACGCAGCGCGAGCCCGGCCCGCCGCACCGGAACGCGTGCATCGGACAACGCTCGCCTGTTGCATCTGCAAGCCAAGGTCAGAGGAATGAGGGTTTTTGCAAAAGACAGATCCGCTAGATGGCAGTAGCAGAAGGTAGGCTTAGGGTCTAACGGGTATGTGATTGGTGAATCTTGACAGGACATTGACAGATACGTCGAAATTCACCAATGCCATAGCAGTTAGACCTCACGCCTACGTATTGAAATCTAGCGGATTTTTCAATCGCAAAACACCCTCATTGGTGATGGTTGGGCAAGAAACAAAGCAAGTTTCGCTGAATATATGGGGATGGCTGGACAAGAAAGTCGAATAGTACCTACCTACTTAGTAAAATGTCATGTGTTAGTCATCATCATCACAAAAACAGGATTTGAAATTAATCCCTGATTAATAATTTATTTTTTGCTTGAAAGGACCTAAAGTAGTTAGTCGTAGTCCCCTAGATGAGGGATTATGTGTTAAGTTAACTCTGGAAAGGAGCTTTGGTGATAGGACATCCTCTTGAAATTAGACATGAATCTAGTTTACAAAACGGTTACAATACATAGTTGCTTTTATTTATGAAAGTAACTAGGTAATATTAATTAAAAGTAATATAACAGTTACATTCCAAAAATAAAAGTAATTAGTTTGTTGTTAATCAACCTTTGCTTTACACCTCATGAAGTTTAAATAGGAGTTCTGTCTGAACGTGTATCCGACCATCCGCATTATAAATGATTACACACTAGAAGTAAATTTCTGCTTCAAGTTAATACATTAAAACGTAGAGTTAAGTTCGCTTAATTTTACAGTTTTGTTAACCCGACAATTCCCTGACCAATCTTGAAGCTTTATAGACTCCCGAGGGAAATTATTACTTTGTGTAAGTATATAACCAAAAGTTAATGATATTACATGCGAAAGAACAGATAGAGACCTTTAATTCATAAAAGTACAAAAGATCTGCCTAATTTACTTATTTTATAAATTCAATCGAAGTATTTACTAATATTAAATGCAGTTTTACCACTCTGATCCGGATACGCATTAACTTAATCCAACTTAACCTTCTATTCTTATACATACCTAATAAGCAGATGTGAATTGATCCTCTAAGCTATTGTTTTATTCTTATTATCGCTATTTTAATTCATTCGAAACGTTGTTAAAAACGGTATCAGCAGCGTTTCGTCACGGTTTGCAGTAAAAGAAAGAACAGAGTAGAAAGAACATCAGCTGGCAAAATACGTCCGACCCAGATAAGCGGAAGAAGAGACGTGCATAGAAAATGAATTAGTGCAAAGATAGTACCAACCTTTACCAGTACCTTCGCATTTTTCGTCGGAGCCGTCCGGGCAATCTTTGCGGCCATCACACACGAAGTACCAGCTAATGCACGTACCCGTTGATCGACACTGCCATAGAAATAGTTTTGTGAGCCATAAACGTCTTCATGATCTAACGGTTTTTAAATTGGTTGTAAAAGGTTCTGAAAGGGTGAGTACAGCTTGTGCCGAGTTTCATACATAATTATAAGTGATTGCTAATTATAGAAAAGAGTAATTAAGCTGCCGTTTCCACTTATACGACTGGCGCGTATTTGTGTTTATTTGTGTGGCTAAAATGCCATGTTTGATTTCTTTTCTCGCGTCTTTTTATAGTTGTTCTGATAATGGTTCGATACAAATATTAAGTTCCTCCTACAAGAGTAACGACTTTTAACGCCGAAGCTTTATTTTTTAAAGACATGATTAACGGGTATTTCATAATTGGTACCTGGAAAGTCCCAGGCAAGCAGCCTCTATTCCGCGCGGAACATGCAGAAGTCGAGTTAGTCCTGTACGCGCAATCACACCGCTTGTTGAGGCACCTCGAGTGAGGGTCCACCATGTGGCACTGCGAGTCCGTGATGCACGGCATACCGAGAGACGCTGGACCTAGGTCGTAGACCGGAGGGGGGATGGTGTCTGTGCGGATGCGATGTTTGTCTGAAATAAATGGATAAGTTATTATCTGTGAGATTATAATGTTTATAAGCGCATTCAAATTTTAGTGGGTGATCTAAATGTCTATTTGGTCGTAAAATTCAGATTTAAGGAATTAGTGTGTTTGGGTTTCTTTAAATTTTTATCTTAGTCCTTGATTTGTATATCGCATTACTGGAAGTCGTGATAGTCAAGTAAGAAATGAGCCACCCTACGACTTTCTTGAAAATCATTTTGGAGTGGTTTGCCCTTGCCTACTAACTTATACAAACTACTAATACTTATTGTACTATCAGGTCGTAAGTAAACTGTAATACCAACCTTTCAAAGACGATTTCTTTTGATGTCCAGTTTTCTGCTGCTTACTTCCTATTTGTTCCTTAGACGATCCACCTTTCTTATTTCCCTTCTTTTCTGCTGATGGTTGAGTTACCACTCTGTAAACGGGTTGATCGTTCGCGTGCAGATTTGCAGTCATTTCATCAACACTTATGGTCTCGTTAGGATCGCCGTCCCGTCTGTTAGAAACTGGCAAACGTTTTATCGGTTCTGCAGTTGGAACTTTCATAACAGCTTGAAGAAGGGGACTATCTTCTTGAGTGCTTAGTATTTCATTTTTGTTTGTGAACATCGGTAGTTTACTCGGTTGGATATCATCGTCAAGTACTGAATTTGGTTCCTCCGGCTGTTTCGATGGTTTGGGGTATTTGTATTCGTGTTCGGAGAAGTTTCCGACTAATGCTTCTTGTTCGGCGATGACAGCTTCTGTGACGTACGGCGGTGTTTTCTGTGCTATGCATTTTTCTCCCACCTGACGGAAGTACGAGTTGCACCCGCATCTACCGAAAAGGTTCGGTATGACGAATTCGCAGTGACTTTCCTTGTCCCATAACCGGCAGTGCTCGTTGCTATAGCAGACGTGACCAGGCTGTGCGGCTGGAAACAAAATAAACAACGATGTATTAGGAATTCCATGTATAAACAATTTGTATAATTTACGATGCAAGTAGCGGTTGGCAATTTCCTAAGTCATACCATGTCTTGCCATCGTTCATATGCTCTAGTAGCCACAGTACAGTTAGTATCATCAGCCACTGTGACATTTTCTCAAACCTAAATGTTGATCATGTAAATGTTGCCAACATTAGTGTTAGTAGGCGTAATCATTCTCATGCTTGTTAAGTAATATACTTAATGAAAATTATTTGACTAAGTGTTGTGAATGTAAAATTACAAATGGTAATTTGATTGGCCATTATATGTTAATCTGGCGCCGTAAAGCACGGCACGCAAACCGAACCTACTCAGTGCTTCGACCTCAATACACTCGCAGTATTAAAATGCTGCTGGACTCAACACTTTTTCCTCATGTAATGAGACTTATCTAAAGGTACAACGTACACGTACATACAATTATTATCTGGCACATGCAATAGTACCATGCACCTAAGTAGCTGAACCTAAATTACTTGATTATATACTATCAACAATCAGAATAAATGTTTGCCTTGGGCGAGAGCCAAACCCTTCTGGTGAATAGGGCATGATTACCAACTGGCATAAAAGATTCTACGCAAAGCTCATAATTATTGGCATTCTTAAACACTTTTCATCCTACATAGGTACCAAAGTTAAATTACATTAAAAATATTAACATAACATTTAATTACTGCCACTAACGCGAGGGTTGTATACCTAATTGCTACTCTATCTGGATAAGTAGTTTATGGTTCTGATAACGAGTAATTATTGCTCGTAGTTAAATTGTTACCAGGCGGAATTATACCGCAATAATAACGGATCATCTGTCTGTTTCACTTATACTGCATGAATATATATGTACGACTCTGGTGGCCCGTTTTGCAAAATAGGGTGCACACTTCTTTGGTTCCGTAATTTATCAGTTGCTGTTATTTGTCGTTTGGCGAAAAGAAATACTTGTGAGAGTTGCAGCTCCAGACATAGATTTGGATTACCAATCATTAACACTATTTTACTGGCAGCGCTCTCATCTTTACTTTACAGTAGGTACTCGCTGTTAAATTATGATCGTTAGTTTTACAAAAATATGAACGTTGGTGGATTCTTTCAAGGACCTTCCAAAAGTGACAGAAAATACATAAATAAGTTATGATTATCTTTGAAATAGGGCCAGGCGAGCATTCGGTTCACCAGTTCACCTCATGTCTGTCTACCGCCGGCTATTATAGACATCTGTTTCATCAGGGTTGTCACAATTCGCCTGGAAAAGACACATCCATCAGGCAAAAGGTGCTGCTCTTAATCTAACTATAGGGAGCCGATGGGTTTTCGTGGGCGATCTGGCGATTTTCCGGGAGTCCCTCTTCATGCCAGTTCTTAAGGTCTAATTAACCATTCGCGGATTTCTCAAGGTATTTGTAACCGTCGAGAACGATCATATAAGAGGTTGTGGGTGGGGTGAGTGGCGTGAAGGAGATTGCTAATCTATTTAGAGAGCAGTTTTCGATCGCGTCACCGCTAGGTCCGTCGTCAGTATTTGTGCCCAGTGTTGAGACCAATCGTGATCCTCATGTGGTTATAAGTGGAAAAACAATTGCACATATCCTCAGAACTATGACAACGGGTAAATCACCAGGACACGATGGTCTCAGTATTGAGCATTTGAAATATGCTGGTGTGCATTTGCCTAGGGTCCTGGCGCTTTTATTTAATGTGTGTATTGTACATTCGTACCTCCCCGCGGACTTGATGAGAACCACAGTGGTTCCTATAGTGAAGAACCGTACGGGTGACCTATCTGACAAATCAAACTACAGGCCAATATCTTTGGCAACGACAATAGCCAAGATATTTGACAGTGTGCTCAATTCTGTATTAGACAAGCACTGTACGCTTCATTATGGCCAGCATGGTTTTACGCGAGGTCTGTCAACAGAAACTGCTATATTGAGCTTAAAGCACACTGTCAAGTACTATACGGATAGGAGTACACCGGTGTACGCTTGTTTTCTTGATCTCAGTAAGGCGTTCGATCTGGTCTCGTATGACATACTGTGGCGTAAGCTGAAAGACACAGGACTACCTGATGGATACACTGACTTGCTGAAATTTTGGTATTCTAATCAGGTGAACTATGTGAGATGGGCGAATGAGCTTTCCGAGCCGTATAGAATGGAGTGCGGTGTCAGGCAAGGCGGACTGGCCTCGCCGAGACTCTTCAACCTGTATGTAGACGCCCTGATCAGGGAGCTCAGCAGCATGCGTATCGGTTGCCACGTTGGCAATGTGTGCGTAAATAACATCAGTTACGCGGATGATATGGTCCTGCTGGCGCCCTCGATTGGTGCGTTAAGAGCTCTTCTCGGAGTTTGTGAGGGTTTCGCCGTCTCGCATGGTTTAGTATACAATACCAACAAGTCCCAGTTCATGGTATTTAAGGCTGGCAGTAAATGCCCTAATATAGTACCACCCATAAGACTTTATGGCGAACCTTTAGAAAGAGTGTACAAATTTAAATATCTTGGACATATTGTTGCTGACAGCCTTAAAGACGATGAAGATATTGATAGGGAGCGTAGGGCGTTGTCGGTGAGGGCGAATATGTTGGCACACAGGTTTGGGTCCTGCACTGATGCTGTTAAAATAACGCTGTTTAAAGCATTCTGTACATCTTTTTATTCGTGCAGCTTATGGATTAACAGTACCAAAAAAGCCTACAATGCCCTGCGTGTCCAATATAACAACGCCTTCAGGGCGCTGATGCGGCTGCCACGTTTCTGTAGCGCTTCTGCGATGTTTGCGTTTGCGGGAGTCGATAGCTTTGAGGCTATCATGCGCAAAAAGAGCGCATCCATGTTACACAGGGTGCGTGGCAGCTGCCACAGCGTACTGAGGGAGATAGCTGATAGTGGGGACTGTCCACTGATCGGCCAAATGTTGAGTAGGACAAGGTCTCTTTTTAAAATAGAATACTAACATAGAAATTAAGTTTTAACTAACATCTTATGGATCCTGGTTATCTGAAATAAATGATTTTTATTTTTATTTTTTATTTATTTATTTATAACAGGGCTTCCAAAAGTGTTAAAAAAGCAGTGTCTCTCATTAAAATGAACACTGCTTTTAAGTTCAAGGATAGTAAGACTACTTGCTATTAACTTAGACTTAAACCTTAACTTAAAAAATATACAAATATTTTTAAACTAAAATCCCCAACGTTATCTTCAGGTGTTGCTGCGTTCATATATGGCATTTCAAATTAACGTTGACGTGGGGACAGCGTGTCAAGTATAAATGGAAGAATCTGTTCCGTTTCATTATACACAAGATCCGGCTGCCAGGCTTTAATTACTGGCTTCACGTTGTGAGGCTATCTTTTTATGCGACAGTTTTTGCTACACACATTGTTAGGGATGAGAAAATTTAACTGAGCGATTGAAAATATTTTAACTAGGGAAAGCTAAAATATTATTTCTTTCTTATAAGTAATAAAACACAGTAGTGTTGAAGTGAACTAGAAATAATAATTTAATATTGTTATCATTTTTATTTAAAATAAAATTACATCATTGCCATCAAAATAGATTTTTCGCGGCGCGCGTGGTACCTGTTCAATAGTCTGCTGAACTAAAGGGGTCACAGGTTGTCACCAAATGTTTGTCTGTTTTAAATCAAAACTAAGATATTTTAATGATAAACTCCGATTTTCGATCCCAATATTGTAGTATTTAGACTACAAGCACTTTTTAATCAATTGTTTTTTAAAATAAGCTTGGCAAATATTTGCATAGTTTATCGATAAAATTTACTGAGAGACAACCATGAGAGTAGTTCTCAGTGACCCGTTGCATTTGACGGAACAATTACTCGAGTTTTTCTCACAAATCTGATACCACACAGCGGATGTTCTATCGCTTGAAAGGCGCTTAAATTGTAGAAGAAAGTATACGATGCGTGTTTTTTAACTGCCTTTCGGTATTGTTTGTTGTATGATATGATCAACGTTAGGATATACGTGAAATTGTATGTATTTATAGTCAATATGATTATCAAACCCAATAAGTAGCATAAACTTTTACAGTCTTCGTTGGTAATATGTATGTATCTGTGTTTCGGCTGGTGAGTAACGTCGCCAGATCTAAGTTGGGGAGGGTATGGGGTTTTTAAAGGCAGACAACGCTTCTCAGACCCTTGTACGTTTGTTGAAGACCATGGGCGGCGGTGAACACTTACCATCAGGTGACACTCTTGTTCTTTTGCCTCCCTATCACAAAAACCCGCTTAACAGGGCAATGTAGTAGCCGTTATACGGGAAGTAAAATTTTCCCGCTAATAGTGATCTTAAATTTCCAGATAGATTTACAATACAAACCATAATGTAAATGTTACCTTAAATTGTTAAGCACTCAGAATTTAGTCCAACAGACAATACGATGTAGTTATCACCGTGCCTCCTCAAAAAACGGCAGAACATGGAATAATTGGTCTTGACATTGCTATCTCGACTTTCATCTACTCGCTTTATAGAATTACACGGCAGCTTATCTCGTTCGATACAGTACAATAACTCCGGCCATGACTCGCCTATTCGGACGGCGATCGACTTAACGGAAGAAAACGAAAGTTTAACACCCGTCGAGATAAAAGGGATAATTGTGACTTATGTTGGGCTATTTAGGTGGCTGGTGGTGTGGCAGAGGCTATCTTAGTTCATGGACACTAAGGGGTCTGTAGTGATCTGAGTTTTTTGGGTGTGCCATATTTCACAACATTACATACATTGATCTGATTTCGAGGTATATAGCTAAAGCACTGCACTTGTTTTACATAAATTAGAATGTTCATGCACACAAATTATTGTCCTGTATGGGGCTCGAACACGCCACCTCTTGGTTTGATAGTCAACTTCTTGACCACTACACCAAGCGGGTCGCGTAATATCGCAGCAGCTAGGGTCATTTCGCCTGTTTGCGTCCATTTAGTGGAGTTCCCAACTTTGACGGCGAAAATAACAATATCCCATCACTAGTATCTATCTCAAAATTATTTTATAAGTTCATTATATAGTCTATTTTAAGATTAACCTTCAAATTTGCTTAAAACACTTTGTATTTATTCCAAAAAAATTAAAATATCGGAATTTGGCGTTTTACCCAGTTTGCGTCCACAAAATCGAGATTGCGTCCACCCATGGACCAGTTTGCGTCCACCAGCTTAGTAAAGGATAATAGGGGTGATATGAAGAGAAATGAAAAGAAAGGTTGTAATCTATCAGTGTCTTTATTTAAGAATAAATATAAATATCAAAAATCAACATTGAAATCACTTTAAAAATTAATTCGCCACAATTATCAATACATAGTATAAAACAAAGTCGCTTTCGCTGTATGTCCGTATGTATGCTTAGATCTTTAAAACTACGCAACGGATTTTGACGCGGTTTTTTTTAATAGATAGAGTGATTCTTAAGGAAGGTTTGTATGTATAATTCATATAAGTAAGTACCACGGGCGAAGCTGGGGCGGGCAGCTAGTTGAACATAAAATAAGATAACTATGTAGTAGGAACCTAACCAGTACTGGCACCTTTAAAGATAAACATTATGAGTTCTGTTAAGGGGCGGTCCATTTATCATGTGATGTTTTTTTGACCACACCCCTCCCCCTTGGTGAGGTTTAAGAACCCCCCCCCACGCTACAACACTAGATGAACAATAATTTTATTAAGAATGTCTTCCCACCACAGATTTAACGCCATTTTTGGATAAGTATAGCATATTTGCCGGAAACAAAATAAACATGATATACATATTACTACGCCCCCTCCCCCCTTGTGATATTTCGTGATTTTTTAAGGACACCCTTCCACGGCAATGGATGACTCCTAATTTTAATCTAAGATCAGTATTGATTAATAATAACGCGCTTCCTGCTTTTCCTTCCTAATACTTTCTTCATGCAGCAGAAGGTATGGTTGCTGGAGTACTGAGATTATCTTTCCTTTTAAAAAATACTGGTCAGCTAGTCAGCACCAGGAGGTGTTCAAATTAATCAGTAGTTCCCTTTTGTGTAGTGGCTGAAAACGGTTGTAATTAAGACTCTGAGGGTATAAAGATGGTAGCGATACAGTTGGTGCTGATGATGAAGTCAAAGGAATTTCTGGAGTAAGTTCCTTTACGAGAGTTTCTTTTTCATCACTTAATATTGGACTTTGATGCAATATCTTCTAATGGTAGAATTATTTTGTCGTCTAAGGACACCATAGCACCAACGTCGCGGTAACTACCAGAAAATCAAAAAGTTGTTTGTGAAGACAAAATAAGATTAAAAGAAATTTCGTCTCCTTGTCATTTAAGAATTTAAGCTTTTAAATTATTTTTACAAGAAAGTTAATTGGTTTTAGCAAAAATACATAGTGGACGCAATTTGGTCTATTATGTTTTTAGTATGCGTCCACCCGGACGCAAAGTGGAAATTTTGAGAATTTTATGTAGTAATTCGCGTCCACCTTATTTTATTAGTTAAATATAAAAAAAATAAACAAATTCATAACAATTATTATTCCTCCTTTTATTATAAAATTTTAGAAACATTTAAGTTTCCCAAAATACATATGAAACAATAAAATACTTACCATCGAACTCGCCGCTGCACACTATTTTTTTTCTTAAAATCCCGCGTTTTCGCACTTTTTGTTGAACAGCAAGGACAAATTATTTTTTCATTTTATTTTGGTTTGACGTACGGACCTTTTGTTTATATGTGCTAGCTTCTTAAACATACAGGTTTAAGTGGTAAAGATTTTTCGTTTGATTGGTGTAGCAGTTTACTTATTTTCGAGGATTTAAAAACAAAGTGGACGCGAACTGGGCGATGGACGCGAACAGGCGAACTTACCCTAATAGAAGTACAAATGCGCTTACTTGTCGGCTTTTCCTTGTTTAGTTATTTGAAAATAAGGTTTTACACTTTGTATAAAGACAAGGCGCTGTAATGATTGTCAAGACCCTTAGAACAAATACTTACTAAAAAACAATCACATAAAACATGAAAAGGAATATCAAGTCTGAAATTCATTGATTTCAATTCCAAATGTTTAATTTACAACACTTATTAAGCCACTAAAGCTAGTTAATTAGGTACATATAAACGTCGACATAAATAATTTATACGGTTTAAATAAAGAAATAAAACTGTCTATATTCACAAATGAATTAAAGCTACCTGGTTATTCGTTGTTAGTACTATTTATCAATCATGTTCTAGTATACTGATACATATCTTAACAAGGTAATAAAAAATCTGCAATTTTATACTCGTAGTAACTAGCGATGCAACATTATTAATTGCGCATTATTATTCAGCTGTCAGAAAGTAAACATAGCGCTGACAGCCTGATTTTCTGTCGTCGTGAATTATTTCCGAGTTGTCAGACGATAATGGGTGCGCCAATGGTGCAAGACTATTCTGAAATTGAGAATTCATGGATGTCCTGTCCACTAATGAGTGCTTTTTAACCAAACCGCAACATCCATATTATTCGTCGTAATTTAATTTTTATACCCACCCCAAGCAATATAAAATATGTACCAAAACTGATGCCCAGGTACCATTTTAACTTAGCCAGGGCCGTCTTTCACCTATTCGGGGGGCCCTGGGCACATGGTCTTTTAAACCTCTTGCTTGTAGCGCAGTCATTGAAGCGAAAAATATGGTCAAACCTCCGATTTTTTTTACTGTGAACCGTTTTGCATGAAATTTTGGAATAAGTTTCATTGTACCCTTAAATTCAAAAGTGAAAATGATTTGAACGCCGCAACTACCCCTGGAGTGGTTGCCACCCCATCTCGGGGGTGAGTATTTTTTTTTTAAGATAACCTCGGATATCGATTGGATTACTAATTTTAAGCAAAAAATCATCTATAAAGTTTTTCGATAAATCTAATACTTTTCAAGTTATTGGCAATTGAAAATTCGCAATTTTGTCACGTTTTTTATCGGTTTTTTGCAAACATCTCCAAAAATATAAGTTTTATCGAAAATTTTATAAGAAACAAAATTGTAGCTGGTAAAAGATTTAATAATTTTGTTTATCCTAAAGTTTGCTATGTACAATATTAAGATATATATTAATGATCGTAGCCGTTTTTTATTTTGTCTGCAATTTAATCGATTTGGTCAATGTCATCTAGCGGCGAGCAGATGCATTTTATGGATTCTTATAATTAAGAGTTTTGTAGTGCTTGAAATAAGCTTTCAAATGAGTACAATTAAAAGTCTTTTGCACGTAAAATAAGTAAGCTGTATTACAAATAAGAGGATCATCGAATGCTTTTTCTTGTAAATCAATGGGTTTCACAAGTGCCATTTCCAAGCTATTCATGCTATCACAATTTCTAAAACAGCATTGAAAAGGTAATTATAAGAACTACAACATCCTTTATTGCAATATATAATTAAAAACGTTTTTCGAAAACGGTGAAGGGTTAAAGGGCTTAAGAGAGGCTGTGATTGCCGCTGCCACGCGCTCTTTAAACAATCATATCTCCGTCAGTTTTTGTTTAACAGAAATAACAAAATTACTAAATTTTTTGTCAGAAAAATACCTAAATTTTTTAACCCTACACTTTTATACGCATCTATCGTAATTTTTGAGATATTATGAAAAGAAGGTGGGATTTTTTAAAATATGAGATTTTATATTTTTATTTTAATCCTGTCTATTTTGAAAAATATGTGTCCTAAAGAAGCCAAACTGATACAATTTATCAAACACTTCATAATAAAGTTAATTCTTGGCGGAATACGAATAATTTCAATTCTGGTGGAAATGGCACTTATGAAACCCATTGTTTTAAAAGAAAAAATATT
This sequence comes from Nomophila noctuella, assembly GCA_958496325.1. Classification (NCBI taxonomy): domain Eukaryota; kingdom Metazoa; phylum Arthropoda; class Insecta; order Lepidoptera; family Crambidae; genus Nomophila; species Nomophila noctuella. The sequence continues at coordinate 11,016,719 of OY292484.1, forward strand.
GGATGCTCCTCTTATTTGTAATACAGCTTACTTATTTTACGTGCAAAAGACTTTTAATTGTACTCATTTGAAATCTTATTTCAAGCACTACAAAACTCTTAATTATAAGAATGCATAAAATGCATCTGCTCGCCGCTAGATGACATTGACCACATCGATTAAAATGCAGACAAAATAAAAACGGCTTTGATCTTTAATATCTAACTTAATATTGCACTTAGAATACTTTATAATAAACAAAATTGTTTAGTTTTTTACCTGCCACAATTTTGTTCCTCATAACATTATCAATAAAAGTTATATTTTTTGAGATATTTGCAAAAAACCGATGAAAAACGTGACAAAATTGCGAATATTCAATTGCCAATAACTTGAAAAGTATTAGATTTATCGAAAAACTTTATAGATGATTTTTTGCTTAAAATTAGTCTTCCTATCGATATCCGAGGTTATCTTAAAAAAAGAATACTCACCCCCGAGATAGGGTGGCAACCACTCCAGGGGTAGTTGCGGCGTTCAAATCATTTTCACTTTTGAATTGAAGGGTGCAATGAAACTAATTCCAAAATTTCATGCAAATCGGTTCACAGTAAAAAAATTCGGACCCAAAATGCTTCATTGCCTGCACTATTGGTAAAGGTTAAAAATCTGCCCATTGTGCCCAGTGGGAAAGACAGGTCTAAACTTAGGTTACAAAACAGTTACACTTGGGTTCTTTGACAGCCTTTATTTTTTATGTCTTATGGGTTTAAGCTCGATCGAGCAGAGCCATTCATACTTCAGCCAAAGCTGTATTGTCACTCTTTCGAGGTCAAAGCTAGTGAGACATAGATAACTGATAATGCCCATGTCCGTTACTTCGCATTATTTCCCCGCCAACCCTAACATTACGCACTGCGTATGTGTCATTTTTTCATCGCAAAAGTGATTAATACTCGATACGCTGGTTAAACAATAATTAGACGCCTTCCGCCGGCAACTTTACTTTTCCTTTTCTTTGTAAAATTTAAATAGCTTTCGTTTCATTAGCTACGCAGCCTATAAAACGGCGATGGATAATGCGGAAATTGGTGTAAACGTTGAAAACTGATTTTGACCAAATAAGTATTAAAAATGCAAGTCTACTTGAAACAGATATTTAGTTACGAAAATTTGGGAGTAGCAAACTGATGTGCTCATGGCGTGATAGGAACTAGGCAGTAAGGTTTTCGTCTTACGATATGGTAAGCATGATTCATAGACAATCAAGGCTAAATATGAGTGTTGTTTGAAACGTTAAAAAGGGAAATGAGATTGTATTGGAGTGCAACCAAAGAGAGATGCCGAAATTAGGCCAAGAAGTGCACACGATGTTCCAATTTATAAAAATTGCTAAAATATTCGTTCTTAATTATTCGCGCTATTCGTATGTCGCTAAAAGTTGGGGTTAATATAACAAAAATTAAAAGAAATTAAACTATTTATTAACCCCACCGGAATTGCGTCCTTTTGACAGATATGTGTAAACAAATCTATCTACGCCCTATCAGCATTGAAGTAAAGCTCAAATTCGTGTGTATCGAGCCGACCCGCGGCGGGCTCGTGTGTGTTAAGAGTTGCCACTACAGAAATATAATTTCAGATAATCGATTATAAGAGAATATCGAATATTATTACGTTGGTGGATCTTAGCTAAAATAGAAATAAAAATACCACTTACAATTTATCTACAGAAATGAGGTGAATAATTGGTTGCAATTTTTAGATACCCGTACGATCGTGACATGAGGGGTAGCAAACCTAAAATAAAAAAATAAAAATATTTCAGTGTAATTATCCTATTTATCTTTTAAATATTTTATAATCTTAGTAAAATATTTTCATGAATCAAACGTATATTTAAGACTGCATTATTTTATAAAACTACTAGCGGCCGCCCGCGACTTCGTCCGCGTGGATATCGGTTAAAAAGTAGCCTATGTTACTCTCCATCCCTTCAACTATCTCCACTAAAAAAATCACGTCAATTCTTCGCTCCGTTTTTCCGTGAAAGAAAGACAAACATACAGACAGACACACTTTCCCATTTATAATATTAAGTATGGATATTAGAATCGAATAGATCTAAAATCGAATATCGATATTTTTTTACGAAAGGGAAACACCAAATTAACTGCCAATTCAACTGTCAAAGTTCAAAATATCAAAAAGTAATTGTGTTTTTCTTGCATAAACAAAGTGATCGGTTTTATTTCGTGCGTTTAAATAAACAACTTCATCATGAATACTGACTCCGACGATGCGGGTTCAGCCGTAGCAGGTAAACAAATACTTTTTACAACCTTCAACAGCTAATATGGTGGAAATCGTAGATTGTGTTACTGATGGAAAATAATAAATATGCATTTACCCAAAAACACTAACTTTTTTTAAACCCTTTCTTTCGCCAGTTAACTAATGACTATTTACTCTATATTTCCATAGTACTTTCATATGTGTGCACTGTGGGCCTGCACTTCTATGGCCAGCCGGCGTCCCCCTTTATCAGTATCTCTATATTATGCATGTATTATATATAGGTATAAACCTTCCTAAAGAATCACTCTACCTACATATATGTACAAAAAAATCTCATTAAAATCCGTTGCATAGTTTTAACGATAGAGGCATACATAGGGGCAGACAGACGGTGGATAGCAACTTTGTTTTATACTATCTATAGTGATTATGATTTCAAAAAGACTTTTGCGCGTCACATTTTTTCCTACGAGTAATAAAATGTTTACTAATTAGGCATCAAAATTCGTTGCATAGTTTAAACGATAGAGGCATACATAGGGGCAGACAGACGGTGGATAGCTACTTTGGACTTTTGATGGATTTCAAAAAGGCGTGTGCGCACCACATTTTTCTCTACCGATTTAAAAATGTACTACTTACGAGATAAGCAAGTGTGCTTCCTGAACTGCAGGTGTCCGTCGGTGCAGCGGCACACGCCGTCCAGGCATGCACTGAACGCCACCTTCAGTGTGCACTGCTCCGACACTATGCACTCGGACCCGAGCAACGTCGCTGTGGGAGAAAACAAACATTTAGAATATTATCATCTACAAAAGTATCCGTCCGTTTTCGACCATGGCGGCCGATCTTACGATCAGCCAGGTACGCAGGATATATTATAGTGCACAAGTTAGTGCGCAAGCACTGGTGCACTCCCTATTCCCTCCCTCCCACAGTTCGATGGGACAGCAATCTGACACGACCTTAGAGAGATCAGGCGCAGGACCAACGGCTTAACATGCCTTCCAAAGCACGGAGGAGCTCAAGCTGAATTATTTTATCAACCCATTATGCTCCATCATTTAAAATAATATTTTAGTAAAAAATATGGCATTTGAATTAAACATCACGTCTATCAAATGGTGACTGGTGACAACAAACCCGCGCTGAGCACAGAAAATATATACCTACAATTTTTGTCCGACCCTGCTATCCAACTCAGGACCTAAAGACTACAGCCCGGTTGATTTCACTTCTCAGTTGAAACCAAATACTCATCGGAATACAAGAGGTTATTATCTGTTCCAGTGTACAGACTGGACGATAACCCTCAGAGTGGAGGTCATGCCCATAGTCAAAATACTGAGAAAGCTATTTGGAAATTGGACAGTAGTTATGAGTAGGGAATGCAATCTCGTTCTCGCGAGATCTCGTTTTTACGAGATCTCGGCCTATTTTAGCGAGATTGAATCTCGGCCGAATGGACGAGATCTCGCGAGATTTACGAGATTGAACTTGGATTCTTGGTCATCACCAAAAGGCGAATGTTGCGTAATATTCATGGTTTCCATTCAGAAATCTGATAAATTCAAACAGAAATGTACATGCCCGCATGCAGAGTATGTAAATTGCCATTTCTAAATCAAATCTCGCAGAAAAGAGTGCCATACACGTGCAACTTACTGCACAAAGTAGACCAGTTGAGTCAATAAATATTAATTTCAAACCTACGTGTTAAAATTTATACTTATAATAAATCTGTAAAGTTCAATTTCAAATTAACTATAAGAGGGTGATTATTGCTCGATTTTAACGAAACTTGGTATAATTATTCTTCATACTCCTGGGCAGGTTATAGGATACTTTCATCGCGCTACAATCAATAGGAGCAGAGTAGTGAAAGGGAATGTTGAGAAAACGGGAGAAGTTATTCCAATTTTAAGCTTCCGTCGCGCCTTTATGGTTAAAGTAACATTGAAATCATTTATGACGGAAATACCTAATTCAAGATTCTGCACGAAATAACACACAAAACTGGCAATCTCGCAAGATCTCGTAATTGACGAGATCTCGCGAGATCGTCGTTCGTAAACTCGCGAGATCTCGCCGGAGCCCTAATCTCGCGAGATTGCATTCCCTAGTTATGAGTACACAGAGGTACACAGGAGAACACTGCTGCCCTCCACGGAATGTCCATAGCCGCTTCATACGACAGAAGTATGTACCGTAGTACCTATCTAGTTTTCAAGACAGGCAATACACGACCGTCCATTAGAAACCAACATGTGGAATCTGTCAATGTAGAAACGGTCACGATTTGAGTTAAGATGACCGGGTAACATGACAAGAGCACGCACGTTTAGATAAATAAATAAAAACATCACATTAATAATTCTTATCCCAAATGAGGTATGTAAAAGTGATGAATGGTTCAAACAGTACTTAATTATTCCAATAAAGGTCAAGTTTCGTACGTGATATTAATTTTATACTTTCATATCGTTTTAGTCCATTGAAACGGTTGAAAGTTATTCCATTGAATGCTTCTCAGAAAACTTAACAAACAGAAATATACAAAGAAAGTTCGTGATTAACATTTTTAATGCAGTTCCGATGCATTTCACTAAAGCTTAAAAGGTTTATTTTATTAATGATAATATCATTTTGTATTGCAACGGCGTCGATCGCGATCGCAAAAATCGTGCGTATCATCTTTCCACAAAAAAATATTGAATGACGAGTAAAAATTGCATAGTGATATTGAGGTTAAAAATATCGCATTTCTTTTGTTAAATAACCCGCTATATCACAATAACAAAGCACTCCATTGGATTGTCTGATCTCGCCTCAAGATCGCAAATCAAGATGAATGCGATTTGTGTGTGAAAACGCAGGCGAAAACGAGTTAAAAGCCTAGTTAACGCCAATTGTTGAATATGTCTGGTCTCACGTCTTGCCACGAAGTGGGCTAAAGTTTATCTATTCTTATAATACGTGGTGTACGTCTTTTGTCAACAGAGTAGGCATACCATAGATCTTCAAAACCTTCAGACAAAGCGCCTTTATTTGTGTGAATATATTGTATATCCTGTAAATTTTTGGAACATTTAGCATCTTAATAGATAGTTCGGCTGGAGCGAACTATCTAATCATTAAGAGTTTACACTGTAGGCCTAATCTTTTATAGCCACCTGGCATCTCCCTTTTCATATACATGTTACGGGCCATGTGATAAGCCCGGGCCGTATTAATAATTCCCGGTCTGTATTAATAATTCCCTACTCAATTGGGCAATGTGATAAAAATAGCGAAATTAATCACTTTTCCCGGCCATTATGAATAATTCCCAACCCATATTGGGCAAAGTGATAAAATAGGTTATTTGAAGTGTTTTTGCTAATTAAATCTTATTAAACTTACAATATTAACATGAAAAGTTAAAGGACACATCAATTGAACATTTAAAAATAAACACTAAAAAAAGCAATTATTGATATAATTAACTTCCCACTTTTATTTAGATAAAAATATTACATAAGATGAAAAGTCGTTACCATGTGTTATGTTCGTGACTAGGGGAATTTTAAAAGGTCATAAAAAAAAATAACCCTAACCTACATATATCCATCCATTAGTCTTCCGCTTCTTAGGTGGTCTAAAATAGGTTAGGGTTATTTTTTTTGTGACCCTTAAACATTTCTTATCATAATGCCCGGTCCAAGTGATAAATACAAGCCATCTCAAACACTGATTTATTACATGGACCAAGAGGCGTCGGGAATTATTAATACGGGCCGGTCAAAGTGATAAATTAATCACTTTGCCCAACGCTCTTGGGAATTATTAATAAAGGCCGGCCCTTATTCATAATTCCCGATTAATCACGTTGCCCGTAACATACATACAATAATAGATAGATGAAAACCAAGTTCACGACACTACCTTGTGCATGCATAATTGATTTCACGCAAATGCCCAGAGCTATCAGAAAAAATGTGATTAGAAACTTAGAAAAGATTCTGTTATTAATTATGTTAAATCATTGAATATTAAGAATTAAGACAATATTTTCGGCAGTTAATTAACTCGTAAGATATTAAGGACAGCTAGTTGGAATAATTCTTGGACATAGGTAACACGTTTAATTACCAAAAGATCTTCGACGAAATTGTAAGTATTATAACAGGTCAAGCAAATAAAAATAATTAGGTTCAATCCAAAACTTTAAGCCTAAACTTTTTGTCAAAATTAGTTGATCACAAAACAATTGACCGCCGTATACCCTACACTCATATCAAATTAAAGTTGTAATTTATTTGACATTTGCATATAGTTCAATGTCTTGTAATCTTCTTAGTCTTTCCAGGACTTTTGAAACGATATACGTCAACCTTCGTCGTTTTTCAAATCAACGATCAAAAAGTGCGTTAACGAAGAAATCCTACTGACGAAAGCTTCTTTATCACCAGATACACATATCACGAAATAAAGAGAAATCGCGTGTTTATTTTACCAACAATATTAATTACCACAAATGAAACATAATATGGAGCGGCGCCGATTGAAAAGTTTCCCAAATTCAGGATTGCGCAGTAATTTCCGATGTTTTTTAATTATTATAAATGATTTCGACTTTCATTTTCAAAAGACAACTTTCATTATGTAAGGATAACTCATTCGCGGATGTTTAATCCGAAAGTTAATAAATGTTATTGATATTAGTTAAAACTTTTAATTTATTTACAATCTTGCTTCCGTTTACAAATGAAGTAACTGCGTATAATCAATGGCTTTCCTAATTTCTGTTTGTTGGCAACTGATTAATTGTACCAAATTAATAGCAACATGTACAAATGAATATAGAGAAACGTTTTCGTAGATTGGTATTAGAAATTTTTACTTGTATAGTAATTAAACAAGTTAACATGAAAGTTGCTATAATACCTACTTTACAGCAGTTACAGAGTAATCATCGTTAAAAAAAATTAAGTTACAAAGAAGTAAGCAGTAATATCACATTAATATTAAGACAAAGATGCATAAAGCTTAATTTATTTCATTCATTAAAATGTCTCGAATATAAATTATAATAATTACCTACTGTCAGTCTTTAACTGTAATTGTCTCTTAAAAATCAATTACTAATATCCGCAATCAGTGATATAAATTTTAATGGATGGGCGGGCGTTAAAATATTATTATTATACCACTCCTGTCGATTTTCGCCTTTAGTTCGAGAGATTGCTCTCAACTAAAATGTTTTGGATTTGTGATATTGGAATGTGATCACATTACAATCCGCTTTCAATAAAATCATAATGAAGCCATTTTTGTCTTAAACGGGGAATCTGATTGAACAAACACCATTTATTGAGTAAAATAATAGTCACTCTGACATATTTTAAAATTTATCACTATGTCAAGAAAATTTTAAAAGCGAAATTTTAATCCTTGATGATATCGGTTTAATCTCAAATCACTTATTGAATGGAAACGTAGCTTGATTAAGACAGATTACTATAACTTCGATTATCAATGACACATCCCTACAGTAAGCGCATGCTTTTCTTGTGAAATCTTACCACAATTATTTAGATGTACGCGTAGTACTTTTTAAGATGATGCTAAAGAATTTGTAATAAAAAAAACGTTACTCTTAATAACCTAATATACAAGCTGTTATTAAAGCAACGCTTTCCGACACATCAGTATTCAGAACGTACATTTCAAACGTTTAACGGTCGATGCGATAACTATCAAATCAATTAATTATCGGTGGATTTCCAATCGGTAGTTTCAAGGAAATCACAGGTAGCAGTTAGATTAACACACTCGAATACACCCGAACGTAAAGAATTTGTTATTAAGAGTCTTGACTTCCGCAAATAACTATGCATAAATAAATGAAAGCATTTCTTGAATTGACACCGTCTGAAGTGTAAATTACTGCGATTAATTTTACCTACCGCATTTCGTTTATTGCAAGCCTATTCGATACATTTTCCACCAGAGATACAATATTTTTAGACCTGCCTATCGATGTTCCCGCGGATATTTCTGCCCTAAGTGTATTTTCATTTAGTGTAGGAAAGTTCCTAGATGATGTTGATTTGTACGAGGTATGTACATCCAAAGCTCGTTGTAATGTGGCTAGTTCATTTCATTTAATTCAAGAAGGGAACAACAATATCTATCATTTTGGTTTTAGTATTTCTCATAGGTTGAAGGTTAGTAAACTGATGGTAACTGTTACGAAGCATAACTTTAAATTTATATAGCTAATGCTATTACCCTAACTGTATGTTATGTTATTGATCCCGTAAAACAACTATACTTTTGTGAAAAAACATATGTTAGTTAACTCTTGTCCTAAAATACGGTTTATTGCCGCAATAAAAAAAAACAGATGATCAACGGTTAGACAGATATCTATCATATGTAATACATTCGGCAATAAAAATGTAGATTAGAGGTTCGTGACTAACCGTTTGATCGGATCCATATGGTTATAAAGTCAAGGCCGGGCCGATGAACCGTAATTTGTGACCGAATTGCGGTGGAATTGTGTCATTGTTCTAAACTATCGAGAGTTCGATTGAACATTTAGAATGAGAACGCCCGTGCGTTAAAGCGGTTATAATTGTTTTTGTTTTCCTTTTTTTATGTGTTTGCTTTAGATTTGATCGCTTCAGAAATTTACTCTTTCTACAATAGTCTGTGCTTGTAGCCGAATCCGTCTTAGTAAATCTACTGATCGGCTATATACTGATCATGTATTTAGTAGAAAGACGCATATTGCATGCTTTGTTAAGCACTATTATTGAGAACAATGGTAACTTTTTCCGTATTACTGTACGCTAGCTTACCAAGGTTTATCACAATCGGATCAGTGATTAAGGAGGGCATAGGTAGAGGACAAATGTGTAAACATTAATTTTTACATGTCAGACAATTTATCCCGCTAATTTCACGAAAGCTTTCATCTACGTCTTTATTCAAAGCGTTTTGTGAAAATCGGTGTGTGATTATTTTCCACTTACGATACGATAGCGTACGGATCTTAGCTCAATAACACATAGATCATGTCCCTTTTATGGTCTGCAGACCTTATATCTTCATAACGGTAAATCATGCAAGCCCTAATTCGCCTTCTGTGGATATCGAGTGGGATTTGAAATTTTATGGAGTCCATCCCATTTTGATCATGTCAAGTTGTGGTTAATCTGCTTTTAATTAAATGCCAATAACAAAAGTCTCTTATATAAAGGGAAGCCTTATAAATCGGTTGCACTCAAATGGATCCATCGTTATCCAGTGATTAGGCAAGTAACGGACGTAGCAAAATGAGGACTAAAATATATTATATTGATGAACTAGTAAATTGCACGTTTTATTTTTATTAAAAAAACAACCCGTCATTTGTGTGTAACAAGCGTAAATTATTGTAAGGAAAAAGTTGGCACTGACAATGCATCGGTTTGTTGCAAATCGTCTTATTCACTTGCTATGCATATCTGGGTTAATGGATACATACAGGTACGAAACGGGAGAAAACGTTGTAAAACTATTGTTACGCCTGCCTACGTTATTGTACCTACCTATAATAATGGGTTGCTAACTAGCTCCTAGTGCTTTCCACGACAATAATATAATATGTAGATTGATAAATCAAGCTAGTAAATCAGATGCAACCATTTTTAAAGGAGCTATATGGAATATTTTATAAAATTTCTCATTAAAGTCACCAATTACAAAATAATAAGATATGTATTACTACTGTCTATAACCCTCAACGGCGAGTGATAAAAGGCAATAAAAAGATTCATCAAATAACTCGGCTCACCTGACCGAAACAAATTGAAATATTTCAAGCCCCCTGCTAAATACAGTTTTGTCTTTTCTCAGAAATCTAGATCAGACAAGAATTGCAACGCGGTCATGAAAACTTTGTTATAGTTCTTCCTCGAAGACATTAGGGCGTTATCTAGATTACAACCCAAGATAAATACGCCCAAGTTTTATCTTTTCTGGATCAAGGACATTTCGTCCTAAAACTGATGCTGGAGCCAAGCTCATAAACATAAAATTTTCACATTGTCTGTCCAAGTTTATAATTCTTCATCAAAAAAAAATATTGTTAATTTTATTAAGTAGCTTAACCTATTTGAAAGATGCTTGCAACTTGATAAAACTGATATATAGCTGTTGCAAATGGACGCATCATATCCGTCCCATGAACGATTTGGCGGGATTATTACGATGGCCAGACGGTGTCGGTAACCGATTCCGCCCGAGGCGATCCCCGCGTAACGTGATATAAATTGGTTCCTCAAATAAACGAGATGGACATTCGCAATGCAATGTATTTTGCTGTTACGACCGATGCAATCATAACATTTACATTTCACACAAATCATATTGTAATATTTGTCAGCTGTTGGCTTTATTTACAACCGGATAGGTTTGTTGTCTCTTCAATTTACTGCAAATTGATGGTTAAATTTATTATATACTAGCGGCCCGCCCCGGCTTCGCCCGTGGTACTTGTCCACTATTTATACATAAAAACCTTCCTAATGAGTTACTCTATCTATTAAAAAAAACCGCATCAAAATCCGTTGCGTAGTTTTAAAGATTTAAGCGTTCATAGGGACAACATGACAGAAAAAGCGACTTTGTTTTATACTATGTAGTGATTTGCAAATAGAGAAAATTAATTCTCGATTAATGTCAGTTCTATCATTTCTCAATCAATTCTAACAATGCATGGAAGGGATCAGTTGGTCTCCGTACATCTATGTATAATATAAAAAAACTCAAACCAGATTAAAATGAATTCAAAGGAATGAAAGAAACTGTTTTGGCCCCAATCAACTGTGATGTTACTGAGTCGATTGTGATGATTATCTTTGAAATACACGAAACATGGATGCGCCAACAGTAAAAAACCGACAGCCCCAAGTTTCATTTCTGAAAAGCAATTCACACCTCCATAAACTGATACCCTATCACCCCCTCACCCTATCACAGAATTCATGTCTAGAAGCAATCCAGGATAGGATCACTCACTGTCAGTCACATCTCATTTCATTCAAGAGATGTTGATTGAGATTAACAGCCAAAGGAACGCGATATAATTAAGTAATTATCGCGATAAGTTTCATCGTTCGTGTCATAACACATTAAGACGAGTTCTCGGGGGTCCATTGTCCGTGGTATACCTGATTACTCACGCTTGACATACTGACCAGGAATGATACAGTGACATGACAGCCTTGACTAGCCCAGACGGCTGCAGTCTCTTTCTACCATCATGATCTTTGATATCTAGGCAATCTGCCAGTCATGGATTAAGAATGAAAGTTCATTTGATTCTTGGTCCCGTTTGATTCCTTGACGTTTTTGACAACAACAAACATTAATTTTGGAGTCAGAGCTCTTTTTAATCGAACCACTTTTACTATAATATAAAAGTGGTTTGATTTGTTTTGGTTCTGATTTAGCTTGGTAAATAGTCGATTCCTGTACAAAACTACTGAATTACTTATACATATCAACTACGAAATTACTTTTCTAGAGTACCGTAAAGTTTGCAGAAATTATCAGAATTTTTTTGCACAATCAACAAGCTCAGCCAAGCCCGTAAACAATATCGACATTAGACTGTCATTGAATTCTGAACATATTTCACCTGTCTACTGGCATAAATCTTAATTCTCCTACAGTCCATCACATATTGGGGTCACGTAAACTGTTTTGCTACTAACGATAAAGAGTATGCGTTGTGAGAAAGATTTTTACGCAAGACAAGCAACTTGAAATTAACAAAATATATATAGTTACATTTCAAGTTATAGTAAAACGCGATCTCCCAAATGCCTTTGGATTATTAAAATAAGCATTTAAAAATATTTTGGCTTCAAAGGGCTTTTTGGATTTCTCTTAAGGTGGGAATGTTTGTTCATTTTCTACAAAATTTCCTACTGTATTGTGTTTGATTGATGCCATCTTATTGTAATCTTTCACTTGCTACGTGCGACTGAGAGTTAGTGACGACCGGAAATACATTATAATTAAATTATTTCTGCCTTCAAATTTATCTATATTTGACTCGGTCTGGTTTAATCGGATGAAGTACAGTTGACTCGTGACTGGGTCATTTCTTAATAATGTATTTCCTGCGCCACCGAGTGCACTTGTAATTATGTATAAAGACACTCTTTTGCCTCTGTTAAGATGTTTGCTTCTATAATTGTATATTGCCGATGCAAAATGACTGTTTCGCTTACATCTGTTCTTAACAATTTCACTCTTACCGTAGTGGCGAGGTCAGTAATCTCATGCTTTAGTAATATAAGTTTATACAATTTACTGAAATTGATAGAATTGATTTAAATATGTTGAAACTAGCAAGGAGTTTACCTTACTAGTTTCTACATATTTAAGTCGTATCTTTATTTCATATTTACTCACAAGTGGCTGATAGGCATATAGGCATATATAAATTACCACTAAACGGTGTTTTACTACACTCATTAAAAATTGGGGCAAATAATTGAACCTCATAAAAGGACCATGAATTCATCATAGAAATTCTTTACTAAATGTCATCGTTTCTTCCTACTACTTCTTTTTGAGAGATTTAATTCAAAGCCCTAGTAGCCTTTATTTTCCAGTAGCTAAAGGATAGTTCGTAACAAAATAACTGCACCTAACATCAATCCACTCTCGCCTTAAGTAATAAAATGTGGACGGTGTCACTCTGATCGGATTTTACTTTCGTTCAAGCCCCGCTCGGGTTACAATCGCATAAGATTTTACAGCCGGCATGAATCTACTGTAAAACTTATTCGTGTCTAGACTTTATCGAACTTCATCGGATCGGGACCATGCACGAGAGAGGTTTAACGAATTGAAGCTGATCTGATAACATCGGCACTATCGCGGATCTTTATTTTTATCGCACCATGATCCCACGCCTGTCTCACTTTCCACGTCCGATATAGGAGCGACCAAATCGAGTAAGTGGATCATGGGTGGTTTAGAACGGTTCTTTCGACCGTTCGCGAATTGTTCCTGACGTTGAAATGAGAAATGTATCTCTGTCTAATGATGGCTTATATGGAATGACTTCTATTGAAAGCGATATGAAAGATTTGATTAGGTATAAAGATGGTAAATCATATCAATACATAGTATAAAACAAAGTCGCTTTCGCTGTATGTCCGTATGTATGCTTAGATCTTTAAAACTACGCAACGGATTTTGACGCGATTTTTTTTAATAGATAGAGTGATTCTGAAGGAAGGTTTGTATGTATAATACATGTAAGTAAGTACCACGGGCGAAGCCGGGGCGGGCAGCTAGTAAAAGATAAATAAATATGTATAAGATGGTTTACCTTACCAAAGGACAAAGAAATGTCTCGCCCAACATAGATTAAATCAATCTCTTAAATGATCAAAAATTTACACGCACCCTTCATAACGACCTAATTAATATAGTCATCTCACAATCTCAAATTAAGTGTAAAGAAAACTCAACCCAATCTTTTGAAAATCAATGTATTGTACTAGCGATACTGCTATTTTACAATTTATTAACGGCTTTATTTATCGACGATAAAGCTTAATTTACGCACTCAAGAGTAGAACAGGTAGTGTGTGTTGAAGGAACCAGTAGCGGATACAAGTAACACACTTCAAGTCTCCGTGAGTAAAGTCGGGCGGCATTGTAGCATCAGACCGACTCCGGAACCGTTTGCCATAGCTTCGCGATACCCATTACATACCAAGTGCTTATAATAAAGAAATGACTTATGAAAACATCGACCCTTTATAAAGAAATAACACGAGTATACCCACATATGTATGTCATTTACATCCCACAATCTCAAAATGGGATTTAACAATCATACCCAAAATTAAACAAAAGCAACGCAAGACTGTTATTTTCAAATTAATTAACGGTTTCATTGACGGAATTGCTTAATTTACACACTTTGAGTAGAACGGAGAACGAGTGGCGGATACAAGTAACACACTTCGAGACCCGTGACTCCAGTCGGGCAGCATTGCAGCATCAGACCGTCTCCGGAACCGTTTGCCATAGCTTCGCGATAACCATTACATACCAAGTGCTCTTATAATAAAGAAATGACTTATGAAAACATCGACCCTTTATAAAGAAACTAGCGGCCGCTCGCGACTCCGTCCGCGTGGATTTCTTTTTTTCGAAATAAAAAGTAGCCTATGTTCTGTCTCAGGGTCTAAAGATTGTCTGTACCAAATTTCATCAAAATCGGTTGCAAGGTTTAAGCGGGAAAGCGTAACAGACAGACAGACAGACAGAGTTACTTTCGCATTTATAATATTAGTTGGGATTAGTTGGGATACCACGAGTATATCCACATAATATGTATATCATTTACATCCAACTATCTCAAAATAGGATTCAACAATCATATCCAAAATTAAAAAAGCAACGAGAGACTGTTATTTTCAAATTAATTAACGGTTTCATTGACGGAATTGCTTAATTTACACACTTTGAGTAGAACGGGGAACCATTGGCGGATACAAGTAACACACTTCGAGACCCGTGAGTCCAGTCGGGCGGCATTGCAGCATCAGACCGACTCCGGAACCGCTAGCCAGCATGCAATGTCCATTCGCGATTACCATTACTCACAAGTGCTTATAAGGATTTATCATCATTATTGCGTTCGTTAAAACCTATGGTTAATCTCGCTGGGGACAGGTAAACAAACATTGCTACTTCATCATTCTCATTGGAGTATTTACTGTTGCTTTGCTTGTAAAGCGTTTTAACAGATTATCTTAAGAGAACTGTGTTAAACATCAGTTACCTAGTTATGGGGTTCAGTTAGACTATGTAGTTTACGATTTATAATTGCACAATTGTTCAAATCTTCTTTGTTACATTCTGAGCCGCATCTTTAAACTTTAAAGAAAAAGTCCGGACTTTCCTTTGAACGCAGAACTCTTAATTTCCCTGAGGACCTAAAAGACGAGTAATGGGTTTTCCCTAAAGAAAACCTTTTAATTCTGAAAGAAACTAGTAGTGTTAATTATGTAGTACGACGAACTTAATTAGTGCATGTCTTTAAATAGTGATTACAAATTAAGTACCTACGCAAGCTGTTTAACCAGTTACGAATTCCTTCGAACAATCTGATAGTAAAATAAGCTAAAGAAGTTGTAAAATCTTTGTCGGCATCTGTTTAGTGCATTATGCATGTGATCTTCAGCGGTGAAGTTCTAGGTACGGATAAAAAGGCGAGGCCATTTGTCGCGCGTGGGCAGCACAAAGCCTTACACAACCATTAAGGACTCGGTAAAGAACCTGTTCAATCTAACCAGCGCTCGCGACCAGCAGGATCTGTGAACACATTCCGTTTTTTGCACTATCAACACCGACATCAAACGTAATCGCAACACTTCAATCGCGGTCGCGCTAACAGTTCCAACCTGCACATGCCATTAAGCGATCTTTATGTGGTAAACTCTGCGGTGCGACTAACAAATTACTTTCACTGAAATGATCTCCAGCGTGATCATCGTAATTCGTAAGGCACCCGAAATTAACTCGTGTTAGACAAATCAAATTTCGCTTTCCATTAACTTTGTTCTCAACAAGATTCATCAATCAGCCCGACATCAATCAGTGTTTGCCCACAATAAGATCACGTCTAGCAGATCCTAATTCAATTGTACGCGTTGAAGGCTATTTGGCGAAAACTGACGCTCATTACAATCGTATCTGACTTTCACAGTTCATAATTCACAGATTAAGCTATGCTCATAATACA
Organism: Nomophila noctuella; assembly: GCA_958496325.1. Classification (NCBI taxonomy): domain Eukaryota; kingdom Metazoa; phylum Arthropoda; class Insecta; order Lepidoptera; family Crambidae; genus Nomophila; species Nomophila noctuella. The sequence goes on from OY292484.1 coordinate 11,032,809, forward strand.
ATTGTAACGAATCAGGTCTACGTCATGCTGTGATAATTGTTACCGAACAATGGTCATGTCTTGAATTGTTAGCAAATAAAACTTAATTATGTTTTATATGCTTATAACTGTTGCTGAATTAGCCAGCTTTCTTCTGTAACAGATCTTTCATTTAGAATTGGTTGGATTCTTATAGCCCTGCTTTCTTGTCGTCAAATTGTATTATCCTGATCTCTGCCTCGATGTGACTGATAGCTTGTTGCAGGAGTTATCTGTCCAAGTTTTCTAATTCACCATAGTTTTACCTTTGGTTGGTATCAAGCTATTGGGCGGCGGTAAATTTGAAAGTTCGGAATTTGCTCAATAACTGATTTCGTGACTAGCCCAGACATTTCATTAGCAGGCCACAATAATAATTATATCCAATTTAATACATCACAATACTTCTTACAAGCACTTTTACTTACATTCAAGACAAGTAGCGTTGTCAACTCGCGCGAAGTACGGCTGACATGCGCACACGCCTCTGTCACAGTGCGCGTGACTCACGCCGCAGTCGAAATTAGAGCGACAGCTTGATCCTAGCAGATTTTTGCTCCCTTCAGCTTGTAGTCTCTGCAAAGAAAATTACGATTGGTTAGAAAAAACAAAGGTTGTTGTCGTATCTCTTTTACTTATAGCTACTCGTTTAGCTTTAATTGCATTACACCCAGTGTCCTGGTTTCTGGAGCACTATCAACGCCGAAATCAAACCTAAGCGTGTCTAAATACAATGTGTCTATTTTAGACATGTGGTTATGCTATTCTTAGGATTCCTAGGTAAAAAAGGCCTTGAATTCTAACATCAAACATACATTAAGCAAAGTCTGACATAACAATATTTAATGGAATAAAATAAAGCCGTGCGTGTCTCGTTTTTATTTTCGCTTCAAGCCGCGCATGTTAAGTAAATGTTCTTTTCTTTATGTTACTGATAAACTCAACGACCGCTCATCTACGTATGCAAACATTCACGGAGAATTAGCATGGCGAGGGCCCAGTATCTACCCCGCGACGATTTGCAAATGGCAGTCAGTAATGTAGCGTATTAATCATGTCTCGCGAAACTTACACTGCTTTGCACGAAGTTAACCGCAAATTTCGAAGTTTTGTGCTATTTTTAAATTGCACACTGGATGTTTCTGCCTGTCTTTGCGGACCTACAACATTGTTCAGTGCCTGCTGTCCTTGGCACATCTTACAAGCTTGTTAATAAACGTTATTAATATTGAAAGCGCTACGGCCGGTGTATTAAAATCTGACAAGGATTAAAGGAAATAAATCTCTTGATAATAGCAGTTTTTTTAAAGTATTCATGGGCTTATTATTTGCGTGTTTTGCTGCAAACTGGTCGCCTGCGGACAATTAACTGCATGCATTAAATATTGTTGAATACTTGCTCGTTATAATCGAACCTTTGAATAAAAATGCAACATTTTAAAATATCTATAAGTTGGTCTGGACTATATGACTCACAAATAACGATTATAGTGGTCTATAGTCTTTGCTCCGTAGTAATAAAGAATAACTCAACTGTATTCTCAGTCAAAACTTTATCTGTCATACAATTTCATGCCCTGCCAATTCATACTTTATTTTTGTAGAGATAAGAAAGGAAAATAAATGTTCTCAAAAGGTGAAAAAGCCAGCTCACCTCACATTAAAAAAAACGCTGTCTAACAAGTAATTTTTGGTCCACTATGCGGCAAATATTTTCACCACTAATAACCAAGATATTTCTGGAGCAAAAGCTCATACTGGCTCTGAATGAACTTATTTAAAGCCAGCCGATTTGAAATTGGATAGGCAACGAGATGGTATGTTGCATCTACACAGTTGAGACTATTTGTGTATTAGGTCATTGTTGCAAATTGCTATGACATTCCTAGCTATAACGTTGTCTTCGCTTATATGAGGATGTCCGCTTTGCCTACGCGGCTCGTCCATCATCTGGTACAATAAGTGTCACGTTTCTGAATCAAGAGAAAATTGCCAAAATTAGCAACCTGTCTTAGGCACGTGCGCTGACTAATGCAGTTTTGGTATGATAGTTCAAGTTTAACAAGGTGAAGGACTTTATGATTTCTGTAGTGATCTGAAATACATTGTGTACAAAAAATTCAGGAATAAGTTAGCTAAAATTTTCAAATCTCCAGAAATATTTTACACAGAATAAGATGAAAACTCTTAACATATGTTCTTAAAATTTTGTCGTTTAAAATAACAAATAAACAATTTTAACAATTGCTAACAAGATTCCTAAACAATTAATATTAGCAAGCAAAAGTTGAAGGAAGGAAGCAAATGGAAAGTCTTCCGGAAAGTACACATGACAAAGATAGAAACTCTTGCCATATTCATGGAAAATGCATGTCAGTTGGAAAGTTAGAATTGACGTAACTGAATTTAATATTTCCGTAATAGCATTGTCTAGAACTAGCACTAAACGTTTTGACTCATCGATTAACAGTATAAATAGTTGTGTCATTTGGTATGCATATGAAGGCCTACTAAGTGTGCACGCTAAGTTAGCTATTTTAACACAAATAAAGTTGTGATATACAATGCAGTATAGTTACTTGTTATACACATGAAGCTGAAGACAAAAAAATGGAATAAGGCCATTTTAACACGAATAAAGTTGTCTGGTACATTTTGATGAATGTACTATCTGAGTCAAATGTAACTTTATAGTCGTTTATCGACCGAAATTAAAGATTAAATTAAACATGGTTATTACCACGCATAAGTTATGCAAGTTCCGGAAACTAGGGAAGGAGGGTGCGCCGTGTAGACTGGCGGTTATTTCATAATTCATGGCTTTTCCGTTTTGGGAATAGTTACAGGGATTAGTTAAATTAACAGTTCAGTTATTATACAGGATAGGTAACAATACTTCCTCAGAAGTAGAGCCACACATTTACATAACTAAAGAAGTTATTTATACAATTGTTTAAACGATGTTAATGTTGTTTTTTTTGGGCCAAATATAATACTGCATTTGGAATAAAGAAGATAAATAGAAGTTTATTAAAAGGTATGTTAGTTCATAGAGAATCGAAATTATACTCGCACATTATCAAATATCACTTGCTTGTCCAAATGGCATTCTTCGGTCTTATTAATTACATAGTTCCTCATCAAACCATTATGTTTTACTAAATTCGTGACAGTAATTGTAATAAAGTAGATAAACATACTTAAATAAAATAAACTCGTAATGGTTCTTCGTCTACCTGCCCTGAGGTTATAAGGCGAATACGGCTAAGATTCACTGATTGCAGATTTTGATTTCCTAGCGGATGTATTGTATTCTGACCCGATTCCTGTCATCGAATCAGCTTAACCACTTTCTTGTTTGGGTTCAATTGTCAGAATAAACGAGAGATAGCAAAAAAGACGCCCGTTACTGTATCTACGAGTACTCGAGTTGCGGTTGTTCCGATTGTAACTAATGTTAACAATTATCTGTCGGAATCGAGTGTAGGTTGAAACCATGGGATGCCAGGGCTGCCGTTTTTTCATCGTGTGAGAAATTTTGTACGGATTTCTCCCTTGTTAACTCCTGTTTTTCATATCTAATCTAACAGGATTATTAGCGGTAGCTAATGTGGGAAGAAGATGTGAAAGCTGTTTACTTTTAGTAGGAACCTGAATATTCAATTCTTGATGCAAAAGAGAAAATTAACAAAATTATGTCCCCTTTTCTGATCTGCGACTTAAAATACAATTTGAGGAATAAACTAACAGGACTATTTCTCAATCTGATAAATCAGTTTATTGCTATCTTCTTTGATACGAAATAGCAGCCCTAACTAAAAATGACCAAGGCAGGCTTTCGTCAATTTCCTGGTAAATCACTAACCGATCACCAGATTCGATCGGTGGAGTTCGCTTCGTGCAACTTGTTACAATGCAATTCCGACTTCAACACAAAACGTGCCGAGAAAAACTATTGATGATACTTATTTATCTGGTTAAGTTCAGTGACAGAGTACTTTCCAAGGGATTGGTTTAAGGAGTAATCGATGCGTCTTGATGTGTAGAGGCAGTGATGGTACCTCTTCTTAATTACTTTGTTGCAGATCCGCTGCTCTAGTAGTTAGCGACCTTTACTACAAAACCGAAGCTCGCGAGTTTGAATTCCACTGGGGCAAATGTTTGTGTGATGAATATCGGTGATTGTACTCGAATCATAGATGTTTATAGAAGTAAGACAAAAACAAATCGTGATTCTACGAAACGTGATGATCCTCAGGGCATAACCCAAAGTAATGACATAACATTTTTACATTCCATGTTAAATGGTCTTATCTTCTATTTGTATCAAATGTGTAGATGCATTCCGTAAGTTCCGCGACATCGCAATTTACAGCATCAAACAATAAATTATAACAGATTCCAACCTTGAAATAGATAAAATCATCTAGAAAGTTTCTTATAAATCAATGCTTCTATGTAATTTGATAATAATAATAAGCATAGAGTGATTGCATCTATTTCACTACGATTCTACGCAGGTAAGATGAATGCAATCTAGTAAAATACCAGGCGCGGTAGGTATCATGACTGTAAATAACCAGAATGAAACATACCATTTGATGTAATTGGTTTTGAAACCCGGACTACTTAATTTTTTAAACCACAAATTGAAATAGGAAAGAACGTGCTATTTTATTTAAGGGGCAATGTTCTCGGTCTTTAAATGTTTTGTTATTTGAAACTAAAAGCTCTACAAATTACTTCTAAGGAGTCGTAGGATATTATGATTCATAAAAATTTTAATATTTTCCTGTAATCATGTAGTTTTAAATTATACCGCGATTATATCTATATATTTAAAAGATATGTATAGATTTCACTTTTAATTTAACTCATATTTCATTAAAATAATTAGAGATGATTTGATTTCCTGTTGAATTAAGCACTACCCAAAATGGAAGCTAGTAAGAAATTAAGGAGCGCACTAACGAATCACCTTGTTACAAATTCTAATTCACGCAACAATGCGTAGTTTAACTATTTGTCTTCAGATGAGAACAGGTGAGAACGACACGATCAGCATGTGAAAGAAAACTTTCATTCCTTTGACAGCAATGGGTAATTGTTTGATTGCATCTGATCAGATCTGATCACACTATAACGTGCCATTACTTAATAACAACGCGTTGATTTGAATAAAAACCGTTTTGTTTTCATTTAATGTCGATATTGTTTTATTACTCGTATGATTACTCTTTTTGTCATTTATGTGTTCTAGAGTCGTTTTATGATTATTTTAATGCGATGTCACCTTGACCGTCTACATAAACTATCTTGTTTTTAACAAGACCTTAAAGAAGATTTTCTTCATTTTTGTAAGCTTAAACACTTTTATTAAGTAGAATATCTACGTGGTAATTAAGTCTAATAGGAGTACTTTTCACAACTTTATCTCACATACCTGGTTAGTACTCTTTCAATGTTGTAAACAAAAACAATCATGGTGAAGTGTTTTCTTTTCTTTTCTCACCGTGTCATAGGCTAACGGCCTTTAACTCGCAATTTCTATTACTATTACTTGCGTAATTAAGAACTATTTACTGAGAAACAATTGTCTCAACGTACAATCCTGTTTATTCTTTCTCTAGGGTTATTATTTATTCTGTACGGTTAAATTGGTTTAATTTCTTTGATAGGTCTACAACGTCCCTATAGTAAATGGGAATGAGATATTTTCTTAAAAAATACTAACCTTATTAATTCTGGAAATATTTTAATCCGGTTTAATATTTGCATTTCTTCACTAAGGTTACTTATGATAATAAAAAGCTTTACAGACGATATATCTTTAACCTACATCTCGTATTGATAAGAAAATATCAGTTATTAATATAAAACAGATATTTAATATTTATTTATATAATGTTCTTCAGATTTAGGTAACATGCACATTACATTGAACGTAAAGAAATCTTTTTATTCACCAACATCACAATAATGGTCCACAAAGTTGCCCCAAATCAAAAAAATCTGTAGGTATCATCATTCTTGATGCGTGCTCCCACATCGTTTGGGGTCGGGGCAATTTTGGGTCCATACATGGTCTTGACTTTCGATTTTACAGTCGACCGCTAATGAAATTAGTAACTTACGAATGCTTTAATGATCCAAATTTCTTTTTCATTATAATGTATAAAGTTATAATTACAAGTTTCAGATCTAGATTTGTTAAGACCGTGATTCAAAATCTATTACATTTCTCAGACCATTTCATTATTTTATTGTGCGAAGCTAACTACTAAACGTGTCATTCCCACAGCCAATTTTATGATGTGTTGAACCACAAGTTGTAACATTGAGTGGAAAGGGATAATGCTTTACAAGCGTTACAACGAAACAATCGGTTTTATCATGTGCATATGTGCCATCAACTCGGTCGTGACAAAAACCATCGTAAGGAATCAATTGTTCTGGTTCCCTTGTTATGTTTGCAGAGCTCTGACTACAGCCACTTAAATCTGCATTTGAATACACTATCATAAAGAACACTAGTGTTCTCTAAATAAATAGGAATAAACTGGTTTAAGAAAGTGGCAAGAGTAATTGAACCACCAATTGGAAGAAGGGAATAAACGCCACTTTTTGATATATTCAGTTTTTTACACTTTTGTATTCTATAGACGTAGCGCTAAATTGTGAGTTCGAAGAAAGTAACAAAAACCTTTCAGTTTGTATAGATTCATGCGGCCATAAAAACGGTTAGTTGGAAGAACGGAACAAATCCTGCCTTTATTCCCTTTTTCCAACTATCAACGTTACAAGTATATAATTAGTGTTTATTTTTGCTCGTTTATTTTATCGATGAACAAAAACGCATCGCTAATGGCGGGGGACGCGATACTTGGGATCTTATAGACGCCATATTTCTACAATGTGATAGAAATTGCTTGAAAGGGACAGCTAAGACTCATTAGGAGAAAGGACAGAATTTACGTTTCAAATGCATATAAGAATTTAATTTTGGCAGCAAAAACCAAGGGGTTTACAGTTACACCTGTTACTTCAGATGTCATACTTGATTTTAAAAATTCATGGCAGAAATGTTTTAAAAAAAGCTGTAAGTCATCATTAGACAAGTCAACAACATTCAAGATATCGCATTATTGAAGCTTTGAGTATAGCTTTGAGTATATTTCAAGTCATAAAGGTTACTAGACATGTTCCGAATTTATCGATGGTTTCGTTAAAGCTACATTTTTGCTTCAAAAACCTTCTACGAACCCGAAAATACCAAAAATCCGGCATTTGTTACTAAAATACCCATACATACCCGATACATACCCGAGAAACTCAAAAAATTTTACGATATTATAAAAATTTTAGCAATCAGTCTTGGCCAACTACATGTTACGAGAGTGAAGAAATAGATGTTTATTAGTGTTTTATGTTTATTTTTTAATAAATAAATAGGTTGTTTATTCATAATGTATATTATTTCAAATAATTTTGTACTAAGATCTTATAAATTGGAAGAAGGGAATAAATCCAACACATTTACATGTATATATTTAAATGAGTATTATATATTTCAACAAGATCTTTAAGTAAATAAGTTAGAATTTATATTTTCTTTAATATCAGTGATGTAACATGAGCCAATAAGTGGAAAGTTAAAAGTTATAAAGTTTTTTTCAATTATCTCTAATCATGTTTTTTGGATTTATTCCCTTCTTCCAATTGGTGGTTCAATTCTATTAGCGTACCATAATTGATTGGGGGTAACGAACTTAAATCATTCATCTCTGATTGCATTCAGTGTGAAACATATTATTAAACATGTCGTGATGACACAACACGGAATGATTATGTGGTAATTACCCTACCGACGCTATCTCAGCAAATGAAATGTGAATTTTCCTATTAGCGTATTCATGAGAGCGTAACACTGGACCAGTACTATAATATTATTTTGTAATAGAGATCGCTAGTGTTCGTTAGAAAGATAAAATAGGCGACATGTCAAATATCTTGATTTACTCAGAAATTATTTAGATATTTTTGGTAAAGCCAAATGCAAATATGTATGGAAGCTGTTATGTAAGAAAAGGTATCCATTTAATCTTTTTAGCCTTGTTATAGATTGGTCAGACGTAAGTAAATTCATATTACCTATGAGCTTTTATATTTATTCATTTATTCGAACATCTGCAATCGAACAAGATGATTCGCTTCTTTATCTTTGTCATTCATATTTACATTAATATCAGTACTTTATCATGGAAATGGTTGTCTACGGCCGCTAATGCGAATCCATTTCAAATAAATACATACCTATGCTACATCATTATATTTAATTGTAACAAGAACTCAAAACGAAGCGAAACTTACAAGGTCTGCTACTGGTTATAAAATTGATAAAATATAGACATAAAATGTTAAAACAAGATATTTAATTCCATTCAAGTTTTAATGAACACAAAAATTTGCATAAAACATCGATTTGATCAACTTAACTGCATTGTAAGTACCTATAAATACTTACAGTAGTTATTGTACCGACACTGTCTACATCCAAATGGAGGCATGGTTTGTGACATTAATAGAAGAATACGACAACATTGAACTCAACAAAAAGATAACTGTACCTTTAACACCTTGAGAAAGTTACATGGGGCACCTTATTCACACCTAAGACGCGACTAGAATGTAGTAACAATGCTATAAGCAAATCTTTTACGGCTTACAAAATATTATGCAGTCAGTTTAGACGCGGAGGAAGATGAATACAGAATTAAAATACACGTTGTGTATTGTGACGAATTACTTTAAAGCTAAATGGAGGATATTACGAAAAATAATCCTTTTTAGTACGAAGGCTCGATTTGGTTAACTATGAAGCTCCAAATTCCAACTTCGACATGAATTATCAACCAAGGGCACTACTGGATGACCAGATTAATAGACCAAAACGAGTGAAACCACATAGGTAGAGAGCTAAAATGTGGATAGTTCGTTTCATAAGCCTTTCATACAATGGATTTTGTGCTGCATCCGAGTCTAAATACAGGACTGTTTAGTGCGTTGTTGCTTTTATCATTTTATTTTTTATCTAATTTACATAACAAGGTTTGTTGAATGCTTACTGTCTCTAAACTCTTTGTCTATGGTGAACTAAACGATTTAAAATTCCTTAAAGTAATTAAGTCCCAAAGTCACAAGGTCAATTAAAATTATCATAACCACAATTAGTCCATCCACATTTTTACTTTTAGAGTTTTATTATTTGTTTTCATTCCAGATTGTATAGTTTCTTTATCTGCCATCATATGCAGGATGCTTGTTTCATCCTACTACTATTATAAAGGCGAAAGTTTGTATGTATGGATGTTTGTTACTCTTTCATGTAAAAACTACTGAATGGATTTGAATGAAACTTTACCACAGTATAGCTTATACATCAGAATAACACATAGGATATTGTAAATCGAAATCCACGCGGACAGAGTCTCGGGCGGCCGCTAGTTGTAAATAAACGTAAGAAGTGCAATGATGACTCGGCTTCAATACGCGATCAGCCGTTGAACTTTTGTTGGGTAGAAAACAGTTATTACAGCATACATGTAGTGGAATATTCTCTATAAATTGTCTGAAATTAGTAATAAACCGCATCAATTTCATAAAAGTTGTTGTGGTTGCAATTAAAAGCGCGTGATAGAGCACAAAACAGCACTAATGCATCTCTTGAAAGCACAACATACATCGTAGTTGCAGTCAAACAACTGCAAGAACTGAAATTAATACACTTTAATTCATTTGGTATCATAGATATTTATTATGAGTTGAAGTTTGACGTTCAGTGTAAGAATTTGATTTTAATACGAGTAAGAAGAGCATGATACTCCATGTAACTATGGAGTGGAAAAAAACTAAGATAAACGAACTGCGGAAGGCTAAACGACTAATTTTTAAACAACAAACTCAATCCTATACCCACCTATCATAAATATTGACGTAGAAAGAGGAAATAAGCCCGTTACATATAACTTATAGCAGAAGGTATATTCGTAGAACAAAAAACCTACTCACATTAAACATTTACAACTTGTATAAAATATGGTCAAATTTAAATTTTATTGACTCTTGAATATTCTATACACAACAAAAATGTCAAAACTGCGAATCCGTGGAATTCCCAACTGTATACAGTAAACTGGCCTTTGATGTTTTCGCAGCAAGATTAGACAAATGAGATATTAAATCTTAATCACGCTGCCAAACCTGTTGTTAACTGTTCACCAGTGTTTATGCATACACAAAGCAGTTTAGCTGTTCGGACACATTATTTTAATAAGAAACTCATAATGATTGCTACATTTCACGCAGATAAACATCTACACATGTCAAAGGAGACGTGTAAAGTGGCTCAACTTAATTTTAAACGGAGGTTATCGGCGACTTAAATTGTCGTTTAAGAACTAGAATAAAGAATACATCAGACAGTAATTGATACATTGATCTGGTTAGAAACTTCGAAAGCAAGTTAGCTAACGCATTAGATTTACTAAAGCGATTTCATATACTTGATTAATGAAATTTGAAGTTCTCGGTTCACATGAAGATTTTGGAGTACATTCAAATCCGAGTACCTCAACAAGGTATGCCATGTGACAAAAACATTGCTTCAAGACAGACAATGTATGCAATATGCATGCAAATGTATTCTTCCTTCACGGAAGAAACGATAAGTAGAAACATTCAATCGATGCGGAAGTTTAAAATCCCAAGCTAAGTTTCAAAGAAATGACAGAACCAATTGATTATGTCTCTTATACCATGAAAGATGCAATAGACGGCTTATGGCAGCCTATGCATTGTTTGCCAATTAGAAGTTTATAGAATTCCCAGGAGCCGTACGCTCAAGCATTCGAGCACCGGCTATTGTAGTCAATTATACGTAATTGTTGACTTTAAACCCTAAGACAATACCTTAAGTGCGTATTTACCCTTTCATTAGTGCACGGTTCAATTACACAGGAAGCCGATGTGTGAACACTTCGAGCTTACGATATGAAGCCTTCACCGAGACGGTACTAGAGGACTCGAGATGTCTCGAGCAGAATAGAGTGTAATTATCGTAATGACTGGAATTCCCTTAAGGAAGTACTAGTTAACATTAATTAGTTTTCTAGAAAGTGAATTGAATTTTTAATAATAATTCTAATCATGGAGTAAAATGGAATCTCCCATATTGATCTTCTCAAAGTGTTTAAAAAAACATTTAAATGTCTCCATAAGTTTTATTTTGAAAATAATGAAGAAGTAACTTTTAATAAAGAGATACAAGAAATTAGTGATAATTCTTAATATATAGCAAGTATAAGGTCAAGAATGTAATAAATTAACAAATATTTCTTCGACCTGCGAAAATAACTTGTGTTAATGTCTCAATCTGATGGTTATCAGTGAATTTTAACGAATATTTTCACACCTTTATTTGAAGCTATATTAAAAGCTGTGTTCGAATGTAGAATCCGTTATAATGAGAAATTTACAAAAACTAATTGCATTATTATGAGAAATTCCTTCAAATTGTAGGTATTATGGCAAGATTATTCACTGCACAACTTCTTTTTTAAACAATCTCTATTACAGCCCCAATTGCGAAGAAAATCTTTGCTTTTAATTATATAGTAAAATGTATATATCCGGTATATCCGTCGGAACCAGGGCAAAACTTATTCTATATAAAGAAATGAGGAAGATCCCTTTCTTCAAAAAGCATAAGTTTTAATACTGTTGACAATCATAAATATGCAGATGGTTCACCGGTCATAAGATATTTCATCAAGAACAGTGTTCAACGTTCTGTTTGATTCCCAGCCTCCGTTACGCAATGATGCTGCATAGCTCAAATTACGTGATGCGCCGGAGCACATACTGAGTACTCTTGACATTGAAATAGAGCAAGCGGTCGCGGTGTTTACACAATCGTGTACAGCGAATAAAACGAAATGAAACAATGATAACCTTTGTTTGAATATTGTCTTGCTTAAACAGCCTGTTGAATACTTGCGATGTGGTGAAATATACTGCTAATTCCAGATATGTGTTGAAAGAATATCGTTTTGGATAACAAATGATTATAATTCCGCATATGTCCTGAAAATTCTTGGTTTGGGATTCATTTTGAACATTTATTGCTATAAGTAATGAATGGCGACTTCTTATCTAATGTATAATCTGATGATTTATTTATTCTATTTTTTTCGAGTTTTCTTTTTAAATTTAGCAAATAAAAACTGCACATTATTTTTCTTGTGCTAATCCAATCTAGTTTTTACAGGCCGAATTAACATTGTACCCCAATTAAGAAATTGATGCGGCGGGCGGCGTAACTATCACACTTCACGTATAAAGCGCTAATAGCACCAATTTCTTTAATAAGCGTGATTCCTCAATCCACCACTTGATTCCTTAGATTTCGGGGCGATAACGTCAGCGGAAGTAAAAAGAAGATAGATTTACCCGCGCAAGCGTCCCATGCGGTGAACTTGCGCGTGGTCGTTGACCGCGCACGCGCCCTCGCCGATATCCCGACGCATCTTGTGTCTCTTTACTCGTATGAGTCGTATGCCGATCCTGACATTTGCATTCCTACTAATTTATGCTTATTTGTCTTTTGCGGAGCTCGATGGTGCAGTGGTTAGCGCACTCGGCATGCTGTTGCTAAAGTTAAGCAACATTCGCAGATGCCAATCATCGGATGGGTGACCGTAAAATTTCATCTCGAGCTCCTCCGTGCTTCGGAAGGCACTTTATGCCGTTGATCCTGCGCCTGATCTCTCTACGGTCGTGTCAGATTGCTGTTCCACCGAATTATGAGAGTGAAGGAATAGGGAGTGCACCTGTGCTTGCGCACTCACTTGTGCACTATAATATATCCTGCGTACCTGGCTGATCGTAAGGTCGGCCGCCATGGCCGAATACGGCCGGAGGGTATTATTATTATTATTGTCTTTGGTACTTAAGCTAGTTACAGTTGAAAATCATCAAAGTTATTAGCAATTAGCAAGGCTCGAACGAGGCTTGTTTTTGTGTTCACCAATAGCGCCACTATGTTCCAGCAGAAGGTAACATACAACCGTGATTGCCTGAATAAAATTTCATTTTAAAGTTTCTATTTGGAAGGTTTGGAATTGCTTTAAAGAGGCAATTATTCCGGTAGGTACCTACCTTCTTAGTTAGTTAGTTATTTTTGTTGTCATTAGGCAGTGTCTTAAAGGTACATACGAGATACGTGTTGTCTTCAGTTTGTCTTATCAAGGTTCGTGTGTCAGGAATGCTCTCTTGTCGTGTCAGATTACAATGTTATTGAGAGTCAGTGTCTTTGCTTTTCAACCGACTTCATCTATACTTATAATAAATCTGTAGAGAGGTCAATTCTGTACATTAAATATATTTTGAAAATAACTATCAGGGGGTGATAAGTGATCGATACTGATGCCAAAAATGCAATCAGTAAAATTTTTGTCTGTCTGTCTGTCTGTATGTTCCTTATAGAAACAAAAACTACTGGACGGATTTTGACGAAACTTGGTACAATTATTCTTTATACTTCTGGGCATATTATAGGATACTTTTCATCACGCTACAATAAAATGGAGCAGAGTAGTGAAGGGAAATATTGGAAAAACGGGAGAATTTACTCCATTTTGTAAGCTTTTGTAGCGTGTGCAGCTTTAATGGTTAAAGTTACATAAAAATCATGTATGACGGAAATATTGTTCATAAAATTGCCTAAAAAATATCCCTTGACAGTATATGTCTATCTTTCATGGTTGACTCACAATAACACGTGTAACTCCTGTTCCAGATTGGTTTGAACGCGCTAATCTCAGTAACAATTGGTTCGAATTGACAAAATCGTTTGTATTGGAAAGTCCACCTACTATGTATTTGTCGAGGAAGACTTTAAGCTATTTATAGTAAGACTGTAAACGGAAACGAAACCCATGCGGACGGAGTCGCTGGCGGCTGCTAGTTATGCATATAGGTAACTATGCATCGTTTTGGTTAATTGCATCGAGTCTTGACCAACTTACTCACATTATTAGCCACAGACAAAAAATATTGCATTATTAACAAGACTACCACTTGACTTCAAAGATAAGCCGAAATTCCATAAAATTGATGGTTATTAACTTTAAATGATTACAGATTCTCACGTAGCCACCACATCTTGTGAACCCAGCATTCAAGTCGGGTGTTTCGATGTGAACTCCCCATTTTTGTGTGTCAAAGTTGAACCGTTACAGCGCACACGGCTTCGCTTCACGATTTCAAACGCAACAATGGAAATCGTAGCAAGATAAGTATTTTTTATTAAACTGTTCTTTATTAAATCTCGCCAAAAAAACTTTGCCAGACAAGCCTTAAGTGAAGTAGTCTTGTTACGGAAAGTAACCTGTATTGCAAAAAAAAAACTTAAATGTAGATTCTGATTCATGACTTTGCGAATGTTTATGCTCCAGTAATCTGTAATATTAGTAACAAATGTTTGTGGCATTGTCCTTGTGTCATAAATAAATACAAAATGTAAAAAAAATACATAAAGATAAAAAATCTCAATTTAGGGAAATTGTAGAGATGGGTCATTTTAATATGCTGTCTTACTTATACATAATTAGCAATTAAAACCTTTTCATTGTTTTTTTTCAAGTCATATTACATCGCTGACCAGTAAAACTAGACCTAGTCTCGATAAGTAATTACAATTTCGTGCAATCAATTAAGAGCCGCTTGGTCTACTAAGTGAATTAGTCTTTATTTTACAGTTTAAATATAACGAATAAACATAAAAATTTGTTATTAAATACAAATAAAATCTTTGTAAGGGCAATTAACAGTAAGCTATTGAACAATATATAAGTACATAACTGTAAGCATACCTATAAATGACATAAAAGTACTCGTAATTATAACAATGCAAGAACAATTTATTATGTCCTATTAAGCTTTAACTTCCGATTACATCGCAACTGTACTATGATGAACAATAAGAAGTTTTTATTCCGTCTGAATAATGTGAGAAGAAAGTTAGTCTTAGGATGTAGGCAAAGCTAATTGCACTCCATACCACACGGAGTCCACATTATTTAACTTGACACTATGGTATTTAGCCTTGTTCTAAGTTTTTACCGAGAATTTAAATAGTTGAGCTAGTAATATCACTGGGGAAGTAGTTCAGTGTCGGCACGGTGATCTCGAATGACCCCATAAAAAGCTATGTCTTGACTATTTTACTCTAGTTTTCTCATCTTTTTACATGTGTCGTTAGGCTTAATAGCTCTGGTTTCTAAGATTTATATATGACCCGACTTGTACTTACATAGTTGAATATGGAAAATAAGGTTTTATTTTAAAATTTAGAGATATGTTTTATCCAAAATTAAAAAAATAATTGATACACATTTATCGTTCATTAAGAACACGCGAAGATCATTAATCATGATTGATGGTCAAATCATGATTGATGGTCATGGCGAAAGGTGTTATAATATTATGAATTAGACAGCAATCAAGAGAAAATACGAGAAAACAAATAATAGAAAGAAATTTTTCATCTTCAATCAAAGTCGGAAAATCGTTTTGAGAGATCAATTTGTTGTTTGTTATGTTTATTGGACCGTGGTGTTAGTTTCGAATTTAGTTGTTCGTTTCTCCACTATCAGGATGGTTTCGCCACGTTGGATTCTCAAATTAAGTATAAGCGAAAAATAACAGCTTTCATCCACTTATCATGATCAAAGATCTGGAAATTTTAATTTGCTCAACATCGGCTACATTGTAGTAGCGTGAATAAGCGGAGATACAATGCAAATAAATGATCGAAGTTATGAATTTCTCTGATTAGTTTTAAATATTATAAATTTCTCCTGTTTATTTTTTCTTATATTACTCTCTCCTTTATTGTATACAAGCGACTGACTGCCCGCGACTCCGTCCGCGTGGATTTCGGTTTCCGCACCGTAGTGTGATATGATAATATATAAATTTGTCTTCCTCGACAAGTGGCCTATCAAACACAATAAGTGTTTCAATTCAAACAAACAAACTAATTTTGTGAAATAAAAACAATGAAATGAAGTATTTAGTCTTATCATTATTGACATAGTAGTTCAAGCATGTCTTGTGTTTTGTTTCTTATAAGAATACAATATTAGGGGTGCATTTACGATCACAATTCCCGGTGCATAACTCATTTTTATCAACAATCTTAAAAAGTCTTCAAAAAAGTAACAGCGTAATTCCGGAATAAATTGAATATGATTTTATTGGTTTGCAATATTGCTATCTCGGGAGGGCAGGCCCCCTCCGAGCTTGTCTAGACTCTCGTAGGGATGTTCTATGCTTACGTTAAACGTCGATATTCTACACAAAATTTTTCGCAACTTCGCGGTCAATTCATGTCCCTATGCAAAAAAAATCCTCGGTAGACAATTGCAAGGAATTTCGTCGCGTCGCGTACGCGTAGCTTGCGACCACCAATTCCTACACAGGAACTACAACTAATACTAATTTCAATTAATTTTTATTTTATCTGTCTAATGAGAATTTAAATATTGTCTTAGAAGATCGTAGGAGACACTTAAGTACGAGATAGGTACTTTCTCTAAACACTTCACTATCACTACATAGTATAAAACAAAGTCGCTTTTTCTGTCATGTTGTATGTTGTATGTCCCTATGAACGCTTAAATCTTTAAAACTACGCAACGGATTTTGATGCGGTTTTTTTAATAGATAGAGTAACTCATGAGGAAGGTTTTTATGTATAATATCATCCATTAAATAGTGGACAAGTACCACGGGCGAAGCCGGGGCGGGCCGCTAGTAGAGAATAAAGTAATAAAAAATGTGCCGAAAGAAAATGGGAAAATTCAAAATCCTATTTGCGATTAAGAAAGTTTATAGCATTTGTAGAAATTAAATGACAAAAAGCATTACTTCACTACATAGTATAAAACAAAGTCGCTTTTTCTGTCCCTATGTGTGTTGTATGTCCCTATGAACGTTTAAATCTTTAAAACTACGCAACGGATTTTGATGCGGTTTTTTTTAATAGATAGAGTAACTCATGAGGAAAGTTTTTATGTATAATATCATCCATTAAATAGTGGACAAGTACCACGGGCGAAGCCGGGGCGGGCCGCTAGTACTTTATAAAATGCATATTTTTTAAGTTCGATAAATATTTCCATCGATATTTTCAATTACCTACCGGCCTTGGCATCCCTTGCGTCCTTTCGGATCAACTTATTACGAAGCCACAGGAGCTTGTAAACAAGTTTGCAAAAGGACTCTTTAACATTGTTAGCTTTCACTTGCCGTTTTCACGATCTCATCTCTGGAGTTTTTATTTTGCAGACGAAAGTGAAACTGAGTTAGATGCAATTTTGTCTGATTATTTATTTTGTCTAGGAGATTTGAGTTTGGATAAGTCATGAACATGGCGGTATATTTATATTAATTGTATTACGCTTTCGCCCCCAGTTATTGTAATAATATTTGGTTCACACACAGGTTTGATTTGACCTTGAAAAGGGGCAAAGGTTGCCGTTCATCCCGACAAAGGGTTGAAGGGGAGTCTATTAAATGGGCCCGAAGTCGCAGTACCTACCTTTAATGTGATTTCCTGGCTTATCAATAAAATTTTTACCATGCCCTTTGTCATCGATATGTTATGCAAATTAACATTAGGTTAATGAGTAAAAGTAATAGATTAGTTATATTCCTATTCGTCGACGAAGGACTTTCCATTGATACGTGTAAGTAAACGTAAACAAAAGCCTATGTTTTCCTATCTAATTAAGTCATTAACGATAACGGAGAAAAACTAAGCCATTGAAGCACATAATGACACACAGCGGCTTGTTAGCCACATTTCACGCTCGATGCGTTTCTTAGGCCCAGTGCAATTCTTCACAGAAGTCTGGCCGCACGCCGGGTGGCTGGCAAAAAACAAAACGAGATCGATTCGCGATGCTATTGTCACAGTTCCGTATGAAGTTTACATGATATAACCTACTCAAGAAACTGTATACACCTATAGGTACAATAGGTATTCTTAAAAATAAACGGAGTGATTTGCCGGTCCGATAAGATGCATCCGATGAATTGCAATTCAATGTCCTGGCCAAATAAGAGTTAACAAATCCAGTTAAGTTAATTCCATTCAGAAATACTCATCCAGGATCGAATAACGTTATTTTCAAACAAAATAATTGTACTAAAAACGCAATCTCTTAAATTTAAAAAAATAAAAACATTATCAATTTTTTTTCTTTTTATTACAGAACCCTGAAAAGCGTTGATAATTAGATTATTTACAAAAAGTGCCTGGCCTTCTTAGACCGGAGCTCTCAATTTCTAAATGACCTGGAGTGAACGGTCTTAATGAAACTTTCCTTTATAAAATGGAGACTAAAAACTTTCCTTCGTTAAATTAACTTGAACAATGAAATTCCTGCACATCGGAAAATTTTCGATACAGATCGTGAATGATTTCTTGAAAATTGTCGTAGAACGTGTTGGTGAATTCTTACTATATTTAATGGCAATAAGCATAAACTCTAACTTTCACAAACATAATTATGGTGTCAATGAAAATGCGTTGTGTTTAATATGGTTTCTGTGGTTTATGAAAATGTGAGTGAACGCAGATTTTTGTTTGCGATTTCCGTATCCTTATCGTAACAGAAAGAAAGAATTTTTTTCCGAGTATTGTGAATTATTCGTTTTTTATTTCATTTCCTAATAAACAATATCTGTCAGGTAATGAGGTTCCTAACATAAAGCATACAATTTTATTGTTTACGATTGATTGAACGCTTTCTTTTACAACATATATTGCATATTTTATATAATATACATACGTCGTATGTACCACAATACGAATACATAGTAGGGTAAGTTCGCCGGTTCGCGTCCATCGCCCAGTTCGCGTCCACTTTATTTTTAAATCCTCGAAAATAAGTAAACTGCTACATCAATCAAACGAAAAATCATTACCACATAAACCTGTATGTTTAATAGACTAGCACATATAAACAAAAGGTCCGTACGTCAAACCAAAATAAAATGAAAAAATAATTTGTCCTTGCTGTTCAACAAAAAGTGCGCGAACACGGGATTTTAAGAAAAAAAATAGTGTGCAGCGGCGCGTTCGATGGTAAGTATTTTATTGTTTCATATGTATTTTGGGAAACTGAAATAGTTTTAAACTTTTATAATGAAAAGAGGAATAATATTAATTAAGAATTTGTTTATGTTTTTTATATTTAACTAATAAAATAAGGTGGACGCGAATTACTACATCAAATTTTCAAAATTTCCACTTTGCGTCCGGGTGGACGCATACTATAAACATAAAAGACCAATTTGCGTCCACTATGTTTTTTTGTTAAAAACAATTGACTTTCTTGTAGTAATAATTTAAATGCTTAAATTCTTAAATGACAAGTAGACAAAATTTTTTAAATCTTATTTTGTCTTCACTAACAACTTTATGATTTTCTGGTAGTTACTGCGACGTTGGTTCTGTGGTGTCCTTAGACGACAAAATAATTCTACCATTAGAAGATATTGTATCAAACTCCAATATTAAGTGATGAAAAAGAAACTCTCGTGAAGGACCTTACTCCAGAAATTCCGTTGACTTCATCATCAGCACCAACTGTATCGCTACCATCTTTATACCCTCAGAATCTTAATTACAACCATTTTCAGCCACTACACAAAAGGGAACCACTGATTAATTTGAACACCACCTGGTGCTGACCAGCTGACCAGTATTTTAGGGTTCCGTAGCTAAATGGCAAAAAACGGAACCCTTATAGTTTCGTCATGTCTGTCTGTCTGTCTGTCTGTCTGTCCTGGCTCGTTCTCCGCCGTTTCTGAACCGATTGCCAAGAAAATTGGTAGAGAGGTGCATAATGATAATTCAAGAATTGGTTTTTAAAATAATCGAAAAATAATTATTTTTTACCCCCCCATACATCGAAAAGTAAATTCGAAAAAAAAAAATCGACTTTCCCCATCGTGTGTGGTATCGTTAAAAAGGTATTTTTAAATACAATAAAACTTGCCTTGAAACCATGTGGATCAAACACCCCAGTCTCAAGATATATTAATACAAAGTTAAAATTCGAGCGTCCGCCCCCCCTTAACTTTTGAAATACCATTACAATAATTCTGAAAAAATGTCCTGTATACCTCCAAGTAAGTACTTTCAACGAAAACTATAGCCAACTCTGTATCATACATAGTTATTTTTATACAACTCGACCAACTTATGACGTGCAGTCGTGCAGTTGCCCTTACTTCACTGCAGGGCCATCTTTTAGCTACGGAACCCTTTCATGGGCGTGTCCGCCACGCTCTTGGCCGGTTTTTTTACAATGCTGGAATAGATAATCCCAGTACTTCAGCAACAATACCTTCTTCTGCATGAAGAAAATATTAGGAAGGAAAAGCAGGAAGGGCGTTATTATTAATCAATACTGATCTTAGATTAAAATTAGGAGCCATCCATTGCCGTGGAAGGGTGTTCTTAAAAAATCACGAAATGTCACAAGGGGGAGGGGGCGTAGTAATATGTATGTATATCATGTTTATTTTGTTTCCGGCAAATATGCTATACTTACTTAAAAATTGTGGTGTGAAGACATTCTTAATAAAATTATGTTCATCTTGTGTTGTAGTGTGGGGGGGGTTCTTAAACCTCACCAAGGGGGAGGGGTGTGGTCAAAAAAAACATCACATGATAAATGGACGGCCCCTTAACAGAACTCATAATGTTTATCTTTAAAGGTGCCAGCACTGGTTAGGTTCCTACTACATAGTTGTCTTATTTTAAGTTCAATAATTGTAGCGAATTAATTCTTTAAAGTGATTACAATGTTGATTTTTAATATTTAAATTTATTCTTAAATAAAGACACAGATAGAATACAATCTTTCTTTTCATTTTTCTTCATATCACCCCTATTATGCTTTACTAAGCTGGTGGACGCAAACTGGTCCATGGGTGGACGCAATCTAGATTTTGTGGACGCAAACTGGGTAAAACGCCAAATTCCGATATTTTAATTTTTTTGGAATAAATGCAAAGTGTTTTAAGCAAATTTGAAAGTTAATCTTAAAATAGACTATATAATGAACTTATTAAATAATTTTGAGATAGATACTAGTGCTTGGATATTTTTATTTTCGCCGTCAAACTTGGGAACTGCACTAAATGGACGCAAACAGGCGAAATGACCCTATATTATGTATCATATTACCAACTGATGCATAACGTCGAATGGCTAGAACTTTCCATATTATTGTGAATTCATACTACAATAACTTTGAATCAATTAATCCATTCATAGTCTACATGACACTTCTAATCTAAATTCAAAGTCCCTAATTAAATAAATCTTAAGCTATTAAGTATTCTCTAATCAAAATAGATATCACACGACGTAATATTAACGTTCATCATGGTATAATTATTATGCAAGTTTATCCTGAACGAAATTGTAAAGTAGAAATAGGTACATACCTTAGAAAGATATCCAAGGAACTTAATTGTCTAAAAATCGCTTTAACACCTATCTATACTCAGTTTCAAAGTCAAAGAAGTTTATTTCGCAATTTGAATAATAGTAAGTAATTCTTTTGCACTTTCATATGGGTTAAAAATACCCTACTAGCACATCGACTAGATACTAAAACTAGCAACATTAAAAGTAGTTCATCGCTTATAACAATCACCACGGTCAAATATCGCAAGCCATGCCTGACCCCGTCTGTCGGGAACCTAATCTCCTTCCCCGTGCCGATCTGAGCCCATAATTGGGTATTAACGTTAATACCTCGCCTGCCCGCCGCACTTTATGATTCGTATATACTCCCACTTAGATACTTAATAAGGATGTGGAGAAAACTTTCTGTGAAGATTACAAACTCTTATAGTTAGCAGTTTCTTTTAATGGACTCGTGCTGGTGTTTGTACAACCGCTTATCTTGCGATTGACCTACTACGCCGGAAATAACATATCCTAGTAGGACAGTTATCTTAAAAAGAAAGGAGTAAATCTCTTACAGCCTTTTGCTTCTTGCTGCATAGTGCGTTCCAATCAAAATTAGTTAAAATACGTATGCATTTGCAATAAATCGAAGATAAACAAGTAATATGAATAATTATGTACCTACATTATAATCTTCTTTTAACATTATATTATCATGTTTTGGGGTGATGAGCCAAGGAATTTATTTATTGTTTATTCTCCTAAAGTGCCAACAATCATGAAAGAAAGAGAAGCAAAACTTAATAGTCATAATAATCGTATGGAAAACTGGCACTTCCATAATTTAAACAATTTCCTTTTCTTCCCCAACCACGAGCAAGTACTAAAACCCCAAGCACAGCGTCAAATTAAACAACAGCATTGTAACAAAATAAGAATTAATATCTGTCGACCCTTCATGTCATCAGATGTATGCCCCAGTAACGGGAGCGCGGACAAATCTACCACTTTGAATTAATTCCTGAGCTGTTTTGCCGTCCGCGTAACCGACGGATTACAAATATTATAGAAAAGCCGCATTTCGGACAGTGATTTATAGAGTGGGGGTGTTCCACCCTACGAGGGGAGCTGACCATCGCGGAACGCACACGACATTGATTTCTGGATACGAGCGAACTTTTTGAACGGAATCTTTGACATTTGTGGGTTAAGGAAGTAAATAATTCATGTCGATGCCGCATCTTCTGCCAATGTGTCAAACAAATTGATTGCGGATACATGAGGCGATCTGCCTACACAGATTGAACGTGGAATCCGTAGACTGTATATAATCTGGGTAACATTTAGTATTGTATAAATTTACACATTTCGTTGCACAAATTATAATAATTACGTTAGTACCTAAGTATGTATATTTATATAGCCGGTTACCACACATTAAAAGAAGGTAAGTACCTACGTAATAAAATGTAAGGTATATTTATACATATCTTGAATATTCCACAGGGCTAAGTAATTGCTATAATTTCATAAACACTATACGCATAATATAGTCATACCTATTACCGTATGTAAAGAATTCATAGAGTAAAAAAATAGAAAAAGAGCGAAAGGAAAAAGTGGATTTATTAAAGAGCCTGTTAAAAATTTTCAAATAATCTTAAACAATTTTACATACTGCGGTCAAAATGTTTTATTTGACACTTTATGCGAGACGTAGGACATGCGCCTTGACTGGTTAAAATTTTGCAATCCCATCAGTTTAATTACAAAGGATTTCAGGCAGTTAAACAAATATACACTTAAGTGAATTGCGTTTATTTTATGCAAAAATATATTATGAGGGCTACAAAAAGTGAAAGCCAAAATATTATGATCTCCAATAATCCACATTTATTATTTCATTACCCACGCGCTGTGTAAGTACCACAATTAACTCTTACTTTAATATTAATTATAAAATTAAGTCCAAGCGAATTTTGCATTTCAACACTTGTCAATCTGCCAGTGTTTGTACGAAGTCACGAGATAGTAATTTGTGTTTATCTACATACAAACGGTTTCAACGAAATCTCTATTGCCAGTTACTTTCCGTAAGTTAAAATCTTTTGTGTCGGTAAAGTGTGTTAATTAATTACAGCTATCCTGATTAGCGTGGTCTTTGAAACGGGTGAGTGGGTCGAGCCAGCCGATCTGACGGATATGGTTCGCTGTCCGCATGCATTCAATACCGCTTTTTGCCATTCCGTTGTTGACACCACCTGTCATTCTTAATGCTTACTTAATTGAATTAACCATTGGCCGCCCACAAAAAATGAACGTTTAACTTTTTTTATTTGCGGTCGACTTGAAAAGATTTCGGATATTCTTAAAGCAATTACATCGATGCTTATTAACCTCGTTTTTGTTTCTACACTAGGGCATTGGAAGTTTAATTCGTCTCTTTCTTTGTACATATGTAGTTTATTGGAACGGATATTTTTTTTGCCGTCTTCATTCCTATTATTAGGCCGCAAACATTTTTAAGCTGAGTTGATCCTTTATTACAGACTAAAACAGCGACCGACATACACTTACATATTAAAATCAACATACAGCTTACCTATTAAAATCACTTGACCATAAATGCGTCTAATAAATACTGTTTATTATACATTGAAAATCCACAAATACTTAGGAAGTCAATTGCCACACATACTAAAAAGCTACAGAAAGTTTGATTGATAAGATACACTACTACTCGTATGCGCGTAATAACTATCCAATAAAAAACGTATCATATGTTAGGATAATTGCATGTTTTCTGCCAATACTGCTTTATGAGTAATTAAAGGAATGATTGGGTATAATTTCCAGCATAAAACGCGCGCCTGGGCGTACCTGTTGCGGGCGATTTATTACCAAAGCCGGTATCTAAAGTGCTATAGGCTTCACTTATATGGATCGATAGGGCACACAGGGTCGTAGGCACAGCAACTTGGCCATTGACGGCGGCAGTGACGCATGCAACGGTACCTGCACTGACCAGGCTCATTCAACCTGCATCCTAACTGCAGATTTGATTTCACGCTTGTAAAATGAACTTTATTATTCAACATCTAACGTAGCGGTATGGCGACGCACGTCGATCTATGTGAAGCGTGTTTTGTACAGTTTCATCCGTTTAACCATAATATATTCTATTGGCGAATATGAAGTGGATGCTGTAACGTACATAAATGTTTTCGTGTCAATGTGACGATTTACGATCCTGCGGAACGAATTTGATTTTAATGATTTAGTAACCATGGCCTTTGGCTTGAGTAATCTATGACTCTAAATAATATCTAAAATAATTTAAGAAACTGATTTGAATGTTAATAAAGGATTTGTGGACATTCATCAGACAATAAAACCATAAAGAACTTAATCAACTAAAGCTAAAATCAAAACATTGAATTTCCAAAAAAATATAGTTGTCATTTGACCGGAATCAATGTAGTTGTAGAGTCACGGACGCGCTAAACGCAACAAAAAAAAAGAATCGGCGATTGAGAACCCTTGCATACGGCAATTGACTTTTTATCCAGCAAACCATTGAATTGTACATTTGTAGCTGTTTATTTAATTTTTAATTTACAAATACTTACACGATTAATTTCCTAACATGTCTAATTTATTTAACTAATTCGAAGCCTTTCAGAACCGGCGTGTTAAATTGAAGTACCGCTACGGATGTTTACAGCTGTCATTGTTGGACAGAATCGCTGAGATGTATCTGATTGCGACGAGATACCCCAAAATCAGATCTCAGGAATGACAATATGAGCTGATTAATCCGTCCATCACGGCCGTCATATTAATGAGGACTTACCCAATGACCTCGATAAACGTAATTAAAATTAATCTTATATTTGGAAACGTACTTCGACCCAGTAACCCGTAACGACAGACGGTAAGTAGAATTTAGCAATAAACAGGGGAATGAGGAAGAAAGCCATTAGAGGTATTTAAATAGCAACAAAGTAGTAGTAGACAAGACTTGCTTGGCGTAGGAATGCGATAAAGTTTACTCGATTCCCTTTACTTATACCATGTGTATGGAGCACAAATTCCAACTTAAGTAGGTAGGTAGTTAGAATTTCGACTGATCTGCCTCACGATTCTGGAATTTCTTTTGTATCAGCATCCCAATCTACGAGGTCTCCTATATTAATAAAACAAATAAGTTTCTAATAGACGTAGTAGGTGTTGACTTGTTTAGCTTGCGAACAACCCATCTGAAATATTAAACGGAATCTCTTCTCCATAACTTACATACGCTTGACACGACTAGCCATCTGAACTATTGGTCTTTGGAAATACATCCGCAAAAAGTTTAATCTTGACATAACGATAAATTAGATAAGATAACAGTCCACCAATTTGGATTGTTGGCGCGATACAATAGACATTGTAACTGATGAAATTCTCTTCAAGCGTGCAAATTATTTTTTGTCCACAGATTTAAATTGGTTCTATTCCAAATCCATTGTGTTCCAAATTATGTAGGTACATGCAGATATTGTCTGATAATACGATAAGCTATTTAGACGATATCTAACTATGCGGTCTTATTACATTAGCTGCTACGGTCACTTATAAATAAGTACACAATAAGCGCCTTCCTTTAATTTTGTCTACTAATCACCAATTCAACACTTACGAACTTTTGACGAATGTTTATTTTTATTATACAGGCACACTTTTAACTATTTTCACTTTGCCTCATGAAACTTTATATTTTTCAGGCCTTTCCATATTAAGGACATAAATGCACAAGTCTAATAATCGTTAAAGAAAAATACAGTTATTCTAGCTGCAGGCATTGTATCGGAAATGGTCGAATTTTATGGCGATGCATAAACGTACCTCTCAACTGACGGAAACGCGTATCTTTGCTTGAACAATTTATAATTAACTATTGCGTCTAGCATCTTAAAGATGGCATTACATTTAGCCCTGGTTAAGTTTTTAATGTTTCATCAAATAATAACGTAACAGATGCTATTAGTAAAATTGTACGGGATGAATCAAAATAATTATATTCAATTGCTAGTTTTATTTAATGAGTAAATAGTTCATGTAAGTAATATAAGGCAAAACTTAAAAACAGAGAATGTAATAAAGAAAAGAATTTCTTTCGTGGCTGGCCAGAGAGCATGGGAATAGATGAAGAAAAGCTCTTTAAGAGTACGATGAATTTTATTAAGGACTTACTCGTACTTTTCAAAGTTATTATCTCAATGATTTTCTCATTGCGAAATCTCTCTACAGTATAGATTTTGAAATTTCAATGAGCTCTTTTCAAAACTTACGTTTGATATGTTATTTACTATATTAAAATGATTGATGGAATGCAAACCATTCTAGCAGCTCATCAATCATTCAATCAACTATCTAAACACCAATTAATAGCTCGCCAAGAACTTATAACTCAAACGATTCAGGCACAAATTAATCTGAGCACTATATCTATTATGAAATTGTTCGGCGTGCAAAAAAACCAATTCCTTTGGAGAAAAAATGCTCCTATTATGCAACTATAATTGGATAGGGTCGATGACTCGAAGAAGCGGCAAGACATATTACATGGCATCTATGTTTTTTTTGCAAATCACTTTCTCACCTACAGCGGCGGGCGATTTGTTTGCATTGAGCTAACTAATGAGTTTTACTAAGCACGATATGTTTGGGAAATGACAAACTCTTTTTAATTCCTCCTTAGATTTACTGCAATAAAATGTAGATTTTGACGGCGGTAATAACTTAAATCATCAAGATAATCCATTACTTTTATTGTGATTGTGTAAGATTTTATAAAAGCAAAAGCTGTTAAAATTAAATATTTAATCTCTCTCAGTAAGCAATATCATCATAAACGCTGTTTTAAGATCACGATGTAATGTCAGTTGATTGTTTAGGTGTATTTTCAAAGTACATACAATAAACAACTGATGATATAATATATTCCTCAAAATCTTACAATTTGTAAAATATAAATATATAGTTTTAAAGCCGCAATACTTAAAAAAATAAGTAGAGCATTTCCAGAATAATTTTATGCGCCAGTAGCAAATAATTTACCGCATTTTACAGTTGTTAATACGTACAAATTATTTACTCCATCTCGTATCGAACCTTGCGTTTAACTCAACAGAACATCCTACTTATCTTATATTTAAAAATTGGCCAAGTGCGAGTCGGACTCCCGCACTGAGGGTTCCGTACAAATTCTATTTTTGACGTATTAAAAAACTACTGAATAGATTTCGTTCAAACCAATTTTCGTTGGTAGTTTTTATGGTAATGTACATTATATAATAATTTCAGTTTTATCATCCTCTTATTTTAGAAGTTAGAGGGGGGGTACACACTTTTTTCCACTTTGGAAGGGTCTGTCACGCAAAATATTCACTTTAGAAAAAAGTGATATTAGAAACCTTGATATAATTTTTAAAGACCTATCCATAGATACCCCACACGTATCTTTTCAATGAAAAAAAATATTTCGAGTTTCAGTTGTCACTATGGGGACCCCCCACTTCTTTTTTTTTTTTTCTCTTTTCGTATGATAACCTTGTTGCGGTTCACAGAATACATCTACTCACCAAGTTTCAACAGTATGGTACTTATAGTTTCGGAAAAAAGTGGCTGTGACAGACTGGCGGACAGACAGACAGACAGACAGACAGACAGACAGACAGACAGACATGACGAATCTATAAGGGTTCCGTTTTTTTTGCCATTCTGGCTACGGAACCCTAAAAATAAGAGTGTCCGCGCGTGGTCAGCGACATTGCCGACAGATGTGTTTCGCATTGAGTCCGTACTTCGACAAGGAGCGCCGCAATAAAAACAGTGCGCGCGGTAATTGAGCGCCCTTACTCCCGGCGGTCCCTAATTGCGCGCTCGGAGACGATTCCCACGGAGCCCCCGATAGCCTCCGTGCTGTAAGGCGACCATCGTTATGCAATTTTAATCAAAATTCCGGGAATCTGGGCCTCCGGCAAACACTCTATCTATCACTCTAGTACACACAGGTAAGTGGAAATTTATTGGCACACGCACGTAACTGTGAACCTGTAGGCGTCCCACTGGGAGGCGTCCTAGGACCGCGCACATGTATGGTGAAGCAAATTTCAAGATCGTTTTTACGGCAACTATTGCAATAACAATGAAACTGTAGTCAGAAATTTCACGCACAAGATTGTTTATTGAGTCTTTTGCTTACCATCGGGCAGAGCAAAGCCAATATACTGTGTTTAAAAAAAACACGAAAACCAAAATGCCTGTCTAGTTTATCATTTGATTCTAATGGTGTTATAATCTCTGTTTGGAGATAAATTAAGCCCATATTTAAATAAGTAAAAGCAACAACTTAGGATAATATTAGCATAAACTTTTAATCTTATCTCCAGGTATGTAAGAGGAAAACTAGAAAACTAGTGCCCTAGTGGTACAAAAGTGATCTATCTTAGTTCGTCAATTACCTTTGTAAGTGTACCCTTGGTGTTGGGCCTAATGCGCAAGAAAATGGTATATCTAAAAATCCACTTTCTTGCCGTCCACAACGACCAAATGACGTGCTGAATCTTTTTAATCCGCAGCAATCTTGGTGCTTATGAATAGGAATCATGTGAACCAGAGCTAGTAATTGGGTGCAGCCGAGTCGAGCGCTGTGCCAGTAATTGATACGGCGGGCTAGCGGTACGGGCGTGCATCTACGCCCTTCACGGTGCTCCGATATGAGCGCAATCGAACGCTTCCCGCACTTATTCACGATTCAACGCATTTCGGAACGACGGAAAATCGATAAGTTTCGATTTAGACGTTAAATTCACTTAGGATTTCAACGCGCGCGTGCTATGAATGCTTTTTCCTTGAAACGCGAGTGACGCGATGGCGCATCGCACATGGGTTTATTTACATTTAACAAGAGGTCAATCGTATTAATTTTATACTCGATTTTGATTTTGTTTTGAAACAGGGTAAACCTTTATCAAATCAAGCATTTGTTTCAAAGTTCTGGGTAATATTAATTACATAATTAAATTTTTCAACAGCCGTCAAGTGTCAACGTTAAATCGCAAGTACCTTTTTTATAGAACTTAAAGAAGTAACTTAGAGTAAATCAAACTTACTAACAAAAACTGTTACAAGTTTAAAAATATTATCACTTCACAAAGTTATTGCTACTTTCAGAAGTCATAACGGAATACTTTCATCTTTGTTTTAATGAGCATTGCCTTCATAAAGACATTAAAAAAAATATAATACGGAAATTTACTTTTGCGGATCTCCAACAAAAAGCTAATAAGTACAAATTGAAAATTCAGTGCGTGATGTGGACACAAATGACACAATACAAATAGACTGTACAATGATAATATTGTACAACGTGATGCAAGAGCAATAAAGATTTTTTCATCAAAATTTCATTTCTCATAATCGTATTATTATTGCTTGGATTATGAAACAACTTTCTTTGACATTTTACAAACTTTATAACAATCGTGATATGCATTTCCTTTTATTTTGTCTGAAGTTATTTTCATTTTCGGAGCAAAACATTGTATCGCGGCCCGAACTCTGTTCAATTTTTGTTCTTAGCATTTCAAAAGAGGTTCCCGGCGACTGACCCCACAACAAACTGGACCCGCGGGGCCACTTGCCGGATTTATTAAATTCTTATATTTTCCTCCGGCGACTGGACCCACCCATATATTAATAATAAAATATCTATTGTTCAAGCCAAGACCAGTACTGTCAAGCGAAAAAGTGTTTGAAATAGTTTTACAAAGTATAAGTTTTCTTAGTTTTGTATTCAATATGTTGATTATTTGTTATTATAAATTGTGTTAGTTTTTATATCTGTGTAAGCAATGTTTGGTCAGACTACGATGAACACTATCCTGAACGTACGTAAAATTGTTTTATTTGCTAAGTTGACTTTTAATAATTAGCTGATGTTGATTATATTTCCATTATTTTTTAAAATATAAAACAACGGTCATTCATACTAATTCTGATAAGCGATAATTGAAATTATAAGTAATTGTGATTGTTGCCTGTTAATTTTGTAAGTACATATTTTAAATAAGAGAGTTAGATAACAAAAATCATTAAGACTGATTATGTGAAGCTATATGACGGTAATTTTTTATATTTTTTATCTGTGATCATAGACTATATATGTATTCCGTTGATTTATGTGTATACCTTTATTACATTTTAACATCGTTAAGGCTGATTTTGTGATAGATAACTTGCCAGTTAATATTTGTATGTAAATTGTTGATGGTTTTTCGTTGTTCTTTTATCGTGTATCTTATTCTATAAATAAATGATATTTTAAAACCAAAGGTTTTTTCCTGATTTCAACTTTAAACAATTTTTCGATTGACTGTACTCGTTTAGCTCGAACAATAGATTTTCATACACATATATGAGTGGGGCCACTCGCCGGAGGAAAATATAAGAATTTAATAAATCCGGCAACTGGCACCGCGGGTCCAGTTTGTTGCGGGGTCAGTTGCCGGAAGCCTCTTTCAAAAGTACCTATTATGTAGGTACATAGGGGGTATCACAAAAGTTACGAGATTGAATTTCTTCTGAAAAACATTCTTGTAATTGTAACGTTAAGTAGATAATGAACTTACTATATTTAGGTATATTTCGAGAGTATTTATCGGTGTTTCCCTTTTTCAGATTCATTCAACATTTATTTTTTTACGAGTAGAATAGTTATCCTACTACTATTATAAAGGCGAATGTTTGTATGTATGGATGTACGGATGTATGAATGTATGGATGTATGGATGATAGTCACTCTTTCACGTAAAAACTACTGAATGGATTTGAATGAAACTTTACCACAATATAGCTCATACATCAGAATAAGACATAGGATATTGGAAATCGAAATCCACGCGGACGGAGTCGCGGGCGGCCGCTAGTATATATATATAATAATAAAAGTTTATAAAACTTTTATTTTCATCATCTTTTGCGCTGATTTAAAGGATATACATAATTAAAATAAATAATATGTTAAACTATTATGTAAGTACATACATTACGTTTTAAAGAAGTATAAGTACTTTCGTACATAAAATGGTTTATCGAATTGTGTACTAGAATGGAGTTTTAAGAGTCGTGAGTCGTAGATCGATTCTGTTTCATGCACGGTGTTGCAACGGTTACAGTTAGTGGACTCGATGTTATCGTATGTTAATGGTTTTAAACGTCGGGGCCTGGCTTAATAAATCAACTCGGATGTTTTCGATAATAAACACCTAGGTGCACCTTCGTGTGGTCTACGAAAATCATCAATTACTACCGCTACTGATTTGTCGGAAAGCAATTTATATGGAAATTCTGTCATCGGATGCGTTAGTTTAACGTTTACTTTCAGAATAATCAACAGCTACTCTATTACGTTTTAACTAAGCTTATTATATATTTTTTTTGTGTTTACTGAGTACTTTTATGGTAATATGGTAATATTTGACCCTTCATAAATTCAGTATTTTTTACAAAGGAATACTAAATTCCTTCGATTATAATTTTATAATTACAGTCTTAAGATTTAATTAGTTATTTTTTTTAGATAATAGAGAAAATTGTGTTTACGTACGGGTTGTTAGCCGTGGTCATGGTTCAGATTTATTTTATAAAGTTATGCCGCTTATTTACCTTTGTCAGATACCTAGCATTACATCTTTTCCTTATTTATCTTTTAATATTTGGAAAATTTGATACTTACCTATATTTAATTTCATGAATGTGAACCGACTATGTGAGACCGCCTGGTCTCACTTTTGCTTATTAAGTCAAGCAAGACCAATATTTAAATCGTTAGAATTTTATCTGTAAACCTGTGAGAAAAAAGGAATGCAGTAGGTAAGTAGGTACCTAATATATTTCTAAAAAATAATGCGTCCCATTTTATTTCCATTGATGCGATTCTTATGAAATTGCTAGAAGACGCGGATTCTTAGTGTGAATGCTCGCAAAAAGTGAACATATAAAGTTTATGGCTTCATAGAAAAATATATTTATTTACTGTATGATTTTTTAAAATCCATAAAATATTTAGACCTGAGGGCATTAAATGTTTTATTCATTTGTACATTTTATTCTGCATCCGCACGTTTGTTGTTTTCACGCAGCAGACGCGTCACACGCTCTGTTGCGGATTATTTTTCGTATCTAAAAGTATTACAGACCTACCTACACATACATCTATTTTTTTACATAACAGAATAAATATCTATCTGTAACCTCCTGGCCACTACATTTTTATTTGAAAACATGACAAAATAAAAATAAAATACCTTCACGTAACCACAACAATGCATACTTAAATAAAAAAAAATATAAAAATCCTCACGTCTTACCAATATAACATTGACAACGGCGAACCACCGCAAAAGCGTCGGGGTGTTCGATTTTATAGGCATTTTTCACGGTTTACACATAAACTTGGGTTTTATTGCTGCGGTCAGAGTCGCGTCAGAGGTCTGCCCAGGAGGCTACGGTACGCGCGGCACGTTGTTCGACGTAGCCCGCCAAACTGAGCCGTGCTTACGGACCGAGCTTCGCGAATCGTCTCAATGGCGAGGGAGAAATGGCGGGAGGGACGACGGTCTTGTAGGGGAACCGGGGAAACCGCCAACCGCCTCCGGTAATTCACTAAGAAAAGTTATTTGGGTGGATCAACTTTTTAACCGACAAAACGGGCAAAAAATTTCGGCGTGTTTCAAAAAAAAATTTTTGCTTATTTAACTATTTAATTTACTCAGAAGTGTGTTAAATATATCTGAGATACGGCTTCCTAAGCGAGCAGCGAACTTTTTAAACTACTTCTTATTGAAAAACTCAAAAGTGTAAAGCTTGACCCAAATTTTTGTCACCGGAGTTACCCAAAGTTATTTCGCTGCAATTCTTGAATAAAAAGAGACTTAAATTTTTATTTTAGTGGATTTATTCTGTCATGCAAAATCAAATAGTTTGGTATACAGCATTTGTATGTAATTGTAATATATGGGCATTAAAATATGAGATGCATGTATGCTGAGTTACCAACGAGTCAGACACGTTGCTGATTTTCTCTGTACTTCTTTAAAAACTTAAAATTTAGTCACAGTTTTTTCTGAAATTAAAGTAAATAATCTTATTTTACCCTGAACCTAAAATAGTCATACAAATAAAATCAAACACATATTGTTACCTTGCAAAAACGGCTTACAAATTTAGGGACAACTAGTAACGCCTGAGACATTTTTGGTAACTCAAGAGACAAGAGACAAGAACAATCTATAAACTTCTGCACATAACTACACTCGCGAGCAACCAAATCGACTCAAGCGCAACCTTTGCATTCAAACATTGTTCTAAGTAAAAGTATGCAACATTATAATACAAATGATATGTCATTTGGACGCTTAAAACTTCAGATTTGATGTGATATCATCATTATTAATATCCATGTTTACTTTTTTATATTAGTGTCTGAACTTGAATGAGGGAAAATGGGATTTTGGGTATTCATAGGTGTTGAGATCACAATTGACACAAATAAAACAGGGTTTTTTCTTAAAGAGTATAAAAATTATGGGTCCAGGATTTAGTACTGCCTAGCCCTAATTACAGCCCGTAGTCGGTTCTTCATCGACCTTATTTATTTTTCGACGGTGTCTTGAGGAATACCTCCCCAATCCTCTAATTAAGCTGCCTTTAACTCTTCTGGGCTTGATGGGCCTGAATTTCTTGTTCATAACCTTCGTTTGAGCTCGTCCCATAAATGCTCGATGGGATTTAGGTCTGGACTTAGCGCAGGCCAGTCCATTGTGTTCAAATCGACTCTTTGAAGGAACTGCTGCCTAACGCGTGCTGTGTGGCATCGAGCTTAGACCTGCATTACGATGAAGTCTTCGACAAAAAATCCTTCGTTGGGCACAAAATGTTCCAGAACCGCCACCAAAGGCAACGGTTTCTGCAAACCAGCATTGGGAAAATTGCTCTCCCGGACGCCTGCAGTCCCGGTCTCACCTGTCACATCATGCACCCTTTGTGAACAGGACCGACCTCCATTGCCCAAAACTCGAGTTGAGATGCTCTCCAGCAAACTGTAACCGAGCTTGCCGGAGGCCTGCAGTCAATTTTGGATCTGTTTCAGTCAGGTTGGCTTCCTTTAGACGTCTCTTTACTGTCCACTCGCTGACAGCTACATCTCGAACACGCCTCAGCTCACCTGCACGGCCACACCCGTAAGGTGTCGAATTCACAGGCAGATAGAAACAATGAAACGGTCCTCTCGTTCAGAAGTACCACGGTAGCGGCTGGTTGTTAGTCTCCAAATAATGATCGAGTCTTTTTATATTGTTTGTATACTCGGGATACAGCAGACTGACTAAAGAGAAGGTAGGAAGAGACTACTCGCTGACTGAGCCTTTGTTGCAATAAAGTAACAACTTGAGCGGCTTTATGAGGTGTGTTATACATGTTTTCCATCATGGACACCGCCAGTAGCAAGTTTACAATCTGAAAGTAATTTTGATTACGACTTTTCATGAAACTATGTCTATGAAAATCGCACAATGTCTAAAGAGTTACCAAAATTGTCTTTGGAGTTACCACTTTGGTAACGCAGTGTACAGGCAACTCAGCAGACATTTTTTATATAATGGCTTGTAAATTAAAATTTACTAATATGGCAAACGGTTTGAATTGACCAATAGGAAATCAGCCTTAAGGACCTTCAAAATTTGATGAAGAAATTAAAAGACAATTACCCGTTCATCGAAATAATCCGGTAACTCTGCCGACACTGAATAAATACACGCGCACTCCTCTAGAGTTTGCTGCGGACTGGCGGCGAGCCGGCAAGAATTTAAGGCTCGCCGCCGCGCGTGCAAGGAATAAGATCGTATCGCCGTTCTTTACAAGAAATTTGTGACGTATTGCATAATATTTTTTACGTTTTTTCGCGGTCACTCAGTATACACCACAAAATGAGATGACTTAAGGACAGAGCTTTAAAGCCTTTTTTCCTTTAAAATTAAGACCTATTTTTATATTTAACATAGTAAGGACTAAACCTTGTTTAATTTATAAGCAATATATTAGCAGACTTAAGAATGTTCCAAGGAAAAAAACTCTTAAATTAGCAATTACATATAGCTACCTCGATGAAGGGACAGCTAAAATTTGTATGGAAAGCTATGTCTTATGCAAAGTCGTATACTGAGTTACCATAGTTTTTACGTTTCCTTTTTCATTTTATCTAGATATCATTGGTTTTTTATTAAGGTTACTTAACTGTTAATTGAACAAAACATAGAAATAATTTCTAAATTGTCTTAATTTAGTCGTTTTTGAATGCGATGTCGTCGGGACAAACTTATGTCGGTTAAAAAGTTGATCGACCCATTTGCCGACTTGCCTCGGGATTTGGTGGTGTAATAGAAAAATGTTGGCGATTTATATTATCGTGTGCGATTGCGATGTTTGTGCCAAAGGCTGTTTTTAGTAGCAACTAGCAACTATTCTCGCAGGGCATGTTTTTGTTATTTATTGCAGCTCAATTATTAATGCTGCTTGCTAAATATATTTTTAACATCTACAATTATTTAAATTATTACCTATGTATAGTGCGTCTAACATTCGGGTTAGAGTAACAAATGTTTAGTTAGTAGGTATAAGCTATAACAGTGCGAAGATTTAGACGAACGTAACGATTTGTTTAGATATAGTTCAATCATGGATCTATTTATGGAACTACTGACAACGAACCAACATAACATGCACGATAAAATTTCACATGGATTAAACTTAACTAAAGATATTAAATCCAAAATTGAACAATCTAACAAAGATGCAATGGAACTTAATGACAAAAAAGACAACCGATCAAAGTAGGTACTACGAGTAGAAGTAAAGTAGACCAGCATAAGATATAGGTTCTATTCCCGCGCAATGCAAACATGGCGCGCGTCTAAGTACGTAGTATTGTGTATTCATGAGGCTGAGTACTCTGAGTATTATACATTACATATTTTTATTTAAAAACAGTGTAATGTGTCATTTCATTTTGTATGTTTATCACTTTGATTAGTTGTCAGCCACCCATAATTATTTACAACTACTGAATACATACACAATTGGTCCATATTTTATTTTAAATTAAATATTTTTTTAGTAGCCGGCCATTTCAATAGGTAGATAGGTATAGTAAAAACATATGAAATACCTACTTACTAGCGACCCACATCGACTTCGTTACTCTACATAATATAATATTATGCGTCAAAATTGACAAAAATTTAATCATTCTCTATATTAAAAAATTGCAGCAAAATTAATGCGAGATTTATAAACACCATAGAAACCATATCAACTTATATCGAGAATTAGGGACACGCCAAACGGCTTCATGAACGCCTAGATATGGTCATCACTTTTTCCTCCAAAATATGTTCGTGCAAAATTGCTTTTACATTTTCTCAGGCGCTACAACAAAATCATCGAACGAAAGAAGGAAACTCCCAATAGCTTTACATTTTTAATATATCCTGGTGTCTTTAGATAGTTACCAGTTTTCGACTATGAGACTTGTTCCTTCTAGCAACACGGCCAACACGCTAGGCAGTCAAACTGCAAAAGTCAGTCTATTATATTATCTGTGGTAAGGGTATCGAGTCACAGTAGGGTAGTATAGCATTTACCTTGGAAAATAGGAAAAATATAGGTACTATTCTTACGTCTATTATAGGACATTGTGTTCTCAAAAAAATAATTACTTAGCTATTTAAAACTTTGTCATTAATGGTTTGCTGAGATTGCTGAACTGAGACAGTGACTATAAGTAGATAGGTACCTTTGTTTAATTTATTTACCCTGTATTTGTAATGTTTTAACGGATAAACGTTTATTCCAGTATTTTCTTAAAAGCCAGTTAGCCATTTTTGAAATTTATTGGCACTAAAACTTTCTGTCGTCGAAGCAATTTTTTATACATAACCTATACTTAGGTACCTACTTACATATTTGCTTATTAGACGTTTAACTGATCAATCGTAAAGATTTGCCTAATAAGCACATAATTATTTTGTTTCTTTAAGAGATAAAATTGCCGTGCGGAAAAACTATCACGTGATAAGTAAAATACTTACACGAAGCCACGGGTAGGTAGGTATCTTTACCATGCTGCCAATAACAATGTAACAGATCCTGCTACTACGAGTATTATGCGCTGCCATTCGAGTAAATATTTAACTTGTTCATAAACACTGACGTCGAGGTCATCATTCGGATACATACCTACCTATATACACATACAGCCCATAAGCGGTCCGGATATTGTCATCGATGCGTAATTTTTATTATCTATTGATCGCAAGTTTATTGGACAAATTAAGTGGATATTCAACATTAACAATCTTATCTGAGAAAACATTGGTTGGGCCAATTGTGATTTCAGGTCAGTTAGCAGCCTGCGAGAAAATTATGTTGTAAAATATTTGCTAAACCATCGTACCATAGGTAGGTTATAAATCCTTGATGTCCTTATAAGACTACAGTGAAGTAGCACTTCGTAACTGTTGTGCTATGTTTCCGCTGGTGAGGAAGGTCACCAGGGCTCGGTTGGGGAGGGTTTGGGGTTTTTAAAGGCAGGCAACGAATCTGCGACCCTTGTACAGTTGGTGATGTCCATGGGCAGCGGTGATCATCTGACACCAGGTAACCCGCTTGTTTGTTACCCTCCCTATCACATAAAAAAATGTTTGCTTAAACACATGGGTTATTTTTGTATCCACCAACCAACATGAGTTCGAAAAGTTCAAAATGAACTCTGTCCCACGCGCAAATTTAACTGAGAAACTACGAGATCATGGCCGTTACAAAAACCAAAAAAATAACAAAAAAACATGGTAAAAATGAATGAAATTTTGTATCGTTTTCTTACAAAATATGAAAAGCAAGTAGGTATGCAGTTGATACTCCGAAACAATTGTACGTGCGAGACGTACCTACCTACACTTGTCATGGATTATCAACAACGTTTATGTAATGTAATATGTCTAGTGTCTAGGTGAGAGATATTTGACCTTTTTTATTTTTAAACAGAAAAAAAACTAGTTAGACAGGTACTTACTACTTACCTACTAACCGTGGTTTATTAGGTTTTGTAAAGGAAGGATGCCCGTTGCAGGAGTGATGCTTCATGCTACTGGTGCAACACCGTTGGTTTAGGATTACGATGCAATATTCGCACCTATCGGCAAGAATAGTGGTAGGTAACTTTAGCATAGCAACGATAGCGTATGTATATTGTTCAACAATAGGAGTACCTACATATAGTTACTAGGCACAATGAATTCGTTAATTTAATTGACCCGCACAAAATAGACTCGTATGAACACCAACGAACCTACGCATAGATTTGCAGCACATGGAATATCTATATATTATTTATTATCCTTATATATATACCTTGCAAGCATCGTCCAAAAGCCTTCTCCACTGATCCCGGTCTCTAGCCAGGTCCTCCCACTCATCGGGACTGGTGTTAAAAGCAACCATGTCGCGCATTGTGCAGTTCTTGAAACGCAGTAAGGGCCTTCCACCTTTCTCTGCGTGTGCAACCTCGCTCAACTGAGTCTACCTTGGTAAGCGAGCACGATGCAGTCTGGCTTTAGACTCTAGCTGAAAAACGCGAAATGAGATAAAATGTAAGGAACAGCTCTCTATACCTACTAAACATCTTACGATACTCAGCTGAAATGCCATGTCATGTGGACGTTAGTCACTCTCGCATCGGACTATTTAGTCACACTAAATGTTGCCGCAAGAACACTGCTTTAAACATCTGATAAAGATGCGAAGCCCTGACAATTGATTACTTATACTTACTTATCTATCTGATATAGGTACCTATTATTACATCAGAACAAAAATGGGCGTGACTCTTGCGTACCTACTTTCTGTATAGTTTGAACAATTGTTTCATTCGTATGACTGTTTATTTGACTAGTCTGTGACTCTGTGTATCTATTTTAAATAAATAAATAAGTATTACAAACAGGTCGTTTGTACCGTAAATCCTTGACCCTCGCATCACCCGGCGATAACAATGTCAACAGACTAACAGAAGACTATGAATTTTAACAATGACTAGCTATTCTATTCATTGTTTTATCTCAACAGCCAACATAATGACACAACACGTGACAATTTTTAGGGTTCCGTAGCCAAAATGGCAAAAAAACGGAACCCTTATAGATTCGTCATGTCTGTCTGTCTGTCTGTCCGCCAGTCTGTCACAGCCACTTTTTTCCGAAACTATAAGTACTATACTGTTGAAACTTAGTGAGTGGATGTATTCTGTGAACCGCAACAAGGTTTTTACACGAAAATAGAAAAAAAAACAAAAAAGTGGGGAGTCCCCATAGTCAGAACTGAAATTCGAAAATTTTTTTTTGATTGAACATAGACGTGTGGGGTATCTATGGATAGGTCTTTCAAAATTATATAAAGGTTTCTAATATCACTTTTTTCTAAAGTGAATACTTTGCGTGACAGACCCTTCCAAAGTGGAAAAAAGTGTGTCCCCCCCCTCTAACTTCTAAAATAAGAGGATGATAAAACTGAAATAATTATATATTGTACATTATCATAAAAACTACCAACGAAAATTATTTCGAACGAAATCTATTCAGTAGTTTTTTTAATACGTCAAAAATAGAATTTGTACGGAACCCTCAGTGCGGGAGTCCGACTCGCACTTGGCCAATTTTTTTATTTATTATCACATTTCGCAGTCTGTGGAGACGAGAATTTGACGATAATGATATCGTTATCACTGCAAAGTCACCCAATGTATTTCATAATAATATTTGTTGAAAAGCAGCAACCGCACATTCGTTTTGTTTTTTATAAAAGCAAATATGCCTGGTCCGAAGCTATACATCATTTGTACATGTTAATCTTGCTCTAATTATATATAACTTGTTTATGCCTAAGTTATAATGAAGGTACAAACAATAAATGTTAAAACCTCTTATATACAAGTAAGTCTAACTACTCCACAAATGTAATAAAACCTAAAAAACATAATTGTTAAGAATACACCTAACTATCCTAGGTATAACTAATTCACATTTACGTTAATAAAATTAGCGAAGTGACCTGTGGGCACAAGTCAAGTGAAAATCACTACCCACTTTATTTACTTAAATAAGTAAGTACTTACACAAACTCAGAACACCCAGGTTTTATCTGAGGTGCGGGATTCAAACCCGTAATTCCTGGTATGCTGCTCGTAGATAACTTCTTAACCATTACACCGAGCCCGGCGATCAAAGATGTCAACCTACAAAGTTAAACCATATGATACCTCCTTATAGCAAGAAGAGCAAGATTTTCCTTATTTTTAATGTACACCGTAGTGATTTAAATTACTAATTTATCACTACGAAAAATTTGGCTAGGCAACAGTGTCATACCTACGCATAAAAGTATGTTTATAAATAACCCACTGCTGAGCAAATATTCGTCTACGCTGCCCGGCACATCTCAAAAATCTGGCACCGCATTATTTACCTATTGATGGATCTTTTGTACGAGCACAGGCCACAGATAACTTACGGGCATACAGTTATTTATTATTATCTAACTCAATGACTACGGGTACCTATGCAATAAAAAATACCTAACTTATGTTCTGTGATACGACGAAGACTTCTAGGCGGCTAACTGGTGTATAAATAAAATCATTACAGACTACAGACTCAACGTGTGAACATGACCTTGAACAATTACTGATACCTATCTATGTACTTGAATAAATTGTAACTACTGACATTCTAAGTTGAAGCACTAAATAAATAAACATTACCAGATTTAGTTATACGTAATTAATAATACAAGTGGTAAACGAACGTTACTGAAGAGGGAGGACCTACTTAATTCTCAAAATCTAATATATTATGAGTAAATAAATACTATAAGTACAGTAATAATATTTATTAAAATACAAATAAATAAATGCGCAAAATACAAGTACCCTTACATCCCATGTGATACAAATAATACAAAAAATACATTTTTGTGACAGAACTATTCAAAGGCTGCTTTTAACGTTTTGTGAATGAAGTCATTTACCCAAACTTTTCTTCAAGTTCTCGCCCAATTTATTCATGAACTCGAACGTTTCGTAGTAGTCCGACCTCTGTACGTTGTTCATGCCCTTAACGCAAATAGCAAGATCTTTAGTCATGATACCACCTTCAATGGTATCAATGCACACCTTCTCAAGGGTTTCAGCAAAGTTCTTGAGTTCGTTGTTGTTGTCCAACTTGGCGCGATGCAGAAGACCCCTGGTCCACGCAAAGATGGAAGCGATTGGGTTTGTCGAGGTCTCCTTTCCTTGCTGGTAGAAACGGTAATGCCTGGTCACGGTGCCGTGCGCCGCCTCAGCTTCCACCGTCTTTCCGTCCGGGCAGATAAGCACCGAGGTCATAAGACCGAGAGATCCGTAGCCCTGAGCGACAGAGTCAGACTGCACGTCACCGTCATAGTTTTTGCAGGCCCAGACGAAACCACCTTCTGATTTCATCGCGTAAGCCACCATGTCGTCGATCAGTCTGTGCTCATACCAAATGCCCTTAGCTTCGTACTGCGACTTGTATTCCTTGTCGTAAATTTCTTGGAAGATATCCTTGAATCGTCCGTCGTACTTCTTGAGAATGGTGTTCTTAGTGCTCATGTATAGAGGGTATGCCCTATCCAAAGCATATTTGAATGAGGCATGAGCGAAATCGACGATAGACGCATCGGTGTTGAACATTCCAAGTGCGATACCAGGACCTTTGAAGTCGTTGACGACGTGCTTGATGGGCTCTCCAGAGGGAGGTGTGAAAATAAGTTCAAGCTTACCTTCTCCGGGCACAAGGAAGTCTGTGGCTTTGTATTGGTCAGCGTGAGCGTGACGACCAATGATGATGGGCTTTTCCCATCCAGTTACAAGGCGAGGAATGTTCTTGCAAATGATTGCCTCCCTGAAGACAGTTCCGCCAAGAATGTTACGGATGGTACCATTTGGACTCTTCCACATCTTCTTCAGCTTGAATTCTTCTACTCTCTTCTCATCAGGTGTAATGGTTGCGCATTTAATACCAACATTATATTTCTTGATAGCATTGGCACAATCAATTGTGACTTGGTCATCAGTCTTATCACGGTTCTCCATTCCCAAATCATAGGTGTGGAGTTCAATGTCCAAAAATGGTAAGATCAACTTATCCTTGATGAGGTCCCAGATGATTCTAGTCATCTCATCGCCCAAGATGTCAACAACGGGTCCAGCCTTTATCTTCGACATTGTGGTAGGTAGTTCTAAAAATAAGAAAAAATAATTATTAGCCTCTATATTAACGTGTTTAAATAGAGAAAATGTTATAAATTAGCTTCATTACTCTAATTTATTACAATTGAGCTGTGTGCTGAGTTTAAATTTGAATTTATTATCACATATGTAGATTTGCTTCAATTACATTAGTTAAATGTCTATGGATAACTAATACCCATAGAGATTTAACTGAAATGAATTAACTGGAACTTTAAATTCTAGATTAAAAAAATACATTTCAAAAGCCAAGGTAAAACTCCAATTCAGCTGATGCTGGAGCATAATGCAAACATCTATTATTGATCTATTAGTGTTCCCCATCGT
Organism: Nomophila noctuella; assembly: GCA_958496325.1. Taxonomy (NCBI): domain Eukaryota; kingdom Metazoa; phylum Arthropoda; class Insecta; order Lepidoptera; family Crambidae; genus Nomophila; species Nomophila noctuella. Next base: position 11,076,140 of record OY292484.1, read on the forward strand.
GTTATGAATAAAAACATAAAGGTACAGAAGGAATATATGTATTAATCAATGAATAATAAGACCAATTTGCCCAATTACAAATTATCCTTGAACTTGTTTATCAGAAGAATAAAGTAGGCATTACTGTCAAGTTCATCAACCTTATTTAGAGAATCTATTCATAACATTTAAATGATGCGTAACATCTACATCAAATTGTAGTTCAACTACCCATTTATCATATTTGTTTACATAAAATATTATTTAATTGATAATAATTGTTTTTAATTCAAACAAGTTACAATTCAGTTTATAAACAACATAGGTAGGTAAACTGTTTTTATCATCTGTTCTGGTTTAGTATCTAGTGTTGCCCTAATGATATTCTCATGTGACTATTGCAGTCCACTTAGTCCATGATGTTAAACGAGACAGTGTAACACATTTTGTATACTGTACAGGACTGATTGGTAATAAGTAAGATCCATATTCAAGTAAGAAATTACAATTTATAATCAAAGCAAGTCCATTGGCAATGAAATTCATTAATGACTAAATTACCTAATGATAATTTAAATTCCAATTTGAAACTGTAATGTAATGATTAGAATTTTATTTTAAACAACTATCTAATCTTATCATTTTATATAGGTAGTGATTGGCCCACAGTTGTTAACTTGTTAAACAGCATTGTTCATGACTAATTACCAAACAACTATGATCTAAGTAACAGGTAACTTGTAGTTTCCTTCTAATGAATGATCTAGTAAATTATGTTTATGAGAATAATGTTTTTCTATACAATTGGGAAAATAGTTATTATATTTAGATGCTTTAACATGTAAGGATAGTTATGCTTTTATTTAAATAAATAAATATTGAAGCTATGCAGCAAATTATTTGATATTCAGCTTAAAATATGGTCTTAGATTTTAGTGGATTTTTGCACCTGTCTTCATCAGGAAAAGATCTGTGAACCATCAATAAAATAAAGAAGGTAGTTTAAAAAATACTTACAAAATCTGTTAGATCTGAAGAACTTGAAAATAATATTCTTTGCTACTTAAATGCAATTGATTTATTAACAGAACTAGTATGTGGGGATATAATGTTCAGGTAATTATTACTAAAATTAAGTGAACAGCTCAATTCAGCACTATCTTTATGTAAAAAAGTTTCGTTATATTATGAGGTTAATTATGGCAATCCCTATGCATAAATTCAACAAATCCAGCCACATATACAAAATTGTTAGGTAAAACTTGAAAAACTAGTTTACTTAACTTGGTGCAAAGTTCAATCTTTACGTGATAAGTACTTTTAAGTACCTACGTATGTGAAAGAAAAAAATAAAAAATATGTTGCTGACTATTTTAAGCCTCAATTCAGGTGAATACGTGGTTTGGAAAGTTCCAGTTATTATCATAAATTAGCAAGCTTACCAGTATTCAGGTGCTCAATATATAAATTAGGTATGTGACGAGGCGACTCGTCGTGCTTCTACCACGTCGTCGGAACAACTAATTGTAAATTAAAGCCGGAGTCACCCGAGCTCAATACAAGGTCTACAAGCGTCGTTGATGATGTTGATTGGATATTTAACTCGTAGTAAACGTAAACAAGTGACGTAATGATTGTACAAACTTCAAGCTAAGAAAAGGCACTAAATGTTATCGGCACTTATCAGTAAAAAATATACATACATAAAAAATGGACCAGGAGAAAGTTGATCAAAAGTTGAGTTGGAGAAAGGAACGAACGAATCGATCACAGATAACTATATACTAGTCAGAGACAGATAGGACAGTGAATGGTTGACCGTCTAGTTACAAAAATATGCGCTAAGCGCTAGTGTCGAAATGTCACTTAGTGATGCCCATAAAACTATAAAAAGGCAATAACATATCGATATCGATAAAATAGTGATGTGCCATGGATAATTTTTGTAGGGATAATTTTATTATTTGCAAAATGACTAATTATTTCGTTGGGTAAATAAAACGACTTAAATTTTTACTTTTTATTTATTTCTTCCACTTAACCTTTGGGCTTTATATTTTTCGAAGGCGATATGTTGAGGTGCACACATCTTTTTAAAACCTTAACTCCTTCCAAAAAAATTATCTAATGGATCCTGATTGATATTTCTGGGATATAAATACTGAACGTTATATTTTTCGAACAACAGTTTAGACACCCTTTCAAAACTTTCTACGGTTGTAACCCATCCATTAAGAGAGGGAACTCGGACATTGTAGACCTTATTATTTTTGCGGGCTCTCTTGCTGTTGTTATCTATGAATTTGATATTCTTCAGTATTTCTTTGGCTTCTGACCAAAACTTAAAATGTTGGGCATTTGGCTTTATTGGCTTGCAAAGTTTACCCGGAATGGTGCTCCTGCGTGATCCGTTCACGCTGTCAAACAGTTTGCCTATGAATTCTTCAGCTTCACCGGTTGTAGACATTGTCTTACTAACGTTTTGACCAGAAGCTGTAGTTTCTGGAAACATAATAAATAAGGTTCAAAAACACATTAAAATTGCTGCAGTACATTATCTAAAGTGCAAACACTGCACCACACAGGGCACAGGTAGTTATTAGATAATGCTTATTCATAACAAAGTAAACAACTTACGAAACAATGCAGTGTATTTAAGCATTCCACTAGTTGTTGCACTCAGAGTTTGGGCCGCAACACTAACTTTCATCTTTTTCATTTTTGCTGCATACACATGGTGCTCTGTTAACTTTTTGTGCATTCTTGTGTGTCCTGGTTGGCAATCAGCGTCAAATACGGATTCAATGTCCTTCCAAGTGGCAATTTTGCCTTTAAAGAGCATGTCTTTTGTCAGTAGGTTGTTCTTGAGGCCCTTAAGTAGGTGCGGGGGATCATAATAAACACTTATGGTTGTCCAGAAATTTCAATAGTTCCATCTGCAAACAAAGAAAAAATATTGAGTTCAAAAAGTTAATTTGATATACATATTTCAGATCCGAATCCCTAAATTTTGAAACTAACAAGCAGATCAATACATTGAACGTTTTATCCAAGATAATTGCCAACATCAACTGCTACAAAGACAATGAGCATGCAAGAGCGGTTTGAAAGTCAGTTTATTTACCCACCATTACATTCCTGGTTTAAAATCCTCTTGCGTTCCGTTTCTACTTACACCATATTTATGGCTGTTCTAAAGGTCCCTGGTCACAAACAATAGCCAAAGGAATGAATTCTGTCTCCAATATTTTAATGACTATGTCCTTCAAAATTCTGACGACTGTACCAGCTGCAGTTGTTCCTTCACATAAATAAAAACATTTACCTAGGCTGTCTCCAATTTGAGCATTCTGTGATACTCCCTTTATCATGAAGACTAAGCGTGATCACAAAACCTCAGTTGTTTTTCATACCCAAAGTCTTTAAAGCCCCTTATTTCATCGTGGGACACTGCATAAGAGAGATGAGGTGTAAGGGAAACTTCATCAAACAAAATAGAGCACAGTTTCTTCTTTGAGTCCCATTTTTGTGTTTGGTGCTAATATAAAAATACAAAATAAACAAAAGTCCATGTCATCTGTCAGTACTGTCAGTTTGACACACCGTCCAAAATGGCTGCCACCAACATGGCGGCTGGCGAAAGTGGCGACAAAACGCATTTTTTGGAACTAAGCTGTCGCAGGCCTGGAATCGATTGAAATCGGTCGACAGCTGACAGCCGACAGGTGTCAAGTATCAAGAATGGTTTTGATTTTTATGATGGCAAGGACCCTGCATTGATTCATTATAAAAAAAATATCCATATTTTATAATCAAGAATAATATTGTTGTTTGATGAAACTGTAGCAAAAGGTTTTTATTAAATAATTATAAAAAATCAATAAAAAAATAATCATACTGGATTGCCAGCCAAGATTAAATAATTTGGCAGTGACAAATGACTGATGAAGTGATGCAACTTGAACTCGGCTGTAGAGCAATTGAACTTCAATTGAATGGCGGCATTTTCGTTAAAATGTTATTGGCGTTTTAACATTGAATATGGTATTACAAAAAGTTACAGCAACTAATATAGTTCTGCATTAGAAACAAGAAAAAGAATTGCTTCATGAACCAATTAAGATAAAACTTCATGAGTTCAACCGCTTTGTAATTTATTAAAACTGGATGAAAGCGAGAATATAAAGTCCTTATAAATAAACGCTATAGTAGAGCTGCTTGTCCATAGCAGTGACCATGGAAATTAATAATTAGGGCTAAATTAGCTTACTAAGCAACAAGGTGAAATGAGTCTTATAGGCACCGTGCGTAACGATGACTCTGCCATCTTGTGACTCATATTCGAACTGACCAAGCTAAATGTCAATCTCAATGTCGGTAATTCTACTGTCAAACCACGGAAAACACGGTGCCTTATTCTGCCATCTAGTGACTCGAATTCGAACTGACCAAGGTAAATGTCAAATTTTACTGTCAAACCACAGAAAAAAAATCGGGATTTTAGCGCCCTCTATAGTTTCTGCACGATGCCTATATGTAGTTGGAAATAATTACATCACATAGTTAATGGATATAAATATTTGTGTAAGTATGAGTTAACGTATATTGTATATATTAGAGTTTAATATAACTGATTAAAAAGCATACATTTATGTTATCAAAATGTATAATCTGCATAATTGATTGATTGATCAATTGAAATATCGATTATAATATGACAAGTTCTATTGTTGTTTGAAAGCAGCCGCAAGCAAGCAAGCGTACAAGAAAAGAAAGAAAACAATTTATTGATTTGATTTGATCTGCTGGAGAAATGTCCATCAAGATGAAATGAATTCGTTTGATTAATTTATGAATGAAGTCTGTAGTTTTTCGTTATTAAACTTATTGTGGATGGTTATTACTTGGCCAGTACTACGAAATGGTGATTCAAAAGAATTGGAGTAACGTAGAAGCGTCATCTGAAAATACGGCGGAGTCTTCGGCCAGCAGTTCATGGACTTTCCAGGCTCCGACCAAAACGCTTACTGTACGCGCTGCTGAGGGTGGTACAACAAATATGCAGGTAATTTATTAATCCTAATGCGAAAATTTGCGTGTTATTGATCAAAATCAGTGGATGTTCTAGGTAAATAAGATATCCGGATTGTTATTATCTTACTTTATACTCAAGGACATCTGTGCTTAAGGGAGCATCAGACAGGCTCCTGTTGAGCAAATTGATGGTCTGAATAAGCTTTACAATTTTTGATAAATTAAAAAATTCAGCAGATCTGAATGAGAGAGCAAATGTCTTAACTGGTTCCTGAGTCAAGACGTATGTTTCTTGTTTACCAAATCAAAATATTTTTGTTTATTTTTTGTTTTACATTTAAATAAATAACTTACTTTCAAAATTTTTAGTACTACATTATTTCAATCATCCCACTTTTACTCTACACTTTGTATTATTTTTCATTGAGTTTATGTAACTCATATACCTACATCACCTTCATGTTGATGTCACATTTTTCAGAAACAACCAATCACAAGGCAGATTGCTATCAATACATTGGCAGCGATGCATCGGAGATTCAGTTTGCCAGGTCCAGTGCAGCCGCACTCTAGACCAATCGCTGAGTTCAGAGCAAGTGCCAATAAGTCTTTGGATATGCTGCGGCAAACTATACAATCAGCGGTCACAAGGGAAATAGACCAAGTCATTAAGAAGTACTTGGAAGTGAGTATTATGTTCTTCTTTAAAGTTTACTAGAGACCAGAAGTTATTGTGTATTTGTTATTTAGGTACAAATATTATACTAGTCACCCACCCTGGCTTCATATGGGTGCAATGCTGATGCAGTTATTATGCACATGGAATGGACCTTCCTCTTATATCACTATCTGATACATATTAATAACAGCATGAAAATTGGTTGCATAGTTTAAAAGATTTAGTCATAGTTATGGACAAACTGGAGAAAGAGACTTTGTTTTATACAATGTTGAAGCCTTGCTCTAACATTATTCTATGTGTTTTATAGAAACCCTGTCAAAATCCCTTCTCTAGCTTAATAAATATTTATGTTAAATAAACACATGAAATTGTGACAGACAGATAGAAAGCAACTTTGTGTTATGCTATCTAGTGAAGGGCTAGTTTTCTTCTTTTCAATTTAGATTCCGATAGTAAGCTCATACAAGATAGAATTTTATTGTAATAAAGATTCATCACATTGCACAATTAAAGAAAAAAAATATTGTAGAGGAAGATGCACAATCATACAATTTTCTAATTTTTTAACAATATAAAAATCTAACACATACCTGAAGATTGGCTTGTAAACTGAACCATTTTGTGCAACGTCTAAATGCACACTGACAGAAAAACAATGCTGGACGCAAATCTACTGACAACATTTAGAAAGTTATTGCATATGCGAATAAAAGGTTATCACAGTTACATTCATAATAATGTGTTATTGTTGTGGTAAATTCATAATATGTCGTCATTATTTATCATTAAAATGACGTGGGGATAATTTTAATTGTCCTGATAATAATGTTTTCATTACTATAATATTTATTATTTTAAATGGAGCCGTTATGAATGTTTGTTGTGTTATCAAAATTTTGTACAAAATTTGAATGTAAAATGATAATTTTTAATAATTTTTATATCTTTTTCAGAAATTCTTTGTTCCCGCTGTGAATAACATAAGGCTGAACTTGGGTGATGAATCAGTTAGTGAAGATCAGGTAACAAACAATCAAGTTACCGCTTAACAAACGTAACATAATGTAATATTCATATGATTATAAATATTTTTATGTACTTACATAAAAATGTAAACTGCCCAATTTAGTTGATCACTTGATCAACTAAATTGGGCAGTTATCATAGGCAAGCTAAACAATATGTTCTGATAATAATAATTATAAATACTTGTACATTTATAATGAGATTTCTAATTACAGAAAATACAATCAGATACATCATTCTATACTAATAAAATAAAGCTGAAGAGTTTGTTTCTTTGTTTGTATTTGAACGCGCTAATCTCAGGAACTACTGCTTCGAATTGAACGTTTATATATTTGATAGGCCAGTCCAAATCGCGGGCGGCTGCTCGTTATGAATACTTGTTTATTTATATGAGTTTGCTAATTACAGCAAATGCAATCAGATACATACTGAATATAAGTTTGAATCATTCTGATTTGTAATTGTAAATATTACAGGTTAGAGCAGTCTGTCGCGCTATGTTGGATGCGACGCGACTTCTCTACACCACACCACCGAAGCCAACTCCATCACCTCAGGAGCATAGTGATTCCGAGTCGAATAACAGTTCCGATTCTAAGTTTACCAAGCAAGTGGGTGAAAGTTTATTAAATTATTTGTATTATGTGATGAACAATTTTATATCCTTCAAAATATCTTTTAAGCTATCATTGGAAAACAAATAATGGCGATGCAAAATCAGTGCTTAAAACACCACTCTTATTCTTGCTTAGTGTCTCTCACTCTTCCTAGTAGTATCGGTTTCTACTCTTACTCTTGTTGCATGAGCAACAAAAGTAAGACCAAGTAAGCTATGGAGCTTACTTGGCAAATGTTTGACATAATGTAACATAATTTTTTTTCTAGATGAAACTGAAAATAGGGATATTTTTCTAGATAGTCTATTTGTCTCTAAACTGCCTCCGTGGTGTAGTGGTGAGAGCGCTGTGCTCAAAAACTACGAACCCTGAGGTCGTGGGTTCGAATCCCGCGGGGAACACTTTCACTTTGTGTTGGTTTACCCAGTTTGGTTAGGACATTGCAGGCTAGAATCACCTGATTGTCTGATAAGAATGATGATTCCGTGCTTCGGAAGGCACGTTAAGCCGTTGGTCCCGACTATGATCCAACTGGTCTGATTTCCCTTGTGGTTACAGAGGTCAGACAACAGTCGCTCCATTGTAATAACCAGGCATGTCAATTCAGGATCATAGTCGCAGCGTACCCTGGGCTCCAAGGCAATGGCCGAGGATGCAACCGGGAGAGGCGCTAGGATGATGATGATAGTCTAATTGTCTCTAAGGATAATATTCAAAGGTTGTCAAACAGACCTACAGTATCCTAATCTATGTGATTCTTTTTCATATTTATACAGTTTCCATTTAATGCAGTTACAGAGTCCATCACAGAAGCGTAAAGAAGTAGACATGGACACAGAACTCGGCTTCAGGCGAAAGAAGATAAAACAAGAAGATAATCCAGACAGTGGATCTTCCTCTCCCCTGCCCTCGCCGGCCGTCAGAGATCCAGAGAAGTGGAATCCGGCAAGACTCACGCAGGAAACATTGTTTATCATGGGATCCCATGCTCACAAGGTACTAAAATACGATTATTAAGTAAAATTAAAACTTGTCTTTTGAATAAGAATTGAATAAGTGCCGGTTTTAACTCTACTAGCGCCCTGAGCGAGATTTCTACGGCGCCCTACGACTAAGTAAACTTCGAATTATAAAGATACTAGCGGCCCGCCCCGGCTTCGCCCGTGGTACTTGTCCACTATTTAATGGATGATATTATACATAAAAACCTTCCTCATGAGTTACTCTATCTATTAAAAAAACCGCATCAAAATCCGTTGCGTAGTTTTAAAGATTTAAGCGTTCATAGGGACATACAACATACAACATGACAGAAAAAGCGACTTTGTTTTATACTATGTAGTGATGTCGAAGCCCCGGGCCGCCGCCCAAACGGGCTTTCCCCTTAAACCGCTACTGTGAATAAGCCCATCCCAGAACTCATGGTTTTGGTCTTATCAATCACATTTACCCTCTTTAGCCACATTGGATTTGTGATTAGTGATTGCAAAAATGTCGGGCATGGACTCTGAAAATACAATAATACATACATACATTAATATACTATGAGTAGTTTTATACTTCTTTGTTAAAATATTTGTGTCATTTTTATTTTCAGGTCTTGGGCCTTGGCAACTCCCGCGGTAGACTGTACACGAGGCACGCCGGCTTATTGCGATATCCTGCAGACAGCGCTGACAAGGAGTGGATAGCGAGTCATAACTTAGTGAATGCGGTTGGGGGGAAAACGTATATCATGGTAAGTTGACGAGACGTTGCTTTATTAACTGATTTTTCAGAGGATTTATTAGTTAGTTACTTATTTTTTTATTTCTTTTGTGTTATAGGTATTAGAAGACATTGAAGAACTTGCAAACAGTGAAGCTTACAGACACAATTCTTTGCCAATGCTTGGTGAATTGACAGGATTCAAAGTTCCACCATTTATGCTTAGGAAGATAAAAGCTTACGTATCAAAGAGGTCCCTGAGTTGTGACAATGCAGACAGCCCTCAACCATCCACGAGCAATGCAGAGGATATCAAGTTGGAAGATATTAAAATGGAACCATCACAGAATTACGAAGGGAATAATTTTAACGCGAGTCAGTATATTACTAGTTCTGAAGACACAAGAGACTTTCCAGATGTTCCTAATCTTATGAAAGAGGATGCTACAGATTTAGCTGATATCAAGGTAGAAGATATTGAGGATATTAAAGTGGATGGTATAAAAGTTGAAGATTTAGATGAAATGAAAGTGGACGGTATTAAGGTTGAAGATCTTGACGTGACTATCAAAGTCGAGAGTATTGACGATATAAGTGTAGATGGTATTAAAGTTGAAGATATAAAGCTAGAGAATGATGACGCGTTTTCACTGGGTAAAGACACCGATGACGATCAGAATCCGTTAGTTGATGGCCTACTTGAAGCAGATATTGAATTTTTGAGCAGAAATCTCGGGAATATTGAGAGTGATGCAGATGCGAGGAAAGCTATAGAGAAGCTTACTGGTGCGAACGCAGACACAATAACCCTTGTTGGGGATGAGTTTGATTTGGGTTCCACATTGAATAACACAAATGTAAGTTTTTATAGCTTAATTTTCTTAAGTTTACGCGACTATTACTCATGAGTTTTATATTAGTTAACATTCTTGATTTATGTACTTTTAAAAATTGAAATTATCTAGTAAATTACTTAGAAGAAATTTTGGCATTCCAAGGAAGTGTGTAGAAGGTTATGCTGACAATACGAATTTTTAACTTTACTTTTCGGCTACTTCGTATTGCGATGTCAAATGAACACAATACGCTAGTTCCGTATCTGTTGTTGTTAATTTTTAAACAAATAAAATAAAAGAGAGGTTAAACTTTGTGCAACTTCCACTCGAATGTGCCGCTCGTCTGGAGCACTTCGTAACTGCTGTGCTATGTTTCTGCTGGTAAGTAAGGTCGTCAGAGCTCAGTTGGGGAGAGTATGTAGTCTTAAAGGCAGGCAACGCATCTGCGACCCTTGTGCGGTTGTTGATGTCCATTTGCAGCGGTTATCTCTTTCCCTGCTTGATTCTCTTCTTGCCACATAAAAAATATTTATATTTTATTCTCGTCAGTTCTCAGCCAACCAGACGACGAAGTGCATCACAGTAGCGTCGACGACCAGCGGAATGATCCACAGCGTCCCCGTGGCACATATCGCGGCTCCGCCCCGCATCACGGGCAGCACCGTGCACTACTACACGAGCTCGTCCGTGCCGCAGACCGGACAGAGGACGATACACCATCTACCTCAAGCCACTGTTACTATACAGAGCATTCCGGGGTCCACTTCGCAGATGATTCGAGGGTAAGCAGTTAACATTATGCACTAGCGGGGATAAAGTGAACCTCGTGTCCAACTAAGGTTTTCCAGAATCCGCTAGATGGCGTGTTTTCAGCCAACCAGACAACGAAGTGCATCACCGTAGCGTCGACGACCAGCGGAATGATCCACAGCGTCCCAGTGGCTCATATCGCGGCTCCGCCCCGTATCACGGGCAGCACCGTGCACTACTACACGAGCTCGTCCGTGCCGCAGACGGGCCAGAGGACGATACACCATCTACCTCAAGCCACTGTTACTATACAGAGCATTCCGGGTTCCACTTCACAGATGATTCGCGGGTAAGTAGTTAAAATTATCCACTAGGGACAAAGTGAGCGTCGTGTCCAACTAAGGTATTCCAGAATCCGCTAGATGGCGTGTTCTCAGCCAACCAAACGACAAAGTGCATCACTGTAGCGTCTACGACCAGCGGAATGATCCACAGCGTCCCCGTGGCTCATATCGCGGCTCCGCCCCGCATCACGGGCAGCACCGTGCACTACTACACGAGCTCGTCCGTACCTCAGACCGGACAGAGGACGATACACCATCTACCTCAAGCCACTGTTACTATACAGAGCATTCCGGGGTCAACTTCGCAAATGATTCGAGGGTAAGTAGTTAAAATTGTCCACTAGGGGGGATAAAGTGATCGTCGTCTCCAACTAAGGTGTTCCAGAATCCGCTAGATGGCGTGTTCTCAGCCAACCACACGAAGTGCATCACTGTAGCGTCGACGACCAGCGGAATGATCCACAGCGTCCCCGTGGCTCATATCGCGGCTCCGCCCCGCATCACGGGCAGCACCGTGCACTACTACACGAGCTCGTCCGTGCCACAGACGGGACAGAGGACGATACACCATCTACCTCAAGCCACTGTTACTATACAGAGCATTCCGGGGTCCACTTCGCAGATGATTCGAGGGTAAGTAGTTATAATTATCCACTAGGGGATAAGTGAGCGTCGTGCCCAACTAAGGTGTTCCAGAATCCGCTAGATGGCGTGTTCTCAGCCAATCAAACGACGAACTGCACCATTGTAGCGTCGACGACCAGCGGAATGATCCACAGTGTACCGGTGTACACGAGCTCGTCTGTGCCGCAGACCGGACAGAGGACGATACACCATCTACCTCAAGCCACTGTTACTATACAGAGCATTCCGGGTTCCACCTCACAGATGATTCGTGGGTAAGTAGTTAAAATTATCCATTAGGGGGATAAAGTGAGCGTCGTCTCCAACTAAGGTGTTCCAGAATCCGCTAGATGGCGTGTTCTCAGCCAACCAGACGACGAAGTGCATCACTGTAGCGTCGACGACCAGCGGAATGATCCACAGCGTCCCAGTGGCTCATATCGCGGCTCCGCCCCGCATCACGGGCAGCACCGTGCACTACTACACGAGCTCGTCCGTGCCGCAGACCGGACAGAGGACGATACACCATCTACCCCAAGCCACTGTTACTATACAGAGCATTCCGGGGTCCACTTCGCAGATGATTCGCGGGTAAGTAGTTACAATTACCCTTTAGGGGGGATAAAGTGATCGTCGTCTCCAACTAAGGTGTTCTAGAATCCGCTAGATGGCGTGTCTCGGTAGTCAAGTGGGTCGTGCAAAATATGTTTAGATTTTTTAAACACAGCTCGGGTTTATGTTCATCAGACACATTTGTCGAGGCGATTAAAAAGGTATAAACGTATGATATATTTTGTAATTTTTCCGTAAATCTCGAGTCACAAGATTTTCTTCAGATAAATAGTTCGAGGATCTTACAGGTTGGTAAAAAGTAAAAACCATAGAAGCACAATAATTCTTGTCTAATATAATAAAGCTGATCAGTTTGTTTGATCTCATGATCTCAGGAACTACTGGTTTGAATCGAAAAATTATTTTGGATTGTCCATTTAACAATGCAACACTATGTGTTCGAAACCGAAACCCACGCGGACGGAGTCGCGGGTGGCTACACTTTTTTAGTAAGCTTTATTTTTAGTTTCGACTCTTGTTGTCGGAAGCCAGGTCCCAGTTTGGGCCGATGCGCCGTCTAAAGTAAGCAAGTACATAAGCTATATTTTTGTTTGCAGCATTCCCATCAACACGAAGACTGGCACGTTCAGCACTGTGATGTCGCAGGGCACGGCCAGCCTGCTCGGCTTCACGCGCGCCAGCAGCGCCGCCATCCTCGGCGCGCCGCACTACGTCAACGTCTCCTCCAAGTTCCCCACCGGCAACATCCTGCATAACGCCATCGTCTCGCGCAACATCATCAACCGCAACATCGCCGCTGTTACCTCCGGCGTGTCATTCAACGTCACCGCCGTCCGACCTGTGCTCCACACGACCGCCCCCAAGATAAGTACGGTAGTGACAGCCAGCACCACTGATTTCGATAACATATCCACCACGAAGGACATGATCGATAACGCTTGCAACTCCTCTGTGATGCTCAAAAAGGTCCTAACCCTAGGTAGCGCGGGCGCAGCTAAGTCCTTCATGATGCATAATACTCAGAAGGTCCTGTCGACTGGCTTCGCTAATGGAGTGACGCCTCCTCCCAATGTAACGATTGTCAGCTCGGGCACTAGCGGGGGCCTGTTGAATAATGCCAACGTGGTCCATGCGACGTCGAACGTCGTCAGTCCGACGTCGGGAACGCTAAGTGCGACGCACGCGACTCTGTCCGCTTTACTGGCGTCCAGTGAGGGAAACCAGACTACTACTAAGAATTAAATCATTCCCTCTACATGTAACTATATAAAAATAGTTGAGAACCTGTTATTTTATCTCCAGTGTCATGTTAGTTTTAGCGAATTTAATGTATGTAAAACGATATTCCATTGTAGTCTCTTCCTCTCCTGTACTCGTGATCATTGCTAGCTTTTGGGAAATGTCGTTACCTTATTGGTAACTTGCCATTCCAAAGTGTTAATCATAAAATATTATAGGAAACGTTTTGATCTCACATTAGAATTTATATTCCCTCAAATTTGCCATAATATTAACCCTTTTGCCCTGTTATATTAATACATGTATTTATGTCTTATGTCGTACATATAAAATTGTGGTTAATGATGATTGTATTAGAAATAGAGTTAGATGAATTAAAACAGAGCAATGATAAAGTGGACTATTACAGCAAAAAGTACAAACGAAACAGTTTACTTTAGTAAACATATTAATGTTTATTTTGCAACTGCCAAAATATTCATAAATTATAATTATAATAGTATCGTTTTTGTGCGGTTACATCCCAATGATGGTTTAGATAATTACAAACACTTAAAATACGTTTAGTAAAATGTGGATAATGGAGTGAAACGAAAAGAAAAGTACAAAATGATGTTTGTTGTTACTGATAAGATGATATTACCATAGGTGTGTGTGATGATGTGAAATGAATTGAAAGGGTCGAAGCTACGGTTAGTAGGTGTTGTGTCACCATAAATGGAGCAACTATATTTAGTGTGCATAAGTTCTTAGTACAAGGTTAAGATGAAACTTTTATTTTTCAATTAGTTTTGACAGAGAAGTCATTAATTACTATATGTACTAAAATACGATGCTATCTCCATAATTCCCTTGTTTTAATGAGGTATTTTGTCAAAATGCAACTTAAAATTCGCGTTTTGGCATCAGAACATGATGATAGAATAGCGCCTCAGATTGCAAAATGTTTATTGCAAACTAGTTTATAATGCCGTCTGGACTTTTATCATAATACATAACATTATGTTACCATATAGAAATCTTTCCTTTAATTAAACGAAAGATTTGAACTTTAGTACCTGATTTTAATACATCACTGCCTAAGCCAAAAAATAGTTATAGAGTAGCTTCGGCCCTTGTTATTTATAGTATTTATTTATTATAAAGTTAATTGAATGCCTAAATTAGTAATTCTGCGGGAGTTATTTGAATTGTTTACCGCTGTCATAAGTATTATTTGTTATTAAGTGCTCAAAGATCTGATTAACCACCTCAAACTTATTAAATAGTTATAAGAATATTATATTATATTTTTTGATTTTGTATACAATGTATTTTTGATGCAATTTCTGTGTGAATAATGTTGCATAACTATATGACTGTAGTAATTATCTTTACATATAATCGTTTGGTTGTGCATTGCTTTAATTACTATTAAAATTCAATTTGTTCATAAGCACCTGCTATTTTTGTGAAAAGTTACATGAATTTGTTGATGCCAGTATTAATTTATTTTAATATCTTATTTGATCTTAATTATTTGCTGTAAGCTTATTGGAAGGTATATAATAGAGTTTTTTTTTATGATCTGATGCTGGATGCCTGATCAGATCAGTAAACGTTATAGCTCAATAAAATATTATATGCGCTTGGCTCATCATTATGTACTTATATGGCGCTTGGCTTCGGGCTTACTTTTTGTTTTTATTCACAATTTACATCATGAGGAATACTTTGAATTTATTATATTTTGAATTTATTATACAGATTTCTATGGAAAATACTCAAAACATACAGGTGTATAAAGGTTATTTTTTGCCGTAATATGCGGCCAATAAGCATTGTAACGTGGATCTAGGAACAATTCAATAATTAATTTTTAAATAAACTGAATGCGCAATTTTTATGCTTGAAAGCGTCGCAATGATATTTTTATTTTAACAGCTTTAAAAAAAAGTTGCAATATTTATGCGTTTAAATCTGTTGTTTTGTTAGCTTATGTGCAATTTTGTATTCAGCTTTACCCGTTTTTATTTGCTTGGGTTTCAATTGCAATATTATTAAATCAGCTTTATTGTTATTTGATATAATTTTCGCTAGTTATTTTTTTTTGTTTTGTTTGTTTCGCTTTTGCGTGTATGGTTTTTATGTGACCATTGTAATGTTAAGTACGTTAATATTGGCTGTGTTTAATATGAACTGGGATCTAACATGAATAACTACGTGTTATGTTAACCACACATCGAAAATCCAACAAATTTTAAAAAACGTACCTGTGCAAAAATAATGCACAACTACTTTTTTTAAATTACTAATATGAGTTCAAAACAAATATGTAGTGAAAAGAAGGGTTTCAAAGGCGGAAATAAGCGACCCTTGTGGAGTGGTTGATGTCCAAGCTGATCACTTTCCATCAGGTTTTTGCTCATTTGTCTCCCTCTGACATGGGTGTTTCTCAATAGATAAGATGATTCAAGAAACATTTTCCAGATCTGATCTCATGTTAAACCAACTATGATTTGACATCAGTTTTATTATGGATATTTTGATGTGGTGGTAACAATATTATGCAGTGTTTGTTTTGTTTGAGATCCCCTATTTGTTAACTTCTTCCGTGTGATAGTATTCAAGAAGGCTAGTGTTCGATATTTCATTACAGATTTAAATTAATTTTATGTGATTACTATTTTATTATTAAGTCTAGATGTAGTACAAAAGGAATATTAGCGAGTGCTTCTAGTACTTTTAATTCGTATTAAATATTAATTAAAATGTACTGTTGAAAGAGTGTTGTGAAGTGTTTAGTAATTGTACGACACAGTGATCCCTGAATTTCAGTATTATTATATTATGATGTTTTATTGCCACTAGGATGTAGTTCTAAATATTCGAAACCGAGTTTAGTTTTCAATTAAGTATTTAACTTTGGACTAAACTAAATAAAGTAAGTTACAATATTGCATGAACAACTTTAGAAAAAGTTTGATGGTTAACGACTTTGTATTGTTGGTATTAATCCCTAAATTTCCGAATATTAATATTGATATTTGTACATGAGTCCAATTAAATCATTTAAGAAAAAAACATTGGTAATGCATAATATTCTTTTTTTAATGATTGGGATTATTTGACGGAAAATTGTTTTGTAGTCCAGTAATTTTAGGTTTTATCTGCGGAATAATTCCTAGTGAGCTGAATTTTTGTATACACCTTTATTATGATATTGTAATGATGATGTGAAAAATCGACATTGATATCGTGCCGGATAAAAAAGTTATAGGGGTCCAAACGTCACGAAAATCAGTTTTTCGCAAATATCTCGCGATGTATTGCTCAGAGGTCAATAATGGTTTCATAAAAGTTGTTCGTCGTAAAATTGTCTACAAAAAAAGTCTCTTGCATTTTTCTGTACAATTAACCGTTTTTGAAATAGAGACTAGAACGCACTCACATATGGTATTGTATACCGTACGGCGCATACCAAGGCATAAACCCTATTGTTTGTTTTTTTCCCTTTTTCGTTTGTGTGTTTTTTGGTTAGTATGATGATCTACATATAGAAATATAAAGGACTTGTAATACTAGTACAGTCAGGAAAATAGGAATATCAACTATAAAAAACTAAGTGGCAATTTTTTTGGTCACTTTATATCTCTAGAACGGGCTTACCGATCCAAATCAAATTTTCAGGGTTTGTACAGACTATTTAGTAGATGTTTTATGTGAAGTTTGAACGAAATCGGTCGTTCTTTTTATTCGTAGCGAAGCACGTACCGGGCCGCTAGTAATGAAATAGATATGCAATGTGAATTTTAGCAATTTTGATCCACGATCTGCGGAAAAAATCCTAGTGGGCTGAATTTTTGTATACGAATTTATTATAATATTGTGATAAAGATGTGAAAAATCGACATTAATATCGTGCCGGCTAAAAAAGTTATAGGGGTCCAAACGTCACTGGACATAGCATATCTATATCATTACTAGCGGCCCGGTACGTGCTTCGCTACGAATAAAAAGAACGACCGATTTTGTTCAAACTTCACATAAAACATCTACTAAATAGTCTGTACAACCCCTGAAAATTTGATTTGGATCGGTAAGCCCGTTCTAGAGATATAAAGTGACAAAAAAAATTGCCACTTAGTTTTTTATAGCTGATATTCCTATTTTCCTTACTGTGCTAGTATTACAAGTCCTTTATATTTCTATATGTAGAACATTATACTAACAAAAAACACACAAGCAAAAAAAGGGGATAAAAAGCAATAGGGTTTATGCCTTGGTATGCGCCGTCCGGTATACAATACCATACGTGAGTACATTCTAGTCTCTATTTCAAAAACGATTAATTCTACAAAAAAATGCAAGAGACCTTTTTTGTAGACAATTTTACGACAAAAAATTTTTATGAAACCATTATTGACCTCTTAGCAATAGATCGCGAGATATTTGCGAAAAACTGATTTTCGTGACGTTTGGACCCCTATAACTTTTTTAGCCGGCACGATATTAATGTCGATTTTTCACATCATCATTACAATATCGTAATAAAGGTGTATACAAAAATTCAGCTCACTAGAAATTATTCCGCAGATCGTGGATCAAAATTGCTAAAATTACTGGACTATTGGTATCTCTTGTCTAAAATTGTTTCTCTACGAATTACATAGAATCCTGTAATCTCACTGGTAAATTGTGCACCTAATCTAAAATCTAAATACCTACTCGTCTAAGTCATAATGTGTCAATATAGTAAAAATTGTGGTTGTTGCTATTGTTATTAACCAATTATCTCAAGAAATAAATATAGACAAGATGTTTTTATTTGCGTTTTTTCTTTTATCTTGCTTAGGCAAGGCCTGTTTTTACATCATAACAATGAAAGGTGAATCTCCAAAAATATTTTATTTTGATCACATTTCATCATTATCCTCAACAGCAGTTTTAATTGAATGAAATATTATTATTTACAATAATGCTATAATAAGTATCTTACAATCTTAACCTGACTTTGAACACTTTAAAATATATTTTGCGATGTATTTATTATTGTATATGTATTTATTTCAGAATCCATAAATTTTGTTCGGGATAAATCCCGAAAAAAAGATGAGAGATTCGCCCTAAAACATATTTTGCTGTTAATGGTTATGTTATTCCTGGTCCTGGATGGTGATATAAGATTTTTTTACGGTGTCAATAAATCAATACATTGAGAGAACTTGTTACTACATATATTAATTGGTTGAGAATTTATTAATTCAAATGTTCTTTTTAAATTTCATAATTAAAAATAACTTATTTTTTTAAAATTACAAGTAAACCAATATATAAGTTGCAGCCAATTTATTAATCAACGGGTATGTTACGAAAAGTCATTGTTTAAACACGGTAGAACTTAAAAAAAACAAAAAAAAAACTTACGTCATCGGCAGGTTAGTACCAGCGAATGCCGCTCTTACTGCAGTGCCGTCATGCGCGATTGCGCGCAAGTCGCGCGCTTTATGGCGATTCGCGGATTCCCGCCATAAATATTGATTTGTACCAGTGATCATTGAAATTGAAGTTGAGAAGTGAAGTGTGTGTGTGTGTGTGTGTGTGTGTGTGTGTGTGTGTGTGTGTGTGTAAGTCTCCGTCAGGATTTGGGAAAGCAGCCGTGGAATGAAAAGGTTAGTCTCACTTTGGCTTCTTTGACGATTTGTCCGACCTGGGAGAAAGCTTAGCACACATTATTTCTTTATCCTACAGGTACTATACAACTACTTAGTAGTATGAACTTCAAGGGAACATAATTAAAACCAAAATCCTTATGAACTAATAAAATTACCATCATAAGATTACTTCAGCAAATTGATAGTAAAATTCATTTGATGGTAGGTAGTCTTCGAACTCATCAATAAATATCCAAGTTAAGAATAATTTCGGCGGTAAAGTGCAAATAATTTTTCTCAGCAAATGTGTCAGTTAAGTATTCATAAAATGTATTTTTGCCACCTGCTTCGAGAAAGTGTTTCAAAGAGAAACGCAGAACAAACTTAGGTCGTAAACTGGAGAACATTCTCAAGGGGCAGGTGGCAAATCTCGAGACTCTGTAATTAACCTCATTCGTTAACCTCACCCGAAAAATTGGTCTTAAAATGTACCTAATTCCAAAAATACTCTTGTTCCGACTACTTCCAGTGTGGGTTTTCTTAGGGTTAACTTTGAATTTGAAAGCTTTGCGAGCCGACTGCTTACCCAATATTACGAGTGGGTTAATAAATCGTAGACAATTACATAGGTATGTACTGTGTTATATGGTCTGTGCATATCATTACCTAGGTTTATCTGTAGTTCACCAGTAAAACGCCGTTCTAAATTACATTATGGCTTTCCGAAACATTGATTTTGAGATTTCGAGGATTTCCTTACTTCACAATCATACTTCAACCTGTTTGCTACAATCCTGCTTAAATTGTCACGGTTCTTGATTCAATGTCGGCCTTATCTTGGTTTTGATACGAATTACTGGAGTCCGAAAAGCTTACTGCCACGAGTAGTAAAGTCAGCCTCCTTTATTGCGTCTTACTTTCTTCCGTTTTTCCCCAGCAATCTTTATATGGGAGCAGTTGCAAAGCCTTTGAAGTATCCATCTGCTGTAATCGCTTATCAAGCAAGCGGCAGGTACAAGTTGCGTGCCAAAGTGCGTGCCGATCTTTTCGGCATCATGCCTGTAGAACTTTAAGGGTTCGTGGCCTTAATGTTCTGGGTAAGGTTTTGTTAGCTTGTATGCAATGGCGTTCACCAGAATTTCATTCAAAGTATAAGGTACAAGTTGAAGTTTCATCAGATAGGAGAAGACCTTATATCCCGTGAATACCTCCCTGGCTTGTTTATTGATCTCTGGTGTACCCCAAGATGGACCGGGCATTCGGGGAGTAGGTACTTGTAATACTGAATTGTCAAAGAAATCTTGTTAAACACCGCCTATGACGCAGAAAATTCTTATGGCCCGTAACGTCTTAAACAAAAGGTATTCTATGAAAAATAGGATTCAAATCTGTAACAAATTCTTACAGATTTTTTGACTACTAAGCCACTATAATAAACTTTACATTTAAGTTAAAAGGTAAATTATGTCTGCCTTTGTCTATTTTCAAGTCTGAAACAAAAAATGCAGATAATGCTGTAGTTATCCTGAATAATGTGTGACTTTACCTACCTATAAACGGGTCACTATTTTTGTCCAACTCAACGAATTTAGCTAGACAGCAAAGGGTTATATTCGTTCGTTTTATATGCCGCGCATTTTAGTGGCTGTCGAGTTGCAGCCATTATTACCGTTATCCGTCATCCAACATTGTTTTTCATTTAAAAAGTTGTGGGATATTTTATTTTTAACTCTTGGAATGAAATTTGTTTGATTTTATAGTTATTATTTAACTCTAAACTATTACAAGTTTACAAGGGGCGCAGCTTGTACTTATGTGATTTTCCTATCAACGTCAGTTATTACTAGTCTAAGCAACTTGGAATGTAGCATAAATCTTCATTGACCGTTT
Source organism: Nomophila noctuella (assembly GCA_958496325.1). NCBI lineage: Eukaryota > Metazoa > Arthropoda > Insecta > Lepidoptera > Crambidae > Nomophila > Nomophila noctuella. The sequence continues at coordinate 11,097,077 of OY292484.1, forward strand.
CAAGGTGCTTTTTTGAAAACAATTGCGTATCTATCTATTTTGTCTTTTTTTTGGTTTTAAATTCGTAGCCCGTAGGCTAACATTCTTTAAAATAAAGCATCATTAATTAATTACTTGTGTAAGTTTGTCACTTATTAATTATGTGTTTCCTTTAACGAATTCAATGAGAAGTTCGTTCAATACCGAAGAAAAAATACGGAACCCTAATATTTTAAGTTAAGCAATATGTAATTAGGTGTATAACGCGAAACTGCCAAAGTATAAAGTTGAAATAAATCAGTGTTCTAGTGTGTATGTAAACGATTTGACTAGTATGGCGATGACCGTAACATTTATAAGCGCAAGCAGCGTAATTCACTGGTTGTCAAACTTTTATTTTTAATTTTCCACGAAAATCTAATTTTCATTTCATACTAAGAGTTTTGCTGTATGATGATAAATTAAGCACAATCTAATTTAAAGCTGCTAAGTTACAAACTCCGAAGGCTATTAAAGGAGGATGGCTCCAGTTGACACAATAGGCTAGTTGCCTCATATCACCATTTATAAAATCACTTTTAATTCGAATATTATTCCGTACGAGGGTCCAAAATATGTAAACTTCATTAAATAAAAATATGGGATTGCTGCAAAAATTCAACTTAAACCCGATACATTTTTACTTTTTTTTCTCTTGATTGAAAACACCGTCCGCCATGATTGTACGTCACCAATATTGTAAACAACACAAATTCAAACGACAGTTTCGACAGGTTATTCTTGGTCTTTTATTTAAACGCGTTGATTGTTGTTTATTTCACTATTAAAATATTATACACTTCACATTTATTGAAAACAAACCTGCCCAAAATAGATACTTTGATGGTTGCAAAATGTTTTGCTTCAAATTCTGATTCGCAAATTCTCATCACTGGGTACTTTAATCCACAACTTCTTATTGATGTATTCTTACATTCACGCACGATACAATAGTGATAATTCATAAATGTATCATGTAATCTCTACGAAGACATGGTTTTAATTCCGATAAACACTTTTTGGTTATGTCACGCGTATTGTTGACAAGAACAGTGACGCCACGGCACAGACCATCATGGCGGACGGCGTTTCGGTAGTATAGTGAAATTAATAATTTGAAATTCAAAATACAGTTGGATAGGTGCTTCAAAAAATTTTTATATTTTTTTTATGTTGTAATATAATCGTAATGAACCGTTCTATCAAATAATAAAAATAGTGGCAACTAGCCTATTATTGTAACTACACTACACTACCAATAGGCTAGTTGCCACTATTTTTATTATTTGATAGAACGGTCCATTACGATTATGTTACAACATAAAAAAAATATGAAAATTTTTTGAAGCACCTATCCAACTGTATTTTGAATTTTAAATTATTAATTTCACTATACTACCGTAAACGCCGTCCGCCATGATGGTCTGTGCCGTGGCGTCACTGTTCTTGTCAACAATACGCGTGACATAACCAAAAAGTGTTTATCGGAATTAAAACCATGTCTTCGTAGAGATTACATGATACATCTATGAATTATCACTATTGTATCGTGCGTGAATGTAAGAAAACATCAATAAGAAGTTGTGGATTAAATTACCCAGTGATGAGAATTTGCGAATCAGAATTCGAAGCAAAACGTTTGCAACCATCAAAGTATCTATTTTGGGCAGGTTTGTTTTCAATAAATGTGAAGTGTATAATATTTTAATAGTGAAATAAACAACAATCAACGCGTTTAAATAAAAGACCACGAATAGCCTGTCGAAACTGTTGTTTGAATTTGTGTTGTTTACAATATTGGTGACGTAGAATCATGGCGGGCGGTGTTTTCAATCAAGAGAAAAAAAAGTAAAAATTTATCGGGTTTAAGTTGAATTTTTGCAGCAATCCCATATTTATATTTAATGAAGTTTACATATTTTGGACCCTTGTACGGAATAATATTCGAATTAAAAGTGATTTTATAAATGGTGATATGAGGCAACTAGCCTATTGTCGTAGTGTCCTTTGAAGTAGGAAACGTCTTAGCTTTCGAAAATCGGCAAATAGTTTCCTCTAAACGTCTGCACGTGCGTGGGCGAAATCACTAAAAGCAAATCATTCTAGATTTGATAGGTTCCAGATGGCACGAGTATAGTTGAATCGAACTGTGCTGTCTGTTTGAGCTAGGTGTGAATGATAGACGTATACGCCTGAAGTTGAGTTGAGAAAATCACGTGCGTCTTTCGCTTAGGCAAGTTAAGAATATGAAAAACATTATGATATTTCTGCAAATTCTAAAATAGTTCAGTGGGTTTTGGTAGGTATCCTGTTTTGTGGTCGGAAAATTACTTCTCTTCATGTTTTTAAAGACATGTGAAGCGAGCGATTGATCTTTCGTAACATAACTTACTTTACTAACACGGTTTGTCTGTTGAGAATTCAATTCAATCAAGAATATTAAATGGGGACTTGATTTATCGAACATTAAAACGCCCAATAGAACAACCTACAGCGAATGCGTTCATTCGCACGTTAGTTGTCACTAGCAGCATGGTAGTAGTCCTCGGAGTAGGTATGTATCACAATTTATAACTACAGGATTCCATTTATTAAATTATCATGTCTTAAAGTGAAAGGCTAACTTGGGCCGTTTTGCTACTGCAAAACATCAACATTATTAATGATGAAGTAGTCTATGGTTTGCAAGAGTTTTGAGATTAGACATGTTTGAGGATCGCTGGTCTAACTAACTAGTAATATATCTCTTGATCGAAGGTAATAAATAACTGCCTTCGTTTTACGTCGACCTTCCATTTCCTTTCGATTCGTCTGCTTTTACGTTTACGTATCGGCTCGAAGGCACAGTAATTCTGTTCTGCTCTATAGAGCAGAGAAAGTCGGGAGATGTGATTACCATGATTGTTTTGAATAAAAATGTTCATCGAGGATAAAGTTGTATTTCAATATTCGATTACATTTATGGGTTCTCAAAATATTATCTAAAAATCTTACTAACTTTTATAGTTGTTAAATATTTTAAGAATAATTATGATTATTTTGTGATGTAATAAATTACGTGTGAATGTATCAACTTGTATAATTTGTTAAAGGTGAAAGAGTATAATTTCCTCTTGTTAAACGAAGTGGTTTGCTTTGAAAAGTTCATTACCGTCTTGAGTGGGAGAGCTTCTTAATTGTGTTGTGTAGATACCTGTGTACTTGTTAAATTAATTGGGATGACATTTAAATCTAAAAGGACTGTTCTTACTTGAATCTCTGCAAGTTTATCTGGAAGATAAACTTTCAGCTTTGTAATTAGCTATGTCATATTGTAGGTGATTTAGTTAAAAAAAACTTTCTTTCAGTGTTTTAAGTCAGTAATTTTTCCGTAGTTGATTGTAAAAATATCGTAATCGGCTACGGTCTTATAACGGAAAAAATCAGTTCGCGTAGCGCGTGTGCATTATTGCGTGGAGCTTCGTAGCTCGCCGCTACGTGAGACAGATGTGACGTCACGCTTCGCAGCTCGCTCGCTACAAGATTCTGCATCAGCGTCAAGTACACCGCCTTTCTATCGTTTCGGTCGAAGATAAACTCGGAAGATCCCTAAATGAGGTATTAATTCCGGCAACACCCGCTCGGTTTCCGCTTACAAACAATTCAGATCGGCGAGGACTCTTTAAAAGTTTTGAAGTTTGCGATACCGGTGAACTTTTAATTATCAATATTTGTTTCGATGAAGTTGGTAAGTTTGGGGCGGCATCCCCGTCCGTGGGCCGCGGGTGCGGGTCGGAGCGGCGTGGGTCGCGGCCGCGGGCCGGCGCGTGGGCGCGCGCGGTGGGCGTGCTCGGGCGGAGGGCGGGCGAGCACGTGCCGCGCGCTCACGTGGTGCCGCCGCGCGCTGCCTCGCGTCCGTCGTGCCGGCCGTATGAATAATTGTGTACGGAGTGAATGAATCGATGCGGCGGCGGCGCGGGCGGCGGGCGGGGCGGGCGGCCGCTGCGTGGAGGGGTGCGCCGCGGCGCGCCAGTCTCGTGCCGGTAGTCGGTAGTGCAGCCGAGCGACTCCGGGAGCCGTCCCCGCCGCGTCGTCGCTCGATCGTAGTCGTAGTGCGCCCGCCGCCCGGCCCGCCCCGCGCCGCCGGCGCCCGAGCCATGGATACCCAGAGCCAGGACGCGGCCCGCAGCCCCGCCGAGGTGCCCAACGACCCGGGGTACGTGCCGCCGCCTCCGGACCCGCAGCCTCCCGCTCTTTTCCGGCTCTGATCACTCTGTTTATCTTGCAGGAAGATGTTCGTCGGAGGACTCAGCTGGCAGACTAGTCCAGGTACGCTCGTCGATCGCCGGCCGCACTTCGCCTTCGCCGGCGGCGGATGTGCATCCGTTGCACTCGCCGGCGGCGGCTGACCGTCCTCTTAACCGCGGAAGACCGTCTCCGACTGTGACGGAGTTATCCGGTCCGATTTTCAGTGATCAAATGTCTAGTTCGGTACATAAACACCGGTAAAAGTTTGATAGTCAGCTGATTAGTTGCTCGTGTTCGAAAGTTGTCGTAGCGGTGAGATAAATTAGTGGAAATGAGTACATGCGCCTCGAATGCGTGTCGGAGGTGTTTAAGTCGGCAGGAGTGTGTGTAATACGTTGAAATTCAGTTATGTTGTCGAGATGCAACGGCAGTCAGGTGTGCGATGGCGGCCATGCCGGGTGCGCGCGCAGCCTCCGCCGCCGCTCCGACCTCCCCGCCCTACAGGCTTGCGAGCTATTTTCAGCCTTATCGCTATTAATATTCAGTGGTTAATTCGTGCACAGGTTCCCCATACCGGCTTCTGGCCCAAACAGTTATCACAACATAACCTCAATCTTAAGTACGTAGAGCACGGCACCGGCGCGTTTCCTCCCCGTATAACTAAGTAGGGTAAAATAACAATTGGCAATAAGTAACACCTTGTATCTGACACTTGTGAAATTATTTGAAATACACTACAAAATAGCATTTATTGTTTTATTCCAAACCTATTCAGAAAATCCGACAGTTTCTCTTTTCAAAATTACCCGTATCTGAGACGGAGTTAACATTTAATATTTTTTCAAAATTATTCTTTCGTAATTTGTTCTCTAAGTTATTCAAATGAAGTATCAATTTAGTCCGGTGTAATCGCGAGTCGTTTTAATTGTTAATTGTAATGAATAGTGCAACGCGAAAGGTCCGGAGCGCGTGCGCGGGAGATGCGCGGCGCGGTATTGGGCCGTGCGCCCACGCCGTACTTTGATCCTCTCTATCTATGCCAACTTTGTTCTTCTCTGGAGATATCTAGGCCGCTGCATCGGCAATACACTCGAGATATTATCGGATCTGTCGATCGCATCGTTGCAAGGGATACCGGGAAACGTTCTAAATAGACGTACGTTCATCCGCTGATGTTTATCCGACGCGTGGTTAAACTTAACTTAAAACATATTAACTTCGACGTTTCATTTCTGTCCCGATTGAAATATATATAACTCGCGATGAGATGAAATCCAAATGATTTATGTGGAACGGTGGAGAATTTTAATTATTTGTTCATTTCTCAAGGTAGGTAAGAAAAATGCGACGATAATTTAAAAATCTTATTTATATCTCACCGAAGACAATTTTAGAACTCGTCTCAAATATGATGAACGATGTTGTTCTGTTGAACTCTGGCACATTTTAAATCTATTAGACTCTGAAAAATAAATTTCGATTCATTTAATGTTGGTGTGGGGTTATTATCTTAACTTTTATTAATTATTCAGATGTAGGTATTAAGATTCAAACTTAAAATTAAGATATTTACATTTATATAATATTTTTATCCATAACTCAATAAAGGTTAAAGTCATTCCAGATATTTCTAAAATATCGTGTGAAAAAACGAGCATATCTCACGTTCCCCTATTTTCTTAGAAACCTTGAAATCAGGTATGGTTGTCGACCTCATTTTATATATCTACCGCAGGTATTAAAATCGACTTGTCTGCAGTATCATGTTTACTTGGGACCAACAACATTACCACAGTTGTGACGATAAGGAGTTTTTTTGGACTACAGTATCACTGTTATCGTATTGCCTGATAACGAAACACCTAGCTATAATCTCAGCTTTACAAATATCTCAGTCTTCAATAATGTAGCTGTCGCAGGATTGTTATATATGTTAAGTCAATCACAACTTGTTGATAAGATTGCCTAAATCGTGTGCGCCAAAATGCGCACTCTTACTATAAGATATCAAATTGAGAAATCATTTCAAGGCAAACATTTAAAAATCACAATTTGCGCATTACAGAGGATTAAGTTAACATTTGATCAAAATTAAGTCGGTAAGCCTTATATCAAATTGTCGAAAACACTTAAAATTTATTCAAGAAAGGGTATTTTGCTAATTAATCAGAAAACGTAGACAAACTACTTGTTTATCTTTAAAATTAGAGTTTCAATTGATAACGTTTGTTTTGGTTGCAAACATATTTTATCTCGCTTCGAAGTACTACAAATTTACTAGAGTAATGGCTAAATTATGTAACTAATATACGGCGGTTATTTTCTGTCTGGAGATAGGATGATAGGCACGGTTATTTCGGATGTTGATTTGAGATATTTGCCTTTGTAATTTTTTGATGCTCACGTCATGGGAACGGATGTTGCTACTAGAGACGGCTCGACATCTCTTGACACGATCTCTTAACTCTAATGACGTTTTAACAGCAACTAAACTATGTCACTTTGTCCCCAATTTTCGTGAATGCACCACGCGTTCCCAGACTTATTACAATAACCACTACGCACTAACGGGGACAAGGATAAGTTATTCTAGTTTATATTGCTAAAGTAACTCATTATTTCAGTGTTGCGAGCGCAAGTCGTTTTACAGCGAGTAGTTGCGAGACAAAAGGTTGAGCTCCATTATCTGAGTTGGTTCGCGCGCCTGACATATCATTGACACGCTGCTTCAAGAACTACAGGCTACAGGCCGAACTATGTAGATATACAGCAGATAAACAACGCGCAAAACGTGCATTGTCGTCTTTTGTCCGCTTAGAGTTGAACGCGCGTAGACATGCGCACGAGTTCATCCGGATTTAGGTAACATCCATATTGAATTACGTTTCCGTTCCAACGTTACTTTGATGTTTGGATGTTTTCATAATGAGAATGTTATTTTTTTTACAAGGAATTTGGTAATGTGTCAGCTTAAGAAAAAAATATTTAATTTCTACCTATCATTATAATTTTTTTTACAATTTTGGATTAGAGCATTTGGGTATTCATTTGTATTTTATAGGTTGCCTTTCCGAGGCCGATGCGGAAAAAGACAGTAGCTACTGGTTAGCTAAGCGCGATAAACTCACCGCACTCTGTTTGAATGCAGTGCTAAAGGTCGACGACATTATGTAGGCTGTCCTTTACTTTTTTACTCTATACTTGGAGGCCACTCGAAAGCTAGACAGGCTGTCTAGAAAAAACTATTTCCTGCGGTTGTAAAGTACATGGCGGAGGTCAGTGCGCGCTCGTTTGGCCCGAACACAATACAGATGCGAACGGGATCGGCGCCGAACTCGTTACGGTTATTATCAAGACGATTGTTTGCTGGCTGTGCTCGCGCGCACTGCGTCTACGTACACTTTAACCCAGCGATTTTGTTACACGATTTCCTTCGAGTCTTTTATGAGCCGTCCTGTCAGGTCAAACTCGATTGCTTCACACTCCACGGAAAATTTTAATGCCTGTAACTGTTCGCCGGCTTTATTGTTAACGGAACCAGAATCATCCTTAGTTCAAGCACGCGTTTGAGTTGTATTGTTTCGTGTTTAAATATGCAACCTTTTCAACGTAAAGTTGGTCTTTATTATTTGTTAATATTAATAAATACTGTAGTATGAGTGTGTGATGAATGCACTATATTCCTAATTAACTGCAGCCATTACATTTTTTATCGCTACATGTATGTATTATAAAGGTACCTACATTTATAGATCCGAAAACTTTTCCTTTATGAGATGATTTATAGTCGTAAAATATTTGATTCAATTATAGCAAATCCGATTGCAAGTTCTACGGCTAGTCCGCATATTGAAAATTATAGTCGTATATCCCGGGAAGACAAAAGCTCGTGAACCCCTTTCAGACACTGAAAGGGTCACACTCAATTCCTTCTTCGATTGCGAGAAATTCACCTTTGCCTTCATCTATTATTAATCCAGAGATTTTGCATACGCTGAATAATGCAGCAGGCGAGTCTCTGATGCAGAACGAACGGATTGTCCTTATTTAATTTCCACTCTGAGTGAGGTCCGCGCAATGACGCAGCTAACTCACAAACTTGCCGCCAATCAGCTTGTTCAAACTTAATGTTTCGAACAAACGTTATTTCGTACGAATCGGCTTCCGTAATAGGTGCCAATTTGTCTGATGGCGCACTGTGTTTATCGGGAAAGCGTCTCATTACGACCGCTCTGAGCGGTAAACAAGCGACGTCCCGCGCTGGACCAGTATTTATAGGCGGTCAGAAAACGCTATGACGAGTATCGTTCACTCTAAAAACACAAATGTGGAGGAAAAAATAGCAAAAGTTAAGTCGTTAGCGCGACCGCGAACCTTTTTGTGGGAGTGTTGTAATCCGATCTGTCAAAGAATTCCAGTAACGCATGTTAGCTGAAGTATAATTACCGGAAGATGCGCTGGGAGTTCGCAGCTGGATTTGACGGCTCGCCAGATAAACATTCCGCCGCCGGAGCCCGCTGGGGCGCTGAGGACCTGTCCGCTCCCCCTTGCGATTGAGTTTCTCGTAAGCCATATGTACACTACACTCACAAGATAGATGTTCGTTTTGCTTTGTATCCTTGTACCTACATGGATTTTTGCCTCGTTTTGTTTTACTAATGACTATTATTAGGTCTGCCCCTCTCTGTCTATTTAAAAGCTTATTTGAAAAGATGTAAAATCTTACAAGTTTGTTTTCATTTTGTAGACTAAATCGTAAGGTGAAATCGTATTTTCATGGCGTTGAATGACATTAGAAATCTAAGTTTATACTAGGTTTAATTTAAAATGAACTCGACAGCTCATGTAATGAAATACATTTTCGTTTTGCGATATGTATTTCCTTTCAGTCTTATAATGCAACAGTATTATGTTTCTAAATAGAAACGACCGACATACTTGTATTATAATAATAGTCACTACTATGAATCGGTCGAACGAAATAATGTATTCTGGCGGAGTCAGGTCGTTCATTTATTTTAAACCGTTGACATGTTTATAAATCCATAATGATTAACGGTGGCTAATATGACAGTATATTATTAATTTCTTGTCTTAAATAATTATGTACAGTAAAACATTTTTGGAGCTAAAAAAAACTTACAAAACTTATATTTACTGCAGCCATTCTATCCGAAAATAGCATATAAGCTGTGCTGCAAATCGAAATCGACACGAGTAGGTACTTAATTGAAAGCCGCAGGTGCCCATCAAAGCGTGTTCGTTTTGCGCTAAAGGGAAGCTGTATACGTTGCTCCGACTGATCTGACAGGGAAAAGATTTAGCAAGTGGTCAGATAGGAAAGAGTGTGTTGGAGTGAGGAGCCGACCGCATTACCGCAAATCGCGGCATAATCCCCCCTTACAAAGCGCACGGTCGCCCGGCAAACACGAACCGAACTTCCAGCAAGGGAGTGAATACACGTTTCGTTTTGCCAGTTATTTCGGCATAGCCGCAAATAGACAGAATGCGCATGCGAACATTTCTTTACCTTTCATAAATCAAGCCTGAAAAAAATAATAAATCATTAAAAGCGTTTAGCTTTTAGCGAGCAATAAACGATAGAACGCGGTAGTTTTATTTGCTTTTATACACGGAGCATGTGCGATGCGGCGGGCACTTAATTTTTGTTTTAGCCATAAAGCTGTCTTCCGTGTAAACAAATAATAACAACACTCTTCAGCCTAAAGGAATCAATTTCTCGAAATGAAGATATTCCAAATTAAAAAAAATACCCTGAAAATATCAGTGATACAAATCACTGATATTTTCAGGTTTATAATTCTGGCACTACAAATCTACCGTTATTTACTATGCTTTCAATGAAAATCTCGTTGAATGAGTTCGTCTGAGGATATTATATAAAATTATCAAGTTTTAGGGGCGTTTGAGAGATGTTAAATCGCCTGGTGAGCAAGGCTAAAGCACGAAGCTTCTACCGGCGCGGGCGCCACGCTTCACGCGCCATTTCCTTCGCCGCTACTCACCAAGCGACATTTTTTATCCCACTCTCTGGTGTCGTCAAAAGATAAAATGTCACCGAGCGTGAAGAAAAAACAGTCACAGTTGATACCGGTCATGTGTCTCATGGGTTCTTACTGGTAGGCAACTACTATTTTATTGCAGTTCAGTGACTTATGGATGTTGAACGTCGCATACACATTATCTTTGTTGTTATAGAATTAGAATAGCATTACACAATATTTTCATGGTTTACGTCAGTTTGTTTTACGTCAGATATTATTCAAACGGAATTCCTTGGATGTTAATTTGATAAATATCGGAAAATTCTTTAGCCTAATATCTATCACTTATAGCCCATTCATCAGTGTCGCGCGTTTAAATACCTTTCTGAAATTAACTATTTCAAAGTGTATTTTCAGTCGATAGCAGCGACGCTACGTGAGATATTGCGGTAGTGGCGAATAGCGTAAATAAGCGGTATTTCGTCATTTCCAATCTTCCTGAGTACGTTATCTGGAACAGGAGTGCTGTTTGTCTTCTTTGGATATTGCTATGCGACTTGCATAACTCGTGCAATCCGTGCATCTAGACGCACATCTGGGAACGTTCGGCGATGACGACACACGCCACTGCGTTGTTGTCATTACTCATGTGTCGCGCACAAGACTTCATACTGCCGAGTCCATGTCGCCTTTTATGTAATGCCACATTTCGCTTGTCGATGAAATAATATCCAGCCTTATTCCGTTCGGTGATGGTTCAGTTTCGCTTGCATTTCTCCCCGCACTGAGTCCTAATGAGTATGGTGCAAGAGAGCAGCGCATCTTCAAACGACATGCTAATTGACGTCGGCGTGAGGCGGGGGTTTAGGCAGAGAAATTATCCCAGCTTAATTTTTTGTTGAATCACGACCTTCGTCCTTTTTTTGATGTTTAATTTTGTGTACGTCGAAAACAACCTGTAAAATTGTGCCAAGTTCATCCTCGAAAAATTGAGTATGTTTGCCAAGTTGCTTCCTCGTACAGAGCCCGATTTGGCAAGCCTGAATAGTTTGCTGGTAACGCACATTTTAGTGTCACAACCTATTTCCTTCATCAAATTTGTGCGGATATCGATTTGTTCTAAATATTTACTTGTTTTATTACTCGTACGTACGTTAACTTTAAAAGAGATAAGTACGTCTACATTCGACGTATTCTGTCGAAGTGTATCATTTGTAAAAGAATGTATGATTAAACATGCGGGTTCTTTAAATTTTATAGTCTAAGGATGATGACATGTAGGTACGCATGATGAAATTTATTGTTAAGTCAACGAACGTATGTTGTGACGTCTTTTAAACATTAGTTTTGTGATAAGAGATCTGATAGTAACAAAGCAAAACTAAGATTTAATCGTTGATAATTACAACCATTTGATAACAATTGACGCAATCTACGTCATGTAAGTCTTGATCTGGGGCCAAAATAAGGTAGAGTCCACAATGGTACTGTTGTGGTTTACTCAATATTATTTTATCTATAGTCGCACTTTCATTGAATTTAAAAAGGCGTTATCTTTCTGCTCTCCATGGGAGATTATGATTTCTTTTCTCGTATAAACAAGAGGAAACAGCTCTCCTAGATAAAATTGCTTCATTTTATATTTTATCATTTAAATTGTCTCTTCTTCAAAGGAGAGCAACTTGACTGTTGACTATCCGTAATAAATATTTATTTAAGCGGTAGAAAAGATTGTTTAACGTCTTCCCAGTGTACCCTTTGGTATTTGAAAAGGGAAGGAGTTTTTAATACCCCGATTTTTTATATGTATTAAACGTTTCGCTGGAACGTCCTTGACTTTGAAGGAAAATGTATTTTTTTTGGTTGTGCAACAATAAGTCAATATCTATTGTTATTATTTTGTTGTTGCGGGAAATGCTTCACATACCTTATATATAACCTTGTCCTAAATTCAGCCTATACCCTGCCTGTATACCAAATTTCATCAAAATCCGTTCATTAGTTTCAGCGTGATTGACGGACAAATATCCAATTAAACAAACTTTCACATTTACAAATTAGTATGACAGCGAATGGAAATTAAAAATTACAGTAGACAAATAGCACGGAAAATAACACCTACACACAAGTGAAAATTTGATGATCAAGAATTAAATTCTATTAATATTTGTACTGATAATTTAAAATACGATTATCTAAATTTTACCACTGATTATGTTACAGATTGTTGATTTAAAGTAAACAACTACTCGTTTCCGTTAAATTAATTATTATCAATGACAGACTTTATATAATGAGCAACCTGCGTAATCCCGGAGCGATTATAAATTGGTCTAATTCGAAATATAAAAATGCTCATGTCTGTCTATACCACGTAGCCTATCCCCGGGTCTATCTGAGACATCATGCTACAAAAACTTGTCGAAATTGGTACAGAGTTCATAAAATACATGGCTGGTGCCAAAATTTTGCTCCATAAACCGGCTGAACGATATAAGTTTTTGGATTAAAACGAGGCAAAAAATCTTTTTTAAATGCAAATATTCAGAAAATAAACGTATTGCCACATATTTTTAATAAAAATGAATACCAGCTTCGGCACAGACGCCAGTGACGCAGTACATATACACAAGTAAAGTAATAGTTCAGTATGTAAATACGAAACGCAAAGCGCGATTTTATTGACTTCTCCACTCACTTATAGAGATGTGAGGGATAAGCAGAAAGATTATGAGTTGGCGCCGAGAGACATGTTCTTTCAGCGGCCTCTAACCTCGCAATATCTTTTAGTACCATGCAGTAAAACTAGCCAAAAATAAAGATCGAGCTCACATTCACTGGAGCCCTTATTGAAGATTATTGCTATCTATGTTTCATTTGTACTGCCATTTTAAAAATAATACGATTCCTTTGAGATGGACACATCTGGTTGCCCGGTCCGTATTTTATTTATGAATCTAATACTTGGAGCGTCTGACCTTGACTATAATATAGGTTAGCTGATATCGACTGCTACCGCTCTTATCTCAAAGATTCTATAATGTCAGTGATTTATTACAAGTTGGTTATTTCAACTTGTTTGTAATGTGATGTTGCAGGGTTTGTGTTCCACTAGTCGGTAATGTCGCATAACATTTAATTATGTTGTTATTGAGATAGATGCGGGTGATTCGGCCGGCATACCGCGGGCTCCTCTTACTGGTCGACGTCCGAACACGCAATGACATGGATAAAGTTGCACAATTCATTATTACTTGTTTTAATGATGATGTGTTTGTGTCATCTTGCTTTGATCCTATTTATGGTTGGTCTGTGTGTCGACTGATTTCGTGTAATGAGAAGTCATCTGTTGCACGAGGCAGAAAATGTCGATTTCGTTAGGGTACTATAATTTACTTGTTCATCTATTGACATGGACATGTATGAAACCGTAGACGTAGTAGAATATTGATTTTTTTCTTCAGTAAGCATATACAAAACAGATTTTGGACTTTAATCTTGCAGGGCAAAGACCTTATTGAAATCACGTTATCGTTAAAACGAAATACGCATGTTTATTCGCTGTATCATAATCTATTAAACTAGAAAAATGTTGGAGTATAGCTATAGAATGATGCATTATTATTTCTATTGTCAAGTTAGCACGGACATTATATGCCTAAACCTAAAAAAGTTTTTCAAGTCTTACCTTCTTAGAGCGTAGAATGAAATTTAAAAACTAGGAATACCTTTAGTTAAATTAGGTACTAAGAACTCATAAATGTCATAAAAAGTAAATTCTATTTCAAATCTTACGTTAGGCGCAAAGGATGAGATTCGTTCCAAAATATCTGTGCGTTTATTGCATGAAAAATCATTAATCATAATAATTACATTTCGAAGTTAGATGCAATTTGCATGTAATCGCTTCGCGCAGTTAATGAAAATCTGAGTTATTTTAACATCAGTAATTACTTACCACTGAGAAACAGAGAACATTATAGTTAATGTTATTAAATTCTGCTTTAATGATCTTTCGATCTTCGCAGTTGGAATGAGCGCAGTTGTGACCTAAATGATATTACATTATGGTATTTTGTTGACTATTTACACTATACAATACATATAGTTTGTTTTAAATCAGCGTAGTCTTCTATCACTTATCTGATTTGAGTTACTTATAGTTTTACCGTTTTACATAAAAAAAACTTAAGAATAGAATTTAACAATAACTAAAATATCAGCGGAGCACTACGACCGGCAACGTGACAACCACGTGGAGACTGCGTGGACACAGTTAATGAATTTAGATGATGTTAAGGAGTCAAGGAAAACATTTCTCCGAACTTCCAAATTTTGACGTCTTATGTCAACGCAATAAGGTTTATAGTCGTACCGTAAAAACGTATTTATTCATTTCACACGTGTCTGACATTACACTCATTCCATGTTTTGTGTAAACGTATTCGAGATTTCTTTCACAAGTTTTGATAAGTGTCTGATGTCTTGTATCTTCATTTGTTTGCTGTGATGGTACTTGTGTTCTTTGTGCTAGTTGTGGTTTTGTTATTCCACATTATCTGGCTTAAATAGTGTACGGGAACGGAATGATGTAACTTTTGCTAACAATGTGGTGTACAACAACTTTTATCGCTCGGTCATGACGAAGTTAAGTGTTTTGTGATTGTCTTCGTTCGTGCAAGGATTGATGATGAAGTTATATACTTAACATAGGTATATACGTATCAGCCTTGAATTTTATACATGTCATAAATCGAAAATTTGGTTTGAATGTTAACATGTGGTAAAGTTAGGCGAATGTTGTGGTAATTTATATTGATTAAGAAGTAATCAGTTTAATTGAAGAAGGTATAAATTCACTTTTGTCGAAATAGAAGACAAATCTTGATATTTTGTTTATATTAAACAAAAAACTAAAAAATAAACAAATGTAGTTAAAAAAAATGCTCGTTGTTCTTTAAATCACACAGAATGCTCACTCTCAGCCGGTAAAGATTTAGAAACCCACCGAGCTTCAGCCTTTCATCTACGAGTAGAGTAGGCAATCCTGGTACAGTTTGCGTCGAGTCGCGGCCACAATTAATAGCGTCTGCCCAGACTTCGAGGGCTAATGGATGCGCCCTAGACGTCGTCACGCCCCCTGGCTACCCTCCTTCGCCATAAAATTACACTAGCATCACTTTCAGAATACATCTACGCAGTAAACTCGACATTCAGATGATATGTTACACGAGGGTTCACTATTCTTATAGTGTGCGCAGTTATTCATAATGTAATTGTTGACTAAGCCGCAGTTTTAGAAAGATGAAGATATTTTTCGAATGTAATTTGTTTTCATAAGAATTAAAGTATTTAGATTGATATTGATTTTGCATTTAATTATTATGACATACGCCTCATCGTCTATTTCAATATGAAGTTTGAGAGCAAAAAAAATGAAGACAACGTTCTAAAAAGATTGGATGATTCTACATGATGGTGTGATGATTGCATGATTTGTCATCGTCACGTTAGTCACGGAATAAAAACGTACAGTTTTTAAAAATATCTGAACATTTTTTACATTAAAGTACCTACTAAACTCCAAATTGTAATAGCAATAAAACCGTCGCTACGAATACCTAACCTAATCGAAACATGATGAATGAGACTAACCGTACAAAATAATCTCAACAATTCAAAGATATGTAAGTTTTTTTTAAATAATGACACACCTACATTTAAGACTTGGATGAAAATGGGACCTCGTGTATACTACGCAGCCGATAAGATACCTATGTGAAATAACAAAAACTGGAATTTCAAAGAATCTCTCGAGTGCACGAAAGATAAAGCTGTAAGCTTTTCCATACCAAACTCGACTGCTGGACATTTTCTATCGTAAATCCCTTCGGAAATCTCTATTGGAAAAACAGGAAAGTTTAACCAACACTCAATCTAACCTCGATTCAAACGCTCTAGTTCGTCTCTGAAACAAAGCGTCTGCTCTCTCGTTTTCCTATTTTCATTGTCGTCTTAAGAGGCAATAGCGGTCCCGTAATATTTGATGAAAAACGACTAAGAATGTACTCAGTATTACAGTTTTATGCAATGGCTTCATGATTTGAGTGAAAGTGCTTGGATGGAGGCCAAGACACATCCCGATGTCACGATAAGACGCGATTGCAGAGTAATAAACGAGTTTACTCACTCCGCGTTTGACGTGATTTAACATTAATTTTGTAAAACTATTAGAGTCTGTTTGTTTTGGGTTAATTTCGGTACTCTATATGCGCTGTTTTAACTGCATTTAGGTGAACACCTTTTAAAATTGAACTTATCTTTTCTACTACGAAAAACATTTTAAATTCAGTGCAGTTTTAAAGCTGCTTAGATGTAGTAGAGCGATTTTTTGTTAACTGGCTATGCTTTAAATATGTAACACGTTTTATCTTGCTTTATCGTGTAGGTAGCATGTTTGAGGTATTTTTCATGCTACCTGAGAAGCTTAGTTATAACAGATAGTTCGAAAATTTTCAAATATGGACCTTGCAGAAACTTCAAAGAGAAGTCCTTTACCTTACTGTTATGTTAAGTATCCTTCAATATAACTCTCCCAGACCATGACGCTCAGTTGTAGACACTCAAGTATAAGCGTTGCACTAACCAGTTATTTACTTACAAGGAAGTGCAAATATTAGGCTCTTACACGTTCGTGACATCTGCGACTAGTTTTCTATGCAGTCATTATTCCAAGCACTTTATGTGCCTTGGTGCAACGAAGGTTGACTATCGACATTTTAATGGTGTACAAATTATACACGTCTCTTTGAATAAGCGGTATTTTATTACGTTTGAATTCAAATAATAGAGTGGCCTACAAATGACTTAATGGGATATTTTGCTTAATATGAAGGACTAGCCTACTTTGTAACCTGCTCTACGACAAAGATGTGGTGGGACTGCTTAAATATTTATGCACCACGCTTGTCAAAATTGGATTTCCCTGTTTGTGTTTGTTATAGAGTAGAATGACAAAAAAAATGCAAGGAACCAAAGATGCAATTTGAAATTCAAAATGCCATGCGTACGCAATGCTATTTGAAATAAAAAGTGTAGATAGAGTACGAGTATGGCGCAGTTGTTAGCGCACTCGGCCTGCGGTTGCTAAAGTTAAGCAATGTTCGCAGATGCCAGTCATCGGATGGGTGACCGAAAAATTTCATCTCGAGCTCCTCCGTGCTTCGGAAGGCACGTTAAGCCGTTGGTCCTGCGCCTGATCTCTCTACGGTCGTGTCAGATTGCTGTCCCACCGAATTATGAGAGTGAAGGAATAGGGAGTGCACCTGTGCTTGCGCACTCACTTGTGCACTATAATATATCCTGCGTACCTGGCTGATCGTAAGATCGGCCGCCATGGCCGAATACGGCCGGAGGGTATTATTATTATTATAATTAGAAAAAATTGAAAACGTTTATAACCTTCGAGTAGTTGATTAAAGTAAAAAAAAATCGTGGGAGAATATTGTTATCCGTCCGAGAATATAAAAAATATACACTATTGTTTGTCAGTTGGGTATAATCTACAACAAATATTGCGCAGCCCTCATAGGTGAGAATTGGGGTTTATTTGCCGAGCCTAATCCTTGATCCTTGGATCAATGACAGCCAGGTGACGCGTTGCTTGTGGCTCAATTAGCATTACTAATTAGTGTCACCTGAATAATAGATTGCGGTTGTAACATATCCCATGCCAAACTGCTTCCAGACAATAGCCCTGCTGCAAACTCTGCGTCGTCAAATTCTAACTGCCTTGTTGATTTTGATGGCTATATACGAGTGATAAGTATTTAGCAGTTCATTATAAACGTGACAATTTGATGGCACATTCCATCTCCTGTTGGAACTTTAGCCTTTTATAATGCCTGCATAACTAAACAAACGACATTGGTTGGTCAATTATATCAAGACACTGGGCTACGAAAGTCATTAGATATAACATCCAGATTTAAATTCAAATAACGTTTCTACGGCTATTCGCTCGAATTGGGAGTGTTTCAGTTACATTAATTGTTATACAGTAGATATAAGATCGTAATTAATTCGAAGTGGCGTTGTAAATCACTGGATTACTAGCAAACGTTCTTAGTGCCAGGGCGTTTGCGACAGGAATACCCAATAGCAAATCACTGTCAGCGACTGTACCTATTAAATTTTGATTTGTGTGGCATAATATTAATCATTGGATGGTAGGGATGCTTCGAAAGGGAAGAAATTGTTGGATAAGGTATTTTGGAAAATATTTCGCAAAATCTCAATTCTCTTGGTCAGTAACCACAACCAATAGGTCCTCCTACACTGTATACCTCCTCCAGTGATGATGCCACTATAATTTTTATTTCAAGTATCCTGGCTCTCATGCTATTACTTCTGGAATGTAGCCAAATAATTATTATGGCAGTAGATTTCTTATGTGGGGTGATGGTTATTTAGGCAGACTGTAAAAAACTGTACCAAGAGCCAGACCCCAGATATGACTTCATTTTAATGACGGACCTTTGCCCTGTTTGAGGGAAGGAAATTATTTTACAATAGTTTGTATGGTTCGATCTTTATTTGTAACTAGCGGCCGCCCGCGACTCCGTCCGCGTGGATTTCTTTTTTTTCGAAATAAAAAGTAGCCTATGTTCTGTCTCAGGGTCTAAAGATTGTCTGTACCAAATTTCATCAAAATCGGTTGCGAGGTTTAAGCGGGAAAGCGTAACAGACAGACAGACAGACAGACAGACAGAGTTACTTTCGCATTTATAATATTAAGTTGGGATGTTTAGAAAATTATAACCTACTATTCACTCTCTGTTTTGCCCTAAGGTTGACTGGTAGAGAATGCCATGAGGCATTAAGTCCGCCTTTTGTACAAAATCTATTTCGTGCAATAAAGTTTAAATAAAAAAAATTATATATTTTCTCCTCTTTACTCGTTTGAGCAAAGATATCTTTGGACTAATTTTTCAATCGCCATTAATGTATTTTTCTTTTATTCATACTGCGAATTTGATTTGATAGTACCCCTTGTAGCTCCAGTAAGCTGTTGACAACCAAAACAATAATTCTTATGTTGAACATAAACATAAATGTTTATTCGCAGTTATGTAATGGGTTTGTGGTACCTTTGTCGCTGAAGTGGGTTAATTAAACGCGTTTTCCGTAAGACGTTACGTTTCCTGCAATCCGAACATTGGTTTACCTACATATCGCACGTACCAAGACCGTCAGACTTCCATCTATGCACACAGCTCGCACCGCGGAACCGAGCAAACATTTCGCTCTTATGCCAAGGTAAGAAGGTTCAAAGTTTGGTCGTTTTGCTTGAAAGCACTAAAGCGACTTCATCAACATTTATCAATCGACACATGCAGGCCCGCCGCCCGCGGCTGCTAATCTAGATAATTAACAACCGCTGTTCAAATGAGCGCAAACCCACGTGATAAACATGACATTTATGACGTATTTCTGAAATGGTGAGACTTGAAATAGGTTTTAAGAAAAGTCGATTTGTTTATGGACAAATTGTTATTCAACTTTCAATTAGGTTTCTTCATCGAATTGAAAATGGCATTTCAATAATTTTCATTAATCATCAAATGTCTATTTATACTCGGATGTTACGGAAAACGATTCTAGAATTAATAGTCTTATCTTTTAACGGTTTATAAAACTGTAGTATTACTTCACTCAATACCGAGATTATGATTTAAACTTACGTTGTATCGATAAAATACAAGTTCTGGGTATCTATGGAAGTTCTTACGTACTCGTCAATATTAAAACTGCAATGTGTTTGCAACATTCTCCATAAAAACACCCAACTATGCCTGTGCATTCGTCATAACTTTTTTTGAATATACTATTTTTAATCATCTGCAGCTATTTCTGCTTCTCATTATGTCTAATTAAATGAACATTAAATCAAATTCGCCCTCAACTGTGAAGTGATCTGATTTAGGAACGAAATGTTTGACTGTTCGTTTTGCCGTATTCTACCCATTTGTCAACTGTATTTGAGATTTATTGTGCATGCTAAGATCTTAAAAACTATAAGGTATTTCGACAAAGTCACGAATACCTTATTATATGAGTTATTTTACAATACCTACTACATTATTATAGGGGTACTAATATCGTTAAGGAAGATGATAGATGGATAGATGATATTGGTTTTCGGACACAGGCATACATTTAAAGAAGAAAGCATATTAAGATATTTATAATTCTGGGGCAAAACGCATTTTGCAAAGTACTAAATACTGTGCGGAAAGATTTCTCACGGCTTGTAAAGTTACGAGGTTATTTGCTGCAAAACGCCACATAAATATAAAAATTGTGGTTATCTCATTCTATTTCCTCATTGCACTGTCGGAGGAATTTGTGTTTGTATGAGAATTATGTCTCTGTGGTCAAGAAATGTAATATTGCGCTTACTCCTTGAACAAACTATTTTTATAGCTTTACATCTTTTTATCCTTCTTGATAATCTGAAATTGGAACGATGTCACTTTTACCTACGTCGCTGAAATCAAGCGTCTCAATCAAATCTTAACTTTAATACTATGGCATAAGAGTCAAGATGTATACATTTTATTAAAGGCGACTTTACTGCACTTGATTTAAGTGGGGCTACCTGAAACCTAAATCCTTAAAAATCGGCAGCTTATCTGATGTAGTAGGAGGTCAATGTTGGTAGTGATTTATAATCAGGTTAACTCGTTTCCCTATCTCATTAATTACGATCAATATAAGAAACAATCTTAATTTTTTTGTCTCCAATATTGATTTTTAAACAATATGCATTTCAAAAGAAAACTATTTTTCTGCAGATCACACGAAATCATTATTTAATGTAATTGGGAATTAGGGTTTATTAAAATGGTTCTAAATTTCGCACAGAAAATTTATTATACAGTTAGAGCGTTGCACCGATTTAGAATAAATAAATGTCCAACCTTTATTTGACAACTGCAATAAAACACAGGTACCTATAGATATAAGCGTATTCGTGTGTGCATTTTATGATAAAGTTTTTCCCTGGAGAATGTGTTCCAATATAAATTCTGCGCTCTTTATAATTGCAATGCAACTCAAACCTATTTTCATGATGGAAATAGTTTTTGATTTCATATCTGGTATTTAGAATGTTTTTAGATTTTTTCGAATACAGCATACTGCATTCTGTAAGGCTTCTGACGAGTGCCCTTAACTAAAAAAAATAATCTACAATATAGTATTAAACCGTTAGAAAATTAGTAGGTAGCCTATTCATCTCATCGCATTCTAAAGAATTTACTTTTCGATTATGATAAATTGAAAATAGATAAATAATAAATAATGAACCGAAGAGAAACTTAAGTAAGTACGTAAACGAAGCAATAAAGTTTACCTTGAACAAAATGAAACGTATATTACTCGAAACTCCCCGACAGATATTGATGAACTTCTGTTTGTAGGGTATAATTACGCGCTTCCATTTGGCATATGTCTTAATCGTGGCAGCTCTTGGACATAAATGTCAACTGACTGCACTTTCGATAATTAATACATTTTTGGTATGTTCGACAGTAACTTTGGAGTAAGTTGAGAAGTTGATTGCAGCAGTGTTCTGGGCCTCATGGTAGCCAGCCTTGGGCTCAGTGTGGACTCAGCAGACAACCTAACCCCCTCTCCCTGTATTTTGTTTGTTATTTGAATAAGAAGATTATTTGACATCTTACAGATCAGAGTCAGGGCGGGGTTGTGGCTGCGCCCATAGGTTTGGGTAATAAATAAAAGTATTTCAATATGTCGTTTCTCTTTCTTGCTTCACGCAAAGAATATTCTGAGCCTAGATAGCTCAAGGACGAAGATATTAAAGTGTCATCAATATTGTCCGTACACATTGTGTGTGTAAATCAGGATAACTTGTGCAAAGCAGTAAACTTAACAAAGTTGTAAGTGATGTAGATAGACGAATGGAATGAATGAAAACTTAGTGATACTATCACTAAGCAACAATCATAAGCAATGCAAAGGTTAAATTGCGTCATTATAAACGTAGAGCGAACATATTGTCGCACTTCAGTTGTGTAGGTCGTGAAGAAAATGATCGTCTATGCATGATTGATTCAACGTGATTATTCGTGGTATGCGTCCGGAATGACATGTTGCGTAGCGGGGTGCGATTTACACACACCGATTGAGGATTGTTACTAATTTTCCAATCATTTAGTTATATAAAATTCTGTTGTTTGATATATGTATAATGACATGGGTATCGTAAGAGGTCCCTTTTGGATATTCCAGTCCATCAGGACAGATGCGTTCTTTCGTCTTCGTTCTATGTATCATTCATTAACACACAGTGGTCAGGTGGGTTTGTAACCCACATGCCAGTTTTGGTAACTTTGGGTCTTCCACTACATGACCGATGTTTATGTTCAACAGTAAACTGCAACCGGCTGATATTGATGATCCGTTGCTCCTTCTCGATAGATTGTTTTCTAAGATCTGTGGTAACCTGCTCATTCAGATACTTTCTGACTCTAGTTCAGTCAGATCTGAATGTGTAACCATGATCCAATCTGTCTGGTTCCCCTCTCAGCGTTACGAACGTCTGATTGCATTGGTTATTACTATGAAGCGACTTCATAGTAATAACCAGACTCGCCAAATCCTGGATCATGGTCAAAGCGGACCCCGCACAGAAACAGGATAAACGCTAGGAGGATGATTTCTTAAGCTTTTATCGATGGGTGTAAAGCCCACTCTACGATTGCGCACGCGACCTTTGCGCCGGCCAGAGCTGCGCTGATAGCCCGATGCACCGCATAGAGATAGCGCCAGCCAGCTCTAGGCTAGACCCTCGCTAGTTTCACAACGTGGCCTTGTGTTCCCGACACATTTCTTGTAACATGAGTTCAGCAAAAAAGGAAGATCAAGATACTCTGTTAAAAGATTGATCTAATCTATGAGTTTAGTGCATCTCTGTATAAAAAACTGTTTATTTCTTGCTTAAGCTTTGATCGATGGGTGTAAAGCCGACTATACGATTGCGTACGCGACCTTTGCGCCGGCCAGAGCTGCGTTGATAGCCCGATGCACCGCGTAGAGATAGCGCCAGCCAGCTCTAGGCTAGACCCTCGCTAGTTTCACAACGTGGCCTTGTGTTCCCGACACATTTCTTGTATCATGAGGTGAGCAAAACAGGAAGATCAAGATACTCTGTTAAAAGATTGATCAAATCTATGAGTTTCTTAGTGCATCTCTGTATAAAACACATTTTATTTCTTGCGTACGCGACCTTTGCGCCGGCCAGAGCTCCGTTGATAGCCCGATGCACCGCGTAGAGATAGCGCCAGCCAGCTCTAGGCTAGACCCTCGCTAGTTTCACAACGTGGCCTTGTGTTCCCGACACATTTCTTGTATTATGAGGTCAGCCGATATGGGAGTTTATGATGGGCCATTATAAGATTGATGTGGAATCTGTGAGGGATTGTGTTTTTTTTTCTCAGTAGACTTAATACCGTTTTATGAAGCACTTGAAAACTTAACTTACCGAATACCGAATAGTTAACAATTCAACTAACATGTTTTGAAAAAAAAAACTATCATTGTATCATGTAGTTATTATAATATGCTCAATATCAAATACAACGAAAAAATGTCACATAAGAAATACGAGTGAAACCATAACGATAAAACCAGTGCCAGATATCTTTAAGAGAATGCTGCTAATGTAAAATCATGCATAATTATATTTTGAGATAAACATAGCACAGGTAAACCTTTTTTAAGAGATTTAACGCGATAATATCATATCAGCTAGCACCATCTCCTCAACATTGAAGAGATGGCGTTGACTGATAACGCTTTTTCCTCAATGTTGTAGAAAAATCTACGAACACTCGAAAGAAATCCCTTTGCACATTTTATATACTGTTTCTTGTTTGTAAATTATCTTTTTTTAATCTATACATACTAATCATAGTAATTAAGCTGAAGGTTTTGTTTGTTTTAACGCGCTAATCTCAGGATCATCAGCTGTATCGAATTCAGAAAAATATTTATTTTTAACAACGCTTCAACGATCCAACGCTTGTTGAATAGTCTATTTGACGAGGAAGGCTTTAAGATATAGAATAACAATATATGTGCGGAAACCGAATAAAGAGGGACAAAGTCGTGGGCCGCTAGTAAAATTTTAATTTATAAATAATAAACCGTGGAAAAACAAATTAAATATCTAAACTAACTCCACCATTGTCAGCCGAGTCGTTGACCGAGTTTTGAAACTCAACATTCGTCATTTGTCCCCACAATGCAGTGATGCAGTGAGCATTTGCATTACAGAGGCGCACAGACAAGTTGCTTTGTGTTAGAGTCATCTTTCTGTTTTGCATATTGTGTATACGAGTAAATGTTAACTTTACTACATATTTTCATGAGATTAAAATCTGATGTGTGAAAGCTACCGGATTGAAGAGATGAGTACTGTAATATTTTTTCGATATGGTGTAACGTAGCACTTTCGTAATTACTAATTAAAATATTAAGCTGAAGAGTTTGTTTGTTTGTTTGTTTGAACGCGCTAATTTCAGGAACCACCAATTGCTGCTGAAAAGAAAATTAAATGTGTCGAATAGTTCATTTGTCGAATATTGCTAAACAACCATGATGGTTACGGCTGTCTAGGAGTCAGTTCACAACTAAGTTAATCTAGCAATATATGTAGTACAACTGTTTATACGTCCTGAAAGCAATCAGTGCACACAATTGTTTACACTACGCGGGTATCGAACTCGTCATCTCTCATCTCACTCCAGATCAAAGCAAGAAGGATGACACAAATCCCATCGACTCAGTTAAAATGGAACATAACAACTGTGTTTAAGAAACGTTTCGTAAATTCTGTCTGACTTGTTTCCGACTTGATCGAATCCAGCTTCAATCTGATTTCTGAATATTGTAGGAAAGAATCGAGCGAGCGGTGGTATGGTCTCGTCTGTAATACTTGATTCGTTATGTGAAAGAAGGTCTTCTAACTTGGAAGTTTGACATCTCAGAGACTAGAGGAAAGGGTCTAAGTAAGAGGTAGAGTTGCAGTGTCACATTTTTATTGTTACTCATATTCTTACAATATGATCATTCACCAAACATTAAGTAGGTCTTATCTACTAATAAAATTACAAACCGACAACCCTCCCAAAGTCTAAAAAAATACTGGTAAAATCAATAACTAAATGTTTTATTATTAAACATTAGCTTTAAATGAATCCAGCTTTCAACTCAGGAATAATAACTGAAGCAATACACTAATGTATGTATATCTAAAATCAGAAATAAAACAGGTAACTTCTCGCATTCTGAGATTTCTAAAGGACTAAGCCTATCCTAGTTTTTTGAGCGTTTAGATTTAGTCGAAATAACCTATATAGACTGCGGCTCACAAAAGCCAATATCCAATCGGTGACCGATTTGAATCGGTTTGCGTTCCACCTAATGGTTTTCCACGAAAGATATTACATTCAACTATTAAACTTGTACAGTTACTGAGTATAAATCCGATAATTACGGTTGCTGTTTATTACAAAATACTTAAGGAATCGATACTTGTTCCCTGCTAAAGATTACTCTACCCGGGTGCGAAGGTAACCGCAGGAGTTTAGTGGGCAGTGGAACGAACACCTTTAGTTCCTAGCTATAAACACTATGGCGGCTAAATGCGTTCTCCTGCGATACTAAAATGATGGTGTTATAAATATGTTCAAAGTAAAGGCACATTCTTAAGATCAGGTGAAATGCATTTTCGTCGGCATCTACATATAACTACCTGCCAAAAGAGTTCTGCTAATCTGTTTAAAGAAAGTTTATTATATCCATGTTAAAATGTGAAGACTTATTGTTGCTTTTTAGATAGACATTATGCTCTTGCAGTCATAGGCCCTATGTTTATGCGCGAAGGTTCAAATTTGAATGTACTTGTCTACTATTGTAAGAATTGAGATTCATCACGTATTTCAGAAGGATGAAAGTCAACATCAAACATTTGTCCTTTAGAAATTAATTATTCGAGCGCGAAGCAATATTTATGTCTTCACTTAACATAGTTTAGTCGCGTATGTATGTCAAGTATTTTATTTAAGATTTATCCAGATGTTCAGTTGCAAATATTTAGGTAACAACTCAACGTCTAAACCTTCACTTCTATTAGCTAACACTAAGCGCAAACTGCTCTGCCATTTGAAATGAATTTATATTAAGCCAGATTAAAATCTATTTTAGAATGATCGACTGCTCGCTCCTGTATGTCCATACTAATGATTTCGCGAAAGTTATTGCCTATTCTGTACTAGGTAGAAATAGCACCGACTAACGGCTTCATTGTTTTAATGTTTTTTCTGATCTGTTTAGTTCGTTGGCTTGGCACTTGGATGCGGACGCACACAGGAATAAACAAAACAAAAAGTCAAGTCCATTCACTCGGCGTTGACATTTTCTGCGTGTCTGTTTGGTGCCAGTCTATGTAGTTTCATGGGATTCGCTCGAACTGTGGATCCACAAGGCGGGACGAGATTGATGTTTCCCGAGGAAACAAAAGACAATCGAGATGCGAGCACGCGAAAATTAGGTTAATGAAATCTGAACAGGAAACGTAAAAGTTTTTATTCCCATCAGATTTTCAAATGTACTTTGATTTGTTTTGGGCTGTTTGTTTTGTTTATTATATTCATTATTTCATTCAGACTCTTAACAATTTAATTCCACTTGGCTTTTGATTATTCATTTTAAGTTATTTATAAATTCAGCTGTCTAATCTTGATTCATGCAATTCATACATGCTTGAACTCAACAATTCGAAACACTCCTAGAATTTACACGGAATTGTTAAAAAGTTACAAGCTCGCACCTACGCATCGGATCCGCCAATACCTAAAATCTTGTTAACACACATATTCTGTACATTGTAATAAATTGCGCGATTTTATTCACATTCATTTATAACATTTGCGTTGCAATAATACAGTATATTATTTAAGGCGGCTTACGAACAGAAATAGTAGTTGCTGTATTATCTTTTATATCTGAAACAAGCGGCCCGTCCCGACTTCTAACGTGTAGATTTTTTTTACTTGTCCTAAATATAGCCTTTGTTACTCACTGATAATGTAGCTTTCTAATGGGAAAATATTTTTTGAAATTAGTCTTTGAGTTTACTCGTTACATACAAAAATACAAATCCTTCCTCTTTATAATATTATTTAATTTAGCTATGTTATTCATTTTATATATGAGCTCGTGGTTTAAGCTTTGTGCCAGAATCCTACGGTCAGCTTTCATTCAATATTCTAGTGGCTTAACCCGTCATCTGTAGAACATAAGTTGCCAGACAGTTTGTACAGTTTATGTCACGCAATGGTATCGCGTTAGTCCTGAGAATAGTAACTAACTCTTTATTTCATTTGAAGCAATATTATTGGAAGTATAAATGGCGACTGCATGACTATGTTTTAAGACATGCTCACCTAGAAATAGATCCGGATATAAAATATTTCTACTTAGAGTAGTATAAAGAGGCATATGATAACTCTCATCCCATCAATAGAATTAGTTATTTTCGTGAAACTTAATAAAGTATCATGATTATTGGCTGTTTGTTAATGTACATAGTTTATTGCACTTACATAATGTATCCTAGAAAATCATTACTTTTAACGATACATACTCGTACATAGACTATTTGTGGCGGTAGTACAATTATTCTATTATTTCACTAAGGAACTTATAAAGTTATAAAACGCCCCATCGTTCAAAAGTCGTTATCAACTAAGTTCTAGTTTATTGAACAGGAGCTGTCGACATTAATTTCCTATTCCCTGTTAAAATAGGACTGAAATGCGAAAGCTTTTTGAACAGAAATCGTATTTTGCTTTATTGTACATTTATAATTAAAGTGCGATGAGAGTCGAAGAGACAAAAATAGCACTTTGTGAGACACAGTAAATCTCGCGTACGGTACGACGAAACTTGCACCGTAAATCATCGCGCCACGGTTTTAATGGTACATTGAATTTTATTGCACACCCGTACTAATAAAATTATGTCATAAACAGTAATTAACAACAAATGCTCGATCATTAGTGTGTTTAAACATTGTTCTGTTGCCGTTTGTTTGGAACGGCCTTGGTGGTTAAGTTGGAGTGAAATGGGTTGTAGGGTTCGGTTCACATAGGCCGATCTATAGTATGAAATCCTCAGATTAACTGCTAAAAAGAACAATAAAGTGATATTAAAGCAAATTTAAATTTGTAAGCAAATTAAAAGTAAAGTTGATTAGCGTTTCTTAGTGAAAAAATCCACATGACACGAACACTTATAAAATGTATCATTTTGATCTTATCATACCTTCGTCCTTCATGTATTGAGTCAGTCACCAATTTCAACAAATATTTTTTCAACGCTAAGTTATTACTGAGTAACGTAACTATATTTAATACTAAAAAAATATTTTGATTTTACTTTTTCTCTACCAAGTGCACCCGTGCAAAGCCGAGGCGGGTCGCTAGATCATCATCATCATCATCACCTTCATTAATTTCCTTTGGATTTCAACAAAACATTTGTGACTTCACATTGCGACATCACTCCAAATAACGTCTTAAACACGTCGTGATTAGCTCCAGCTCTAATATGTCACATAATTTCCTTGACCCAAGTGCATAATTTACACGAATATTCCCAATTAACTACAAAGTAATCCCTCACTTATACAATATACATATGTACAAGTTATACATCACCTTGATTTCTTTATCTGTGCCTATTATATTGCTTATATTGCTCGTTTCCTACGTTTTTCTTGTCTCGCGTCGCTGCCGACGACTCATCAACTGTCGCAACGGGATCCTTGCAGATGGCTCGCGTCAACCTACAAACACAACAGGTGTACAACGTCAGTGAAATTTGAACCTTGACATCTTGATTTTAAGAATTAACAACTTAATTTGACAAGCCCACGGTTTTGTAATTAGTCGAGGCGGGAAGTAATTTCCCTTTGATGACGTTTTGATTTATATTATGTACAATAAAAGACGTCCTGTTATGTAGATAAACCCTTCTACGTTTTCTAAAGTAGTGGTTTCTAAGATAGTTTGTTTAGACGCTGAAACTACTGAATGGATATTGATGAAACTTGGTCTACAGGCATACTTTTTATTTTAATAAATTGCTCCCATGGGAAACTTGATAATTCCACGCCAGCAAAGCCGCGGGTAAAAACTAACGAAACATAATGTGTTAGGTTGAATACCTAGAATATGTACTTTAATACACAAAATCAACAAAACTGGTGATCTAAAAGTTACACAAAAACCAAATTCTAGAAATTTGATTCGATAAATTTTATTTACCAATGGAATTAAATAAACAAACGCACGAAAACCAGGATGATCACTAATAAATTCACTCCGCCTGACAAATCCGTTTCAGTACGGAAATGAAATTAGCGTTTCCACGTGATTCTAGAAACCGAGCAATGAGTTCGTGTTCATACTTAATTCACATCGAAGAGACATACCGGAGTCCTAATGTGGAACTCTAATCCTCGAAATGTATTATATTAGTGACTACTGACTAGCGACCCGCCTCGGCTTTGCACGGGTGGACTTGGTAGATAAATAGAAAAATAAAAATATATTTTTTTTGTATTAAATATAGCCTATGCCTATGTTAATTAGTGATAACTTATCTGTCTCATAGAATTTCTTTTTTAAATATGTTCAGTAGTTATTAAGTTTGTTTGTTACATAAAAAAATATAAATCTTTTCTGTTTCTAATGTTAGTATAGATTTGTCACTATTACTATTCCGCATCTCTTGCCGGTTGCCGAATACCTATATGATCTTTATTGATTGAAATTAATTGCTTCATTCATTCATTCATTCATATCCTCCTTCCATAGTTTATCTTCTTTCTTTAAATTCACAAATAAATTAAACTGTACGTCATGTTCTCGTACTAGCTGACTTTTAATAGGACGTGGCAGCCACATTCGCTTTTGACGGTTTCAAACGAATTACGCGACATTTCCTCTCTAGCGTTTATTCCCTCGATGGTAATTTACATCAAGTGTGTACCAACAGCGTAGTTTTAACTCGGCAACTTTCAATTACGTTTCCAACTGTCCATGATACGATACAACAATCATACTCCATACAGCGTAACTTGTTTAAAAGTAACTGTTCCCATTAATACTCGCAGTAACGATATACAAAGTAAAATATCAGACTATTAATGTCCCACTGCAGGGGCCTCCATCATTTGAAATTACGTTTATGATAAAGATGGGTTTTGGCTTAATCACCACGCCTTCAATATATCTACCCAACTATATCAAACGAATAATTTGCTATCAGTTTTTCGCCATTCCAGTATAATATCATCAATATAGACCTGATCATTAAAACAATCCTTGAATTTAAAAGGTCAATGAAAGCTATTGTGACCTCATAAGAATCTGCTATCAAAAAGTTACGTCATTTGCTGTATAAGTAAAGGCTAATAATCATCAAAGCCCGGATATGCAAGTATGTCTTCCATGGATTTGCATAATAAATGTCTATGGACGGAAATGACTAACTAGTATCTCAAGTGAACTGCATACCTTACATAAAAAAGTTGTGTTATGGAAAAAGGAAGCAAATTAAAAACAAATTTTAATACCATAAAATGTTTTAATGGTGATTGCTGTATCAATTTTCAAGTTTATGGCTAGATCTGGAAATTGCAAACACTATTTAATATTTACACTGTACTTTGTAATGTTCAACCAACACTCCAACCGGGGAAACGTCTGTTTAACATTAATTAATTTATTACCGCCACCACATCATCTATACTTATAATAAATCTGTAGAAAGGTCAATTCTGTACATTAAATATTTTTCCAAAATAACTATCAGGGGGTGTTTAGTGATCGATACTGATACCAAAAATGCAATCAGTACATTTTTTGTCTGTCTGTCTGTCTGTCTGTCTGTCTGTCTGTATGTTCCTTATAGAAACAAAAACTACTGGACGGATTTTGACGAAACTTGGTACCATTATTCTTCATACTCCTGGGCATATTATAGGATACTTTTCATCACGCTACAATCAACAGGAGTAGCGTAGTGAAGGGAAATGTGGGGAAAACGGGAGAATTTACTCCAGTTCTTAAGCTTTAGTCGCGTGTGCAGCCTTAATGGTTAAAGTCACATAGAAATCATGTATGACGGAAATATTCTACATAAAATTGCCTAAAAAATATCCCCCAACAGCATATGTCTATCTTTTATGGTTGACTCACAATAACACGTGCAACTCAAGATCCAAATTGGTTTGAACGCGCTAAGCTCAGGAACTACTGGTTCGAATTGACAAAACATTTTGTGTTGGATAGTCCACTTACCACTTACCATTTGTCGAGATAGGCTTTAAGCTATTGTATATTCCTTTATTTTATCATTGTAAAATTGTGCTAGCGAACTATTTAGTTCTAAAAAAGCCCGATAGATGGCGCACCTCGCTAGAGGCGCGGCTGTGGATCTGAATCGCGGTGAACGGATGCTTTCTCAAATGTATAAGGTCTCCAGATTTAATAGCGTTTTCCGTCATTTAATTTGACTATTATTTCTATCCTGAATAATTAGTCACATATAAGTGTGCAAGTTGACTGCATGCATATAGGACGTTGTTTTATTTAGCTATTTTTAGTAAGACTGTGTGCGGAAATCGTAACCCACGCGGACGGAGTCGCTGGCGGCCGCTAGTTGTGCAATAAAACTGGGAATGTAAAGACCCTAACACACGCTGACCGATAATTTGTAACGGGACTAAATACCATGTTCATTGTTTGTTTACATATGAAACATCTTCAGGTGAAGTCGGCCGTCATAATAGTTCTGGCTGTGTGCCGGCAATAGAAATATGGAATATTCTTGATATTGAACGACTGAAGACAAGAAAGACGCCATCTGTCGAGAGTTCTGACAGTATTACTTAATGTTATTGGAGGACTTTGGTAAACATTTTACTATCTTAATTCGAATGATACTTCAGGGCGTGTATATCAAACTTATTTTAATAGAAACGTTTTGCCGCACAACGATATAAATCGCGAATGCAAAGAGCCAACAGCTAGTTTCCAATGAATGGGTCAGTAATCATCTGCATTTGAGGCCATTAACTCAATTGGAGAGCTCAATGAGAGCGCGACCTCGCCGGACACACCCGCTCCGCTCCTCTGCACTCCTGTTTGTGCGTCTAACAATGCGCTTTTGACTTCGCGATTTGTTTAGTTTTACTGCCTCTGGTGGTTGGTTTTCGGGCGCAGTTTTTATTCCACTGTTTATTTTCACTTTTTCATTTTGGTTTCCCCCAAGTCTGTGGGCCGCCTAATGGGACTAAGGAGTCAGAAACTGCACAGTTAACAGTTGTCTTCCGTAAGTGACGAGCGGATTATTCGAGCAAAAATTCAACTATTAGCATTTTATTTGCGCTGCTATGCTAAGACTGACTCTCTCTGTGATTTATTTTACTGCAACCAAATGAATCGCACATATCTTAGACAATAATTCAAGAATTTTATCTAAAACTCGGAAGAAACTATTGATAGCGTAAAAATCTTGCACATAGCCAGAATTCAAGCTAACCACTGCCCAGGAAGAGCCACAAGTAAGCTTTTCTCTTAAATCCCCGATATTCCACTAGTATCAAATTTCCTCCAGGAACGCAGATCGCCAAATATGTCCCGTTCCGTATTGCGCAAAATCCTATATACCACATATCTGAACGCCAGTGCTCTTTATGAATTCCAAACCGAGTTTTCTATTTTCAGTCTGCGGAATTACGATGCGTAGGTAAACGTCTACTATGGCTTGAGCAAAACTGTCACCCTTTGGCATATGACTGGTATAACTTGTTCTATCAGTGGCTTCATAAGCATTCATTGAATGACTTTAGATCTTCGTTGCTCTTTTAGCATTTTGGAGGCACTAGCTTTCTATTATGGTGCCCTTGCCCACTCATCTCTATTTGATATCTTTGATATTTTTATGAGGATTCTTCAGGTTATTGTTTCTATTAAATTAGTTTACTCTAGCTGTTCATAAAAACAAATAATTTTTCGCTTGGCCGAAAGTTTAGTCCTCCTTAAGTTGTCCAGTATAAACAATGTCGCGTCTACCTTGATTTCTTCCTGACTCTGGAATATGAGAATTTGTGAATGAATGAATACACACACATCCAACAATAACAATCATTAACTGCTTCTGTTTTTGAATTCACATATTGATGTGAATTCAAAAACAGAAGCAATACTCAACATATTGATGTTGAATATTGTTTGGATTGTCCTATCTACTATGTTCATTTAGTTTAATTCATTTCAAATGGTTTATAGTCTAATAAATTCATTAAGTTTATGCGAACGATATTGTTCACTGCATATAACCACACATACGAGAACGCACCGCCCAGTAGCTCTCCGTTCTGTTAAACCAATTCAAAGAGGATCATACTTGATATGAGGGACAATGAGGGTACGTGAGTTACTAGGCCAATATTGATATAACGTTGAACGCAGTTGCGATTGCATTTAATTTATTTATATCTCTTTGTTATCTAAATACGCTCAGCGAATCCAGAGCACATTATCTCCCAATGCGTAATATACGATCAAAACAGATTATAATAAACACCTTATATACAAGCAATATTTTATTACACCTAAAATGTGTAATCGTGCTGATTAATTGTATGTTCATTTACTTAAATACAGAGGTTAGCACTAGGTATGAAAGATTTACAGAATTAAGTTTTCACAAAGTGTTGCTTGACTTCGATGTATGGGGCATCGATAATATACTTTACGGGCTACTTTTTAATATTTAATTTTTCTTTTCTTTGTGTTTTAGTGTTAAAGGGCGAACAGTGGTCTAAATAATCTCATTGATCTGTGCTAAGAAAGGTGTGAATTGTCACATGTACTTCAAAATGGAAGTTTAGTGGCCAATATTTAGTTGCCGAGTGAGTATTCTGCGTTGATTATGTCTTAATTCGTATGTATGGTCAGATAGATCATACTTCCCGAAGAAAAATAAATTTTGTCATCTCCTCGTAACAGAACAGCTAAATAAAGAACTGGATTGGCAAAAAGTACTTGCTTCTTCCGTAAGTACTCGGTAATACTACGTAACTTTTATTTATTGACGTACAATAAAGAAGTCAGTGCTCTCCGCAAACGTAATCGAAATTTCTTCAAGGTTACACGAACACTCCGGATTCACTCGAAATAACGTCCTGGGTTATTGACGTAATACGCAACGTCTGATGATGCTAATGAATAATTCGTTAATATATTTTTCTCTACAAACTATTATTTTAAATACAGCTCAGCAAACCTCAAAGACGATAACAATTGAATAATGATTTTGCTTCCACCGTTGAAATCTGCAACACTTAAGTGGAAATATTAATTAATTTAGTTTGATTTTTTTTAGATAAGTTTTTAATTTAAATATTTCTTTAAATATTTTTGAATTGAATCCCTATATTTTTACGATATGGCAGAATACGTTCAGGATTAAAAAAGAAAACCTCATAGTATACGTTTCATACAGTCAAATCTAAAAAATATTTTTTCATTTTCATTGAATTCTTTCATGAAAATCGAATGTATTTGTTTTCTTTTCTACCTGTGTTTACTCAATCGAAATGGGATAATTTAGTAATAAAAATGGCATACGTTCATAAAATTGATATTTGAAAAAGGTTTTGCACTATACAGTTTTCTTTAAAAATATTACACCATTTTCCGACGATAACTCATTAATGTAGATGAATGCGTGGGAATTGTACGTACTAATATAAGCCACTATATATCTTATCTCAAACAAACAATTGTCTTTTTCACAAGTTTATTAATACCTCATCTTTTCCAGGTCCGAATCGTTCACATTAATATTAACTCTAAATGGTAATATAAAAACAATAGAATTATTATCACTTCACTTCTATCTATTTTGTACTGTAGTAAATGCTAAGAACTTACTCGTAGGTACTTCTTATTTATATTCACTATTACCGATCATTACGATCAACGTCCAGCATTAGATACCAATTGCTGCAATTGTGTGTTAGAATATGTATAACTACGTATATATTGTGTTTTTAGTTTCATAGACTTTATGTATAGAACCGAATAGCGGTTTCTAGATTTTACTTTTGATTTATTTCGAATTCTTACATTCAAGTAGTTGTTCAATTAAGTTTTCCTTTAAGTGAATACAGACACCGAGATACAAACCTGTCTAGTGTAAACGAACTCCTAATTCTTCACGAGTAATAGCAAAGTAAATAATATCAGCATGCTAGAATTAAGTTGACACCCCATGCAATTGATTCACGGAGTAATTGTTGAGATTCGATGCCCTATATTTAAGAACAATCACTGTTATAAGAATAACTTACACGTTAGATTCACGGAGAAAATATTTTTCCCAGGGTTACGCAAGCGGTAATTGTGGTGGAGCACCTTAGTTGCCATCTTCCGAAGTTTGGTAAGTGAGGCACTCCATTTATACACAGTCTGCCCGACGTGATTCCGGAGAGAAATATTTTGTCGATTGTACCGCCCATACCCTGGTGACACAGTATGACACGATCAGATCTGTGCGGAACATCACGCATAAATAGATCTTTCCCGAGAACCACCGGGAGCATACTTCATGCCGTAGATTAGCCGCTTGCGCATAGACGCTTAACTAGATAGACGCCTAACGGTCACGCTATGCATGATTACGTTAAGAGCACGTTTATTTCACTCTATTGTTGTTCTGTTTATGTACTGTGGTGTATTTTAGTGTTTACTGCACTTTACAATTTATACATTTTAAATAATATCACAGTTGCCTGCCAAGTTGATGTCGATTAAATGTGGAAATTTCGATTTGAATTTTGTATACGTGAATTGATATACGTTCGTAATATTTGGATGCAAGGAGGTTGCGGAGTTATCGCCGAGGAGGGAAGGGCTTTAGGCAGCGACCTGAGCGCGGGCCAACTGATGCGTGTAATGGAATTGCGAGCCCTCCAGCATTTCTCGTACCTTGCTGCGTTTTCTTATGCATAATCGTGAAGATTTTAAGTAAAAGCGAATATGTCATTCAGGTCTTTATGTGTTTTCGTTTTTTTGTATCACTTTCGTAGGTTAGTTCTTTTTTGTAAATGTTGTGCGGTGTCCATGATAAAGTTGTCTGAAGGCTATCAGTCTGTTTTAATAGTTTGTTCACTGCTTTCAGTTCTTCAAAGGAGTTTTTCATCGGCGAACGTATTTAAATCCCGAGTAGAGGGGTTGAGTTGTATTTTATACGAGCCCGCACAAGACGAGCGCCGCGTCAGACGACATTCGCCCCTAATCCGATTATGTGTAACAAAATGCTATGCGTCCACTAGGGCTGGCGACTCATCTGGAATATAAAAACATCTCGTATACGTTTTTGATTGAATCGTTTCATTATTTAGGTCATGATATTTTTAACTGATAGTCAAATTATTATTAATTAATTGGAAAATTAGAATTGATTTAATGCGTCATTGATCCGGTTGTCAACATTAATGTAGTCAATGTTGTCAAAAAATCTCTGTTAAAAAGTTTTGGTCCAGGCTCAGTTTTGGTCTAGGAATTGAAACTGTGCACTTTATTGAAGGGATAGAAATCAAAGTCAGTTAAAGCTTAAAACGAGTTAAGCGCAGAGGTGATAGCAAGCTATATTATACTGTAGCGAGCTCGCTTCTCCGAATTTAATTACGAGGCGCTACACAATAACAAGATAGGTGTTACCGGGGGAGTGTAGGTGTGAAGTTGTGTTACTCGTATGTAGTAGGAGAGGATTTGTATGTAACTCTCGCGTTAAGTAAAGTGAAGATAGATGGAGAATATGAATTATTTTGGCCTTTTCTGAAAGGTGACAATCGTTTTTGTATGGAGAGTTAGGCCCACATAAAATTTTAGTGTTTATTTACGAAATGGGTATCAATTTATTCCTTATAATCTCCAGATTATATTGGTAACATTACTTTTTCATATTTTAACCGGAATCGTTAGAAATAAGATGTGAAAAAATACATTAACCTCCTAAACTAATCTGTCATTTTACTTTCCTGACGTTCAACGCCTGAACCGTAACGACTTACAGATAAGGGTGATTTTCCATTATGTTTTTCCTATGTGCCTGAAGTAAAAGCAATTTATTATGACTAGTGGCCGCCTGTGACTCTGTCCGCGTGGAATAAGGTTTTAAGACACACATAGTCTTAAACTTTAGCTTAACATTTTTTAGTTTAAGCCTGCCTCGACTAATGGATTATCCAACGCAAAAATTTTTTTCAATTCGAACCAGCTGTTCCTGATAGTAGCGTGTTCAAACAAACAAACTACAGCTTTTTATATTATTTAGTATAACCATTAATGACAGTTGACAGACGGGAGGTTTCTGACATTTGTATTCAGTTTTTTATATAAAATCAAAATCCGGCAATAGACTAGCACTTGCGTTCCGTTATACGGATTTTTTTGAATTGTTTATTCGAATTATTTAATTTCAATAATTAAATGATTTAAAGTCACTACAAATCACCGCCTTAGATAAAAATAAGCATGAAAACCGTTCTAAAAGTGAATTGCGTCTCCTTTATGTTCGATTTCAAGTAGTTTATTTTAATTCTATTTATAAAAACCTTTTTTCCGTCAGTTATCTGTATGTCAGCCATTGTTTACTAATCTTTGGACAGATAGTTCACGGATATAATCAAAATAAGGCTTTTTATTTTAGTTTTATGAACCCGGTTTCGTTTGAAATTCACTTCAATTGCAAAATTCATAAAAAATCATATAATTTTTTTACGTACTTCTCTTTCTCTTAAACGTTACCGATTGTTGGTGGGCCCAAAAAAAACTGTGTCCTTTAGGACGTCAAAGTTAGTCGGTCTCGTTCAATTGTTGTTGAGAATGAAGAATTGATTCTGCACAACGGAAACATAGCGTGCTTTATCACAAATATAATATACGTTGTGATTAAAAAAATGAAGATTCACAAATTAAATGATAATTATAAATTTTCAAAGATTTCAAAATTTTCATTCATTAAAAAACGATAATCCGCCATTTGATAGATAGCTCTTTTAACAGTTGATGCAATGCCAACCCTGTTATACTCGGCGCGACGAGTTTTTGCAGTATACGTTACATCTAGCCATTTGCTGCCGTGCACTTTATGAAAGGATTTATTTGAGAAATTCAATTTTTTTCAGTTGAAATTGCTCATATTGCTCTTCAAAATTTGCCATACCATAGTTTTATTATAAAGTTGAATGTCAAGGAGATAACTTAGCACTTAATCTCCAAAATGCTCATCCTAATGTAGGTCTCATGGAGGTCTTGGTAATTTCGAACGATTTCATAAAATAAAAAAACAGCAAAATATGCATGAAACACATATTTATTTCTCAAAAGAAATTCAAAGGAGTCAATCGTTTTTGTATGGAGAGTTAGGCCCACATAAAATTTTAGCGTTTATTTACGAAATGGATATCAATTTATTCCTTATAATCTCTAGATTATAGTGGTAACATTACTTTTTCATATTTTAACCGGAATCGTTAGAAATAAGATGTGAAAATATATATAAACCTCATAAAGTAATCTGTCATTTTGCTTTCCTGACTTTCAACGCCTGAACCGTAAATACTTACACATAAGGGCGATTTTCCATTATGTTTTTCCTATGTATCTGAAGTAAAAGCAATTTATTATGACTAGTGGCCGCCTGTGACTCTGTCCGCGTGGAATAAGGTTTACGCACGCATAGTCTTAAACTATAGCTTTACATTTTTTAGTTTAAGCCCGCCTCGACTAATGGATAATCCACGCCAAAAATATTTTTTCAATTCGAACCAGCTGTTCCTTATAGTAGCGTGTTCAAACAAACAAACGAACTACAGCTTTTTTATAATAATTATATAGTAACTAATGACAGTTAACAGACGGGAGGTTTCTGACATTTGTATTCAGTTTTTAAATAAAATCAAAATCCGGCAATAGACTAGCACAATGCGTTCCGTTATACGGATTTTTTTGTATTGTTTATTCGAATTATTTTATTTCATTAATTAAATGATTGAAAGTCACTTCCAATCACCGCCTTAGATAAAAATAGGCATGAAAACCGTTCCAAAAGTAATTTGCGTCTCCTTTATGTTCGATTTCAAGTGTTGTATTTTAATTATTTTGTTTAAAACCTTTTTACTTTAGTTATCTGTATGTCAGCCATTGTTTACTAATCTTTGGACAGATAGTTCACGGATATAATCAAAATAAGGGTTTTTTATTTTGGTTTTCTGACTCCGGTTTCGTTTGAAATTCAATTCAATTGCAAAATTCATAAAAAATCATATACATTTTTTACATACTTCTCTTTCTCTTAAACGTTACCGATTGTTGGTGGGCCCAAAAAAAACTGTCACCTTTTTGTGGTACGTTGTTGTGGTTTGTTATAAGGTCTTAATCTCTTGTCGTTTTATCAGGGTGTTAATAGTGTCTGTCACATTGTGTATCATTCATCTTACCTAAATCTCTTGGCAAAAACCTAAATCCCTTTTGCGATGTATATACAAGAGTCCATTTGTCA
The DNA here is from genome assembly GCA_958496325.1 of Nomophila noctuella. Lineage (NCBI taxonomy): Eukaryota > Metazoa > Arthropoda > Insecta > Lepidoptera > Crambidae > Nomophila > Nomophila noctuella. The sequence goes on from OY292484.1 coordinate 11,137,063, forward strand.
TATTCTTTTGAATCAGTATTTGTATCATCTTTGTCCCACAAAGCAATTTTCGGAGTAGGAAAAAACAATTTTCCTTGTTACATGGACCTCGTTTATGTTTAACACTTATGTCAAAAGTCTAGAATCTCCAAAATTACAATGAACTGTGTTTGTATATTCAGCCCAGCATGATGTAGGCTTGTTTTTCAGACAAGTTACCATTATAAATAATGGCGCTTCAAAGAAAGCAGACCTGAAAGACATCAAATATTTAATATGTCGATGAAATCAAGTCCGATTATCCAATTTATAGAATAAACTGGCACATTTACCTTACAAAACCTCTCTCTCGTTGAAAAATTCATGGGAATCGATTTGGATTCGAGCTCTGACCAAATAAACTTTTCCATCGGTCAATTGTCTTCTTTGGCAGATGCTTTGAATTTAATCATCACATTTTACATGATTTGTCTCTATTTGTAGTATTCTATATATTTGTATATATAAGTATATTTGCATTAAGGGGAATATTTAATTATTTATTTTCAACACAAAGGTTTCTGTCTATGTAAGGGTAACTTTACAAGAAAGTCTCCTGAATTTCTAGTCAACCAGTAATTTCTTAAAAAGGTTCAACAAGTTATTATTGAATTTTAACCTTGTATTTTTTTCATGATAAGTAGGAGTACCCATACATTATTTTTTATTGTAGGTCTTTCTAACAGCTTATTAATGTCTCACTGCAGGTAATTGATATTAAATCATCGTTTCGATGGGCCGGCCACGAACATGTCAAAAGCAGATTGGTGATCGCTCCAGCGAGGTATGTTACAAAATTTACTTTACACAAAACTTGATTGTGATCCAGAGGTCAAGTTCACTTTCCAAATTTATTAACTTACCATTATTGAATTAGCAAGTTATTCAGAATTTGGAAGGGTAAGTGATTGTGGTTCTTAACGCTAAGAGATAAGGCGTTGCTTTGTTACATTTACAATGTATGATGTTTACTTGGGTAAACTATAGTCAAAGTCAAAGTAATTTATTTTGCAATTCGATAAACAAAATTCCTTTGCACGTTTTTTTTATACCTACTAGCACTTCAACGAGAATAAAAACTGCGTAATGTACACAAATATGTAGCTACATAATTTCGGTCATCCCAGTTTGGTTTCCTGTTTCTGAATTAATTTCTGCTACAAGTGCTTCTATACAAAAAAAAAACAATAGATTTTATATAAAAACTCTTCAGTAGTAGTTGATTCGCCTAGTGTAAAGCATTCAACAGCATTCGTACGTAACAAGGCAAGCCAAAGCGCCGATAGAATAGTAACGTACCATTTATTATAGGGATAATGACTAATATGCCTAGTATTTCAGGCCACACGATGCTCTTAATAGCGTATGGCCAATTTAGGTAATGTTCAGTGCACCCGGCGATCTGAACTATTTAGGGACGATATAATGTGGTCAATTTTACGATGGCTCCCATCGCTGAGCTTGGGAGTTTACTACTTTTTCACAACTTTTTTTTGTGGTTTAAGTACGAGTTCGAGGTCCTGGGTTCGATTCCCAGTTCTGTCAAATTTGTGTCGGTTTTCCGAACGCAGCCCGGGTTTGTAAACACCAATCCGCATTTGGCAAGGGTGGTAATAAGGCCAAAGCCCATTTTTGTAACGAAAACTGATGAAAGCCTTTTAGGAGGCTTGATACTGTATACTGTCAGTACTGTAGAGAAGTTTGCGTTTTGGGTACCCATTTGCCTCCATCAAAAAACGATAATATTGTTGTTTGACTAAGTTTGGCCATCTTTTTAAAGACTTGATCATCGGATATACTCTAAAGAAACCTGGGTTCAATTCCCGGGAAGGTTTAGTCACTCGTGGTGGTCTTGGAATAAATCGTGGCTAGGAATACAAGACGTAAACCTGTTGTTTCTGAGCCTCTATAGTTGTGTTTGAATAAGGGAAATCATCTTTGTTAAGCTTTTGTGCGACAAATAATATTTTCTTACATTTGATATCACTTAATCATTTGAACAATCCGAGTGTTCTTGTATTTAAAAAGCAATTATGCCCAGAAAAGTTAGAGCTTACAAAGTAGGTACTACATACTTACCGGGGTTATTCCTTTCTAAGTAACCACATGTAACTGTAATTTCATAATAACTGTGCAAACATATGTATTTTCATAATAACTAGGCAAGCACATGTATTTGTCAATTCGTTACACCTAGGAGCTGCTATTAAAACGTCTTTTAACTCGGCACGAACGTCGAATGTCGTTTCACATACATTTTTGATGGACCGCGGTTGGTACAGTCATGAGCACTAACATGCATACATACATATTGAAATATGAACTTTACTGAAATGAACTTTACTGCTTTGACATAAGAGTCGAGGTGTAAACATGTTATTGCTCGTGACTGTACAGGCTAATAGGCCATTGTTCTATGTCTAGACGTGTTTAATTAATAATAGTTACTGGCGATTACTGCCTGTACGTTATTTTGTAACTGGATATTTCTTAGTACCTACGCTGTGGTTAAAATTAATTCATAGTGGTGTAAACTTCGTCTTTTTAGGTTGAGATTGTGAATTGTGAAGAATATAATTTTGGTTGACAGTATTTTTCAGTAAATTCAATAATGGTCACAAGTTTACGTTCATGTGAGTATTTTTGTTTGGAAATTTACTGGCTATAGTCAAACATTAGATGTTTTAAAAATATCTTGATCGTGATTAAATACATAGATATTAAATAACGGAATACATTTAAAACGCAAAATTGTGAAAATTAAGACGAAAATGTTATTAAAACTTATTTACATGTATAAACGCTTGTAATAATTTCGATGGCCAACTTGAACTAGAAAAACAGACTCACTTCTCAAACAAGCCTAATGGTTTATCTAATAGGATAACAGACGCAGTTGCAGTTAAAATCAATTTGAACCAGAGATCGGCGACTTCTAAGACGGATGAGCCCTCAGTAACTAAATTAGTAAAACTGCTATACTTCCGCGGCAGGAAAACCACACTTTACTCATGCGTACTGACAACAAAATAAGCTAACACTTTCTTGATGTAGTGATAACTAGTAAGGCCAATTTTTTTTAGAACATTGTACATTAGGACTAGCGTGGATTTTTGTTATAAGATCACGAGACGAGCAGGGCGTTCACCTGATGAATAGCGACATATTAAAAAATTGGCCAAGTGCGAGTCGGACTCCCGCACTGAGGGTTCCGTACAAATTCTATTTTTGACGTATTAAAAAAACTACTGAATAGATTTCGTTCGAACCAATTTTCGTTGGTAGTTTTTATGGTAATGTACATTATATATTTATTTCAGATTTATCATCCTCTTACTTTAGAAGTTAGAGGGGGGGGACACACTTTCTTCCACTTTGGAAGGTTCTGTCACACAAAGTATTCACTTAAGGAATAAATGAGCTTAGAAACCTTAATATAATTTTTAAAGACCTATCCATAGATACCCCACACGTATATGTTCAATGAAAAAATAGATTTTCAGTTTCAGTTCTAACTATGGGGACCCCCCATTTTTTTGTATTTTTTTTCTACTTTCGTCTGAAAACCTTGTTGCGGTTCACAGAATACATCTACTCACCAAGTTTCAATAGTATAGTACTTATAGTTTCGGAAAAAAGTGGCTGTGACAGACTGGCGGACAGACAGACAGACAGACAGACAGACATGACGAATCTATAAGGATTCCGGTTTTTTGCCATTTTGGCTACGGAACCCTAAAAATAACAACGAAATCAATGTTATTATTATTTACTCTTCTATGCTCGCCTTTTGCTTTTTATAATACAAGACGACAATGATTTGGTCAAACAATGTAATTTGTATATTTACGAGTAGAAGGGACCGCGTTTTTTCTAGTGGAAGCTTACACACTTCTAGTTTACCCCATACATAAAGCATGGCGGTGGTAGTCAATCAAGCGTCTTCAGCTATAAGAAAATACTACCAAGTAAAATGGAAGGAGTATTTCAAAGCTCAAATTGGCTACCATCTTGTTATACGAAATCATTCGTCATAATGGCTGACTTCCTATTTTAATAATGCCACAATCAGTAAATACATTTGAAATACGAGAACCAGCATACAGACGTCAGTTCCTTGCGAAGGGTCCTTCAGAAGGTGGTGGTCGCGTAATACGCGGGCTAGGTGCCAACTGAACTTGTGTATAAAAAATGTATTACCGCAAAACCGTTTACGGCATTAGCTTTTTTTACGGTAATGACGTAGGCAAATGTAGATAAGGTGTCTTTCACACATTTTGCCCAACAGACGATGTCGGCAAAAAATTCTTTCTCCGCTTAATAAAATGTTTAGACGTATTTAGGCGTGAAAATCTACTTACCCGCGACTTCGAGATATTATTTTTTGTGTTACTAAGATGTTTCTAAGAAATGTTGCCGAACAAAAATATACTTTCGTATTCATGAGGGTTTCGCTATTCGTCTGTACATAGATAGACCTGAATCTTTTTTCGGTAATATATTACTTTGTGGGTTTTTCATGTATTATAAATATAAACATCTGAGTACATCGCATAAATCTTGCCTTAATGTAAATAAAAGCCTGCAGAGCTTGTGTTATGCGATTAACTAAAGTACTACATTGTCATGTGAATATTTGATAGGATTGGGATTAAAATGACTCACTAGAAAAGAAAGAAAGCTATCGAACAAGTCTATTCAAAAGTAACAAACTATCGAGACTATTAATGACCCACAGTGTAGCAAAGCATTATAATGGTTTTAATGACCGTTGGCACTTCAATTACTATGTTTAGAACAAGTCAGAAAATCACTCAATAAACCATTATAGTTAAAATACATATTTACTTACGTTTAAGTACTTGGATATAACGCATTCAAATTCAAAAGCGTAATTTTTTAAAATTATTTCTTTGTATATTTTTTATTTGTTATTTTTAATATTTATTGTTGTTATTACTTACTAGCGGCCGCCCGCGACTCCGTCCGCGTGGATTTCTTTTTTTCGAAATAAAAAGTAGCCTATGTTCTGTCTCAGGGTCTAAAGATTGTCTGTACCAAATTTCATCAAAATCGGTTGCGAGGTTTAAGCGGGAAAGCGTAACAGACAGACAGACAGACAGACAGACAGACAGACAGAGTTACTTTTGCATTTATAATATTAGTTGGGATTTTTATTCGTTTATTTGCATAACGTACTCGTAAGAAACCATGATTTTGCTACTGAATGACCTGGTTTCACCTGTTACCTACATACAGTTGTGAAGTCAGAGTATGTTATATACCCTTTATATAACATACTCTGACTTCACAACAAACCTTCGAATCCTGTGTGAAGAAGTAATTCATGCTGCATTTTGCCCTGGGACTGACGATCGTGCCTAATCCTTAAAGGACGAGAGCGCATTTGTGATTCTCTATTACAGTTGGCTATGAGCGGCAATAGTCACCTACCATTTTCCATTGAGTGAAGCGGTTATTGTCATGTCCTATCATCTACAAAGAAGTAAGCATCCCGTAATCGTATTGATGTTTGCTTAGGCTTTGGTCATTAAAAGTAGGCAATGGTTTTTATATAATTTTTTTTTTCATTTTGCCGTATAATTATGACAGTAATTTAATAACTATGTAGTTTAATACTACTCTTCTTTACTCTTTTTGTTATAAAATTTTAAAACTCCTTTAGAACAAAAAAGAATCATAATTTTGTCGACTGTACCGTGTTTAGTTAGGTGAACGGCGAGATGATTCATTGCACGCATCAATTTGACTTTGTAAAAGAAGATGTTTTCTTTATTTAGGTTTTAATTGTCCATTAAAGTGCAGTTAACGCTGAGAGGACACGCTCGTTCCGTTTTTATTATCAAGTTAGTGTAAGGTTATAGTGCGTTAATATATTCAAAGACAACGTATCTCTTAGAGATTTTAATAACTTTGCATTAAAGCAGGCACGATTAAACATTTGATAGTCACTCAGTCATATCCGTGAGGGTAGGACACATTGTAAAAGTATTAAAAAGACGTTCCTTTGTTTATACTCGTATACTCAGATTATAGGTAAAATGTAAATATAGCCTGTTACTCTGTGATAATGTAGCTCTCCAATGAAAAAATATTTTGTTGTTATCCTCCAGTAGTTTTTTAAATTGGGTATTCGTTACATAAAAGTACACATCTTTACTTTTAATAATATTTTTGTAGATACGAGTAACTTGTCAAATGAAAGACATGAGTGCATTGCAGTAATATTGGATCCTGCCTCATTATTTTAACTACGGTATAAATAAACATCTTACATACAAACTTTGAAGAGAGAAAAAAACTTGCGACTACAAAACAGTTTTTTCTTGAAAATTACTAGGAAAATATAACGTGATTCCAGTGGTAAAGCAAGCTGAAGTGACAGTGGGCGGTGCGGCGACGTCACTCGAGTCTTGAACGATCGATTAGTTCTGTGGAGAGGTTCACAAAAGGGGAAATGTGGCTACAGCTAGATGCAATGATGACCTAAAAACTGCAGTACTTTTAAGAAGAAAAAATATAGCTATGCTAAAAAATGTACATAGATCGTAAATGATGCACGGATGGAACCTCGAGAAGATTGTTACATCGTAATAGTAAAGATTGTAACTGTTGAGTTACATTCTTAATTTAGGAGTAGATCTTTAGACTTTGAGGCTTACACTGCTTTGGACAACAGGTGTAAGTTAGCTGAATATCAATTGGAAAGGACTAAAGCTACTAAACTACTACTCGTATTTTAAATTTATTATGCCGACTACGGGCGTACTTATTTTACTGGGTACAATAATATATAATATATATAAAACTATAACTAAATTCGGATACCAACGATACAAGTGGTACACTTCAGTTTCTGGTGTATAATATTTACATCGAATTTTATAAACTTGCTAACTATTCATAGTATATGGCCTATTCAACGTTTAAATTTGAAAGTCTTGAAACCATGTTTTGGCAAAGGGAAGCAATATTAAATTTAATGGAGGTAAAGTTAGGTACAAAAGCTAAGCTAATATTCTTTGGAAACTATTTCAATTTCGTACGGCGCAGGTATAATGGTTCTTTCTTATACCACTGTTAGATTTTAAAGTACGGCAACCTAAAGTTAAAAAGTTTGTCTTTAAAGCTATTTTTAAGAATATTTGTGTTTGAAGTTCGAATTTTTGCGGGTTTTAAAACTGCTTTTTTGTGTTCATAAATCTCACCTGGAAAATGCATAGTTAAGTTATTAAAATAATAAAATATGTGTGGTAAAGTTATGTAGACTATAGTAATATTTTAAGACGCTTCCACCTGATATGATTAAATAATAATAAGTTACCAAATAACAAATTTCGCAGTAACTGCATCACTGTAAAACCAAGATTTATTATTACTCGCACATTTTTCGCAAACGCGTCGAATCTAATCTTTCATATTTCATCAATTCTACCTGATTTATTTTAGTTTGGGAACGTTCTGTCATTCTGATAAAGTAAACTTCTTACGGCGTGTTTCATAGATAAGATCTTGTGTTTACTCAAGACGACACAATCTAGGCGAGTAAAAAATCAGGATGTAAGGCGATAAGACGGGCCGTTATCAAAATTAAATATTTTGACAGCGTGTTTAAATTTGGATGGGATAATGGGGGAACTTTAGGTGACGTTCTGATATACTAGCATGTACCTGTCATGAAATTTAATCTACATAGTCCAGAGAATTGATTTTGGATGGAACATTATATCGAACATAATCATTGTCATGTCCATTATTTAGGACTCAGGTGCCTGTGATAAGTGAAATCATGAGTAGGTCAGCCATAGGTTTGCTATGTAGGTTTTTGTATTGATTCAGTTTTTATTCAATTCAAGCGTCCTATAATTTCTTAACATTCACAACACAATTTTCATTAAAAAAAAATTGGCAAATCTATAATAGTGCTGGAAGTGGCGTGTGTGTGTATCAAGTAGAAAGAGAGAAAACATGTTTTTATTTATTCGACAAGGGATGATGTTTACATAATCCGGCAATAGTATCAACGCTAAATGTTTTTATTTGACAAATAATCCCCACCGTCATTAAATATGAGTATATGCGGCTCTTGCCAGAAATTATGATATTTATTATTTATTTGATGTCCCGGTTAGATTCTGTAGTTGTTCATTTTATAGATCTAGTGTCATAATAACTGACACGCTTCATAATTGATGTCACAACATCACTCTATATTCAAGTTAAGGGATCTTAAATTACACTTGTTGATAAACGATGTCAACACAAGATTGGATACCACTCGTAGTATACTTATATCGCACACGCACACATAGTATTGTATCCATCACCATCCTCGATGGTGATTACAAAAACATAATTCCAAATTATAGATGCCTTTGCCCTGCAGTGGAACATTAATAGGCTGACACTTTTACCCAGAAGTGATAGAATATTATGTTGAGGAAGTTAGTGCCGCATAAATTATGTTTACTTTTATATAGGCAATCATGCCAGTAATAAAATGCGAGTAGTTTTGAACTTTTGAAGTAAGTAGTCAGTCCCTGCTACGTAGTGTTTTGGGCAATTAACATTAAAAACGAATTATTCGTACTTACAAGGAATATAATTACCATTTTATTGTATTTAGTAGCAATGAAAATAAACTCAGCTTTGGCTTAGATAATACCAAATAGCTCAAGCATGAGGTTGTGGACCCCAACCCGCATAGGAAGTTGATAAGAATTTTTATTTATCGACGGCCACACTTCAAGGACAGCTTTGGCCCTTCGACGACTAAAAAAAGTGATGAATAATAAAATTATTCTCCAAGTTGGCCAAGACTCATTCGGTGCAATTTCACGTTATTGGAGCATTGGCACAGCATTAAAGGGATAGGACTTAAGATCTGTGTCATATAATTTTTATCTGAGGATATTGAAATCTTATTAAAGATCAAAAAAAAGAAAAGTGTCAGCCTATTAATGTCCCACTATAGGGCAAAGGTCTCCATCATTTGAAATCATGATTTCGTTACAAATATAGGGTTCGACATAATCTCCACGCAAATCAGCCAGTAAGAAAAGTAAGCTCTCACAAACTATCTGGATATATTATGGCAGCAACGACCACGCGTCAGACGGTAGTGCGAAGGGCACTCTACTGAATCCTGCTAAAATCGAGCAGTGTGACTTGTCCCGTAATTTGCATACCGAGCTATCCTGCCGCATTACTTTATGAAATATTCAAACATCATTTAATCCTCCACAATTTAACTTGGGCCGGCGACACACGACACGGGGCCCGGTGTTTTGTCGTAGTGTGTAAAGAGAGGGACTGGATGGAACAAAATTGAATCTCCCGTTTCAAAAAAAAAAATGTTTTCACCTAGTTTATAAGACTCTTGTAAAATTTTCTGGGTAATTTAAATGATGTAACGAGATCTGTTATTTGTAGTGTCGCTTTTTCAATGTATATACATTTTATTTTTGGTATTGATCTTACCCGCCCACTACCTACTAAGAACTAAAGATTTGTTAATATTTAATCTCTTTCCGATATATCTGGTTATTTTCTATTCTTGTTATGTTATGGTCGTAATTGCCCTACTACTAGTATGTATTTAATTAATCCCTCTGTTTAATGTACCACAAGAAGATAGTTTGGACTATTCCAAGGCGCTTCTTGGCCGAGTCCCGGAATAATAGTAGTCTTATGTTAATAAAACGACTTCGCAAGAGAAAAGTCTAACAACAGAATAGATACAGGAGGTCAGTGCAGCTGGCATGTATTTATTCAAATGAAGATGGGAGCATGAATAAATTAGATGCAATATCAATGCCAGATAACAACAGTAATTGCCCTATAAAGACGCGGAACGATGTCACAACGCCTAGAAATGCAATTACGTCCGTAAGCGTACCCTCACGGACATATGTAGTTGTAAAAACACTTTTATCGCACCGTTTATTGTTGTATTAGTCTTCGGATTTAGGCATAAACGGGCAGAAAATGATTTTTTTATTCTCTGACCCACGTATTCGTCGCGCGGAATATTTTTCGCAAATAGAAACATCACATTTGTCCTCGTTTTCTTGATTGTTTCAAGACTATTGTCCTTATTCACGAATTATACCGGCGAGACTACAGATTTGAATTGAACGAAGTTCAAGAGCTCAATATAAGTTAGTTGGCATGCCGCCACATTTTCCGCAAATATTTATGAAGACTATACAATCTATCTATCATTAAAATGGACTCGTTGTTTATATTATACAAAGTTTTCATGTTATAGACGACGAATAAAACCGGGAATTTAAGAGCTAGCTAGAGTCGTCTAGCTAATAACCGTTCTGAACTGAACATTTGTTGTGTTATAGCCTAAAAGATAATTAGTTAGTTAATTAATGTGATGCTAGGTCAGTTACCCATTATTTTAAGAACGACTTTATCACAATGTGGCCCCCACTAGGATCAATACAGGTCATTGCCTCTGGATATTAATAAACTGATAGTTTAAACCTAGTTGAATTCTTAAACAACTCGTACTTACAAGTCATTATTACGATTGACTATAGTTATTTACTTTCTATGTGATAATATGCTTGAAACATCATCAACATTGTTGATAAGTTATCTGATTAAACTAATGTTATTAAATCATTTTCACTTTTCAATGGAGCAACTAACTGAGTCTTTTGTGTTATTCTTTCCGACTTTATAACTTCTCTCTCACCATATTATGCCATTTAAATCTACATCGATCCCTCTGATGACGTTATTTACCTGCTTCCACTTTAACGATATGACAATTTTATTCATCGTTTTGTTATGCCAGCTGCCAAGGACACGACGTTGTTTATCTGATATTCTTTTAGTTTATCACGTGATGCGTGCGTTTCCTAACAAATAATATAATCTGTTGAACTGAGTCGGCCGCTGAATCTTTTTAGATATTACGATATATCTGTAAAAACATTCCAGTCTATTTTGATTATGATTTCAAAGATGGTGAACGGATATGGGAGGAATAGACCGTGAAAAGAGTGGGTGTTTCCACTGAAATGAGATTAGTATTGGTAAACAAGTATTATAATTGTTTACCAACACTCCAGTGTTTTGCTAAAAATATTTCATTATATACATTTTGTTAAGAAATATTTTTCTAACAAAAATTAAGAAAGATTTGTTTGTGATGTTGAACAGGTTCAAAATCTCTGATGAGCGTGAGAAAATAAATCATATTCACTATTTCATATATTTTCATATTTTAAACTGTCACCACTATTGTCGAAATGGGACCATGAGTTACGATCCGTGTTATTTTTAAAACATTTCGTGTCAAGGTGTCACATTACTTTAACGCTCTTGCAATTTGTAAACAAATGTTACTGGAATACATTTTAACGGATTTCGTTGGGACGAGCTAATTGTTGACTCGACAATGCAATGAGTCACCCTGTCGTATAATACGAAGCAAATCTTGCAGCCAAATGGATGCCAATATAGAACGTTTGCCGATGCATTCTCTGGGAATAGCATACGAGATCATAAACTGTCTTCACTTCATAAGGGTATTACTCAAAAATTTGGCTGAAGAGTCTACAGCAGACACAAATGGTAGCTCTGTGATATTGTATATTATAATGTACGATATTTTGTCTGCAGCAAAGTGCTTCAGACTTAAACCATGGTGAGCTTTCGTTTGAAAGATTTTATGTAGCATCGGGTAACGAATTCTGTACACATGATAATAAAATAAAAACTGTTCATAGTTGCATATTTCTTAAACTTTACGAATCTGAAACAATATAGTTTGGTTTTCAAATGTATGTTACGCCTCCGACATGTAAAATAATTTGTGTCTAAAGTCCGTTAGTAAAAATAACCATTTTTTACAGAAAAAAAAATATTGAATGCTATTAATTGTAGAAACATTGAAAACCATGTTTAACCTTACTTCAAGTGAGTTAATGTCAGGCCGGCAAATAGATCCAATGTTTAGGGTCCGTCCAATTCTCACAACTGCGAATATGTATGAATGGCGCTCAAGTCGAGATATGCCGTGTTTCCAATGCCGTTGTTAGTTCGGCTATTGAAAACCTTCCATATGAAATTGGTGATTCAATCTCAAACGTAAAGCGGGCCACCATTTTACACTATTGAGCTAGCTAGGTGCTATTCGGGGAGTAACGGCGAAGTACCTAAGAGGATTATTCTAAAGTATTCTTGCAAAATCGTCCCGGAAAATGTATATATGTAAAATATACAGTGTTAGAGACATTTCGTTGGAACAAAGAATGTGTTTCAGAATTTAGATCCTTATTCGGATGGAATTTGTATTTTAAAATGTCTCACAATGTCACAATGGGTATCTTTTGTATTTTGTTTTCTTTAGATTATGTGCATGTTGAAGTGTTTTCTGCAATAGTAAACGTTGGTACCATAGTATACCTACAAACAATATGTAAAGATATTTTTTGCCATTATGAAAGTAGTAGACTAGAGTTAGACTCTAGAGTTTTGTTTATAATTGTTTTTTAATAAATCTGAAAAACGGTTTATAAGACTATCACAGAAATAATTTAAGCACCACAATTTTACCACAACTTTGAAAATACATGCAACATAAATGACGTAATTTGTCACTTGATGTAAAGCAGCCCAAATGGTGAGCAGTAAGAGATACGGCACACAATATGTATGCGGTGCTTGGTTCAAAGTCAGAGTTACCGGTTTTGAAGCTGGAAATATACCCTGTCGGCAAATTTACGAGTGGCGGCGCATCCTACATTGTGAGCTAAGACGCAAACAACAGTTGCGCTCATCTCGAGGTCAGGGATGCAAGGATTCAGACATTTGTAACGGTTTTCGGTGCTAGGATTTAACGGGTAGATGTATTTTATGTGCATGAAATATTAAGGTTTGCTTTAGCAAATAATGCAAGAATAATTTTTAAATTTTAACTAAACATGTATAGATATCGGAAACAAGAACAATTACAAAAACGTCTTAATAAAGTAAATTTAATGTGCAATTGCAATCAGCATATTTTAATACCAAATTCTTTTGGACTAGTTCGTTTGCTGTTTCACATAAAGAAGGAATGTTCCAATTCGGAATTCTTAGCCAATATTAGCAGCTACGATGTTTAATGATACTGTGTAACATTTTGAGCCTAGTTAAGGTCTTATAAGGATTAAATTGCACGGGTACGGACGAACAGTTATCTGGTACGACTGACAACTCGGCCGTGGTCGAGCTCGGCAGCGCTTACTCTCTGTCGCCATGAAAGCCGATCCCGAGTCACGAAATAGAGCACATTGAAATTTAGCAACTGTCTGTCGGAACGCATTACCGACTCCGCTACCGTATTTATAAATATTCGGCCGACGGGTTTTCAGCTGACAGTTGAGTTATAGGTCAGGTTATATTTACTCCAAGTCAAATACACATTTTTACTTCTTGATTAATGGCAGATTTGAAGTAACAACGTGGTGATAAAACTAAACAAATTTTGTTTAGTTTTATCACCACAATATTTGTTCTAGAGACAAAAATATGGCAGTTCCTGTATTGCAAGACGGCTGCTGCGCGTTCACTTTTAGAATGTAACGAAGACGAATTCGTGGAAGCTATTTACTAGTTACGATCAAGCACACTGCATAAAACACGTGTTTCATAACATTAGGGGCTGAAATTAAAGATAACGCAATATTATCGTTGTTACAAATTACTTACGCTTTATTTGTAAGACGTTGATATTTTATTAACAGTGTAAGCCATACTTACTACAATGCTATGAGAATGGACATATGCGTATATAAACTGTCATTAAAATCAAATTTTGGCGAGATTCCAAGCCTCAGAAATACTGTTTGCCATCTTTGCAGAAAGGATAAGCACCGAAACTCTCAAGATGTCTGTACTTATCTTGTCCTATTAAGCATTTTTACAATGAAAAGACCAAAGATTTTGCCGTAGATGTGCATTTTAAATTTTCAAAATGAGTTTTCTTGGATTTTGTTTGCAACAAGCGCCATTACGTTTGTTAATATCGAAAGTAATGTTTATGCGTTCCCAATACCGGGCGTGGAGCTGGCTAAGTATTGTGTTATTTCTCAGTGGATTGTTCGTCGGGAGCGAGGTCTCCGCGCTTCATCTGTAGGCACCTCGTTACTCCGCCGAATAATTTGTCCATTGACATGATGGATGTTAATGTCACCGGTCGTATTGTAGCGGTATTTAGCGCGCCTTTGAGAAAGTGATAAATCTAGAATGACTTCCTGAATACAAATTTGTTTGGGCAAAGACTTGAGATAATGGTTCTACACTAAATGTCAGTGTTCGCTAAATTTCTCTGTGATTCTATGTTGCAGCTTTGATTTCGTTGCATTCGGTCGTAATAATAAATCAAGATGTCTAATGTTTAGTGACTAGAACGAAGGCGTGTAAGTAGTGACGGTTAAAGCTTGAAATGATTCATTAATTCTCTGTACCGAGTGTCGTATTGGTAAAAAATATATCTATTAGTCAGAATAACGTGTCAGGCCTTGCTATGTAATACTAATAGGGTATGACAGGATAAGAATAGTTTCTTTAAATTTTAGACAAGGAAAAATTAGGGTTATGCAGCGATGTTTTAGTATTTGACTGTATTTCCAGTTATACGATTAAACATAATAGTAGAGAGAGTATTGTTATCAATTTAAATAATCCAATAAACATGGCTTAGCGACACAACAATAATACGGATTACCGTTGAAATTCATTAATCTTGGTCCCCAAATGTTTCGTAGTCTAAATATTTAAATTGATCTTTATTTATATAAGAAAGCGAGGAAGGAATTTGTAAAGACAACATCGTGAGTGAAACGTAATCACTGCTAGTAGTGCTTTTGTCATGTTGGCTTTGTAAAAAAAACAATGCGTGAAATATTTCACGTCCGTAGTAAACGATTTTTATTTGAGTGCTACTGCTATTTGGGTGTGGGTCTTTAGGCGTTTCGCACCGCAAGCGGTTCGAACCGCGGTGTGAATCGCCTAAGAGCCTCTTTGGAATGGGTCTTTTCGCACCACGGTGCGAATAGCCCAAAATCATTTTTGAATGGGTCGATTCGAACCGCAATGACTAAAGCAGTTTTCTTTTAAATTCTGACAAGTTTAATGAATTTTAATCACACATCTCATAAAGTACAGCCGGCCACAAAAATATAGGCCAATCAAAATAATTTTATTACCACGTGAACATGTTCATCTTAAATATGGCCCCCACATTCCTAAAAATCAAGGTAAATTTTGACCCTTTCTTCAAAGTGGACTTACCGGTTAAGTTAACAATAGACTAACTGGAAACAAAAGCTTCCAATCAGAAGCACCCTTGCACTTGCTTCTGATGATATAAAAATAGTTTTAAGTTAAAAATATCGATCAAACTGTGATTTTAAACCATAATTTATTATTTTATAAAAAGATACAATTGTCGGATATTGATTAGAAAAATTAAGAGTTTAGTTTACAGGTTTTTTCATCATTGTTGACTTTTTTTGTGAATTTTCATGATTTCCTTGTTTAAAGTACATTACAATGTATAGTATTATCTTTCTTTTGCTCGTATGTCATGTTTAAATTTGAAACTTTTGAAAATATATATATTTTTTAACAATCCACTTTTCTTGTGGTCTGTACTTACACAAATCACCTATCTATTTTATCGTGGTTCGAACCGACCCATTTCAAAAGAATCCTTGAGCGATTCACACCGCTGTAACAACTGCGGTGCGAAAGAACCCATTCAAAATGGGCACTTGGGCGATTCGCACCGCGGTTCGAATCTCTTGCGGTGCGAAACGCCTAAAGACCCGAAAATATTGAGTGTTTGATTAACGCTTGCGCACAAAAGATCCGTTGGTCGCACTCATGTGATAAATGTCAAATCGTGAACTAACTTCATTTGTCAATTTTCCAAACACCTGCCATTGAATTTGTTTTTGGAATGAAAGATACGGATTTAATTTATTTCATTATCATTTCATGTTATAATATTAATTTTGTTATATTGTCAGTTGTAAACAATTATTTTGAGTGTTTTGCATAAATAGTTCCAAATTAATTTCGATAACATATACACTATATTCATACATACCTACCCACAACCGTTACTACTGCAAGGTATTAAAAACTTTTGGGTAACGGTCAGAGAAGTTTCATGCCGTGGTAGGTAAATGCCGTCATTCTCTCCGATTCCAATTCGAGAATGTGACTACACTGGGTATTCGACTACGCCACCACGGCTTCAACAACAGAAACAAGCAACTATTTGTACGGAACACTAAAGTCGTCATCGCCTCGTCTCCGGCAGCCATCCCGAAATAAAAGCGCCCAGCAACACATTGATTGATGTGTAGTCGTACGGCGAGTTGTTTTTGACGTCTCGCCACGTCAGAAACGTCAAGTGTGGCCATAGTAGAGCGACGGACAGTGAGATATGCGAGAGTATAATCTGACGTGAAGGTACGCATCATATTGATGTACGAGTGTTTGTGGGAAGAAACATGTAGAGTATTATGTCAGTAAAAGAAATGGGCTACCTACTGTCAAGCTCTGTTTGTTGGCATAGTATATTCTAATTCAAGCTGATTACGAATTCATTGGCACAACTTTTTCATCTTCATTTCATAATGTTCAAAAGTGGTAACTTGAGGTTTGCTCAAGTTCAAATTTATTATAAACTGGTAAACAATACAATGATTACTTATCTAATTGAAAAATAAGCTAAACTTTGAGTATGATGCGCTGTATCCGCAATGAAATACTTCTACTTGGTTCACTGTTACCTCAGTTATATTGTGGCGCGGACATGCGTTTTTTCGACGCGTCTGAATACAACACCGCAATAGATGGTCACATGAGCTAATGGTTTCTGGACTGTTTCTACAGGAAACGTCGGACCCACGTGACGATGATGTGTTCGAAATTAAATTGTTTTTCATCACGAGACAGTTCCAAGTGGAAGAGTGCGTGACGAAAGGAGGTATCACGCTTCTTCCTCCGAGCGCTTCCCGATTTAGTCAGGATGCGCATCACGATCTAATATACTAGGTTTTGACAAAGCTGATAATTACATAGGAGTACCTAAATAACTGACCGCTGTTACTCTTAATAAGGGAACAGGAACAATCAGATAATGACATAGCAATTCTCCCTAAATCAGATTGACTGCACGGATTTGTCACAATTTTAATGGTAAATAAGCACTAAGCAAAATCGGTGCACCTGAGATTCGAACCAGCGATCTCACGCGAAATGGAATAAATATATTTTAGTTGTAAGTTGTGGGGTCAAACAAATATTACTATGTAAATCGTCACACGCCTCGTCTTGTATGCGCCCTTTTATTCATATTGTGGAGTGGGTTTCGCTTGCTATTCTACTAATCCACTTTAGGCACGGATAGTGGAAAACACTGTTGGTGTTTCCGTTATTCTACTTATTTCAAAAATAGAAAGGACTGACTCTCCGCCACGCGGTCACGTATCGGTACTTCAGTTACCATCTAATTTCGTAATAGTCGCTAAACTATGTTCTTAATGATGCCACAGTAACTTTCATGGTTTATCTATGTAATTAAATTCGTTGTTAATAAGGTCAGATTTTAACCTTTCGAACGTATAACGTACATATGTTGTTCAATGATTTACTACCATATAAATTATCTACCCGTTTATTATGTACGCTAAAACAACATCATAATCGCATTCTCTTATCAGTTATCTTTACGGCATATAAAACAGGAATTGCATTTCATTACATAAAATGTAGGCTCATTCTCATAGAGTAGGATTAGTCATTGGAGCGTTTCGATCTTTATAGACGGTTATTTCAATGAACTGTCAAACGCGTGCCAAGATTAGTACACGATAACATTAGTGCACTGCATATAACTAATAATAGCTTCCCAAATGTTTTCATTGACACGCCTAGGTGACGCAAGCCGTGTCAACAGAACCCGTTGATGTTGTCAATCAGCATTATTCATCGCCGCCCAGATTGGCAGTTGCGCTTGTTGAGTGCAATGCACTTATTGTAAAGAATTTCAAATAAAAACGAAGAATTTTCTTGGAATATTATTGACATTTAGAATTTTCTTAGCGCCGGAGAGCTACGCTGATGTCTAGGTAGGCTGGAGAGATACCTCGAAGCTCAGTTGTTGTATGATGCTACCGACTCACGTCTTAGGGTGAGACGCCACCAAAACGCATATGTGTGGACCGAAGCGGGGATGGATGTGCCGTAAGTATACAAATGCAAGGATATCAATTCTGAGATGGTCACGAGTTAAGACGAAAATCCTATTGGCTGCTTACGTCACATCTCCGCTCTGCTCCGTACATCTTCGCTTTGGTGAAGTCTTAAATTCTCTAAACCAAAGGGATATAATTATTAGTTATTGATGGCATAGTACATAGTTACATAGTTGAAACATTGTAATTGAGGTACTCATGAAGATTGTGCATGCTGAACGGTGCAGGAAAAATAATTGAGTATATAAAGACAGGCCCGTTGGTCGAGTGGCTAGAGACCCTGGCTACAAAACCAAGGGTCGCGGGTTCGAATCCCGCTAGGGGCAAATGTTTGTGTGATGAACATCGGCATTTGTACTCGAGTCATGGATGTTTATAAAAAGTATTTAAGTATGTCTATCCGTTTCCTAGCTTCCATAGTACAAGCTTCGAGCTTAGTTTGGGGCTAGGCAATTGGTGTGTTAGTCCAAGGCATTTATTTATTTATTTATTTAAATGCCGAGTAAAGCAGATCGCAAAGGCAATCACCTTTAATACACACGAGCAATGCATACGAAATCAGTAATCATCGGAGCATTCGCGGGAGCTGAAATCAGCAATGCGGGTAGCGCAGTTAAAGGTATCGTCGGTTGCAAGTTTTATTCGATATTTTCACGCAGATGATTGAGTTAGGAGGCTTGCGCAGGAGGCTGGGACGATCTGGGACGAGTCGGGAACTCGGGACGCAATCTCCGGTGCCGGCGCGGAAGGCTGCCCCCGCCCCGTGCCTGCATTCACTGCTTTCATCTCGCAGCCCGCATTTTGTCTCTACCATTTCGTGCCCGCATTAACGCCAATGAATGCCTCGAGATATATGGAGTGGAGATATAACTTATTCATTTGTCTGGTTTTGACTTGCCTTTTTCATATCTAGAATGAATCGTCATCCCGATGTTATTCGTGAATAAGTAGATTTAGATTTTAATACTGTAGGATTCCATGGTACCTACTTAATGGGTCTTAGGTCTGCGAAGAAATAATTCATGGAAATGCAATGCAATTATAATTTCATATTCTTGTAAAGAATTTTACACACTTTCGCCATTAGTGTTAACTAAGTTCAGCCCTCTAAAGTTCACCGGGGTCATAAAAATGACCCAAGATTTTCAGAATTTCAGACAAGAATTCGAGAAATAGGAAATACGATTAAATTCGTTTCTAACCGCTGTCACTTTGCCCTGACAACCCCCGGGACGAAAGGGACTGGTTTATAAATCCGGGATAATTAATTGACGGTACAATGACGTCAGAATGCCGGGTTATTTGTTAAAATAGTCTCGTCCATCGACATGTGGCTGTTTTGTCATTTCGTGCCCCGTGCATGATTAATTGACTTTTTTGTTGAACTAAATTCATGTGTTACAGAACTATTTTTGTAACACATGATAGTCTAAAAAGTTTTGACTCGAACAGGCGAGATACTTTTTTATTGTCAAATAGTCGTTACACCACGTGATTTCCGCATGGTGGTAATGGTTATTTACATAAAAAAAATAAGCCCTTTTTAATGTACAGCACAATCAAAAATAATATTGTTACTTAATAGTATTTTAACTTCAATTTCATGAAAAATAAAGTTTTTATCTCGGATATTTTTATTACTGGTATTATTGTCAATTGATGTTTAACCAAAGATTTTGGAAGTACTAGATGGAGACTATGATTTGACAGATTTTTTGTCCTTTTTTTCCTTACTATGAATCAAGTGTGATAGAGCAAGATACCAGACACCCGACAAAAATCGTCTAAGCGTCATTATGACGTGGATGAACTAGGGATTCCAGTACATGCGTACCGATTTTCATCGATATCGACTCTCCGTTTATATGTGTAGTCTATTGCACGTAAAATTTTCATACAGAATATTTTTTGATAATAAATGGGAAAATTTACGATTCTCAAATTTACTTTTGTAATAATGTCGATTTCTAGTATAAAAGTAATGGAAATAGTTTTTCTGGCATTAGAAATCACATTCTATTCTTTTATTTATTATGAAAATATATAATCATGTAAGTACTCACTTTTGGAAACTGATTTTCTCACTTAAATTCTCCTTTTCGTCTTTCTCGCGATCTGCATCCACGCACAATGCATTGCATTGTTATAAGATATGTATCTGTCTATAAAGAACTTGCACTCAATCTACGAATTAATAATTTTAATCGACTTGTGTTGAGAGAAACAAACTTTGTAGAGAGATACAGGCGAAGAGATGTGCTGAGTACGGGTTGACTTAAAGGTAATATAAACTTAAATTACCTTTGTTAAACTGAATCGTGTATTATTGTATCTTTTCTTTACACTTTTTCACTTAATGATGAACATTTTCAATGATTATTATTAATTCATAAAAAAATCATTTTCATAAAAAAATCTCTTAGTAGAAAAACGTCTTGTTGGCTCGAGGACTTTATCGATAGGCACGGCACTATAGGTGTAAAAATAGGTGAATTTTTGAAGTTTTGGTGGCTTCACTCAAACCTGACATATGGATTATCTATTGACTTCCAAAATCTTTGTGTTTAACCGTCGCGATATAAGGGCGTACTACAATTTATTACTTTCTTTGTCAGGTTTGCTGGGACTTGACAGGTTAAACTAGTTCTCGTCATAACATTTATCTTTATCCCACACGAACTTATTTCCAAATCAGGCCGTTCGCGGAAATTCTGGGGGATATTTTCCGATCGCAGTTAAGGACCTAGTTTCCGCAGTCGCGCGATAAACAAGTTATTGGCGTTAGTTAGGGAGTGGGGAAGTGTGGAAGTGGGGAGGTGGGGTAATTCACCCGTGTAATTAATAAACGAAGCCAAAGGGAACGCGGTGGATGTGACGGTTTCTGATCTTAAACGAGACGCTTTTGGTGACGGAACGCGTTTGGTTTCATTTACTTATGTGTTGAATGTAGTAGTTAGTGGAGTGAACGTCGGTCGTTCTGCGTGATTGCTGAATAGTTTACTTATGAAACAAATTAACAATATTTTTATCCAACTGTAGACTGGAACTTTTAACTCCTTGGGAAGTCATGACTTATAAGCGTGATAAACCCTTGTCATATACAAATATCATAACCAAATATTCCTTCAGTTATTGTCATCAGCAAACAAAACGCGAAGAACATTGTCGATAGATATGGGTTCATGCATTTATTCAAGCAACATTTCACGGTAGCGCAACCGACGAATGAATAGTTACTCAGAAACCAATGGCCCCAACATTAGTATTTATTTTACTCCAGTTCACACTTACATATTGTCCTCGAAGACGTGTCAGCCGTCTCTTCGTTGCGATAGAATGCGCAACATAGAAATCGCCCGGTCTGGTTTCATATCCAAAGGAAACACAACCCTAGTACATAGTCTCAGGGTGTAAATTACTTCGAAAGTGTCGACAGGCACCAGTTCATTTGTTTCCGTTAGCACTTCTGGTCCAGAGATCTTGGAAGTATCAGATGTTGCCCCCTTGATTAGCGATGCACGACTCTCGACGTAGACTTTGACCGCAAAGTAAACAGCCGTGACCGGTGACGATTTACTTAGCTGTAGGGACCGTTGGGTAAACAGAAGAACCTTATTCGAAGAAATCTTGTAATTTTGTTTTGTTTTTTTTTTGTATTGTATTTGAAATTTAATAAAGATATATGAAAATAATTTTATACTAATATTATAAAGCCGAAGAATTTGTGTGAACGCGCCAGTCTCAGGAACTCGATCGATTTGAAAAAATATTTTTTATAGGATAGTCGATTTGACGAGGAAGGCCTTAAGCTATATGATAACACTATGTGTGCAGAATACAAAATACACGCGGACGGAGTCGCGGGCGGCTGCTAGTAGTATATAATGTACAAGTAGGTGTAGTCAGGGTCATATTTATTTTCATAGTATGGACGATAAAACCAATACTTACACCATAATACTACCATTGACCCCATTAAAATCGAATAATTCCCCTAGCCCTGAGATCCTTTCATGGTAAAGTATACTTATTATCATTTTACTTGCGCATCATACTCATCTGCCCACACTTTTCCGTTGAGAAAAGCTTCTTAGCATATTCTCTTATTTTATTATAAAATTATTAAGTGGAATATTGGCAGCGTTGCGAAGAGCCTTGAACTATCTTAATTGGATTGTTGTAATTTGCAATCTCCCATCTTTATTTCAATCTTGAGACGTCCACTGCGCAATATAGGATGTTTTGTAGTACAATATGACTGAAAATGATGTAGGTTTTATTAACACTTCTTCGTTTATGAAATAAAATTACTTTTTATACAAATCGCGGTTTAATTATTCCATATTATTATAATATTTCTTTACTTCCTTAAGTCACGAATTGTTGACAGTACTGAGTATTGAGTATTTGTATGTGCAATTTGACTGTAAAAGGTCGTAAAAGTATTTAAAAATTCAAAGACGATGACATCACATGTACATACTGTGACAGGCATAGGTAACCTTAATTAAAATTGTGACAATAACATTACCTATCTGCATTTAGTTCCGAATATTTTCCATTCACATTGTAATCACGTTGGCAACATTCAGCCCGTTTTAATATTCGAGATATATACACAAAAAATCATATTTCTCGATTATCCTACGTGATATGACGCGTTATTTCAACGTGAAATCTGAAGGGGCGAGGCAATTCCACGATCGGAATTAAATATAGAAGGATCGATGTCTCGGCGATAGGTTGTAAAGTTCGTTATGTGAACGTCTGAAGCTCTTAGGTTCGTGTGCTCATGTAGGGGTTCGGCTTGATAATCGTTTTATATTTCCACTTTGGATTTTTAATAGGTTGCGATTAAATCAGCTTAAGAGATAAGAACATAAAATCTCTTCCCTTTTTTGAAATGGTAGGTTTATTTAAAATACATTAGTAAAATTAATGTTTTTACGACTATTGTATACTTCTACAAAGACGCATACTATTTTGATCCATTTAATCTCGATGGTGGGGTGATGGACACCAAATTAATTCGGGAGCATCAATTTAGAATTTTGTTGCAAACAAATCTTTTGATTCCTTTCTTCATAATTAACTTAATTAACCTACTTAAACACTTATGTGTGAATATTATTAGACATTATATAGAATTTAGTTTTCAATTATCTCTTGCGATTTATTAGCACCAGGTAGCAATAACAAAGAAGATTCATAATGATATTGATTTATTGTCGAAGAACAACCACTAGCTAAGGGCCAAAGTCAGTATTAATTTTCATAGAAACTTGAAAAAAAAAGCATAGTAATATAATTTCAGAAGTTACAAAATAGCTTTTTCTTCAAATAATATAATTAGGAAATACAAATAACTAGAAGTTCACATTATTATCAGTTTTAAAAGTGCGTAAAACACTATGACACCTTTTATGTGTATAGAAATTTGTTAACTTCTAATTAGAGTTTAGACTAAAGATCAAGATTGTTGAGTGTTACAATACAACTAAATGTAGAAATATTATTTAAATCAACACACATGTAGCCACAACATACGTACATAGAAAGCTTGAGACTTTACTACAAAATTAATTACGTACAAACGGTGGTTAGTTCATAACAATAAAATTTATTCGCGTATACGAACGCGTGTGAAACCGCATGTCGTGAGAACGAAGTTTGTCGACGCAGCCTTCACTCGGAGACAGGGAATGGAATTACTTGTTAAATCAGACGAAAAGGATTTGCCAGGTAGCGAAATGTTGTAGCTCAATTATGTCAGAGAAAAAGTCTTATTATCAAGTTGTCGAAAATATGAAGAAATAAATGATACTGGCCGCTTCTACGGTGTAACATAAAAGCGGCTAGTAAAGCTTTTAACGTTATTATACATACCTACCATTTTATTTAGTTTTTGTATCGTAAATAGAGAAAAAATTGGCATTATTTAGGTATATTGTTCTCGTAAGTGTTTACGTGTCTTAATGTGGAATAAAATATTTGAAAGATTGAAATCAGGATTATACGAAAATAGAACTTTGTATGAGTATCATGGCAGATATTTGTTTGTAACTATTGTTACAAAACATTTCGAAAGTCATGTAAATTAAACTGTATCCCAACTAATCCCAACTAATATTATAAATGCGAAAGTAACTCTGTCTGTCTGTCTGTCTGTCTGTCTGTCTGTCTGTCTGTCTGTTACGCTTTCCCGCTTAAACCTCGCAACCGATTTTGATGAAATTTGGTACAGACAATCTTTAGACCCTGAGACAGAACATAGGCTACTTTTTATTTCGAAAAAAAGAAATCCACGCGGACGGAGTCGCGGGCGGCCGCTAGTATTATAAATGCGAAAGTAACTCTGTCTGTCTGTCTGTCTGTCTGTCTGTCTGTCTGTCTGTCTGTTACGCTTTCCCGCTTAAACCTCGCAACCGATTTTGATGAAATTTGGTACAGACAATCTTTAGACCCTGAGACAGAACATAGGCTACTTTTTGACCCATTCCAACCCCCCACTTCCCCGAAATGAGGGGGTGGAAGTTTGTATGGAAAAATCTAAACTACTTGAGTTAGACGCTTGAAATTTGGCATGCAGGTCCCTTAGTCAACTTGATGCTTAGTTGCAAAAGGATATTGCAAAATTCCCACGGGAACGGGAGTTAGCGGGAAAAAACATTCGTATAATGAAAACCGACATCCACGCGGACGAAGTCGCGGGCGGCTGCTAGTTTATGTATAAACTAAGTTAACTCTGTGTACAGATAAAATCAATCGACCTACGGTTTTAAATTTGGGTTGCCACTGTCAAAACGAAAGGCATCATCTGGTCAACCAACAGATATCACTCTCGCAATAAATACTTTGTGAAACTAATCGCCCTTACCAAGTGGTAGTGTATACTTAAAATCCAAAACCTGGCGATCACTCGACTATTACGTTGGCACATGACAATTTATTGCTTTATTCACCTGTTCCCAGTGTTGCCGGTAGCAGAAACGTAAAATAGCACTCAAAGTTAGCAACATTTTCTAGGAGCACATTCATTGATAGTTTTATTCTAAAAAATACATTATGAATTTTTAAGTTGTCCATCATAACCCCATAAATATGTACGACAAGTATAATTAAAACGTGACAGACATATTTTGAATACCTGTATTTTTTGCGTGCATTAAAATAAAGTACTACCACTTCTTTTCTTTGACGAAAGAACACATTTCCTACTATAACTACTATGTTAAAATGAGTCCTACTAGTCTTGTCGTGTAATTAAAGGGCACAGGGCCGAGTTAAAATAGAGAAACGTTCCTCGTTACTATATTTTACGACCTAAAAATATGTAACATAAAGTTGACATTACCGGGTCAGACATAAAATCATGTGACAAAAGTAAAATTCTGCGAACGTCGAAGCTCGTACGTTGTTCGAGCAACAATGTCGCGGGTATCTGTTAGGGCTCATTTGCAATGTAAGCGATGCTGTAGTTCCTAATCTTGAGCTCTATCATTACGAGTTATAACCCGGTTTATTGCGCATTAACACCGACCGTTTTACGTTTGGCGACATTTACCACCTCTAAATTAAATAATATCAATGTAATTGAATTTATGTACACGTGTGGGTAATAACTATCGTCGGTGTGATGTGGGTGACTTCCACTTTGTTAAATGTCAGGAGTTTATACTCAAATCTTTGAGAGAAGAGTGTCTATGTAACCAAGATTTATTTTGAGCTATTGTACTTTACAGCAATTGTTTATTGCTTCTTGTCTTATAGTTGAGTTAAAAAGAACGATTACGAAACAGCCTTTGCAAGAGAAATAAATAACTCAGTTTATCAATAATATTGTAATCGTGCTGACAGGGCAAATAAATAGTCCTAAAAAGTCAATATTATTTGTACTATTGCAATGTTACCGATAATCTAACTCGTAATGTGTTTCGAGATTCACACAATTGCTTGGAGTTGAAGCTGAGACACTAGTGTCGAGCATTTGTTGTATTTGTAAACGATCGCAAATACGGAAAACAGATTCTAATCTCCGTTGGTATTTGTTATCTGCTCCATCAAACCTTAATCTATTTAATCTGTTTGAAGGCTCTCCGAGTTATCAACTGAGTTAGTTAATTTTCACTAGTTTAATTGTGATTGAAACTGCCGAAGTAATGCCACAGATAGTGTTTGTTTGTCGTAAGACGAATCTTATTTTGGTTAAATGTAGCTGACAAAACTACTTGACGACTGATTTGAAGTGACTTTAGACTAAATCACTTTCTTAAAGATGGTGGTGAAGGATGGATGGAAAAAATTAGTTTCAAAAATTTAATTTAATTTTCCTGATGATAAGATAGAATAATTTTACCTTCGGCACTTATATAATATACTAACTATCTATTCTCCTACCTGCGTTATTTGTGAGATGAGTCATACAAATGCTATCTTTAGAGAAATAGTAATATTAAAAGAAAGTTAAAAATATAACTATCATGTCACGGTTAGTAACGAATGTTCCGCGTCTAATGTATTAAGTCTGGTTAAAAGAGTGTGAATGATATATTGTTTTAAAATACAGCAGTATATTTTGAGGCTTACATTTAAACAGATATAAATTAGTTTTTTTTTATCATTGAATGGACTGGTGGACTAATATTAGTACTTTTTTGAAACAATTTAGATATATCTTGCTCGTTTGTTTCCTGCTTACTTAAAACAAATAACAGAGAGAGGTAGAATCATGGCTCGATACGCAATTGTAATAATCTTATAGTATAAATAAAAAGCACATCTTTAAGCTTTTCTTAATTAACGTAGGCTTCAAAGATGCACTTTTTGGAAATATCTTTCAATCAAAACATTTGTTTCTCAAAAAAACGCTATATTGTTCTCATTAACCGGTTTTATCATATCCTTATAGCATAGCCGCGTTCTCGCCTCCTATGTAAACGAAGCACAAAGTAATCCCACCGGTACTGATAATAAAGTATCTAATAAAATATTCCCACAATGCAAAGCCGATTTGAGCTCCGCAATTCCAATCATCTTTTCGCGACTCAAAACCGCTAGAGCGTCAAGCCGTCATATAACTTGGATCCAGGAACCGCAATGGTACAGTTAATTTAGTGTCGGTAAGGATACTGTCATTCCAACCGTAAATCTGTAAGGAGTTGTGATACTCGTAGCAATAAATAAGCAATAAAGACTATTCTTGACCGCTGCTGATTTGTATGACATAGTAGCTAAGCTCAAATAATTTTAAAACCAGATCTGGGAGCGTAGATTCAATAAACACTTGGATCTGGTAGATGTTTTGTCCAGCCATCATGCCCTTAAGGGAAACTGTAGTCATAAAAGTCTGGTAGTATTAGAAACAACGTGGCGGTGTACAAGTTGGTATAAAGTGTGCTTATGTACACAAATACAATTTTTGCATTGCTCTTCACCTGATACACTATGACAACTGTCAGGAAGTTAGCTTGCTTTTGCTGTATATTGCAGTAATTGTAACACTAACCTCTACTTAGGGTTTCGCTCGTGTGGTCTTAGGATATGGTAGTTTATTAAATACGCTATACTTAGCCCGGTTGACTGACTTCAGTTCAGGTAGTGCCATCTACAGCTGGTAAATTATAGTCGTATGAAATGCGTGATTTATTGCACCTAATAGCTTTGGCTATGTGGAATTTGGTCTGTCATAAAGTCTTTATTACGGGACTCTGGGGAGCTATGCATTTTTTCTGGGAACGTGTTTTATGCTTTATGGTCCATAGGCGGTTTTATCTGTTTAGGGCTCAACTTTTCTTTATCCTCTGGGATGCTACGGTGAGTTCGTCGAAATATGTTTCGTTGGTGTTTTACTTTGAAGGTTTTTAAGTTTTGACACATTAAGGTAACCTAACAAAAAAGTTTTATGGATGTAAGCAAATCAAAAGCTATATTTTTCTATATATGTCACACTTTGAATAGTACAAATATTAACTGCACCTGAACAAATTTTCCTTTTACTCTGCCAAAGAAGCGATGCAGAGTTCATGATTTATACACTATTGACCGTCATAAAGCCTAATCTAAAGAGCAATAATAATTTGGAGTAACACAGAAACTATCCACATTAAAGCATTTGTAACGCATCGCGTCTTAGAATTGCTATTAGAAACGAACAAGTGGTTTGCGCCTCGCCTACCGCCGGCGATGGTCCGTGCAAAATATATGAACGTTGCCCTGATTAAGACGCGCTGTGGGATACCTACTTGTGCTGGCCTAGCCTAGCCTAGCAGATGTTATAAGCCTTTGACTTAAGTCATTTAGTTGCCAAATAGGGATGCTACGCAAACTCAGGGGATGTAAATGATCCGTAATGAAATTTATGGATGATCGTCCTGGAATATGTTGGCGTTGTGCAAGAAGCGATATATTTTCGGAGCGATTGTTCATCATTGTGGTGTGCTTTTATTTTCTCTTCTTATGATGATAGTTATACGCGAATTAGAGACTGTCTTCAAGCTTCCCCTTTAATAGAGGTTAGAGATAACTTTTAGCAATAATTCATATAATCTTGGTATTAATAACATTGAAAAGATGCAGATACATCAGATACATAGCCGCAAACTGTTCGGTCTTACGAGTTCCTGTAATGACACCACAAAGTGAGTCCTCTGTCACTCAAATAAAAGTAATGAATGAAAATTAGGTAGGTGTAGAACTCAGCAGTCAATGGCTTCACCGAGCAAATCCGGGCCCATTGCAAGACAGGAAGAGGGATTATTGAGAACGAGACTAGCGGTGGCCACCGTTGCTCACTTAAGCGCCAGACGTTTCGGCTCGCGTCAAGCCTCGTCAGCTAACCTGCGATTGGTTAGGACGTGGAGCAATTCCAGTCCCGTGCTCAACCTCCCTCTCCCTACCTATCCAAATCCGATAAGAAGCCTCCAGAGCAGTTTTTGAAGCTCTATCCATAAATGAGCTTATTGCAGATCTTGGCAATCCTAGATTCTAAAAGAAATTATAGACCGACTTCGCAGGTAATCCCCTAACACCAACTTCAACTGCAAATAGATCAGTCTTGAATCCCCTTCTTGCTATCTGGTCGACTAAATTGCAGTACTTGTTTAACTTATAATTGTGATCTTTAGGGATATTTGTTTCCCATGGTACAGTAAGTTCCACAAGCACTACATGTCTTGTCACTTTCGAGTAAATAAGTATGTCCGGTCTGAAGGCTGTGGTACATATCTCCGATGTCATTTCGTAATGCTTTTCATATGTATCCATCAGCAGTGTCCAATCAGTTGCTGCACCTAAGATT
This sequence comes from Nomophila noctuella, assembly GCA_958496325.1. NCBI lineage: Eukaryota > Metazoa > Arthropoda > Insecta > Lepidoptera > Crambidae > Nomophila > Nomophila noctuella. Next base: position 11,166,676 of record OY292484.1, read on the forward strand.
GAAATTGGCTTGGGTGTTCCCTTCTGTAGCTTAGTGGCACCAGCTCTAACAAACTTGACTACCTGAAAATTACCGCCAGTTAACCCCTTCTTTGTTCTTGCTATGGATAAACTTATGGCTTCCCGAATCACTTGAAGGACCTTATCATGCCGGAATGAGTATTGTCCTGTTAGTACGGGTACCAACCTGAAAGGATTTATAGAAGACCAATCTCGACTCAGTTTCTACTGAAATACAAGACTGCGGTAACTCGTTGATGGTACTGTCTTCTGACTCCTTTAGTATACAGTACTTGGTGATTCTTGCATTTTGAAAGATTAGCGACGGCCTTTTTATGTTTAAACCAAAGCTGTTAAAAGTTCTGAATAAAGTCGATGAGTCAGCTGGATGAGCTAGGCCTATCCACGATTTTAAGTATTTAGTTACTAATGCATCCAATTTGGTTAAGCTCTGCCCGGTGAAGTTATAATATTGAGTACATGCACGTAAATATTTTACTATAAAAGACACTTTTTAATTTAATCATATAAAGGATACTAATACTATGAGATTACCCTTCTTCCAACTCAGGCATAAATAAGCCTTGCTAGCCAGATAAAACGCAGAAACCAACGTTAGAAGTTGTGACTCACAACTTCACACGTCGCAAAATCTACTAAGGTTTTGCAAACCGTGTGACGTCCTATCGCATGGCGGCTGCTACACTTGGTCACGCGACCGCAATTCGCGCGTCACACTTGTCACGATCTGAATGCTGTCATCATAGAGGAAATATCCAGTAGTACTAGCATTACAAGTTGACAAGTTTTGTGTTTTTTTTTTCATGTAAAATAGGACACCTGATGGAGTGATCACTGCCGCAAATGAATATTTACAACTCCACAATGGGCTGTTCGTCTTCAAAACCATTCTCTTGGCAATGCGGCTATGGCTGAATAAACTTATGAAGTGTTACCCAGAGAAGTTTCACCTATTACCTATCTCTATGGTACATAAAGCACCGCTAAGGGTCTTTTTCCACAGTATTTTTAGACTTGCCTGCTTAAATAAATAAATAACTATATATTAAAAGGAGTTATTTTCTTAAATGAAATACCCTAAGTCAATCTCGAACAATTGCGATTTAAACAACCTATCCTATCAGTTAAACAGAATTGTATAAGAAACCTATAAATCGTATTCTCGATCTCAGTTTGCCGCTAAAAGTTTTCGCGCGTGAACCGTTTGAGAGGTCGTTCATTATCTCCACTTATCCATGTAATTAGCTTGCCCGTTTAATATTGTAACAGAACCGAAGCGTCGGTAATAGGCAGATTTAAACTCGGATAAAGCAGTTTCAGGACGATTATTCCATATAATTCTGAGAAATTATTATCCTCATAAAATTTATTTTACTTTAGTCTTAAGTAGAAATTGGCTAGATATTATAATGACGATTTTCTAAGAAACGGTTTTAATACTTACAAAGCGGGGGATTTGTAATTTATATTCTATATGTTAAGAATTTCAAAGAAATATTATAAAGTTAACGTTTGTTACTTTTAATGTAGTTGTCATTGCAATATCAGTTAAAATCAGAAAAAAAATTAATACGCCGCCATCATTGCATTTGCAAGGAATATAATTTATTTAATGTCTGTGTTAAAAATAGCATTTTACTTAAATTCAGCACTGAAGCAACTTTGTTTTATACTATGTTACTACTACGTATGTGCTTATAGCAATAAAATACACTGTCAATTCTTATTTCCATTTCAGTTGTATTTTGTTATGACTGAAAGTTATATTATAAATTATGACAACATTGCACCTGTTACTTTATTATATCTGAAGGGAACATATCTCTCTAGTTTGAATAAACAATGTATTTAATTTATAAATCTGTCATTAGAACTGTCCGTTCTAGTTAATTTATTGTGAAGTAAATCCGGTTGTAAATTACAAAGATTTAAATTCAGTCGTTTCTCAGTTCCTATTATTGTATCGATACAGTGTTTCGCACCGCATAAATCTTTGTTTTCCTGCAAAGAGATGACGTGGAATTAAGTCATGAATAGTCACTGTTTGTAGGATAAAATTGTTAATCGGGTAATAAAACATATTATGGATGTGTAAATATCTAATTGAGATCGTTTTATACTCTCGATGAACATCATAAAACAAGTCCTGGTTTTTTTTCTTATTCTAATCTTAAGACTAAGAATATGACTTTTCTTTGTCAATAGGTAGGGTTTTGTTGTTAAAACAAATATTCGTGTACTGTCTACGTAATTTGTTGATCGATGATTTTGTTACGCTCCTTATATGCTCAAGATGCTTACTCCAATGTCAGATCAATATAACGACGTTCCTCGGTGTAATTCCAGAGATGGAAAAAGTAAAAAAAGCGATCACTTATATTTTAATCTTTTATCATATTATCACTTTTTGTGACGAGTTCTCAAGTTTTGTGGGGGACAAAGTGAAAGAACTCAAAACTATGATAATAAAACAAATGCCGGCTTTTAAACCTTACGTATGTTTGTACCTGCGTCTTGCGTACCCGCCGAGTTCAAGTGGGGATCATCCATTGTTTCCTTCCCTCGCGTCACCACCTCGTCCCGACGATACATGCATATTCATCGTATGCAGCTTTTAGTGGCTCTGATGTTGTCTACGCTGGATTTTTAAGTAGTCTGCCCGTAGCAAAACTAACAAATTATAAATAAATAATTTCTGTCATCTCTTAAAAATTAAAAGTCACGGGGTATACATTATGTACATCTTTTCAAAAACCTTGTTAGATATAGAAAATATTTACTATGATTTTAAGACGTCGCGCGATTCTTTGTCAAAAGCTATTTTCAAAGTTTCTAATCTTGATATTGTATCATCATCATCAAGCTTTGACGTGCTAAAGAATTTTGCTAAGTAAATCAAATATTTCATTTCATTTCGATTCATCATCAGCCCATTAACGTCCCCACTGATAGAACAAATACCTTCCCAGTAAATGGATAGCAATGAAAGTTATATAACTACATTATGAGAAAAAACATTCAACTATTAAACAAAAATCTTTTTACGTTTTCATTAATAATATGATTACATTACTAATAACACGGATTATCTTGTCGGATTAAAAGATATTGATAAGACTAAGTACATAATTCAGCAGATAATGAATACGAATTATAACAAAGTGTTTACTTCCATATTTGTCATAAAATATACTTGATCTCTAATATATACCAGTAATAGTTTAATATACAATACACATCCTGTATAGACGTATAATGAATATTTAACTATTCTTAATTCGTCCAATGAGAAGTAATTAGATAAAGGTAGTAATTTGAAGCTATTCATTTGTAACATTAATCAGGAAGCATCAAAATTAATGGACGGTTTCCGTTTCTATCAGTGTTTTACTTAATTGTCAAAGCTTTATAATACGTAATGAGGAGGGACCAGGTGAACTTTTAAACAAATTTAGTCAATTGATGTATGTTAGTAAATGATGTTACATTTCCTCTTTACGAAATATTACTTTTTACCCGCGGCTGTGGCCGCGTTATCAAGGTTCCGGTTTTATCCCATGGGAGCATTTAATCTGGATAAAAAGTATCCTATCACCTATGTTGACCCACACCCTGCCCGATTACTAAAGTTCATCAAAATCCGTTCATTCGTTTCAGCGTGATTGACGGAAAGACATCCAAATAACTCCAGTTTAACCTATTATTTAATTTAAGGTCAGGTGTACGTCACTCATGAGTTGACTAGTAGTGCTTTTTAAAACTTTGAAAATGTTGGTGTATAACTATAAATTAACAAATGAATTATGGTTCTCTTTGATTATGACGAAGTTCAAAAAACAGATACTTTCTATTCTGTACACTCTTCTTGTAAACTTTAATGAATGCGTAGCTTCTAGAGGGCCCATTTATAGATGTCTAAAAATATCACCATGATGTGTGTTCCGCCATTTTCCCATGCATCTTAAGACGCTGATAACTCCGACACGATCCGTCATCGCTGACATCCAGGTACCTTCCGCAAAGATTTCTGTTTTCAGTGCCAAGATGTTTGTTCAAGTTAAGGTTCCCTACAATCGATCAACGTCGGCATACCTACTGCATTATCATAAGAACGTTGACCCGTTTAGTAATTCGTTACTGTGAACCGTACCGTATTGTGTTCCTTGGTCTCGATAACGCTGTGGAACCTCGGCCTTATCTCGTTTGCTTTTTAGAGTTTAAGATGTTTACTCGCAGCTGTCTCCTTAGAGCTTAGTGTATATTAGTCTTATACTTTTACTAGTCTTAATGTACTGACTTGAAAGTTGGTTTGGTAAGTAGTATTAGAGGTGACTGAATTTTGTGCGCACCATTTTTATTTCGAATGGAATCTAAAAGTTGTCCTTAGTGAAAAGCTACTAATACTTTAAGCTTAGCAAAGAGATCAGCATAACGTCCATTAGGATCATGCTATTTATGTTCCTATATTTTTTTGTTGATTAGAAACTGTTGTAAATTAAATTTAGCATTTTACTTCAATTATCACGTATCATGTAGGTACATTACATTAAGCCCATCAAAAGACGCGTGTCTGAACAAGTATTTAGAACTAAAGGCATTTGCGACAAAGGGACAGAAACCCAATATGACCAAAACACACTACGGCAATTAAACAAAGGCAAGATTTATAGACGAGCTATAAAATAACTAAATCACCGTTTGTTTTGGTCCATTATAGAACGCGAAACGACTGGTACGTTCCACGTGTCAAGATTTGAATGTAAACGTTGTTAAACTGTCTATGACATTTCGAGAGACGGAGAAAAAGACAAAAGAACATCACCGAGCGCACGTAGGTCAAAGTGTAACTATAAATAACCAGCGATCACTGCAGTGCCGGCCCAAATCTTACTAACTGTAATGTGGGGGTACAGAAATAGACCGTTCGGCACGCTCCGTTTTTAAAGTAAAGAATCAGCCTATTAAAGTCCCATCATTTGATAATCTTGTTTTCGTTACAAATATGGGTTTTGGCTTAAACACCACGCTTGCCAAATGCGGGTTGGCGATTACAATTCCGGGCTGCGTTCAGAAAAATCGTCACAAATTTTGCCCGACCTGGGAATCGAACCCAGGACACCACTAGACCATAGAGGCGTCAACTAGACCATCGAGGCTCCTCGTTTGCCTACACTTAATTCTGAAGTTACATCTCTCGGAGCTCCCAGTTGGAGATAAGCTTCTTCAAATATGGTAATGAGGCAATAATTGACACAGGAACAGACGCTCGTTGTCTCTGGGTACTGGGTAGGCGTGGGCGGGGCTGCTGAGTGTTTGCTTTCCTACTGTGTTAACAGAAGCCGAGCCGCGACTCGGTAACCTCGGCGACTGATTGCATCTTCACTTCTGTTGTGTTTAGGATTCAAATGCTTTGAGCTGAATTTGTATGTGCACTGCTGTTCCAAACTAAGTTTGGATGTATTTTAGTGGAGGGATTTATCTTTTCAGTTTGTTTTGACGTGTCTTGACATTTACATTGACATGATTCGAAGTCAACATATCAAGTGAATGATCATTAAATCCTCCAATATAGAGAACCTAACTTCATAGCTCCCCTGTGAAATACAGAGTTGAATTCTGTTTAAAATAATTAAATTCCTAAGAGTAACACCCTGACTGGCAAAGATATAAATTTCCATCAAATACTAACATATTTATGTGTTTTCAAACAGACTAAACTACTGAATAATAGTCTCGATGAGTAGCCGATTGGGCATCCGTCAACGCTACCAGCCCATAGCACGCGAACAGTTAAAACCGAGTTGTTCAGCAACCGATAGATGTAAACAACACGGCTTCTGTTTACACGACGACTCCGAACAACTTCTTAAGAAACGTGAGACGCCGAGACGTAGATGGGAAGCCGGCGTTGATACAAGTGCTGTTTATATTTCCCAACGCTCTTTTTGAATCTCGGTGAAAATTACGCAGTTTGTTTCTAAGATACTTGAAGTGGTAGACGCCACTGGAAAATATATTTTGCATTTACTGAGAGGTCGCTTTAAATTAATCGCCTAGTTTTAAAGCGTTTTCGTTAGCTGCGTGCCGTGCTCGAGTATATTTACCGTAATTGGATAGTGGGTTTGCAATTAATATGCGGTGTTATACGATATAGGTAATTAAATAGTGCCTTACATATTAATAGGGTGCTGAAGCACATGCGAATTCAATGTGATGGAATGTTATGTCTTATTGATTCGCACACCTACATAGAATTAGGCTTGTGTAACCCAAAATTATTGAAAACTTAATTTTTGAAATGGCAAGACTCTGCGTTTAAAACAAATGTTGTTTTTTTTTTCAATAAAACTGGCTTTATTCTTGGTATGCGATAATATCAAGCTCTTCAATTTTGGTAATCGAAGTAAATGTAGCTACTTTGACTTTCGCATAATCGAAATGGCTTGTGTATTTGTCCCCAGTTATATTTGTCTATGTCAGTTTTAAATGTAATCCGTGGATCAAACTATTCTTTTCACGTGTAAAAATTACACAAAATAAAATAATGACATAACTTTTAACTTAGCCTTCGAATCGGTAATGTAGTTATTAAGTCAACGAATGTTTAGAATGTCTGCAATTGATTTAGTTAACGTATCTTCTTGATAGCTCGGGTTGTGCTTGCTTGCTTATCTTTCACTCTTATCACTTGTCGACAGATTAATCTATCTTCTGAAGTCAATCGATTCTCAGGAAGGAACACAGAAAGAAGAGATAAGGTCCAAAGTAAAAAATCTTTTTTAACCATCTTTACAGAATTACTAAATTCTTCTACTCAACAAAATATTCTTTATAAAATCTTTTGTTGAGTAGTGAGACTTGGTTACATGACGATATTTTTTTAATTTAAATGTTGTGTTGTTTATATAACTCTAATAAGAACATATAAATAGTCACATTACTAAAATGTTAAAAATTCTGTCAACTGTAACAAAAGGTGGAATTTTTAAGTTTCGTATATTTCTGCGGTTAAAGAGTAATTGATCTTTGGAATGTTCAGTACGACCCTACGTGTACAAGTACATACTATGCATAGGAGAGTAACGGACTAGTCTGCTAAAAGCGTGGATAAGTGGCTTCGGCTTGCGGTCGAGTGCAACTCGCCGATAGCTCGGGCTGAGCTGGGCGCTTTATCTCACTGGGCTTTTGTCACATTGTGACGACAGAATTATGTTTTATACCCTGTTTTATGATTTTTGACTATATTTAAATGTAAATACAAATTTGGCTGTTACTAGAATGGTATATAAATCTTTACAGAATTAGAATTTTTGTAAAAAAAAGTGGCCTATATATATTTCAATTCATACTGCGTCGGATATTACCATTTAATGTAAGATCCTAACATTTATCCGACTCCAAAATATCAATTGTAGGTAAATTTGAGAACCATTTTATAGACAGAACAATTAACATTTAAAACTTACAAAAATAGGGCAAACAATCTTGAATCGTCGATTTAAAAAAGGTACAGTAATTGAAATCGTATTAGCATCATCGGCTACAATCTCAGTTTTAGAACTGGCTAGTTTTCGCAACTTGACGTCTAAAGCGCCTATTTTGCGTGTCTATTTCATCTCAGCTATTCCAATACTGGGTTAAAACACATCAATTATTCCGGTCCAACATGATATCCGGCTAAAAGCGACCAAAACCGGCTGGTTAAATCCGGTACTGTCCCAGACTGGGTCACCTGTTTTATATTTAAGAATGAAATGACACGTTGCCTCCATTAAAATTGCATAGTCGAGGTAGACTTGTTAACCGGGTCGGTTATACTCGGAACGATCGAACCGGACTATTATTGGATACGGATTGTTTCGGATAAATGCAGAGTTGAGCCGACTTGCATTGCCTAGTCATATAGTCCCGTCTGTTGCCTAAATCTCTGATTGAAGTCTGGTCTGACTTCTCTGATTCGTGGTGATTGAAATATTACTGACAATTCGCATTGTTTGTGAGGTTAATTGAATTCGGAACGAGCTATGGCATACACAATTTCGATAGTCAACAGTTTAGGGAAGGCATATTTTATAGATTAATGACTGCTCTTTCAATAATTATAGGTATACCTTCCACGGAACTAAGGCTTATGTATTTGTTCATTCTTTTACTATGTAATCAGCGTTTATTTTTATATCATACTAGTTTTTAGACTAAACGAACAAAGTTTCACATTCTTAATATTATGTAGTATGATTAAACTTTATTCATTTCATTATATCTTCTGTCATTTTATTCATTCTGTATGAAACATACTTAAGTGTAATGAAACTTAACGATCGCGAATAATGTTCAAACTGCGTCCAACCACTTAGTACAATGTTACCAACGAACAAAGAAATCCATTAACTGATGGGATAGCACTAATACATTTTCTTCTTGTTCCAGGTAGAATTATGCAATAAATCGCACGAGAAGTTACTTTCCTTGAGTCGCTTCCACGATCTAGAAGCTGCAAACGTAAGTTCAGATATTAACTAATGAAATTAAACTGTAACTTTTGGTTTTTATGAATTAAACATATTCTTTAACGACGTCGAGTGTAATGGCGGCAACATAAATCTCAGTGTAAAGTAGACTGGGATTCAGAGTTATTAAATTTCTTTTCAGTGAATTCGTTTTAGTCTCGAACTCTATTGTTTGGACGTCATTATGGCGGGCTACTACCACGAACTCGTTATAAATAGTATTGTTATAATAGTTATTAAAAAACTTTGTGTGTGTAGATTGTGGTTTCAAAAAAAAATATTATATCTAAAATAATCTTATTATTTTACAAGACCTTTCATGACGAAAACAAGACATGTCACACCTTGTAACGTTTATAAGAGATGCTTGCGTTATTTATGTGTTTTGAAATCAAATAAAAATATGTCGTTAAAAATACGTTCGTTAAGGACGATTCTTATGTTGGCTGGTATAATATTAGATGTGTAGAACTATTATTGCTCAAAGTGATAAAATTTGTTATTCCTACTGATTGATTCCGTAAGCTGCGAAGTTTCTCAAAGGAATAATTTCTACTGTTGGGTGATGGGTACTTAAATTAAATTATACCTAATGTTAAATTGTTAACCATTCTTAGGAAACACGGCTTTGGATATTCATTTTTCGCAACACAATTTTGACTGTTATTTCTGTCCTCTTTATGAACTATTTAATACGATAAATAAATGATTTATTAAAGCGGTCGGAAACGATAGTAAACTATATATTTCTGGGTGTGGAATGAATTTCTATATATCCGACACTAACTTTACAATTATCTGTCCAATAAAGCGCTACGCTAAGGGCGAAATCCAGATATTAATGCAAGAAAATACGTGAAAAAATTCTACTTACCAGAAACGCTCGTAAAAAAAGTAAGCAACAGAAACATACCGCCTTTAATGAGCAATAAAAAGAATAACGAGATCAGATTTTTAGCATTTCACCGAAAATTTAATGTTAAACAATTTAAAGAGGGAAAAAAATCCTCATTGTTAACATTAAATGGTTGGAGGGCGGGCGGCGTATAATAGGACATAATATATTCAGGACGAGTCAAATAAAATTAGCACGGTGAAAAATGTAAACGGTCCTTTTAGTGCCTTGAGGACGTGTAAGTATTAGGTCGGCTTCCTTTGTGCGAGATTCAGCTGCGCCATGGGAAGGACTCGACTCGAATGAGAATATTCTTTATTTCAAATTAGCTTCTGCGTGGACTCCGCACTCCAGATTAAGACCGGTATTATACTGGGATGTTAGATATTTGAAACATTTAAGAATGTTTAAAGATGATTTATGTGTATAAAGAAATTGATAACAGAGTATAAATCTTATTAGTAGGTAATGTTGATATACATTTGCAAAAGGTACTTACAGAATCTGTATCTGATATGCTATTTTGGTGCTCGTTTTAACGTGCAATATTATAAAAGAACACTTTTACGGTCCATAATGTTAGACAAACTTCAAATGTTGTTTTTCATTTCTCGACACCAAGCTATAATTGAAGTCATTGAATTTTGAATTTAAGTAAGCGCTAATAAGGTTGAGGGCATCGTACTATGTATTTGAATAATATTCCTTTTTGTAGGTGACTGTGTTAAACTGTGACCGTTGTTTGTAGCATGGCTTGCCAAGTATTCAGATATCCGATATGGACTCCGTGGTAATAAATGCACTAGATTTGTCACTCTAATCTGTACAAAAACTTCCTCTTAGCCATTTACAACACGCAGAAGTTATATTATATAAGAAGTATTTGGAATAGTCAAGAGCTTAGGTTTAATATTATAAAAGTTAATTGGACGGGAGTTTACAAATATAAGTTGGTGTTATTACCAAGCGCATTTTTATTATTGTTTGAAGTAGTATAATATATAGTAATTCTCGCTATTTTATAGTGGAATCAATTTATAGTGCTATAAATAAATGAATAGTCTAAAAGCCATCATAATTCTTCCTTTAAAAACAAACTGTAGATCACGTCACAATAAAACAGATAGTCCTGCAAACGCCTAGTGTTCAGCATTCACTTACAAAATGACATCTGCTATCGCTTGGGCTGATTCAACATCACAATTTCCCAGGAAACTATTCAAGTAAATTGAGAGCTAATGCACACTCCTACTGAAATGAAATAGTAACTCCACGAAGATATTATTAAGCTGTAATCTAAAAAGACAAATAAATACAATAAACGAAGTAAGCTTTAGTCTTACTACTGTTTGATGGTTTCGAAATAAGAAAATTGAATTTCATTCAAATTAAGGAACCATATTGAATTTTTCCCATTTTTTTAATTATATTAGTCAATTATAATTAATTATTAAGTTCAGTTACCAAATGAAATCGTTTTAATATTAGTTGTGAAAAAATTGAACTGCATTTACGAGCCCATTCCAGTTTACTGTTTTAATCAAATGTCATCGTGTTAATATCAACGCGGAAACAGTCGGAATCTAATGCAATCTAAAGTCGCCACCTGAGCGTGTTCAAAAGTCAAATAATTCCAGCATATTTTATCAGCGACATCGTAACATAGCGACATCACAAGTCATATGCGAGTATTTCTCCGTTTCCGAACTCCGTACATCGTCCGACCCACTTCCGAACACTCAAATACTCCTTGCTTTTAGGTGGAAGTTTTTTCTTGTACTGTCTATTGACATACTTTGCTACAGTTTTAGGTATAAATTTTAGTATTCTTCGAGATTTAAGTCTTGAAGTGCCAGTTTTAATGCCACTAGTTTCGTCCGAATTGTATTCTCAGTTGAATGAGTCAAAAATACAGATAAAACAATAAATGTGAGGAAAGTTCGGAAATACGAAAATATTTGACAGCCAAAATTATCTTCTAGTAAATCAATTTATATATTTCTACTTGCATAATATCTATCTTTATAAGATGAACAGCATCTTTATATTCTAAGAAACTAAAAAATACGAGACGAGTCTCACTTGCGCCTACGCATTCACAAAGTGTCTGTCTCACACGCGATTCAGACATCAAGGCAACAGTCATTTTACAGAATCATATTCCACGTTTTAAGTGTTGTAAAAATAAAAGATAACAACTAGTTCTTTTGAATATTTGACTAGTAAGATCAGCAAATCTAGCTATTGTTAGACTTGTTTACAGCGTCTCAGACTCAATTAAACTCTTTAAAGATATTTAGAGAATTTCAGTGTCTAAGTAGTTATCTGAAATTAAGCTGCAAAAGGCCCATTTTCAGCTACAAGAATTCCAAGAAGTCTTATTAGTTTATAAACTACACTTTTCCAAAGAATACTACATATATAATGTATATCAATTACGAAAACACTCTACCTGTTTAGTTTTTGTAATTGATATAGTTAACGCAAGATTCTGGTTATTCATTTTGGACAAGCAATTCAAGAATATATCACATGCAACTATAAAATTAACGTCACATTGAGCCCTATAACAAACGTCTCACACAAAAGACTCCATAAAAGGTTTAACCCCAAAAGAGTTATCTACATTTTCCCACATTAAACTCGTAGTTGATCGTGTAAACCTGCCTTTTCGAACACCAGAAAACAAAACACTGTCGCTATACGTCACCCCTCGGTAGGCAATAAACGGGCATATTAGGCCAAAAAAGGCTCTTAACGCGGTACATCGGACATATGAATGGAGTTAATTGGAGAATCGGCTCATTGAGGCGTGTTGAGGCGGGCAGTTTGGCCGGTGCCGGCGGCGCTCTGCCAGTTGGCGCGGGCCCGTCCGCTAATCAGTCCGTGCTGCATCGAGATGTCATTCGATATCTCTCGAGTGCTTGGGTGCATTTTGGGTGCACTCCTTCGCCCACATTTGTCTTCGAGATTAATCAATCATGCGATTTTTACATGTGTCGTAATTGGTATGCTGAAATTGAGACACACAAATAAACGAGACACAGACGATACGAGATAGGTACTCATATGATGAAGAAGTGTGTTGGTGTATTCGAAATATAAAATGTTAAATTACAAAAAAATTCCTTCGTCCAACAATAATAATAGTCTTCTAATTCGACTGTACTAATGTCCTGTAAAAATGTATATTTTAGTCTATTTACATCTTTCTAGGATCATCACAAAAAGAAAAAGCACTGAAAATAAGATAGACATGTTTTTCAAGTTTGGGAACGCATTTCAAAAGAATGAGATTATATTCGATTAGAACGCCCTTTCCGTTTGAAAGACTGTTTTTAAAAAACCTATCACCAGGAGGGAGATTTATGTTGCGATAAATCATTCTAAATTAGTCGTCCTAACACTAAATCGTTTTCGAGTAAAATCCCCGTATTTTAGTATCTATTTTTAGAATCCTACTACTCCATTGGGCTATTTAAGTGAATTATCTTGCTAATAATGCAAGAAGAAATTTATATTACTTTAATTGGAGTTATATAGTTTGCTCTCATATTAAGTCTCGATAAATATGTATTTAGTTTCTGTATTATTAAGAAATTGTGTGATAATTTTATGACCATCACTAAAAGCTTGTTTCATTTATCAATTTCACATCTTAAACGAACATTACGAGCCTACTGCTGTGAAACTAAGTAATATTTTCTCTTGCGTTGGTTTATATTCGAATTGGTAATTGACAGTTTGGAAAACAGTTGAGATGACAATAGTTTCGTTATTTGTTCACCACTGTCTCATCTTGCGAGTGATTCTAGAATAGCCAACCGGCAAATTTTTCAACAATCGCTAGCCCAGCAGGGTGTCTCTAAGTGCTGATTAAAACTTTCATATGTTGGCAATGAGACGCAACTCAGTAACGAACATTGTAATTCCCGGCCTATTTGCCCGTTTCGCCTAATCCTTAAACAAAATAAAACGTCACGAAACAAATCAGCTTTGTTAGTATAACAGCGCAAACACTGTTAGCATAACAACGTGATTGATTCTAACGCGAGCTTCCGAGGAAATGTACATTGTACAGTCGAGGTTGGCGAAGGTCTGGCATTTTTGATTCGGAAGTTTTTGTTGGGTTTGAATTTATTCAGATAAATTAGAGTACGAACTCGTACATTATGTATTGTACAGACGTAACAACTGCCATATTCATTGTGTCACTTTAAAAACATAGCCAAGTTATTAAAGAAGCCCATCAAAAGTCTCCTCAGTGTAGTATCTTCAGCATTTAGTCCGGTAACCATCTTTATCAGACTACTGGCTATCATCCCGTTAGAAAGAACTGATGACGTCCATCTATTTCTTTTTATCACCACCTTGATAACCGTTCGTATATTATGCATTGTATAAGTACTATACTGGACAACAATAAAATCCTGGATAATCAACGTCTTGTACAGTATAGTTTGACACTTGCGCACTATTCGCACTACCAACTATCAAACCAGAACCGCGACTGTACTATACCTTATTTCGCCCTGTAATTCTGTATGCATTCGCTGAGGCGCACTCAAGTAGAAAAACCAGCACGCGTGAAGATGCCTCGCTGGGAAGGACGAACACTGGAGGTGCGAAGAATGATTTCACGGTGCGTAGGTTCATAGACAACAAAGTAAATACTAATACGGGCGAAGGATTGTTAGGGTTTGGGTAAAGAGAAACCAGACGTTTCGGCTCCTTTTCAGGAGCCGTGATCATGGAATGACTAAGGACTAATGTAGGTATTACGCGTCACTTGTCATATAAATTATTACAACACTAACATTAACTAGATTTCATGTTCACTTTCAAAATTTGTGTTTGTTAGTAACAGTTGCGTAAAGCTTGCATAAAAACAATGGTGAGCGAATTCTCTATTTCACTACTGTTCGTATTTATCTGAAATCAATTCCAACATCCTAACCACAACTTGGACTAAACTTCCCAAGAATCTATTTGCACTCCTTCCGGGTAAGGAAAGTGCTCTCACTTACAAAGTTATGCAAAAATGTAAACACAAGAGTTGCGAGGTGCGAAGCATAATTTCACGGTGCGTAAGTCCGGTATAGACAAGACAACAAATACCTACTTCGAGCTAGCGTCGCGGTCTGCGACGCCGGCGGCGCCTTTTTCGCTCGTTAAACAAATAAAGTGACTCGAAAATTACATTATTTGTTATTGGGTTTGTCTAAACGGCGCGAGCGGAGTGTTTGTTGTTAGGGTGCATCGATGTTTTCCTATTGGGATTCGGTAAATAAATAGTTGGGCTTTTGTTTTGCTATGATGTTCATATTGCTCGTCAGAAAAGGATCGATATTATACTCGTAGTAATTCTAATGCAGTTCAAAAACAAAACCAAATGAGTATGACGACTGACGAAAAATTGATATCATTTTAATATCAAACCACAACACTTATTTCCTACTACATATTAAAGATTTTACTCCTCTCTCAGACACTAATAATTCAGTACAATTATAAGCGTTTCTAAGCCCAAAAATATGGCTAATAAGTGAATAGCTAAGAGGCTATTTCGTCACCCAACAGTGTTAAACGAGACAATTTCCTCCCTTCAAATTGACTCCCCTCTCTCTATAAAATTGGACCGGAATGATCTTAAACGGAGTATAATTTTGTTAACCAAATTATATTGGAAGGTCAAAAAAGGTATGACGGCTCTTGAATATTATATTTCATAAAATCATCAAATACCAAGTTGAATCTAGTTCAAATATTTTGTGAGGTATATCTATGTATGTATTTTTGTATTGAATATTCAATAGGAAATTTACTTTAATAACTAAGTAAATTTTATTTCGAGCTTTTGTTATGGTTGTAAATAATCAAGTATTGTTTCATTATTATTTTGTTACTTAGTTGGAAAGCGGTTAGATTCTAGTTGTAGTAGTTTCAAATTGAATCTTGAATCCACATTCTGAAGCTCAGAATTATTAAACAAGTGTATAAATAGGAAAGAAATGCAGTCTACTTTTCGCTAGGGAAATGCATCCTCTTGTTTTAAAGAGAAACGTCTAACTGTAAGCTATAAATAGGTTCCTCTTCTAACTCATTCAATATATTCAGAGTAGAATGGCTGAATTTAGGAGTAAGTGATAAACAATGTCATAAGTAACATTGTCGTCGTGAGTGGAGAGGAAGAAATGTAAACAAAATTCTTTTGCCACTACTGAAGCATCAAACTGACTATTGATGACTAGTAATAAATACGTTTTAATGGAACTTTTGTGATTATTCCATATGTTTTAAATTTAATAAACTATTGAGCAAAACAAAGTGTGCCATTACATTTTTAAATGCTAAACAATTTACTTGTCAAATTAGTCTCAAAAGAAGATTTAATTCATTGTTGAAATTATTTCTACTTATACTCGTTAGCGTACAAAAACACGGAATCAAGGAATGATCACTCATCACATCAAAACTTCAAAGGGAAGTAATTTTAGTGGCTATTTCTGCCATTGCATATCCGTTTGACTTCCCAAACGGGTGACCGGGGACCGAAAAGTCACACGAAGTTGCGTTAATAGCCAGTTAATTTATATTTCAAAATAACTCCCCAAAGAAAAATTATGTTTTAAGTCCCATCAGAAAGATTTTCAAACGATTTTCTTTTGTTTTTACATTCTGATTAATGCAGGTGCTACGTCATTCCATCCCTAATGTTTTCCATATGCCATTAGCACTTGTCCTTTTTAAATTGGTATTCTATATAAAACCGCCCCTTTCCTTGCTATAAAATATGACGTAGCACGTCATTTAGCGCAGGGCTAGGACGTGACAATAGTTCGAGTGTCTCCTAAAAGACCTCATAAGTTATAGCGGACGTCCCCACTTATTTCCTCGTAATGACATACAGGATTGGATTACTATGCTGTTCGAAATATATAAATTGGACATGAAACTAGTACGTGGCTTGCAATCTTGCATGGGCTTGCGATGTTTTGTGTCAAATCGTTTCGTGAATTATGATTCGGTGGTTGAGCAATATCCTACTTCCTACTAGTGCTGTTCCACATTTTCTATTCGTGCTAACGTATAGAACGGAAGGTTGTGGTTGATAGATGTTACATACTTTTTCAAAGAGAACGTCTGTCTTTGCTGGCCTTTTCATGGAATTTTGTTGTATCAATCATCGTCTTGATATTTTATCAAGTCAGTAAAATCGTTTTTATACCATATTTTGTTATCCACATAAATGAAACTCTGACATAGAAATCGTAATTAATAAATTGGAACAAATCATTCTAAAAACGTGTGCATTCCTTAAAAATTACTTTCATTTCAGTTTAATCTTTCAATAAAGAAACTTATATGTCAGGTTTCTAAAATGTCTAGATTGTAAATTGAAAATTGATCAGGTGAGAAACTCGAGCCTCGCGCCTCTTAAACCTCATCCCGAGGTAAGGGCTATCGACTGATGTTGGCAGATTGATTTTAATTCGATTTTATATGCTACTTCAAAAGTTGACCTTTGATTTCTTAGAAATATATACGAATTATAAGCTCTTTGAATAATTATTATAAACACTTTAAATTTCTCTTTTTATTCAAAATGATGTGCAGAGTAATATGTTTAAGTAATACCCACACAATGGAAAATATAACAGCTCAACTAGTACAATATAACAGCACAACTCTTAACAACTGTTCATTGTCAAAATCATGGCAGTGTTCACGTCATAAATGAATCACCACAAAAAAAAAGAAACAGTTATAATAAACCTCACTTAGTATTTCAAGAACATAGCACATTTTCCAAGCCCAAACTCAAGTTACGTGATCCTTGAAACTACGAAGAGTTCTTACCTAAATCAGGGTTAGTACCAAATGGTTTCCCAAAAACATGAAATTGATGGGAACCCATTAAGCCGTGCGACAGCCCTCACCGCGGTGATTCCGCACATTCAGAAGTTTTCCACCAAGTTTTAATTTCATTCCGACTCTCAAGTATTCCGCGATGTATTTTATATTCAATGACGGATCAAATGAATCATTTCATTTGAATTTTAAATTTTGTAAATTCAATCGTTGGACTTAAATAATTAAGAATAACGCTTCTGGTGAATAAATTACCAGAGTGTAAGTTTAAAAGATTGTTCAAATCTCCTTTTTGTCAAGAATTTTGATGGAATAGAACGACAGATTAGCATGTTTATACTGGACTAACTGGATAATTGGCTGTAAAATTGCAAGACTTGAGTAACTTTCTACAAACATTAACTTACCAACGTACTGTGATCATTGAAATTATCTTTACCAATATGGAATTACGTGAAACTATTTAAATCCCATATTTTTGTTACATTATACCTATCTATTTAACGTTACCCAGCTGGCAAAACTACACGTAATACAAGGATCTCATAAATATAGGTAAGAATTCATCCGCTGAGTTATCAAGTCGGGCTCATGAAATATTTCCGCAATTTTTCTCTCTACGCTGCACCTGCGTCGCAAACTTAACTAAAACAAGACCGAACTACGATTAAACAGTAAACAGAACTGCTTCAACTTCTCTTTGTAATCAAGAGCCAAGGCGACAACTTATTTAATTTACATAAACACTTTAGCATAAGCGCCTCGAATATTTTATACAAGGAAAGTCGCACCTTTGCGAGAGGCTCACATAATTTCTGTATTAGTTAGTGTACCGTTGTTGTCTGCATTAATTTAACGCTCGAACTAATACGGGAATGAATTAGTTTTGCGAGATTCCTACGGTATCTGTCGTATAAATAATGCTCGTTTCGTCTTGGAGCTTGTTAGTTACAAACTTACCTACTCCTCCTGACTTTAGGTTTTTCGCTGACAGATATCAAAATGTTTTTTTAGAAATATTAGATACCACCAAGACAATACAAATTAGATTTGACTACAGAAAGTTCTGTCTGACTAAATAGTTCGTGGATAAACTCTGAGCGCTGATTTATATCCATTACGTTTAAATTATCGAGTAAACAGCTAAATTCGGTGGACCAAGCTTGTATATTTACTAGCATTTAATCCTTTAAACATTCAGGCAAAAATCACGTCAACGCGGTTAAGGCGAGATCACGCTCCGCTTGATTTTAGCGCCATCTTTTATCAACATTTGTGAACAATAAATAAATGACGTAAGCAGTTGCAAAGCAGCACTAAGTACCAACTTTCTGACGTAATAAAATATAGATGGAGCTTTTCGTTATTAAATGCGGTGCGACGTAACATTGTACATGTAAAAATATGTTTGTACCTTCGTGTCAAATCGTAAAAAACAGGAAGATGAGGTCAGGTTTTCTTGTAAAGTTAACTTACGTACATAGTTTACAGTCTGTCGGCGGTGAATCTTAAGCCACAGCCGTCGCGGACAAAATGTGGAGACATCGTTTGTATGTTAATGACCCTCATCCTTGCGTGTGGCTCTTGCTCTGCCTGTGTGTAAAGTTAAGTTGCACTAGCAACAACATGATAACATTTTTAGCTTAAAATGTAAGTTTTGGAAGGTTCACATTAATTTTTGATTTTTGTATTACTTTTAGAAGCAGCGACAAAATCTTGGAAAATAATGCATCATTTGACACGGAATGAGTTTAAAGATATTAACTTTACATTGATTTTTATTTGACATAGTATATGTGTAAGGTATTTGGATTCTGTTTATGGTAAAACAATAATTATTTATTTTGGCTTTATTTCCTTAATAGTTTTTTGTACTGTTTATTTTTTTTTTTTAAACTTTGTACTCGAGCTCTAATAATGCTGCGTAGTCTGTGTCTTAAATCGCAAGCTGCAGACATATCGGACGGATTGCGGAGTCGGTCGTTTGTATGGTAATAGGCCTCATTCGCACATGAGATACGCTGGCCTGCCGTGAGAGTTATTTAGCTATCAACGCGAGCAAACAAGTGGCAAGTGCTAGTACGAGTTACGACAATATTTGAACGCTCGAGATGGGTTTTGTAAAAGTGCCTAAATTGAATTTTTCTGGTTCAAAAACACACGTCCCGGTCAATTTTGTTGTTATGAGTGCGACATTTTCCTTGGTGTCCAGATTTTTTTTTTGTTGGACAGTTGGAAATAGATACAAAGTCCAATTGATGCTACGGAACTATCCTGGCTTACATGTTCTGGATACCTTCAAAAGTTAGACTTCTCTCATTGTGTTATTATTTTATAAGCTATTGATGCTTATGAAACCTGTTACTAGGAAAAGTTTTTATAATTGACAAAATTGTTTTCGGAGTTTCAAAGGGTACTTTATCGCTCATACAATATGATTTGGGTTGTTGTTCATTCGTCACAAAGTAAATTCGTCACGAAAAAAAGTATGTGTAAATTCGTCACAGTTGCACATTTTCTTGATTTAATAATTTTGGTTGTTGTAAGTTCGTCACATTCATATATTCAGTACCGACAGCAGAAAAATCAAACAAGAAGTAGAATAAAATCATTATTTATTTTTCATCAACATAGCACTTTCTTTCAATTTAACCTTACATCTACTTAAAAAATACAGTTTAAATTGCTTTGCCAAGTTATATAAATTTTTAAATCACAGTAATCAGTACCTACATGTCTTTTATTCAATTCAAACTGAAATCTACATAAAAATCACTGTTTTAAAGTGGCTGATTTGCCAAGTTTGAATTGTTAAGTTTTTAGATGTCTTGACCGATACGGCTAGAAAGAGATAGATATAGCAAGCTAGCGAGAAAGAGAAATTTAGGCTTTCTGTTACTTCCTTTTTATTAATTTATCTTAATAATATATAATATTAAATGCAACCTGTATTCAAAAACAAAAGCGCTCAAAACCGAAAAGATTGCTTGCTATCGCTACTTTATGCAAAAAATATTGAAAATGAAAAATGGTGACGAATTTACAACAACCCTTACCTACTTTTGGCAAATTTTTAATGCATGTGACGAATTAACTTTGAATGTATGGAGTTTTCAAAAACGGGACGAATTTACTTTGTGACGAATGAACAACAACCCTATGATTTGGTTAATGTTTAGAAAAGAATGCTTTACATTAATATCTGTTGATACTAAAATCATTACCAAATAATACGCTTAACCACACCGTTAACTAAATGATCCACGTTTATCGTAGGTTAATAAATGAAATCATTTGAAAATACGAAACACCTTTAACCATTCGATCTCTCACAAATTGAGCAGATTTTCTATTAGCTAAATCTATTCGCCGGTCTTACCTTTCCTCTAAATGAATTCAGATCCGCGATGAAACTTTGCATGAATAGTATTTGCTGTGGCTTAGATGACTCTTGAAAAATATCCATTTAGTCTCAGTCGTGCTCTTAACCGGTAGCTCCGATCCCGCATGGCCATTAATTTAATAGCGCGTTTTCTTTACCGCGGCGGCTTTTAAACGACTGGTACAGTCGGCCGGCGACTAATTCAACCCGAAATACGGATGTAAGCGAGCCATAGGCGGTAGCGTATTTCAAGGCGGTAGCGTATTTCATATTATCCTATACTAGCGGCCGCCCGCGACTCCGTCCGCGTGGATTTTGATTTCCAATATCCTATGTGTTATTCTGATGTATAAGCTATATTGTGGTAAAGTTTCATTCAATTCCATTCAGTAGTTTTTACGTGAAAGAGTAACAAACATCCATACATCCATACATCCATACATCCACACATACAAACTTTCGCCTTTATAATAGTAGTAGGATTAGGAGATCAGTTTAATATTGTCGTTGGAGATAATATTGCGTCACTCGAAGGGTATGCGTTGTCAACGTATTCACATAATTCACAAAGGGCGATTCCGGGTCGAACATCGAAATATCAAATAGGTACAACAGAGAAGTCCTTTGCAATATTTTGGGGCCACATAATATATCACTTACTTTTATATACTTATGTTTAAATACACACCCATGGCAAAAATATTTCTAAATATTTTATAAAAATTGATTTGTGATAAGTAAAACTCTCCATTTTCCATAAAAATCAAAAATGATCAATTTCACTATAGTTCAATTAGTCTGTATACAAAAATACGTTATAAACTAGCAATTCATTAATTAAAGTTAAAATATAAAACTGTTTCGACGTTTATGATACATGATTTGTTAAATAACTCGTAAAACATACTAGATATTGCATAGAAAATTTAATTCTATCTGCTTCTAGTAGAGTTGAATTTGATTAAACAATTTCCTTGTTTTCCTTGGTGACCCTAATGTAAGTTTAATAATGATTTAATTACTTAATTACTGGACTATGAATACATCGAACGTTAAAAATAATTATTGTGTCCCACATCCATACAGTAATTAAGCCATTTTTGATAGAATGGGATAGGTACTTAATATGATATTTTCTGTAAAAACATAATACATTTGTGATTTTGGAAAAGTCTTTGAAAAATTGTTGAAATGATATATTAATTATTTATATTTTGTCATATTTTTACATGTCTTCTATGTGAATTTCTTTTTATATATTAGTGTTACCTTAGACTAGTGGTAAAAGTAATCTTCAACGCTTCAAACTGCAACACTGAGACTTCATTCAGATCATTGACTTTATTAATCTCGTCCGCTCTCGCTCCCCGCTCCTCCCATCAATACGTCCTACCCGCCATCCACCACCGCCGCTTACGCAGCTTAACTAACTGCAGATTTATGCATCGCCCACAGCTTACCGATGGTTTTACACTCTATTGCCGGCTGAAATTGTATTAACTTAAAACTGAAAGAACTTAATGGGGATTTGAGTCTTAAGGAACTTACTTGGCCTTTCAGTTTTCAGATTTTGTAACGTCTTTTATGATTTAGCATGCGGCCGGTGTTTTTACTGCCTTATTCGGATGAATGTATTCGTTTTAAGTGCGGTTGGGCATGTTAATACTCGGCCCACGTACGCACGACTCATTCCGTGTATGATTCTAATTACATCACTTTTTTTGTCAAAATTTCCCCTGTGAACCATTCAGGTCGACGGCGTGTGCATTTTATTTTGGCTACAGACGGTTCATTTGCATTTGTGTACATAATTGAATATTTCCAATTTGGAAGTAATAATTGTTTTTTTATCAGCTCACACAGGCTTACACTATTGAAAGATATTTGAAATTTCAATTGATGGTTAGTATAATTTATGTCTTTGAATTTTATTCAAATTTAAGTAATGGACATTTATTATACGCATCTACGGCGAATCCCGTCACACGTGTCTAATAAACTCCGTTCCGAATTTATTGGCTGATTTTTTATACAGCACGGCTTCTTTCCCGCCTATAAAATTTGTCTCGCTGTATCACACTTGCCAGTTTATTGGTAAATGGAGTACTTCTGTCTTTTAAGCTCCTCTGATTTAGAGCCTATTAGAGCATTAGAGCGATTCGTGCGGTGGTTACGAAGCCAGTTATTATGCCAAAGGTCAAACATTAGCCTCCCACGCAGTGTAATATCGGTGAACCTACTCTCCAATACTTATCAAGTATTCTTGCTATTTCCTATATTGCGAAACTCTAACTGCTAATAAATGATTAGATGTAAAAGGTCAACACTGAAATTATAACATTGTTACAGTAAAAGGTACCTATTGGCTTAATAAATCACACTTGAGAGAGCTGATAGGTGGTCTAAAATGCCGAAAAAAGTTGTCCCGCGTCCGTATAATTAATCGCGGGCAGTGAGATACTTAAAACCTCCAGACCAACTGTTACTAAAACAAATGAAGCTAGGTATCAAAGGTCTCTAGCCTCAACCTCTCCATTAAATTTGTCCCGAACAAGTCATGTGAACAGTGGTTAGTATGGTCCGTGGTTTCCCATGCGACAGCTATTCTTGGGCGCTTCTCTAGGATACTACGATGACAGACTGAACCTTACACCATTAACCAACTGGCGATCAAATTGTCACTATTGCTAAAACAAATGAACCTAGACAACAAAGGTCTCTAGCCTCAACCTCTCCATTAAATTTGTCCCGAACAAGTCATGTGAACAGCGGTTAGTATGGTCCGTGGTTTTCCATGCGACAGCCATTGTTGGGCGCATCTTTTTATCCGCGGTCGGACGGCATTGTGAAAATGGTATAATGTGACTGTACGCTTTCCCACGCCCCTCTTGGTGCATACAATAATGTCCGTGCGATTTCAATAATGTGCCCACTGCCCAGTTTGATATTTTGCAGTTAGTTTTTGTAGTTTTTAATGGTACACGGTACACCATAGTTTCCAAATCAATCGCGCATTCAATATTCTCGAAAAACGAAAATCACGTACCTACTAGTAAAATACAATAAATATCGATCCATTATATTCATGCATTTTGCAGATGATAATTATTTTTAGCCAAAAAGTCTTCAAACCGATTTTCCTATCGAACTACAAAACTAGACACAAAAAAATCTGCGCTATTCTGACATTCTCATAACAATGCCCTATTTCATTTCAAATCTCCAAACAACTTTATCAGTCCAAACAAAAGCCATACATCACAACGTTGCGATATCAGCAAAGATTGGTAAAAACTAATACCGCACTTGGCATATGGACTATCAAGTTTGTGCCGGTACTTACTGGCAGAGCCGATAGGTACAGTCGATGGTAAATTATGACAATCCAATAACTGGTTAGGTGGCTCGGCCGGCTCCCAAATTGTCCGTATCGACGTGGGTGCCAACTCCTGGTACAGAACGCTGGTCTGGCATACGATCGCATGCTATCTAGTTACACAGTGCCGGTTTGCGTACACTGGAAGATACGCTTGAATACTTTTTGGTGTTTTTACCGTTATAGGGAGACACACGAAAGAGAGAGTTACCTGATGGTAAGTGATCACCGCTGCACATGGATATCAACAACTACACAAGGGGCGCAGATGCGTTGCCTGCCTTTAAAACCCCTTACCTAGATAATAGACTATAGAAGTCTTCAAATATAATATAAATAAAATAAATTGGGCCAATTTATTGGTGATTCATCTATTTATGACTGTACGCTTTACTCACTAAGTGGGTTATTTATTTATAACCCAGTAGAACTAGAATCAAAAGTAAAATTTTAATAATATCTTATGCACTGGATAAGTGGCTTAAGAGTCAAGGGACATAACCCCGCACACGCATAAGGTAACTCAATGCAATGTGCAATTGTTGCAATAAATTGATCAAATTATGACCGACCTTACTGTTGAAGGTTGGTTGAGTGCAGCTATTCCCCCGCTGAATAGTATTATGCAAATTGCTATTTAGCTATTGAATACGGTCAGTTTTCGTTTAGAAATTGTAGCGCAATATCTTTATTGGACTTGGGAAATGCATTGGTGTTTATATTTTATTGTGAAACTGTACTTAGACAACGTGTAATCTAGTGTCGAAGGAAACATTTACAATTTTCCTTTTTGCATTCTATTATTAAAAGGATTATAAAAGGTTAAAAATAAATATTATAGAACAAGGCAAATGTTCTCATTAAGAATCTGAATTATAAAAAGATATGGCGGCTTAATTTTATGAACACGCGATTTCAGACCAATAATTTTAATGTGCATCTGCTTATATTTCAACTTTAATATACTTACAGAACCTTTTATTAAAATAAAAATTCTGATTTTCCCATAATAGAAGCTATTTATTTCCAGTATTATGCTTTTTAAAACTGCAAAACCGTACCAAAAATATAACACAAGAGCACCTTATTACCCATTCGATAAGCCATGAAAAGCCACATAATTGTATTCTTTGTAGAATACCGGGTGGAAACAAAGCAGATAGCTTTACAAAAAGAGAGATATAGGTATAAAAGAATTTTTATGAGCACTTTTGAGTGCGTGGCGGCGATATCGTTAATCCGCTTCTGTGTTACACTGTATTTTTATGTTTCTTCAGATTATGTTGTTGTAACTATCGTAAATACCGGACTATAAATAATTTTAAAAATAGCACAGTATAAATATCGCAACCCATTTCAGGGACTCTTGTAATAAAATTTTAAGATTTTGTTTATTAAACACATGGCATACGTGGAAGCAAAGGAAGTGTGGCATATTATTAGGCAGCAAACTTTTCTGTTCTTTACAATCAAACACATGTTTCTTTGATTATTTTAAGGGAATCATTGGCATTTATTCATTTAAGGCATTTAAAATAAAGAGAAAACAAAAAGTCAGAGCGCCATTTAAAGTTAGATAAAGATGGCTGCGTGATTGCAAGCGGGGATTCACGCCGAGTCTGAATGATCCGAGTCTGAGTCCGAGTGATCTTCATCGGTCTAGAAACAAATCTATCACGCTAGTTTCTAAATGTCACAAATAAAAAGCTCATTTGAATTTCGATTAATTTAATCGCCCAAGTTTCATTGGTGACTCTCCATATTATCCAATATTCGTTATAACAAATGACAGTCGAATACCCCAGTCAGGAATAGTCGGGTGCAGACGGCTATCTGACTGCATCCGGCTGCGAGTCAGGCCCGGTCACGCGACAGTGTTTGTTTAGAAATAGCCGTGCATGAAAAACTACCCCATTAGCTTTAGAAAACCACTTGTTAAAGGTAATATTTTCATTATTGCCTCGCCTAAGTGTCGATTATTGTAAACATCGAATATTCGTTATAACAAATGACAGTCGAATAATACCCAGTCAGCAATAGTCGGATGCGGACAGCCGCGTGACTGCATCTGGCAGCGAGTCAGGCCCGGTCACGTTTAGTAAAGACTACCTCGAGTTTCTGTATGATAGGTACAAATAAATAAATAAATCCAATTTAGGTAGATACATTTACTGACCCTAGAGTCAATTATATCGAGTATTGTTATAACAAATGACAGTCGAATATTACCCAGTCAGCAATAGTCGGATGCGGACGGCCGCGTGACTGCATCCGGCGGCGACTCAGGCGCGGTCACGTGACACTGTTTGTTTAGAAAGAGACGTGCATTAAAAACTACCACATTAGCTTCAGAAAAGATGATGCTCTTTCATTATTAACTCACGTAACTGTCGATTATTGTAGACATCGAGTATTCGTTATAACAAATGACAGTCGAATATTAAACAGTCAGCAATAGTCGGATGCGGACGGCCGCGTGACTGCATCCGGCGGCGAGTTAGGCGCGGTCACGTGACACTGTTTGTCTAGATAGAAACGTTTAGTAAAGACTACCTCTAGTTTCTAAACGATAGGGACAAATAAATAAATGAATCAAATTTAAGTAGATTCATTTACTGGCCCTAGAGTCCATTGTATCGAGTATTCGTTATAACAAATGACAGTCGAATATTACCCAGTCAGCAATAGTCGGATGCGGACGGCCGCGTGACTGCATCCGGCGGCGAGTCAGGCGCGGTCACGTGACACCAATCTCCTCCGTGAGCCGCGGGAAACAAAGGACTCGCACACGTTGCCGCGCGGCCACGTTTCACCGTCACGTTGTTTACGCAAATAGTTCCACCTCCGTTTTGAACTTACAAGTTTGTCAATTGACACATCGGGTGAAGTTTGGTTTCCAAGTCCGATGCATGATTTTAGGCAGTGACCAGTCTTATCCTGCTTCTATGGACAAATTTATTTCTGAAGTTTTATATTTTTGTTTTTATCTTAGCGATAGACTACGTATCGCTTTCAGTCGATTGATTAAAGGAGGAAGGATTGGTTTGGGTGTTATAATTAATGTATCTTTTTAAGTTTAATTGCCATACCACTGTTGATTCTGATTTCTGTATCACAAGTGCTTAGCTACTTAACACGGAGTCAGATCAATGTATGTGTTGTTGTTGTGAAATATTATTATGTGAGTACTTGTTAAGTACGTGAATTTTGTATGCTAGAAAACTAGGTAAATAAAGGCATGGCATCAGACTACAATGATTATGTTGTTTAGGAATAAAGCTAGGCAATAAACATTTATTTGTAATCCAAGGAAAAGCATTGCAATATGCTTTGCACGTGGCCTATTATCGCGCCAACCGTCACGAGATTTGCGTACACATTTCCACATTTCAGTTTTTTAAGTTAGTCAATCTAAAGTTTGTTAAGACGTAAATCATCTATCAAAGTTGTTTTCAATTAAAAATGGTTATCTTATATTGGTCTGTCTAGCTCTTTTACAATTCAATAAATTTTGTCGATTTGAAAATACATATATAAAGCGAAACAAACTGCTAGCTTCTATCTTTAGCCCGATACACAATAGCAAAATAAAATTGCTAGGAATTGCTTTAAACACAAAGAAATCAACGTCATTCACGCAGCGTTTCATACTTTTTTGATAGCCAGGAAATAAAGGGTTCCGGTTCCCGCGATGTCACGTTCGTGACATCACGTTGTTTTCGTAAATAGTTCCATATCCGTAAGTTTGAAGTTTGTCAATCTTGTTTTTAGTTTAACAGATCCTCGTTTACTTCAGTTAAGGCAGTTCTGTTTATGTATTTTAATAGATTTGTATCTAACACACATATGGCTTTAGGTACTCTTTTCTAGTGCCGTATTGGAAATATGTCTAACAAATAGGAAAAGGAAGATAACGTGCTGCCTAAAAGTATTTATATTATTCGCGTGACGTGAAAATGTATTTTATACAAATGTTACCGTATGGCAACAGCGACTTTTCGTTCCATCACGTTGTTTACGTAAATATTTGTTATTCAGTATATAGTTTTGTTTATGTTATAGGTAGACTTTATATATAGTAACAGGTACGCATATAGAGTAAGCTTTAGATTCATATAAGAAAGCCGTGTTCTTTCACCGCGAATGTAAATCACTGTCAATAAATTAAAGATTATTCTCATTTCTTCTTCGTATGAAAATGTATATTTAACTTTCCATTTTAAACGAAATCGCCAAAAAAAAATTGTCATAATGAGTTCAATTATTGTGATGCTGTGTGATATCCTCAGTTGTCGGGGAACTATGGCAAAAAACATTCCTATAGCAGACGTTTAATGACATCACGTAGTACGTGAATATCTTATGGCAGTAAATACCATTTCTTTCAATGAAACTAGGCAAAAACGTTTGTGATCTGATTATCTGTGGCTTTGACCTGAATATACATTTGTTATTGCCTCAAAATTAGTTTAAGCAAGTAACATTACAAATCCAGAAGGAAAGGATTCACTACGTGAAAATCGAGTTTAGAGATCCCGCGGTTGAATTTTGATGACTAGAGTATTTTTAGATAAATTAAGTATAATAAGCTAGATTCATCATCATCAGCTTAACGCTTCTCCCGGTAGCATCCTCGGCCATTGCATTGGAGCCCAGGGTACGCTTCGACTATAATATAATATAATATAATATAAATATTTCACAACATCACATACATTGATCTGACCCCGTGTTAAGTAGCTTAAGCACTTGTGTTACAGATATCAGAATCAACAGTGGTATTACAAATATACTTAAATAGATACATATAACACCCAGACCAGGACAAACAGACATGTTCATGCACACAAATGTTTGTCCTGTGCGGGGATCGAACCCGCGACCTCTTGCGTAATAGGCAACATCTTGACCATTACACCAAGCGGGTCAAGTCAACTATGATCCTGAGTTGACAAGCCTGGTAATTACATTGGAGCGACTGTCGTCTGACCTCCGTAACCCTCTCACGGGAAACCAGACCATGGCGATCATAAGGTTAATAATAAACCTTAGGTTTGCCGACAACATTGTTTTATTTGCAAAATCGTCTGACATGCTTGAAACGATGGTCAAAGAGTTAAGGCTGGCAAGCCTTGAGGTTGGGCTGACCATGAATTGCTTGATTGATCATGCTAGCCTATTTTTTATTTTTCCGAATACATTTTTAATGTGAAACTGTCCGTTATTTTTACTGCAAATTCGTTTTATCGCGGTGTCTATTTGATGGAACGTCAGTTAAATATTCGAAAATACACAACGTGCATCAGTTTTCGCAGTCATCCGTATGGTGGATTTGTACCCGATAATGGATTCCGCGAAAGTTTCCAACTCTATCAATTATTTATTTAAAACGCGTTAGCTTTTATTTTTATTCGTTTCAATTGGTTCAAGCTGTCGATTCGATAGTGCTTTTTCAATTGGACTATATTTAGCGCTTATTGATAAAGTATGCCAATCGCATATTTTGATTCGGGGCGTCGGTAGGCGTTTTTTACTAAATGAATTAATTAGCCTTTTATCCCGTTTGACGCTGACGATTTTATTCATAAACATTGCTCATGAAATATGAATCGTCATCAAATTGACGGGTATTGGTTTAATTTTAACACAATTATGGCATTTTAAAGGGTATTTTTTTAGTTTTCACGTTTTGCACGATACCTTGCGGATGGATAAGACTTTTCTCGTTTTTGAAATGTATAAGTATGGGCAGATATTCAAATAATATTTTGAAGCTTTTTGAGTTTAGGAAATTCATCATAATTCATAGATAAATTTTATTCAACCGAGAAAACAAAGAATTACCTTTTAAAACCAACCTGATAAGATTAAGAACGAGGAACTAAAATACACCAAAATGAAATCATTTTAATAAACATTATCACATCATCGATATAATTAACGTCAAATAAAAATAACGCACAAGATTTACAAAGGCAAGAAATTTTTGATGTACGATGCAGTCTTTTGATGCTCAATATTTAAATGAGCGGGGACGGTTTTGCCAGAGAGTTCGTTAAGGGTTATTCCGATTATAACTGTCCTACGAACTATTCAGTTAAGGATTACGCAATAATGGACCTTATGTTATGAGGGGTAAGGATGATTTGAGGGATAGTATGTGGGTTGTAGTTGACAGAGGAAAGTCGGGAATGGGACAAATGTATAAATATGTTTCACGTGATGGAACGCGAAAGATCGTCACGTGCTTGGCCACCGGACTCGTTTGTGCGTTTTACGGACGTCCATCAGCATTAAGAATAGGCAGTTAAGAGATAAATTATGATGCAACTTCTTTTATTCTTATAAGTACATATTTGTAGTGTGTTGTTCTGTACAATTTACATAAATAATACACACCTTACACAAGAAAAATCTGTAATCTGAATGTCAGATTGTCTCAGTTTGATCAGAGATAAAAGAAACTGTTTTGATCCTGCGATTTATGTCTGATTTGTGCTGGTATATAGAGGTTCTCATAGTTAACGACCAGAAATACAGTTGAGAAAGAAAATCTATAGGTACAGTGATGCGTAAAACATTCAAAACCTTCAAATCTGACGTAAATTGCATAAAATCTTTCTACATTAAAAAAATATAATGCAATTACAAATTTTATAAATTCAACGACTTTCATATACTTACTCCTTGTTCGTTCCGTACAATCTGTTTACGTTCAAGAAAGTACTCAACGCGCAACGCATGTCGACATCACAATTTCGGTTTAAAACGTCAAGACTAACCCCTGACATCGGAGGTGGTTTAATGACTTCGCGGGTTGGCCATTGTTTACCAAAACAATGCGCGGGCCCCGTCAATCCAGCACCGTGGATGACTCACCGTTTTTACCATTTTAACTCTCAGGCGAAAAATGTTACGTCAAAAAGGGTTTAATTAAGCATTGTACCTTTCGGTTCTTTGAGGACGCGGTTATTGCATATTTTGTGTCAACTAAAAATTATCTTTTTGAGCTATATTATCTTTAATGCATAAGACCACAATTAAACTTCTGCAATTATGCTGCTAAAGCTCCATCTGAGGTGCAATTCACTAAACGGAAATGTCATAATCTCAACGCTGTATCATCGGCGATAGTCGTAATTTACTAGTTATTTGACACTGTCAACGATCACACAGCCGTAAGATTATGACATTTGCGCTTAGTGAATCGCACCACTGTATTTATGACATTTTCTGCGGTTATCAGAACATTTTTTTGCTCAGCAATATGTTTTCGGCGATTTACAAACATAATATGCTTGGCTTAGAAAGCTTATGTATAAGAGATTTTATGACAAGAGAAATTTCTTTTTTCATCTGCCCAATGTACAAACATAGGTATGTTTGCGCACAAAAACTTCGCTCAGTCAGCAAATGAAAAAAAAAGCATTGAAGTCAAACAATGGAAGCAGAAAACAAAAAATTATGTCAATCCTGCAGCGCTTTTGACGCGACCATTTTTGCTTTCAAGTGAAAAACGTAACATTAAAAAGTTTAATTAAACATTGTAAACAGTAAACAACAGTTCCTAATTTAAAAGAGATGTATGTGTTGAAAGAAAAGGACAATAAGGCGATTTTAATGAATGTTGAATTTTTTCAAATAAACGTGTCGAATTTAATAGCCTGTGATGCTATGCTGTTATAGAATACGGCAAGGTGATTATTGTAACAATAACTTATATTCATATCGTTATATTGTCGTCAATGATAAAGACCTTTCTTTGTCTAACTGCGTTTTGATATCACAGATTAGTAAACGAAGAACTTTTACTAGTCCGTGTTTGACTGGTACTATTTTATTTTTGTACTCGTCATATCGCCGAAATTTTCCTAATAAAAATCTTGATTTTTTTAGTAAATTAAAGAGGTAGCAATGAAAACATGAAGCCAAATTAAATGTCCAAAAAAGTCGTGAAACAATACGAAAGGATATTTCAGGATGATCTTGTTATGCTTCTCAAAAAAACTCAACGGGATTTCTCCAACTTAAGCTATTTAGGTCAAAAATATCCCTTCAATTAACTTTCGACAAATTAACGAGAGAGAAAAATATAAAAGAGCGGAGGAAGAGTGGCCGGGGGAGGGGGGAGGGAGCGGGAAGAATAACTGGAATCGCGGATAATTAATGGTTTCATTTATGTTTCTGCACTTGAGAGTCTTGATTGTGCCGAGTTAGGCGGCCTTTATACTTTTTTCCAACTTTTAAACGACTATTGTTGGGCTGAACACAAATTGAAAATTGCAAGCCTTTGACACTCGGTAAGTAACGGGTGAAATTTTCAGCTTTGATATCCATTCACCTAATTATTTTCCGCCCTCATTCAGAGACAGACATAATGTAAGACGAAACTGCAGACAATACGATTGTTTCATCGTTTGTATTTTCTTTTGTTGAAAATCGCTTCCTGTCGTGTTGGCAGAATTATGAAAAAAATACCTTTGTTGCGCTTATTGGAATCGCGAAGGGCTTTCTGTTGATACAAAGAATTAACATCAATCAAAATGACTGTGGATTGATTAATTAATTTCAGCTTTTTATGTCTATTTGGCTAGTTGATATGAAAGCACGGATGTCTCAAGAAATTCAAAAGAAAGCATAACGTTATTAATTTGGTATCAATTTTAAAGTTGAAATGCCAAAAAAGGTGGCAAATCTATACGCGTGGGCATACAGCGTACGTGGAAAAATTACTGATTCTATTATGCTGCTTGCAATATTAAATTGACAACAACGGATGTTCCCCGATAAAATTCTTCTTAACGTTAACAGCGATAAATTGAAGGCGGGATCGCTACGTCTCTTCTCTAGTGACATTTGAGTTCAAGGGGTCAGGGTTGCCGGGACGTGGCCGTGACGCGATCGTGTTGAGATCACAATACTGGGTTAGAGTCCTAACACAGAATCTGCATAAGGACGGTTCACACGTCACGTAGTTATGGGGTTGTTTCTTGAAATGCAATTTTCTTATACTGGATTTCGTAATTTAAAGAAAGAAAAATGTATGTATGCCAATTATCTGTTTAGCTACAAGTTTGTCGAATTTATGACAATGGTAGGTACTATTGGAAGAAGTCTTGTTTGCTTTTGGTTTGGTAGTCTGCAAGAAATCTAGTTTCTGGTCACAAACTCAATCTTAAAACAAGCAAGAGTCCTAATGACCTAAAAACATGCCCATTTGCCTTAGACAATAAAGACGTAAAGAATATGTTTCAAATAAAATGAACCGTCCTTTCAGTGCGAAACCGGCTTCAAAAACCGGAGGCAGTCTTATATGCGCGAATAAAGTTTTTCCCTTGAATATTACTACTGGAAACACTAAAGCGTTTTCATAAAGTCGCCCTCTCAAATGACTTGTTCCTATTATATCGGTAAATTAGGTTACTATCGAACTTCTTAGTCGCAGCAACTTCATTGCAAGAATCAAGGCTTTTTATTACGGGTCCTCGAACGCACATTTAAACCTCTAGTATATTCAATATTGGCTTATTCACAAAAAAAAAAACAATTTACTTTATTAATATTTTAAAAAATACTGTCACTTTGTTCTTCATTGAAAATTAATGTCGTAGCATCAAAAAATAAGATTTCATAACATTTAAGTTTGGAGTTAGTAGTAGGTAGTTAGGCGTGAAGCAATCTATTTTAAATCCATCCATTTATCATAACTGAACTTTAACATTTACATGAACTGTCATTCGATGTAGTAAATCTGATTTACGGTTATTAGATGTCTACTGGGCGGCTCACCTATAGAATTGACAGTAAATAAATATCATTTATTGTGATATGTGTGACGATTGGTAACACGGTCAACTTTGATTTTCACTTTTGTTAAGTAAATGTACTTATGTTACTAGCTGAAATCAGTCATTATAATCTAGTTTTTTTATATTAGAGGAACTTACCAAAATTAAATTGTTGGATAAACAAGAAAGTGATAGAGTTTATTAAATAAAAAGAACGGCATTTAGTCAGAAGCATTATACTATATCGATGTTAGTTCCGAATGGTAGCGCTAGATGTCAGATTTAACTGAGTAGAAGCATGAAGTTCAGGGTCATTCTGGACAACACAAGTTAGTTACAATACTTGTCGCTAGATGGAAGTTTTATGAATTGTGTTTGCTCCGCGAATGGGTTTTGTCTAAAATATCTAATTTGATTTCAAGTCGATGCCTTCGCTATGCCTCAGAAATGGAAAATTGTAAATTGACAAAATTAGCCATTGTTAAACGCTTTTTACCCAACATTTCCAGCGATAAGCAACAAGCAACAATGAAGTTTCGCAGCATCCACTAACGCTAATATTTACAAACAGAATTAAAAGCTTAGCGGCAAATTAATTTCCCCGTGACGCACTGCCACTTTACTTACAGCCGGCACTTAACTGTTGTTAATATCACCCGAGTTGTTGACACACCCCGAGGATTCACTGTGTGTTTCGCTTAATTCTAGAGGCAATGGGACTCATTTTATTAAAGAGCTCTTCATGTTGTACAACAGTCTTTTAAACACAACCGAAGTGATTCTATGACCATACAAGCCAATGTAACTAGATGGATTCGAGATGACTACAGTTAGCGGTGGTCACTCTTCTTACATGGATTTGATGAGTACAGACAGCAGAAGTCATTTACCATCAGGTAAAACTTTCGGAAAAATAATGTCGGCTTTTAATTTAATAATTTGTTTTTTCTATGTGCGCATGTAATATGCTTTTTTTAAACGCACGCGAATATTGATACTGCAAACTTTGGAAGTGGAAACTAATCATCATAAATTCATAAAATAATATTAGATAAGTATAAAAAATGGGCACTTCTAATA
Organism: Nomophila noctuella; assembly: GCA_958496325.1. Lineage (NCBI taxonomy): Eukaryota > Metazoa > Arthropoda > Insecta > Lepidoptera > Crambidae > Nomophila > Nomophila noctuella. The sequence goes on from OY292484.1 coordinate 11,201,599, forward strand.
CTGTTATTGATTTTATATTATTGTGAGCAGGAATACATATTTTTTTTGGAATCAACTATAGATATACTATCTATATATCTATATTTACGTATTCATTTTTGTCAAGTTCTATTTGTAATCTATCTGACACTAAAAGTGTCCCTTAAAGTTTGTTTTATCGTTTAGATGTTGAGGAACGTAAAAGTTGACGAGTTATTCAGTAAAATTGTTATTTTTATCGCAGCACTAAGATATCAAGATGTGAACAAAAATAAAAATGGAAAAAAATTAACAGTTCACAAGTTAAGTCACGTTTAATGATAAACTTTTATTCTTTTTTATTATTATTAAATATTTTGAATAATAAAGCGATTTCATTAATTTGATAATCACTATATGAGTGGAATATATCATGTTCTAACTTTTTGGTATTGGTATAACGTTAACATAAACTTGTAATGTACTAAAGTCATTAATTTAACTGTCCGCGAGTTGGGTTATAAACCCTTCCTAAGTTATGATTTGTGCTACATTGTAAGATGTAAACACAGGCCCTTAAGCGGTTACCTCAACTTATCATACTTAAAAGGATTATACCATAATGTCATCCGATATACTTGGTACAACTTGTGACATCGCAACTTCGACGTCTATAATTCTTGCGAAAATGTTTTTCCACGAGGCCTTACCTATTTTAAATAGTTGGTTAATGGGTACGTCCTTAATTAGAAACTGTACGGAGCAAATCGGTGGCTCTTCTTCTGATTTAATGAGGAGGGGATAGTGTGATCCCTTTCGCACAGATTTGGCCACGCCTCCCGGGCGGTGAAAATCAATAATACACTCCAGAAGTGCGTTTGGTGTCCTACCTTGCTGACGCAGGCTGCGGTTCTTGGGGACATGGCTCAGGCTGGTCAGCAAGCAGTGGTACATGGCGTGACGTCACTATACTTCGCAACTCGAATCTCATTCAACACGATTACTCGAGACGGGAAACTCGAGTTTAAATCACTTAGAAACTTTTTCAGATGTGGTAGAAGTTTAGCGATTGAGTGATTTAACCGAAGTGTTGTAACTTCTTATGTTCTCCAAACCAAATATGTGAATGATGTTATTGTTAAAAAAAGAAAATGTAGATATTTTCACTGTTGCCCACCTTTTTTAATACCTACTCATTATGAGGTTTTAGAGAAAGTTAAGTTTATAGCCACTTTTATTATGTTTATCATATTTTGCATAATGCTGAACCTTTTATAATCGAGTCGTCAAAAATACGCTGAAACAAATTAGAAACACCATACTTCGTATGAAGAATATTCTTCTTGCGTATAGTGCAATTAATAACTTTCAAATTAAAAATAAACATAAAAATGTATAATAGAGAATTATTTTTTAAAGCACCATTTTCACTTTGCAACACATGAAATTATTTCAAATTATATTGGTCTGGGAATAAACATTACTTGTGGCTTTAGAAAATGGCTAAACAAGTATACAATTTTTAAAATTATGGGCTATTACCGATTTGCACGATTGCTTTACTCAGAAATATCTATAACTCAAAACATCATTATTATCAAAGGCTTTTACCATAATTACTATTAACACCTTTCCAAATTAAATTCTTTGGTAAAATCTGCCAGTAATTGGTGAGATCCCGCCCGGTAAGTTTACCGGGAGTCGCGCATCTGCATTAATTACGAGATTTACCGTCATCCCGCCCGCCCATTAATATCGCGAGCCACCTCCATTCCATTCTTGTCCTTGCGTGCTTATTACACCTGGAAGGTTTGACATTAATCTGATTAATAAATTGGAATACAATTTTTAACATCAATTTTTATATTCTCGCTTAAAATGATGACAATGTGGGTAATATACACCAAGATTAAAATCAAAAAAACTGTTTTCGTTTGAATCAAGGACTATCCTATAGTACGCTGTCAAATAACTGCACTGAGAAGTTGATTTCTTTTTGAATTATGCTGAATTTTATTTTATTATATTAATTTACTTACATGCATGTAAGTAGATACATGAAAACGTAAATGTACTAACAGTCACGCCTTTTTCCCATAGGGGTGAGCAGAAACAAAATCCTTTTACTTGCTGCGATCCTGGTACACAACTGTCGCTTCCTCCTCATTCATAAGATCCTTCATACAGTCAGTTTTGTGTACTTTTGACATTTGTGGTTTAGTCATTTTATTAAGTACATAGTAAGTATACCGATCGGAACTATCGATAAAATGTGTCAGAAAACGAGTTCCCGATAATTGGGAAGATCCCTGAAAGTTCGAGACGCGCGCACCTGCATTAATTATCAGATTTACCGCCGTCCCGGTCAACCTATTAATAACAATCCCGCTCCACTCAGTTTTTGTCTCGACGTACTTTGACACTTGAAATACTCTTTTATTGACGATTGTTTTTACGTCAAAATATACGACAAAGTTTCATTAATGAATTATTTTCTACGAAGACGAGAATAAAAACGGAGATAATTAGCGTTTTGGTGTATTTAATAAGAAGAAGAAGATAAGTCTGCATCATATTATGCATCGTGTACCTATAAAATCATTCACAATATTAAAACGAAGTTAATACGTTCGAATAATAAAAGTTATGCAAAATTATGAAAAACCTTTTGCTACCCACAAAAAATCTGACAAAGCTTAAAACAAGACATGTCATTTCGAAACATTAAGGATCTAAAGGGGTTTTTGTTAAGTTCCCCGATCCCGCATGTAACAAATCCACGCATAATATGTAGATCTAAATCCACTTGACAGGCTAAGGGCTCATTCATGTCTTTGTATGTTTATTAAAACCGAAAGATTAATTACGTCGCCGAATTTTAAGAATTCGCAACTTTGTCGTAGCGGCGGTGGCCGGGAATTTAATTTAAAAATTCCGAAGTGTAACGAGACAGGTGAGCCCAACTGCTAAGCGCGTTATGAATTTAGCTTCACGCAGTAGTTTCGGGATTTTTTACCGGTACGGGATAAACTTTGTGGATAATCCTTCGAGGATGTATTTACAATTTATAATACATTACGCAGATGAACGAATTAGTTCTGAGTATCTGTTTCATATATGAACCAAAATTCTACAAAGCCAAATAAGCTTAATGAGTGCCCATATTAAAAAAATGCTAAGGTTCCACACTTGAACGTTTTAATGGCAAATTAATTATTTAGTATGTTATTGAGCAAGAAAATGAACAATAATTAGAAGAATTGTTTTCAATTTTCCTTGAATAGAAATATTATACCTTTTTTTTTTTTGTTTTTACGCGGGGAATGCGTTACGCACCCTAACCTAGTCCTGGGGGAGTGGACAGGCCGTGTGTGGGACTCCCGGTGCTCTGAGGTAGCACTGCTCCTGGGACTTTGTCCCAGGGGTTTACCCACTAAACCCCGCGGTACCTTCCGCTGCATTGGTGGATGGTCACGGGTATCAGCAAGCCTTGCTCCGCGAGCCACCCTGCAGAATGCTCTGTGAGCTCATCGTGCCCATGTGAGCTCATCGTGCCCATGTAGAAATATTATACCTAACTTAGCCTAGAATATAAAAATAATAATAAAGGACAAACACTATTTCCAACTAATAACTTGCCGCTAACTATGTTTTATTTTCTAGGAATCACACCTTGAAATAAACGTAAAGTTGAGTTTATACAATCTAAACACTACTTTCAGATACCAAGAAATAACTTTTCTAATAATAGACATTTCTTGAATGAAAACTAATGAAAGCGAGTGTTCCATTTTCTTATAAAACCTCTTTTGCAACAACATTTTCTATGTAAATTCTCAGTGAAGTAAAGACGTGAAAACGCAGTTAAAACTTGTGTAATTTCGACACTTAATTATTCATAAATCACATACTGTGAAACCATTAGGATCCTACTTAGTGTATTTTACGACTAGAGTTCGGTAACCTTTAACAATATACGTACTTAATAAATTTATACGGAAAATTACTTGTTTTATGTTAAAATTTTAGGGTTGAGCCTACTTTTGGAAGGTCTTGTAATTGTTTAACTTGTCTCTTGAAAGAATGTTTTCATTTTCTTATGGTATCGAAGACATAAATCATTCAAATACCATTTGAGGCGTTGAGAAAAACAGTAACATCATCCATAAAAGTGATCAGAAAAAAGCATCATAAATCACATTTTCTTCATCATGATGCAAAAACCAGAGCAATACGCCGTGTTGCATTCATTAATTTAAAACATAAATTCATCAATTCAATGTACCAACGCGCCAATTGCCTAGCCCCAAACTAAGCTCGAAGTTTGTACTAAGGATGGTATGGAACGTACATATTTAAATATTTTTATAAACATCCATGACTCGACTACAAGTGCCGATGTTCATCACACAAACGCTTGCCCCTAGCGGGATTCGAACCCGCGACCTTTGGCTTTGTAGCCAAGGTCTCATACCACTAGCTAGTCCAACGGGCTCGTCAAAAGCATTTGTTTGTATGTATAATACATGTAAGTAAGTACCACGGGCGAAGCCGGGGCGGGCAGCTAGTTCTAGATAAGATAAAGATATTTATTTATTCAGCAACTAGATTTACAAGGAAAATCTTTTGAACGTAATTTTTTTTTACCCTACTAGAACTTCGACGTGAGAAGTGCTGCATACCAATGACCCCGTGGCATACTTCCACCATCGTCGGTACCAGGGCATAAGTAATTCGGTTCCACCTGACATCAATTCAGGGATTTTGAAGGTGGTCGTGTTTGCCCAAATCAATCAAGGCTCTGGCCCGGTGTCCGTCATTAATGGAAGGGATAAGACTCTTAATTAATTCAGGGCGCCCAGGGCACCGACACTGTTGGCATTGAACCTGCGGGCGAGAACCGGGGACATTACTAATTGTTTGAACAGGAGTTTTTAAATAATGTTGTGGTTTTATCTTGGCGGTTTTCGTTTGTTTCTTGATGGGGGACGCAATTCTCTAAATGTATAGTCGGAGAGAAAATTTGCTGAAGTGTTGAAAGTGTTTTAGTGACGTATGCTGGTCAACTTTTTAGACACAAAATAAAACACAGATTAGAATATTCTTTGCATGTAATAATTTTTTTAAATAGGTACTTGCTTTAGAATTCAAAAGGGCTATGTTGCCTTATTTGTGTTTTTAACGACAACTGTAATAACCAGAACTGATAGTAAAATTACCAGATTTCGACGAACGCATTTATAATAATAGATTTCAAACAAAATGTTAGTGTAAAAGCAGTGGTGACTACACATTTCATTCCAAAACCAAATATTTATGCAAATGTGGTGTTCAACTAATGAATATTTATTTTCTCTGTTGGCACCTTAATGACACTGGGGCGAACTTTCATAAAAACACTGCTTGCGTTTAATTTATGCACGTGTTTTTTTAGTTTTTGTAATGTTTTCTTTTATTGACAACTGATGAAAGATTTTAGTAAAAATATATTAAAGCAATGGTCAAGATCGTTGTAGCGAAAAAATCTTTTAAAATTTTCTTGGTGATTATGAACATAGATAATTGTTCATATTAAGTAAAACTTCTAACGCGTCCCGAACAAGGATAAAGGTTTTTGTTTTTAAGAATATATAATATGTAGTTTTTTTTTAAATTAGTAGTAGTCGCGTAGACCTAAGATACCATTTTACATTATTATGTACTTTCATATAATTGCTATTAAATTTGTTATTAGCTGTTAACTTTCATGTCACTTTTATGAGGTATGGTAAATAATTAAACAAACAATTTTAACAGATAACGGTGTTAGGAACAACTTCAGCATGCCAAAAAGATTTATATTCTTTTTATGACACCCCGTTACGTTGAGTTTTAATAGTAAGCGTGGGTTAACTTTTAGTCATTCTGAAATTTTAACACATAGTTAATATTAATTGATGTTTAAATTAATAAGGGTTATTTGAATGTTAGGAGCATGACGTGGTATAAACATTTTTAGGCTTTTATGGGAAAGGGTGAATTAATTGACTATTTGCAAATTTCCTTTCGATGTTTCCCTTATGACCAAAATAGAGGCAAATACACAGAAAGCACCAACTACAAACTCCACGCAATGCGTTACTTTGAACAACTCGATCTACATAACTTTAAAATAAATCTTGTGATTACAACGCGTTGACTTGTAGAATTAGGAGTTGCTGCAACGAAGAAAAATTATGAGCATACATCACACAATGCTGTTTGCACATTTTTAATAGCCTCCCGGAATCCGCTGCAAAATTCTATGCAACAGGTAACAAATTAGTATGTCTCTATTTAATATGGGTGCTTTGTTTTTTAAACTATGGGTTGTTAGGCGGGGAAACGGGCACGCAACATGCATTTAGGCATTATGGGTTATTTTATAAAGCGCTCTTACATGAAAAAGAAATGAACTTTGGGAGCAAATCGTCGTTTTATTACTTCGCGTGACCGTAACAGGATACGTTTCCCGTTCCAATAAATCGTGTTTAGTTGTGGCAGTCCAAAACTGTAATGACTTATACTACAGTTTTCTTACTATTAATGCTAATAAAAAACCGTTTTTTATTATTTTACTGGCGTATTGGATTGAATAAAATTTATAATTTAACTTTATTGCCCGTGCCCGACTAACTGTTTTACAACAAACCTTACATTTTAACACAAAATTACGTAAACTAGAACAGAGAGTAATTGGTCACTGTCTAAAAACTTTCAAAAGCATCAAAAAGTAAGTACGAGATAACCTGGAAGTTTGATAGGCAAAGACGAGTTATTATTTATTTCCCCTATGATGACCTAAACAAAATAACCATTTATCCATCAACAAAAACGTCGAGACGAACTTCTTAGCTATCCATGGATTCTCCGTGCGGGTGCCGGGTCCATCGCGTGGAACAGAGAGGAATGTCAGTCGGCGCCTGGGACTTTCGACCCAGCGTGTAGGTTTAAGGGGCCCCTTTATAGTATACTAACGATCACCTTCACCGATGACATTCCTCTCCCTTCCCAACCATATTTGGTATGAGCCGAGTAAAGCGGCTTTAGTTGCTCTATCCAGTAACGAGCTAATATTAGATCTTGGTAACCCTAAGTCCTTCAGTAGGTTGTAGAGAGATTTCGCTGGTATACCTCTCGCACCCACTTCCACAGCATACAACCGTGCTATATAACCATTTTTAGTCATCTCGTTGGTTAGGTCATAATACTTATTTGTTTTAAACGCGTGATCTTTGGGAATGTTTGTCTCCCATGGAACAGTAAGTTCCACCAACAGTACGCGCTTAAGTTTTCTGGAATAAACGAAAAGGTCTGGTCTAGACGACGATAACACAATGTCTTCTGGAATAGTGTAGCGCTTTTCATACGTGTCCATCATGATCTTCCAATCTGGAGCTGCACTAACGATGGAGTAAGGTTTGACTTTGGACTTCTTGGTAGATCCTTCCTTGACGAAGTTGATGTTCTTTGCATTCGTCGTCAAACCTTTTGCTGCTCTTGCTATTGAAAGGCTCACCGCTTCACGTATGATCTGCAACACTCCGTCATGGCGGCGAGAGTAGTGACCTCTGTCTAGGAGTACTCTGCATCCCACCAACAAATGCCTCGCGGTACCTACGGCCTCACCACAGAGTAAACATGTTTTGTCTACTGCCATTCCCCACCTTACAACGTTGCTCTGATCGGGTAGGGTCAACTGAAAGGCATTCAGATAGAATTTAAGCAACGCTGGAGACCAATCGTACAGTATCGACCGCCACTTCAATGCTAAAGGGATACAAAACTCACCAAGGGACACCCACTCATTTTGCATTTCGAGATTAAGCGCATGGACTCTATACTCGTTATCTTCATCCATTCGCAGAAAAGACTTAATGATGTTCCGGTCATCCTCTCTTTCTCGACATCCCAATCCTACCCTGTTTGTTTGCGCTCCCACCATAAACTGCTTATGGAACCGTAGCCTAGACTCTAACTCACTCATATTCTTATCTTTTGGGAGTGTTGCCACTGTGTTGTCTTTCGATTTACCCAGAATGTGCATCCTGGTGACTCTAAGATGTTTGTAAAGCTCCGATGGTTTGTTTAGGTTCATCCCAAAACTATTTTTGCCCCTAAATAGTGTAGAGGGGTCTGCCGAGTGGGCTAATCCAGTCCAAGACTTCAACGATTTCACAACAACGGCATCCAGTCGCGATAAAAGGGTTTTGCCGAAGTCGTACACGAGGAAAGGCCAAGACAAGCGCGATGACAGGTAGTTGTTGTAGATCCATAGCTTCTTAATGTTCCCTATGGGCTGGTTCTCAACCCTACTAATGGAATCAATGAAATCCTCAACAATACCATCCAAAGATGGTGTGCGGCCTCTATAGTCTATCTTTCTGCCGAGAAATTTGAACGGGAGCGCTTCCGAAATTGTTGCAACATTTTGACCGCCAATCGTGAGTCCAGGGTCATAAGATGTAAATTTCGTATCTCGTCTACCCAGACATAAGCAATAGCATTTACTTGGCTTCACCTTCATGCCGTCAGTCCAAGCACAGAACTCATCCACCTTTTTCAATAACACTTGACACTGCTTCGGGTTTCGTGTCAAGATTGCGAGATCGTCAGCAAAGGCTAGGATTGATTCTGTGTACTGATTATTTATTTTAAACCGATAACCCCATTTCTTCTCCTGTAAAATCAAAGTGTCAATTAAAATATTAATGACTACATTAAATACTATAGGGGATAAACAGAAATCCCAAGTTAAGATAAACAAAAATCCCAAGTTTTATACGACACCAAAGAACCCAATGTGTAGAATACAAACTTACCTACCTCGCGACCGAGTTTTAACTCATAAGCATCCTCAAACCATGCTCTGTATCCAATTAAGAACTTTCGCTCATTTGTGCTAAAAAGTACCTTAATGATATGAGGTTATAGATCATTGTTTGTTCCGCGAGTTCTGCTATGCCATCTAGCCTGGAATATTAAAATGATTTAAAACAAGCATGCCACTGCATCCCGCATATCGCGCAGTTTTGCAGAAAGTTGATAGATGGAGCGAGCGTCCCGACGTTAATTTTTTAAATATTTTTTATTATTTATTACAATATTTTATGACAAAGAGTTACGGTGTTTTATGAATAGCGGACTTTATCTGTTGCGTTTATTATACTATTTCAACTAACATTACAATGAGCACACTGAAAGTGGTTAAAATAAAATTAATGAACTTATTTTTTTTTTAAGATGGTGTGGACTTTTCACCTTTTATTTATTTATTTATTTATTTATTTATTTACATAAGGTACGCAGACAGATTACAATCATTACTAAACTTATATTTATGAATTTTGTATAACTTATCTAGACAGTAATCCAATAAAGCATGATTTTACAAATAGTGGTTACTTACTAAAATAAATTTTAAAGAACTTTATATTACATATTATACATGAATAATGCTGCACAAATGTGTAAAGCAATTATTTACTGAGTGAATAGTAGACTTAGTAAACTTCCGCCATATTTTAAATAATTTATTAAAACTTAAATACTACGAATGCTGTTTTTTTACCTTTTTAAATCTGCCAAATGAAATAAATTAAAAATCCTAACATATGACAAAAGAACCTTGGCTTTACTTTAAACTAAACATAAATGACATTTTCATGACAATTTCGCTTGTTTCAAAAATACCTTCCAAAAAATGTACGATCTCTTGCCAGTGCAGTGGTGTTTTATCTTCAAACTTAGACTAAGAGCCTTACACTACCAATACTTAGTTCTTGCTAATGCTTAAAAAACGGACTATATCTAAAGTAAATGCAACATTCAATATTACATTGCAGTCGAAAGGCAAACTCGATAGCTATCAGTCAATAATAGTAACTACACGATGCATGAAATACTTATTTCGACGAAATATTGCCGGTCTTTGTTAGGGATTTGTCGGATATTACAGCGGGATTAAGTCCCAAGCTCTTTTTGTTATATCTGCCCAGTCCTAAAGATTATATTATTTGATACAAATTTCTACATAAATCGAGGTACGATCGTTAAATAGGCAGGCACGGGAAAAGTATTATTATACCCGAAATCATTTTTGAAACATTATCAAGTTAGCAGAGGATTACCAAGTTCGATATAGAAGTACTTAGCTCAATAATTCCTCGTGTGTATACTTAATAACATAACAATTCCGATCGTAAATGTTTTTGGTATTTGGTATAGAAACACACTAGACAGAAAAACACGAATGAATTCGACGGGATAATGCCAGCATTGTATTTTAAATGGAGGATGACACACTGTGCCGAAATTTCGTTAAGTAATAATGTATAGAAATTGAACTTCGGTCGGAAGGCACAGTGTGTCACCTCCAATTTAAATACATTGCGGGTGTAATCCCGTCGAACTACAGTCGCGTTTCTTCGGCCAATTGTGATTCGATACTTATTATTCGAATGTCCAAACTGATTTGTCATATTAATATCAGCGTATGTTGTACTTTAGGGCAGACTTTGTCTTGTTTTTTCTATTTTTCAAGCAAAAACTTCGAATACCTACCCATAGTTATCATTACTCGCATAACACACAATAGAAAAGCTCAAAAGCCATGTTATTAATTTTACTTAGAAACGTAAAATGAATAATCCTTTTACTAGTTAAAAAGAAAGTTGACTGTGAAAGTAATGCTTCATTTTCTGTCCTCCGTCATAAACGTAATGAGTACTTACGTAAACGATCTGTCACTGTAAATTACAGTAGTAGGTGTAATTACAGTCTACAGTCACTCAACTACATCTGTTGTCCGTAATATCCTTATGGCACAGAATTTAAATTGTATACAATGAAGAATACTCTATGATTGTACAGTTGGAAATGGTTGGAATATTAACGTTTATTATTTTTATAATTGAGTTATTTACATAATGGGGAACGGATTAAAACAGGATCATGTGTTTACTGGAAATAATATGACTGGCACAAAATTTTCTTAAAGTAGGTCTCAGGTTTTATTCCCGATGGAAACAATTTTAAAAATAGTTCACATATTCGTGTACGGTACTTTTAAAAGTTCTTGAGGCTGCCAATGTGCTTTAATTGTATAATATTAAAAGAATATTGGTACCAATTGAAATTGTCACTGATGTAGAATGATTCTATTACTTTTCATACTAAACTTCACCCTTTACACCCTCGCGTAAGTAAAAGTATTGTGGTTTCAGAAGTTTAATAAATCAAATTGGTTACAAACCGTTGCAAGGCAATGGCTGAGGATGCAACCGGGGCAAGCGCTAGCATGATGATGATGATGATGGTTACAAACCGTCGCATTGTGGTAGCTCAAAGCATAATCTATATTGAAACATAATTTAGTTTAAATTTTACTATTATTTTCTTTAGTGGAAAAAGTAACAAACTTCAGCATTTCAATTGCACGTTTCATAATTAATGAATTTAATATATAACATCAGTAAGATATATTTTTGTCGAAGGGAATTTGTTTCAAAAAAATAACATTACTCGATAAGAGCTTAGACATGCCAAAAATACAAATATTATATTAAATCATTTTAGATCATAAGGTAAATTTATAAAATAATATTTCATTCTTCATTCTAACATAATGGTTACATGCGTAAATCCAAATGTTTTCGTGTTTCCCATTTCAAACAAAACAATAGCAATTACTTAAGATAACCGTGCCTTTCGTATAAACAATTTTGTGACAGAAAACAAACACGTAAACTCACTCGGTGATTTGTTCCAAGAAAAGCCCCACAAACCATTCTGGTATTAACACAGATTTTCTGTATCAATATTTGTACAAGTGTCGGGTGTTTGATTACTAGTTATTTTCGCTGTTCCATTAATCGTGCTCTCGACAATTTGCGAAAATCCAGGTACCATCGGGCATTCCAACATTTCCCTCTGTGGTTCACTTTGAAAGCGTTCTATACTTACACGGCCGGCTACACTTCATTTATTGCCAATTTGGGAAAATTGTATTTTTGTCGATGACGCTTTCCATAGATTATCTTTTTTTTGTTCACGCGTGTATTCTGAATTGGAATACGGGACGTTATTATTCAATGTTGGTTTTTGTTCTCGTGTTTGTATTGGACTTAATAAAATTCATCGCTCTTTGATTAGGCTTTTTGCATGGCAATTTTTGTTGTTAAAATATCCCGATAGGCGTTTGAATCATATTTTCACTACGATATATTTAACTTGTAGAGAAATAAAGATTAAATTTCGCGACAATGTATGGTATCAAAGTAGATAACACTCTTTTTGTACGGTTATTTTCTTTTCAATCATTATATATTTAACACTGAATTTGATTAACTGGCCAGTTTTTATGTAAGTGGCACCTTGAAACATTTTACAATAATTTTAAGTCATACAGTTTATTATCTGTGCCTTTACTTTAATGAAAATTTCATTTTATTGATTATACTTACTTTTTCCATAAGGTTTCAAGAAAATTGCTAATTTAAAAATAGAACGCGCAAAAAAGAATGAGTTGTAAAGTTGAAAACCTTGGCTGTGAAATCTTGTGAAATATTCCTCTCGGTACGTTGTCTCTATGACGCTTTGACGGCGGTAGACGTCAACTGAGACGTCAACGGTCGATTCACGTCATGCAAATGGCGCCGGCCGCGCCCGCGCACGCGTCACTCCGGATCACGAGTTGTGATGATAAACCAAAGCTATACTTTGTTGATCACTAATAAGTGCTAATAATATCCACAGACGTTATTATTGGTCAAGGTAAAAGTGCCGTAATAGAGTAAGATCCCAGAGCCCCCAGCTCGGCTCTGGGATCTTAGACTATAACGATGCTGCTCCCTTCCAGCGTAGCAGTGAAGTTCGGATTTTTTTTCTACATAATTTTGATTTAATCACAAATTTGAAATCACTGTTACAATTTTTAATGGTACTTTGATCTAGTAAAATAGCGTTTTAGTATAGTGATGTATTATTTGGATTCAACTTTGCATTGTAGTTAGTTTGTCTAGTGTCAGCGCTACTAAAAGTCCAGTAAAAAAAAGATGGAGAGAGAATAGTGTTGCTAAGCATGAAGATATTTTTTATATATTTGTTTCTGTTTTTTTATGAACCTAAGAAATTATATCACCTGAAAGTAGGAATAAATATACATACAAAATTATTATTAAAAAAAATACTGCTCTATTCTTTTGGACCATATACTGATCATGACGTGTTTGCGTGAAAAGAGTAATTTATAATGGGAATCGCGTCGTTGCCAGTATTGCTATCCGTGTTATTAAGAGAATCGCGTATTACGTCTAGTGACGACACAGTTTCTCGGGCCACTCAAAATCTGAGTGCGAACTGAGCACAAATAATTATATTTTCTGTAAATCAAATTGCAATATTAAATTATCACTACTAGTTGCTCAAGCCCTATTCCTCCCATCACTATGTTAACTAAAGGTTTTAATAATTTTAAATAGTAATTTGAATTACATATTTTTTAATGTTTTAATTCTAATTAATTTGTTTACAACTCAAATAAGAACCAATACCACAAAACGTTAAATCCCAACTAATATTATAAATGCGAAAGTAACTCTGTCTGTCTGTCTGTCTGTCTGTTACGCTTTCCCGCTTAAACCTCGCAACCGATTTTGATGAAATTTGGTACAGACAATCTTTAGACCCTGAGACAGAACATAGGCTACTTTTTATTTCGAAAAAAATAAATCCACGCGGACGGAGTCGCGGGCGGCCGCTAGTAGAAAATAAATTCACTTCTTTACCGTAAAATAATCTGGTCTATAAACAACCCGGAATGTGCGATTCTTTGAACAGCAATCTGTGGCACATTGACAAGATTAATGTTATTACAGTATTAGGACTGATGAATCCTTGTAATGAAATTCATAACATTTTGAAATTGTTATAATTTGAGTATTTGTCTGGTTCAGATTTGGTAGTGATGTCAACTAGTGCGAATTTATAGCGAACTGAAAATGAAAATCTGCTAGGTCAATGATCTTTTTAAGAATATTATTGTGCAAGAATTGTCGAATAGTTTTTGTAATGTTTATGCATAAGATAAGTATTTTTTAACGTCAGCCGCATTTACGTAGGTACTATTTTTCGTGAAATGTGTTGTCTACTGACTTTATTTAATATGAGAAGTTGTTGATTCTTGTTATTTTTATTATACCTACCATTGAAGTACTTGTTTAAATTTCAATATGTAGTTACAACTATTTTGTTACATTTTTTATAACTGTTTCTAAAAGGAGTAGAAAGAGCAGGAAGGCGGATCCTGGACTCCAAGGCAATGGCCGAAGATGCGACCGGAAATCGCTAGGATGATGATGATGACAATATTTCTGACTATTTTGATATCCATTAAAACATCATAAATATTAACATCATTTATTGTTAAATATATTACGTAAGTTAATTTATACCAATATCATATCATATAGTAACATAGCTAACTAGCAACACTTAAGTAGTATACTTTAAACATGCTTAGGTACAAATGTTATATAATCCCCATTAACTACCACTACTTTAGTTAAACTAAACCCCAACATCTCATAAAATATGGAAGGATAAAATTCCACAAATCTCCGAAAGTTCTACAAAACAGACAAGCAAATAGACTTGGGATTATTCAAACAGAGATTTTTGCGGTACATTTGGAAGAGTAATGACATTACAGTATTAGGGGCGACACAAATCTTTTGAAACGAAATCCGCGGCACATTGTTATGGTTGATTTAAATTTGTTTCCCTCGTGCGTCACCGTTAGCCTATTTGGCGATCGCTAACATCATGTGACTAAGATAATTTCGACTCTAACCCGGTGGAAAATTTAGCTATTTCACAAAACAACATAACTAAACACTGATTATGAAGATATAGACACCAGAGTTTACTTTGTTTTGGCTAACAAGTGAAAAGACGACTGAAATTTAAATTCATAAAAATCACTACATAATTTGCTGGATATGCGATGGATAATGTTCTAAATGAGAGTTTATTTTCAAGAGAACAAATCAACATCAAATAATTGATCCATCCAATAAATGGTCCATATTACGAATAAGTAAATGGTGCTAAGTACCGTCGTAGATAACTTTTCTTTGGAGAAAACAGTTTCTATTAGTAAATGCGTTAAATTAAATTTATAACAATTACATATATCTTCTATTCTAAAGAAGTTCTGGTCGACAGAATTTCCACGTTTAATGTTCATAAACTTCATTTGTAGATCAAAAATGTTTAAGCATTGTTTTTTTTCTTCACCTTTATCTCGATTAAATCCAAATTTATTGATCTTCGCATGTTTATACAGAATTAAGTGGCGGGAGTAATTTAGCAAATTTGCTATAAAGCGTGTTAAAAAAGTTTTGACGTCTGAATGTTGTCGCGCTCAATATTTCACAATAGACAATTAGGAAAGGGCTGTGTTTGTATATTTTGGAACACTTGGCAGAACGTTAATATGTTTTGAAAGATGTGTTTTAGAAGCTTATACTCGTACTTTATGTTTTAATCTGTATGGGTAAACATTGTCATGAAATAAGTTTAGATCGATTTACATTTGTTTAATTCCTTCTATCACGCCACAGAAGTTTTATGAAAATAAACTTACGAAAAGAGGAGGAGGACAGCATTTACATAATTTTATTTTTACAATTAAGTTTTTTAGTAAGTTGTCTGTGATGTCAATAAACACATTTCGTTAACTACTACAATTACTGAAAAATTAAAAAGCATTTCCTCCACAAAGCATTTTAATTGTACTCAGTCCAGAACTGTTTTATTAACGAGTGTAGTGATTGTACTCTTATTCAAAGCGGTAATAAATTATCCAATTTTATTAGTAATCGTAAAGATAATCTCGAATTCGTAAACGATGCGACGGAGTGAACTAGGATTATATTTTTATCCAGACTCGACTGTACGCACTACCGTGGATTTAAAACGTTAGATTTGCCCTCCCCTTCTTCAAAATTGGCACTAAAATAAGAGCGAGACAGCATGTTGACCATTGATTTTAACGGGTGACTGTCAACGTACTGTCTCGTTCCAAGAAGCGACTGTCGCTCTTATTTTAGTTTCAATTTTGAAGTATGGCGAGGGCAAATCTAGCGATTAAAATCTATGCGCGCGCACTACAGTTTCACATTAAAAATACATTTTGTCAACGGTTTTAATGGTAACGTAAACACACTGCTCTGTATTCAAAATTATTGCACGCATATTGTAAGTTATTTGAATAGTCGCCATTATTTAAAGACATCTTTGGACGGAGATACTCTTGTTCTTAACATCAATTCTTTTTAAAACAGTGGAGAGTTTACGAGTGTTACCATTAATCAGCCGAGTTCTTTTTTTTCTTTTCTTTTTAATTTGTTTTTAAATGACGTTGGTATTTTGCTATTTAGATTTCTTTAACATACATGATAAATGTTGGGGTAGGTGTAGCTGTTTTTTGTTCGTCATGCCTATTAATACATAGAGCTATCCGGTATTATTCAATTATATTTGCGGTAGGACGTTTTCGAGTTTTGTTAGGTCGGTTGTTTTTCCCGTTTAAACTATGAATTTCGGCAACATGTTTGGAGTAGTTACAAATGTCTAGCTTAAACATAAGATTAAAATTAACAACTATAATAAAAAAAATGTAATGTTTACCTCTAAAATTTAATGACAGTTTGGTCATAATGTGTTGAATAAATTATTAAATCACGAAATAAATTAGTTTTGATGGTTCTTTATTTTTAGTTTACGAGGAAAATGAGGAAAACATATCAGTAATATTCTACACATTCGTTAAGAAAAGCGAAATGCATGCATAATCATAATTAAATTAGACTATAAGATAATACTCTGCGAAGTTTTTCACATTTCCAAAGATCAAGGAAAATTCTTTGATTGTGTCATTTACTAAACTAATATACAATGCGAAGTTGTTCATGTCACGTCTTATTAAATTAATAGCAGCTCGTCCCGGTTTTGCAAGGGCAGACGAAATTGTACTTATTAGTATTAAATATAGCCTATGTTAATCAGGGATAATGTAGCTATTGAAAGAAAAACGATTTTTTTAAATCTGTCCAGTAGTTTTTGACTTTTTCGTTACAAACTTAAAATACAAATCTTACCTCTTTAGAATATTAATATAGATTTACATCAGGTAAGTACCTATCGACTCATCCGTAGAACAAAGTCTGATCTGCAGGAATGCTAGTTTTCAGTAGAGGGCAAAGAAGTTTTAGATCTTTGTTTTCGGGCTGCGATCAAAAACGGTAAGACGTATCATTTTGAATTTTAGATATGTTTATATAGCGCAATAGCGTAATTAAATGCTCTTTAGTGTATATTTCTATTGCTTTTATTTCACGAAATAGTGAGTTCCATATCAACATCGGACATTTTCTAGCGGAAGACCGGGAGTCCTTGGTGAACATAACACGTTGTTTTACGGAGACGTCCGAATTAAGTGCCGTTCTATATGAACTTGGGGCGTTTTTTGATTGAATAATTTATCACTTTAAAGTCCTATGTGAATACTTATCTGGTTTGAAATGTGTTTTTTGTAATGTTAGCCATAACATAACATAACACAATCTTTTATTCGGGCTTACACAAGGTTTATTCGTTAAAAAAAACCGAATTAGGAACTTTATGAAGCCCGGTGACCTGCTTGGTGTAGTGCTCAAGAGGTTGGGTTGGGTTCGATCCCAAGATTTGTTGGCATGAACATGTATCCATTTAAGTGTATGTATTTGTATAAATAAAATATATTTAAGCATGTCTTTCAGTTCCCTAGCTTGCCATGGTACAAGCTTCGAGCTTAGTTTGCTGCTAGGCAATTGGCGTTTTCAAACCCATTAGGCAAGGATCTTCACAGAAATCCGAACATTTATTCGGATGCAACTCCGTGCATTTATTTATTGCCAACTGAATGGTGATTTTTCATTTGGTATGAAAAATCACCATTCAGTTTGAAGATTTAAAAGTTCCACATCACAAATATTTCCCGGTTAATATGGAACTGTCAGTACCAACTCTTCCAAATATCCTTGCCTAATAATACCTATTCAGTCTGTGATAGTTAATTCTGGCGATATATTATGGAGAAAGTTTCTTTGTGATTTGTTCGTCGTCATTTAGCACCTCTAATTAACTAGAAAACCATTTAAGTAGAAAACCCGTGGCCCCTAAAACCAATAGAAAAATGCAGAGACGCCCTAAGTAATGAACAGACCGTAAGCGCAAATGGTTCAAGAAACATAACGAAATAATCGAAAAAACGATGGGACCATCTTACAATGTCGTTAGTCGTTACAAATCTTCTTCTTCTTCCTAGCGTTTATCCCGTTAGTCGTTACAAATGATCCAATTAAATATCTCACCAACAGTACTTGGTACAGTAAATTTTTGGTAACTGGGAGATCGAGTTAAGCTATGGGATATCATCATCAAGTTTTCAGATAAAATCAAAAAGAAAATATGCCTCAAGTATCTCCTAATAAATTTCAAAGTATTATGGTCACAGGCACCAACCAATCTCACTGCGAGAACATTGAAGTATGTGAAACAATATTTATTACACTTAAGTTTATATGCTTTTGCCGTAACAGCTTGTATCTTAAAGAATGTGTGAAATACAAAGGAGGTCAGCGTACAAATAATAAGATACATTTATAAAGCACTTCCATCGTACTTCTTCCACGCAGTCTTTAAGATACGAGCTAAAACGGCAAGATATTGAATTATTGTTTGATATACTTATATTTTCTCTCAAAAAGATTCCTTAAAGCCTGTTTATTTATAAAATTTTATCAAATAACTTCATGATGCAGTTTCTTTCCACAAAAACAGAAACAGTCTAGGCGCTGTTGGTGAGATATTGTATCGAATCATTTGTAACAATAAATGGCATTTTCTACACGGTCCCATCGCTATTTTGACTTTTTCATAACATTTGTCTTGCCTAGGTTTTTAAATCACTTGCGTTTAAGGTCTGTCCATTCTTTATTAGTCTCTGCCTTTTTCTAGTGGTTTTAGGAGCCACGGAGCTACTGCTTCAATACGAAGACAGAGGTGAATTTAGTGGTGCCTAATGACGAAGAACAAGACAAAGAGAAACAGTCTCTATGATAAGGGCAGAATAAACTATCACAGACAGAATGGATGCCCATTGCTATGCCTAATCCTAGTAGGAGAGGATCTAGGAGTTAGTACTGACAGTACCATATAAACCAGGGTAGATCTGTGGTACAAAATATGTTAATCCTAAAACTGAATGAATGGTGAATTTTCATAATTTGATGGCACTTCTAAGGAAAACGTAAGTTGATTGCTGTAATGATCCACACCTAGTGTGCCAGGTATGGCGTTGGATATTAAGCTGTAGCAGGAAATTTTCTCGGTCTCATCATGGCCATCCAGATTTTTTTTACATTCTATCAGCTCATTATTTAACACTAGCGGCCGCCCGCGACTCCGTCCGCGTGGTTTTCGATTTCCAATATCCTATGTGTTATTCTGATGTATAAGCTATATTGTGGTAGTTTCATTCAAATCCATTCAGTAGTTTTTACGAGAAAGAGTAACACACATCCATACATCCATACATACAAACTTTCGCCTTTATAATAGTAGTAGGATTACAACGGGACTAAACGCGATATTATTTTCGCTTGTGACCACGCCACGGTTGTAGCATCACAGCCGAAACGTCAAGCAGAAAGTACTCAGTAATATATAAAAATAATATCGCGTTTAGTCCCGTTGTAATGTTAAATAATTAAAACGCAACGCGAAAGTATAAAGTTATATATTCTCAGCAGATTTTTCTTCATCAGTAGGTAGACAAAGGTGACTATGGTGGAGTCAAGTTTTAACAAAATTCTCAATAAAAATAATAGAAAATGTATTATTACTAATAAGGCAAGACTATATACCTGCCTAGCAATTCATTACACAATGTTTAATTCAAATATTGGAATAATTGAGGATTTTTTTAATTGAACAACGTCTTATCTTATTCCGTTCTTCCAGTAATAACGTCCCATTTTACCATCGGACTAACAAATCGTCTCATAGATTCCGAAGAAAAGTGTTCTACATTCACATGCAACACTCAGAAGTACCATTAATTTCGTATAAAATGGTCCTAAGTTCTGTTAAGACTTCTACTTTTTACTATTTATTTTTACAGTTATAGTGGTTATCCTACGAATATGCATTACAACGCATGTATTTTCGTACGAAAATTACGTTACTTAACTTTTCCATCAAAAAACGCCCTATATAAAAATCGATCACCCACAAATAGGAACGGAGCCAAAAAGTATGAATAAAGAGACAAATTGATTCTATATTCTAATTTCATTTTTTCGAAGAAAACCTAAGCCCGTGAAATGTAAATTTCCTTCCTCCACTGAACAACGGCCGGTCTCAACAACAGACGTGGCATCCGCACCGCCCCCACTGTCCCTTGGTCACATGAAGCGTTTTTTTACGGAAAGTTTATCACATGGAACGTTATTCGACTCTGTAACTCTGGAACTAAATAAGATAGAAAAAAAATAAAAATGTACGTCGATAGAGTTCGTTATCCTTATACTGTTAAGGTATTTAACTCATTTTTGCTCTATGATCACATCGGACTTTGTTCTACGGATGAGTCGCTATGTACCTACGAGTATGTAATCGTACAATGAATGAAATAATATTTATTAGAAATACTAGCGGCCGCCCGCGACTTCGTCCGCGTGGATGTCGGTTTTCATTACACGAATGTTTTTTCCCGCTAACTCCCGTTCCCGTGGGAATTTTGCAATATCCTTTTGCAACTAAGCATCAAGTTTACTAAGGGACCTGCATGCCAAATTTCAAGCGTCTAACTCAAGTAGTTTAGATTTTCCATACAAACTTCCACCCCCTCATTTCGGGGAAGTGGGGGGTTGGAATGGGTCAAAAAGTAGCCTATGTTCTGTCTCAGGGTCTAAAGATTGTCTGTACCAAATTTCATCAAAATCGGTTGCGAGGTTTAAGCGGGAAAGCGTAACAGACAGACAGACAGACAGACAGACAGACAGACAGACAGACAGAGTTACTTTCGCATTTATAATATTAGTTGGGATGAATACATTAGGCTGTTACTTATTCTTAATAGGCTCAAATTCTTAAATGGCAAGGTAAATTAAATTCATAAATTCATTGGATATTTTTTTATAATCTCATTTGGACTATAGGTACATTAGTAATTTTAATGTATGCAACATAATATAAACATTAGGCAATATTTCTTTCAATGGAACGGACCGCAATAGCTTCCATCAGAGTGCTAACATACCTGTCTGTCAATAGGAGTATAAAAAAATAATGTTGACACTGACAGGACAGCGGGACTCAATCCACTCTTTTATTTCCCCAATGACATGGCTAATGACGAAAGATAAAAACAAAGTTAACTAGATAGGCTGCCTATGTGCTACATTGTAAACAAGATATTTTTAGACGCTTGACAATTATCGAGCTATCCTTGCTGTTGTTAATTGCACATGGAGGGACTCCTTTCACTGCAGTGGATATAGCGGCTAAAATTAATTATAGCAAAAAGTGCCTGTCTTGAGTGATCTAAAATGATCTTATAGTTGAGAGCGTCATTTGTCCAGATGTCAGTTTGGTCTGAACTAGCTTTATGGAATGAGTATCTAGATTATATTCATTTATTTGGATTAAGGTATAATTTGTGAGATTTTTTTTTGGTTCTTTATTGTATGCCAGTTGTTTCGAAGACATTAAATATTTAGTCGAATGTTGAGCATGGAAAAAATACTGTTTAAATGAATTTGGTTTTATAGGCTGAGGTAAAAAATGTATTTATCATGATTCTTCTAGTATCAATAGTCTTTTACAGTAAAATCAATTTAAAAAGATCGTTTATAAACTCAGATTTAATTTTAGTTCCATTATTTACCAATACAGCAAATATTAGAAGCACCTTTGATCTCTTCCTTTCACGAACGAGTGTTATTTGTGTTAACGTACTTTACGCTATAATTTCATCTATTTGCAAGTCAACAAATACCGCAAGCATCTGACATGTTATTAGGTAGGAATTTATTAAAATATAAATTTAAATTATTTCGGGCGTGTGTTGAGACGCGTCTCATTATGTCGGAAAGAGGGGGAGGGTGTGATAAATGAGCGTATTGGAAAACGCCTTGGCACGTCTCGCGTCACGGTGACGGGATATAAATGAGTTTTATATTGTCTGTTCGCACCTAAGTCCATCTCTCAACCCGCCTGATAACCGATCAGGCCCGACCAGAATCTGAAACGTCCACTCGTTTCATTCATTTTGCGACGGACCAACTTAGACGGCTAGTTGAAATGTTTGGCTGTTGTCCAACGCTGTAAATTAACGCCTTTTTCTATTATTTTCAGGTAAATCGTTGAAAGAGATCTCTGCGGAGTGGAAACTTTTCAAGATTAGAGGTTCCCGCAGGTGCGACGTGCCTGCGACGATACAAGAATGTTTATACAACAATGTACAAACGCAGCCGAAAGTTTTCGGTCAATGTAGACTCTGTGCAATAAAATGTAGCTAATAGACGTAGCATTTTTATTTAACTATAATTGCTTCAGGACAATTTTAACTGGTCTCGACTGGTTATATTTATAGGTTTAGTACTTACAGAGAATGACAAGATGTATTTCAACAGCTCCGTTCGGGCTGTTAAGAGTTCTTCGTAACTAATTTTACTATGAACATCTTCAATAGAATCCTTTCGTAGAATCTATTGTATTTTAGTATCACCTGCGCTGTATGACCTGATGAAGCAGTTTCTGCTTAAAATAATGTTAGGTATGCGCTCAGGTAGCCCAAATTAACAAGATTTTTATAATAACGGCAGTTTATTTATAATATTATATTTTATCATTTTGTTGAATGCCTTGATATTTTAAGCCCAGGTGACGGTTTTATAATATTACTACATTACGAAGAATGGCACGTTTGGTTTTTCCCTATTTCATAAATTATAGAAAAGGTTATTCCAATGAACTTTAAATTAAAATTAAAATTCCTTCCTTTTATTAAGAACCCAGGTTTCCGTAACATTTGTTGATAACTTTAGCAAATGCAGTCGCAAATATTGGAAAAGGTAAGTGGGTTGTAATTAAGTTACTTCTTATTTTTTAAGTAGATGCTCATGAAGGATTTTTTTACTAGCTTTTCACCCGCGCCTTCGCCCGCTTAGAATTCGGTTATATTGCAAACCATATTCTTGTTTTCCCGCAAGAGTATCATTTTTTTCCGCGACAAAAAGTACTTACCAAAGCAATCGGTTCAGTAGTTACGACGTGAAAGCGGAACAAACAAACAAGCAACAAACTCACTTTATAGTT
Source organism: Nomophila noctuella (assembly GCA_958496325.1). NCBI lineage: Eukaryota > Metazoa > Arthropoda > Insecta > Lepidoptera > Crambidae > Nomophila > Nomophila noctuella. The sequence continues at coordinate 11,225,002 of OY292484.1, forward strand.
ATGCTACGAAAAGGTTTATTAAATAAAATAAATACATATTATATACAAATTACATTGAAGTACAAGTACCGTCGATTATGTCACGATTATCCTTACAACTTGTCAGTAACACGTTCAGCCCTCTCATTTCTTGAACAGTAGATGAAGGCATGTTAATGTTTTATTTTCATTGGATGTAAAATTTACTTAAAATAACGAGCACTTACCATATAACAAAGCTTTACTATTGGGGTGGTAAAATTCAAGTTCATGAAGATGAATGTTTGTACTTTTTGTAATCAAACCCGCCTTGTATCTTGTGATGTTTCTGGCTTCTTTGACCATTCTGGTAGAGATCTCATTTCCCACCATTACACAAACAATAAGCCATCACTGTAAAATCCTTGTAACCTTCCAAACCAGTCCAGTCAACTCGCATGCCATTGCCAAACTCTAATACGAGGTTTACTTTAACCCTCGGCTCAAGTGGTTTTGGCAAGCAGGCATCGTCTGCTCGACTTAATAGCGCACCTTGCTCTGCGCTAACTCGTAATGACTCGGCGCAGATGAGCACCGACTTAACGTCGTTTTACGTGCTCAAGCACTGTTAATAGGTCGGACTCTTGAGCGGAACGGGAAATGTGCAATCAAAAATTTCATAGCGTGTTTTGATAATATTGTAGCGGTTATTGTTTATTGTAGGGTCTGGATTGTTTCGGAGGGTTATTTTCCGTTGTCTTTGGCGTAAACCGTTGGTTTTAACTTTCTTAAGAGTTTCTTCATTCAGTCTGATATTGAAGTATATTGCCACAACATATTGGTCCTTCACTCTCAAGCACAATGTTTTTATTAAAACGTATAAAAACCAATTCAATGATAGCTATAACAAAGCTTAGTTTACCTAAAGAATGCTTAAGCTTTATTTATTGTTGTAAACAATGTTGCCGATTACATTACTCGCATTTTGGTAATTTAAACAATAGTGTATTTTCATTTCGTAATGAATAAAACTAATGAGTATTGAGTATTAATCAAGACTATTTGTTAGCTAACAACTCATATTTCCCAAGTTCACTCGATCAGAAAATTCCAAGCGATAAAGTAATTCGTTCATTAATCCAAGTTTCACCTGTTTATCTAATTAACTACAATCTTAGTTGTACAAGTACAAAAACAGATAACTACTTTCACGAATGAAAGGCTCTCCGTTTAATTAATCCGTTTTGATAGATCCGACAGGCGGACATGGTTCTCATCAGGAGTAAGTAAGGATTTAGTTTTTTGGACCCTTCATCCGAATTAAACAGAGGCTGATACAGCTACTGACCCGAATTACGCTTTTTGCAGTGAAGGGTTAAAATTTTGCCGTCTACAATTATTATTGTAATGCGGAGCTCTGGAGTTTTTATACTTTGGATAGGGAATTAATTAATTTAGAAAGTTATTTTTGTGACGCAAAATTGTTTGTTATCGTCAGTTTCATTGTAGGTACTAGTGGTAGATTAAACTCATGACATAAAAATAATTTATTTCATAGTTGCGCAATTAATTGTGCACTTACTTTGGCATACCTACCTAATTATGGTGTTGATGAATCCGAATAGCAAGGTTAATTAATATATATCATCGTTCGGGAAAAAACATCAGACTAAATGATAATACTTGAATTATTATTGAGCTAAAACGTGTGCAGTGCATAGACGTACCTACAGTACGCTCGAAAAACTATGTTACTGCATCGAATTAATATTAACCAAAGTTCATCGTGATTTAGGCCTCGGCAAACCTATTCCTACAGTATCCAGGCTAAGTAAGGGGTAATACGGCGGACCCGCGAGCCCAGCCTGCGATCAACAGGCGTCGAAATTTGAAAATTACCATCCATTCGAGGCAATAAATTTGTAGAGCTGTCGCCAGCAAGTGGCGGCCATTCGATGGTAGATTGATTCGTTGATTGAAGAGGCCCATTCGTTGCGCTCGTACGGTCGGCGCAGTCTTAATTGCCAACGGAGATTGCTATATTGGGGCCATTATTGTTTGTGTACCTTTGCATTTAGTACAGACGGCGTATTGCATTTTAGTGTTTACGGATTTCTAACTCGATTCGAGATGCCGGATTTTCAGGGGCGCCGGATTTGATTTCCTTATTTTGATATTCGTCTGGCTTTTATTGGTTTAAGGTCACTGTTATTGCCATCAACAGCCAGGATTAAGAATTGATATTGAATCTGTGAATATTTTGAAAAGATCCTAATTATTTGCTTTCCAATTAAAATTAAGTTTGACTAGCAATTTTCACAATTTTAAACTTTGTGTTCTTGTTTAAAGAGTAATTTAATAGTTACTCTTTAAACAAACTTAATTTAATTGCCTTAAATGAACCCGTTTCAATGATGTTTTGCGCTGTGACACTGCGTGTGTTCGAAATCCCAAATAAATCTTTTTAAAACTTAAGCCTATTGAATTAGCTTTATTTCAATTCTATTTAAATTAAACGGATCTTTACTCAAACATTCTGTAACTTATCCATCAAGAACCGTCTAAAACTTACCAGCTTTCGACATCGAAAACACGACGGCACCACGTCCTCTAATTGAGAAACGATAGCCAATAACGATTTTGTATTCGGCCCAACTTGGTGCTGGCTTTACACGTTCCTCGTCCAATTTATCTCGACTACCGAATGTAAATCTCGTAGCCGAGAGTCGTCCCACATAGTTGACTGATTAGCGATCTCCGACCAAATATTCTGCACCAGCGGCCATCGGTCTTGCGAAAGACAGACGGACCCGCCTCCTGCCGCTCGACAAGCTATTTTGGGCACACCAGTCGATATCCGGATAATAGAAGTTAATAACAGAAGGCTAGGTTGCAACTGAATGTTTAAAATGTTGGCGCACCAGCTGGATATCTTTATTTTATTTTATAACTACTACTAGTTAATTTTCTCTTTTGGCTTAAGGTTAAATGGTAGATAAAATGCCATGAGACAATAAGTCCGCTTTTTGTACAATACTTGATGAGGTACAAAAAATAAAAAAAATGTGGCGTTTGTTGAAGAAAAGCGCATTACCAGAAATTAATACATTTCATAACGTAATGTCTATCTAACCGGTAAAGCCTCCTTCACATAAATCAAACTCAAATTAGATTTTTGAATTATAAGTATTAATTAAATATTTTAAAACATGTTATTTTTCATGATATACTTTTTGTCTTACATACACCAAAATTATTACTCATACTTTTTTTCATAGCAACACTGCTTTTTTAAACTGTCAAATACACTTTGTCAATTCATGCACTAAAAGTTTGCATACGAAAAAGTGGGGGTAGATATGATTTATTCCGACGCGTAACTCAGTTTTGTGACCGTAAGCGCTTTAAATTAGTGAAACGATGGACATTAAAACCTAACCATGTTAATTAATCGTTTGGATATTTGGTGGTGTGTCAGTGTTTTCATTGAGTTATCGATACAAACTGGAGACATTAAGATTTATTGTTCATATGCAGAGCGTGCTGGATTGATAGCTTCAAATATTATTAAGGTACGTTGCATGTCATTATTTTCTCCCATTGCCAGTTAAAAACAATAGGTTTAAAATGTGCTCATTTGAACATTATGAAAAAATTTAAGGCTTGAAAATGTTTACCAATTTCTTCGTGAATACCATAATTTAATCGTTAGTCAACCATTATCCCACCATGACAATAGTTCGCAACAAATCTGCCGTGTAGTATTAGATTAAAGTCGATTATGTTTGCACTATTGCGAAGTAAGTGATGTTAAACATTTATTATTATGAAGTTAAGTAATATTTTGAACACCAAATAATTCAACCGGTACTGATGACACTAGTTCGTAATAAAACTATGTTCGTAACAAAACGTGTACGTAGATTCAGGTCGACATCACACGGAAGATAATCACATCTTCCAGGTGAGAGACGTCAACAAAATTCCTCCACTACATGTTACTTTAGTTCCCGAGATTTCTTTTTTCTTTCATACAAAGCCCCACCCCTTTTCAGTCCAAGGTCGAAAGTTAAATTTAGCTTGAGGAATTGCTGGGTTCTATAGTTTTAGTAGATGGGAAAAATATATAAGCTATTGCGAGGAAATTTTTCCTATATTTTTTTAAGTCCACTGAATAATCATTAGTAACATGCTGTCGTAATTTTTTTCTTAGAAATAAAATGTTCTCCATTCCAACCTGTGTGTGCCCTTTACTTCATGGTGGAAATATCTGCCAAAGAGAGTTTAGTGACATATTCTCTGTATAAAAATCTGTTAAAAACATTGTCAGTAATTATCTTGGTCTTAGGACAGGGCTATAGGGCAATAGTCTAAACTGTCTCGGTGTAAAATTTATTTAATTGTTATAAAATAACTCAATTTAGAATACTAGTAAAATATTTCTGCTACTTTTGTTAGTTTTTTTTAACTCACGGATTTTCCTTCCCCTGTCACGAAATCCTAAGCTTAGTCGCTTGAAAACGAAATCAAACTTCGTCAAATTATTAAATTATGAATTATAATGGAAATCTCTAGCCATTAACATGACGGTAGATAAAATAACGTGTCAAGCAGCTTATGAGCACAGATGTGCTGCGGCGGCATTCTCTGCCTCGCGCCTGTCGACCTAGTTTGTTGACTCCTTGTCGGTACTACACGGAGGGAAAATTTTATTCTTATTTTTTTATTCATGTTTTCTGGATGACGAATTTGAGCGGTGAAGAGCGTTTGAAAAAAAGCTTAGTTTCATTGTTGACATTGTTGCTTCAGATTTTTTTTGATCATCGTTGTGCGGTTCTGATCATGGTCAATTGACACGGCTACGTTAGATTTCATTAAAAAGTAAAAATAACTGGTATTTCACATAAAAAGGAGGTTTTTTCTACCACGTATTTTGCCAACACATAGGTAAAAGAAAATTATATTTTTTACTAAGAATCCAGTTGATGGCAAAAAATAACTTCTTTTAATTATGGCGTGATCATTAGGTATGATATTGATATTTTGTAGTTTGACTTGTCTCATATTATAATAGGTTTATTTATAGTTAGGACACACATTATTTTAAACTTATTTACCTTACAGTATGTGCCCGTGCCCATATTTTGTGCTATTTAAAGATCTGTAGACGGATATTTAAATTCATTCACTTCAAAAAGTCAAATTTTACTGGAATTCAACGTCTAGACATAAGATAGACACAAATAATGAATCCAACTGCATGTTTTTTTCGTAATTACTAGACTCATTTCCTGCAAGTTATTAGTAAAAGTAACATCAAAACATGAGGAGAGAAATAATATTAGTTGAAAATTAAGAATTCTTGACAATTTTAAAATAATTTATGACACACAACTTGTCAACACTGTCTGGAAGATATGATATTTTTTCATTACATGAGAGATTGTAAACAAATTAAATAAAAAATAAGCTTTTAACTGTAAAACTTTGTATAATTGCAGACATTTTTTTGTTTCGCTAATTCCGTCATTTCATAGATAGAAACTGAATCCATAACAACACACAGGTTGTCTCTCATAAACAATAAAGAACCTTTATCGCATGAAGAAGAAAAAACATAAAAAGCCTTTTACACCGAACTAGGACGCCATAAAAAGAGCACGATAAAACCTCGGCTCTCACCTAAAAATGTATATGTCCGCAGTTTAAAAGATCAGTGGTCGGCTGAGAACCACGCCGTGCCTGCGGCGCAGCTATTCACTGCTCGATGACACTTTAAAATTCTTTGACAGATACATACAAGGCTCGGTAACCGAGCGGTTCTCGTCTTCAACGAGCACACTTCGAAGTCTTTTTGTTCAAACGATTTTTATATCTCCGTTTAGGTGTCTTAGTGATTCGTGTGACCTTTTTTGTGGTCAATATTTTCAAGCAAAGTTGAAGGTTTTTTTTATTAATTATTTATTTTGTATTGTCGGGCATTGAAATATGATTTAGGCTGAGAACCACGCAGTGTATAAGTGGCCTGCGGCGCAGCCATTCACTGCTCGATGACACTTTAAAATTCTTTGACAGATACATACAAGGCTCGGTAACCGAGCGGTTCTCGTCTTTAACGAGCACACTTCGAAGTCTTTTTGTTCAAACGATTTTTATATCTCCGTTTATGCGTCTTAGTGATTCGTGTGACCTTTTTTGTAGTCAACATTTTCATGAAAAGTTGAAGGTTTTTTTATTAATGATATATTTTGTATTGTCGGGCATTGAAATATGATTTCGGCTGAGAATCACGCCGTGTGTAAGTGGCCTGCGGCGCAGCTATTCACTGCTCGATGACACTTTAAAATTCTTTGACAGATACATACAAGGCTCGGTAACCGAGCGGTTCTCGTCTTCAACGAGCACACTTCGAAGTCTTTTTGTTCAAACGATTTTTATATCTCCGTTTATGCGTCTTAGTGATTAGTGTGACCTTTTTTGTAGTCAACATTTTCATGAAAAGTTGAAGGTTTTTTTTATTAATGATATATATTATTGTCGGGCATTGAAATATGATTTCGGCTGAGAACCACGCAGTCTATAAGTGGCCTGCAGCGCTGCCATTCACTGCTCGATGACACTTTAAAATTCTTTGACAGATACATACAAGGCTCGGTAACCGAGCGGTGCTCGTCTTCAACGAGCACACTTCGAAGTCTTTTTGTTCAAACGATTTTTATATCTCCGTTTATGCGTCAAAGTGATTCGTGTGACTGTTGTCGAGGTAAATATTTTCATGCAAAGTAGAAGGTCTTTTTTATTAATGATTAATTTTGCAATGGCGGGAATAGCAATATAATTTTGACAGATACTACAAGGCTTGGATACCGAACGGTTCTCGTCTTTAACATGCGAGCGCATTTCAAAGTATTTTTGTTTATACGATTTTTATATCTCATGCTTCTTAGTGATTCGTGTGACTGTTGTCGAGGTCGATATTTTGTGCGAAGTCTGAGGTAACGGAAAATAATATGAATGTCTTTTAAAAAAATATAATTTTAAAAAGAAAACAAAAAATGAATAACCCGCTAGGCAAAGATCGAAAATGCCTGTCTGCATACTCGTAGTAACTTGTTACCTATACTTATTGTTACCTAATGAAAAATTATTAGAAAGACCAAATATAGTTCTATGTTGCCATCATCAGACATATGCCACCTTTGTCGTAGGCTATTATATTCATTGAACCTTCTATTTTTAGAAACATTCAATCATTATAAGTAACGTATCTATTTTAAAGTTCCCTCAAAATACGTCAAATTTGTTGTGGTAGCTTCAACCTATTCCCATTTATTTTGTCAAATTTTGACAGCTTGTCTTCCGAGTCATAAATCACTAAGCTTTTATCAAAATAAGAGAGGATTGAACGACTTCAGTTATCAATCACGATATTGTCATTTTTATCGCTGTATTCAGTATCGTATTGGGCGAAATTCAACGACATTTAGTAATTGTAGTGATTTCACACTAAATCTGGGCTTTATCATTCTGTTGGAAATCATTTTGTCTGTTTTAATAAATGTCAATATAAATCAAGGCCAGTCACACATGTGCAATTATTATTCTTGGATTCTGGTCCTTTAAATATGTACAATTTTTCAGTCTGTCCCGGAAAATAGGATTTTATAAATTATGTATTATGTTCTAACAGTCATCGACTGTATAATATATTATTACCAACCAATACCCATCCTACATTCATGATATCGATAAGTTAGGTTCATGATATATAACAAGAAGATAATCATGTTAGTATCCTCCCAAGATAATTTTAGTTATACTTATATAATGTATGAAGATCGAAACCATACCCTTCCTCCATCTACAGATACTAAAGTCTAGAAGAGCGGTTTTCCTAACACAAGCTATGTTTTACACCTTTGTGTTTAACATCTTGTAACAGCTAAATAGGTAATAATTAATAATAATAATAATTTATTTTATTTTTCTCACCATAGACAAAAAGAAAATACAAGTACAACAAAACAATCTTATTCTAGAAGTTACAATTTTGTCTGTGGGTTGATGCAATAAACTTTTTGTATATTGTATTTGTATTACCCACACCCAAGACGGCGATTTTTCATCTCCTTACGCAAATCTGTCGCCAAAAAGCAGGATTTCAACATGACACTTGAAATAACTCCCCAATTAAGCTTAGTTATCGCCAAATTTCGCCGTCGCGAGAGTGCAAGGGCTTTCTCAGTCTCGGAATTTGTAAATTGCAAGTCAGTACAAAACTTTTCGATGCATTCATTAGCGGCTGCGGAACTTTCTTAATTCCAAGCTAAAATTACGCAAGTACGCCATTATATTCCTTACTATTTGCGGAGCAGATGAAATGCAGATCGCTCGGGATGTGGTTTCGAATCGATTCGCGGCTGCAATTGAAGACAATGGGTAATAATTATGAATGATTGAAATAAGCAAGGCTGTAGGTATGTGGAAATAGATTTGAACTTGTACTATGCTCTTTGAGTATGTTGTAATAATGCCATGTAAATGTCTTCAGGTATTTGTTATGTCAATTATTTCTTATTTTTTATAATCAAATTCAACATCAACATCATTCTAGCGGTCCTCCCGGTCGCTTCCTCGGCCTTTGCCTCGGAGTCCAGGGTCCGCTTTCCAGCTTCTTCTACTCCTCTTCGAACGTTCTTGGGCATCCAGTGTAGTAAGACCATTGGCACGCATGTCATCTATTACGATGTTAATCCAGCACTTCTTGAGTTTTTATAATCAAATGGTTTTTATCAATCTGAGCATCGTGCGCTACAGATACTCTCATATTTACTAGTTGCTAAGGTCACAGCCTACTTATGTCCTGGAAGTGAAAATCGCATATGAAGACTTATTTATACGGCAATGTGCGTCAGTATTTTAAAAAACATTAAAATATAATAAACGTACCTCATAAAAATACGAAAGTTTCGGTTCGCACAGTTTTCGTCTTGCATTACCATATTTTCCCTAATTTCCCTCATATTTAATGCAACTGCAATCAATTAAGAGCAAGCTGGACTTTGAAACTGGCAGGTTAATGTTAATTCTAGAGTTGCTTTATTTTCATAAAACGACAAATTTAATAAAGTGGCCGTCACCGTTGAATAATTCAGGCAACGTCGAGCGTTATACATTATTTATGATGATGATATGTTGGGGCGTTAGTCCATCTTGGTTTGTGGTTTTACATCTCAGGCACGTTGAGGTCATATTGAGGGTCTCGGTCGGCTAAAGTAGATCCTTGAATCTCTCGCCTATAGATGTTGTTCTTGTCAAAAGCTGATTATTGCTGCTTATTTTGAAAAAAGGAACAGTAAGGATTCTCCTGTAGGGCTCTTAATATTATTATCCTTAAGCCAGAATTAATAATGCAAATAGCGTTGTATTAATTAATGCTAGAGAAAATAGCTTCTCCAGGTGGGACAGTGGGATGGGACCTTAGAAAAATCGAAAATGTTGAATTTTTTTCTTATTCGAGGTTATTTACAAACATTCAAAGATATTTAAAAGCAAAATTCGATCTCCACTTCACAATTCGCTCCTCACAAACTGCAAGGTATTTGAAACAGCTTCAGCTGAACAAGGTAACAATGTCATATGAGAAGTTGGGAGAAGTGTCTTGTTAGAGAGATACAGTTGCAAAGTTGCTGAGACCGATTGCTAGTTTTAACGCAGCGCCGACGGATTAGGAGGACTCCATGTCGGACCTATATTGGGTTTTTAAAGTTTATCAAGGATAGGTGGAATAGTGACTATCATTATTTTGGTCAATAATTTGGTCTTTTGCCGTTTAACATCCAAACAAACTCGTACTTATAGTCCATTCACCTAAGATAATCCCGGTGACAAATGACGGTTCAATCGACGCTATTCTTGAGCATTAACAACCCAATTAAAAATAATAAAAAAAACAGCTAGCGGACTTTATTCCCTTGTCTTGAAGTAAAATTTATTTTCGTACTATAAGTAAGCCTGTCACAGAGATCATCTTAGCTGAAATGGAATTTATGTAATATAATAGGTTGAAATGTAAATGCGAGTTTAGTAAAGTTCAAGATCAAGGGCAGTGAATGAATGAAATTTGCGAAAGGGTCAAGTGTAGTAGCATCCACACCATTTAGAAATTTCTCCGGTTTTCTCCTATGCTAGTATTGAACATTTGATAAATTGCATTTATGTCTATCTCTAGCTTAGAATATCCCTCACTAGAGCTTAAATCCATATAACATTAGTTCCTTATTTATTTCAGAGCAACATAAAGATCTCCGTATCTCACTCAATATGTATCAAGATTTAGTACGCCTTCGGAATATTCTGAGCAAAGGCCTTAATGTAGAATTTCACGTAACATAAAGCCTAAAACTTTTCAGGGGCGTCCAATGGCGTAATGGAAATGTTAGTTTCAATCAAGGACTGATGGATTTCATTTCATTTGACGTGATGTTGATAGTATCTTTTTCACATTGATGCAAAACAGATTAATCTAGTGAGAGGACATGCGAACAATGTTTATAGTTTTGCGAATGTATGTTAAAATAATTACAATTCTCCGGTTTTCTCTTAAAAGTGTCATTTCATGGTGTATTGTTTACAACAAAGGCTGACTGTTGCTTTGACTTGAACAGGAGCTTGTCGTTCTACATAGGTTACAGTTTTGATTGATCGTTGATTTTCTAATCAATCAATGATTAGTACTGACATCATAATCATAAAAAAAGAATCAGAATGACAATGTTGACTTTAAGTTTTTCATAGTTATATAGATGTAGGTACGATAACCTTTTGTTTATTTCCTATCTTGGATAATGGCACGCGCTAGGGTCGGTTATTGACCCGACCATTGACATTATCGACATAGAAGCATTAGTCTAACAAAAATATTGAGTACTAGCAGCCATCCGCGACTCCGCACACGTTGTTTTCGGTTTACGCACAAATAGGTAAATAATATAGCCGGAGGCCTTCCTCGTCAAATGGACTATCCGACCGACACATTTTTTTTAAATGGGACCAGTAAGTAGTTCTTGAGATAAGCGCGTTCAAAGAAACAAACAAATAAACATACAAACTAACAAACGGAAAAACTCTTCAGCTTTATATATTAGTATAGATTAAGAAAGGTAATCTTAAGGCGGTAACTGATCCGATCATAATAACAAGCAGCATATTCACAAAGATGTATGCACGTTATCGCAACAGGCGATTCATTGTACAAGGTGCAGCGGTCTTGATACAAAACACGTGCGCAAGCGCATCTTGCGTATCACAGTATCACCCGAGTGCCTGTGTATTTGCCATAGTTCTTATTTTTGTTCATTTACACGTACCTACCTCTTCATTACGAAATAATTATCAACGTGTATTGCTTTAATGATTAAAGAATCATTTCATATGTAATTATAATAAAAATAAAATGTAGGTAAATAAAAAGTGCCTCAAAAACGTTGATTAATTCGTAGTTAACAAAATGGAATAATAATTTATTTTCATTTATGCCAGTTCGTCAAAATGAATAGTTCTGTTTACAAAATACCTCATTAAAATTTTAAAATAAGATAAACATTTTTCGTTGATTTCCATGATCCAACTATTCCGAACTCATCACGTCACTGACTAAAATGTCAAAACATTTTTCCGAGTGGAGACGCGACAGGTTATACGATTCAGTTGTAACATATTTACGTCAAATTTTCAGATTAGATTCATCAAAAGCTCTGTCTCATTAGCTACAACTTTATTATGCCATCCTGTCGCCGTTTCCAGCAATTTACTAACCTGATTACGAAATTCACCGAATGTATTGACGTTATTTGGTGATTGGAGCATAAATGAGCGACTAAATACTGAATACTATCATTTAATCCCGGAATATACATAATAAAACATGACGTTCATATTTCCTATTTTATAGTCAGTTATACTCGTATGACTAGCGCATTAGATTAGCAAATTGGAATAAAAACAACGCGAGTAGTTGAAATAATTAAATATCAAGTTACCACTTCAGTAGCCTTGTCTCATTAACCACCCAACGCAAGCAAGACAAGTACGAGCGACGAATTTGATCAATAATGCATTACTGATCAAATTCGTCCGTTCCCTGATCATGAAACGAACATCCCATGTTTCTCTAACGTTAAGACTGCATTCAACAAATCTAAGATCACAGTTCAAACTTACTTCAGCTAGACCAATATAGACTGCTCTGAAAATGATAATATACGTGACATTAGCTAGACACAATAGATCAACCTCTGTTCATGTCTAATTCATTCCCGTCGCTCGAGCCACGCGTCACTCTGACGCAGATATTCCCAGTTCAAAACTCACCGAGTGCTTTACCTACGTAATTACTTCTATAAATAATCGGTCCAGCTGAACGTAGCCGAACCAATCGGATTGTCTCGCGAAGATTAATGATGACCGGCTTTCGTTCTAAACTAATCGTCCCAATTCTAATTTCTCAATTCGCCCGAGACTAAGACGAATTCGGTTTGACACGCTCCGCGACGATATTTACACTTTTATATTCATTAACAGTTAATATTAAATGAATGTAATAAATAATTTTGATGGCTAGATTAGTGAGGCTAAGCCGGGCATGAAAGACAATGTAATTTTTTTCATCACTTCTTGGAGACTTTTGTTTGTACGTATTTTCTCAAGATTTCTCTAGAGACTGGTGTTGAGATGGAAAATGGATAACATGGTTGCGTAAAAAGACAATACAAAATAATGCAACCAGTAGACAAACAAATTATAAAAAAATATCATTACTACTGCTTTCCATTCATAATAAAATAATTGCAATGGCGGTCGAAGGGAATCCTAAGCAATGAACCAGGATAAAATATTTTTCCAATTTCAACGTGGCTCAGAGAGATAATAATAATCATCGCCACAGCACTAGCTCAAATAGTTCGCTATATCCCTTGTCTGTTTTAGTTAGAAGTGATCACTGAATGCAACTCAACGATGATCTAACCAAGGTGCGATTCCCCACCGCACAAACCGCTTACCTCAGAATTAATAGTTATAATAGCGGTTTTGATGCAAATTGGTCACAATTCGATGCGGGAACGCTGAAACGTTACATAATTAACAATAGAGCAATTAACTTGAGCGAGCCACACGGCGTGGACCAAAACGATTGCCATTTTGCAGCGGGGTCGTTTCGCTCTGTCGGGGAACAATGTGTTACGTTGATTTCGCTGACTAACTTTTTGCTGACGCCCACCTTCCAGTATTGAATTACGGGAAAAGATATTCACAGCTGTTTCATTCACGAATGGACAGGGTTACAGATATTGGAAGCGGACAGGTACCGGACATTTTTAATATAAAGATCTCCTGTTCGATTTCGGACGTTTTATTGAAAAGTTGTATTTGAAAGGATCGAAAACATTTTCATGTGCTCGATAGACATTGCCATATCCGAATGCCTGAAGTACTTTATGATCATATTTTAAATCATTTAAATCATTATTTATGACATTAATTTATATAATTTATTTTAATATTCAATTGTGTTATTGTGTAAACTTATAAAAATTATTACTATTGGAACCAAATTTCTTACAATATGTTGTATTTCATTCCTCTATTAACTACATAGTTCAGTAAATGTTTATGAAATAAAAAAATATCTTTGTTTTTATGATATAAATTACAAATTTCTTAATTACAATTGAAGTGAATTATTAAACATTACACTTGATCGAAAAGGTCTTACAATTTAAAAAAAAAAACTGTTTAAAAAATGCTATAATATTCGTCGTAAATCATCCACCATCTTTATTTATCGCGCTATTTCATTTCTATGTGCCACCAACTAATATTGCTTCGCCACTTCATCTCAGACTGCGTTCGAACGTAAAAACTACAGTCTCATCGCAATCGACACTCATCCAATTCCGAAGCTTATAACACCTTTACTGTCGCCTGTGGAAGCCTTATACCTAAGTACAGCAGGGAAGGTAAACCTAGTGCTCAAAACCTAAGGTAATTTTTTTAATTGGAAAATTTTAAGTCTACGAACTTGTACTTCTCAAAAACAGTTCTTTATGATTTGCTTTTACGAGAAGGGTAGGGCTAAAACCAAGAGCATAGAAAAAAATTCTCAAGAGATTTATTAATTTATTTGATACAACTATTTATTATGAATTAAATACAAACTTCATAATAAGTTATTTTACAGTTGCGCGATATATAACCCTATAAGCTTACCTATTGCAAATATAAAAAGACGCGGATGCTACCAAAAACTATGTAGTTACAGCATACCATACAATTCAAACTGTAAGTCAGACAGTAACGCAACATTTTGGGTCTCACATAAAATTGACAAGGTTTATAAACTCTGACTACATCCACTCCAAGTAAAAGCGACTACACTAATAAATGCAGTTATTTAAGATCAGAGTCTTGAGGGAAATTGCATTTACTTATCGCTTGCACCTTTTGACGCATTCTCACCTCTCGTGTTACCTTGCTACTAATGACTCAATTATGCACCAAACTAACTTACGAAACGTCGAATACTCACGTTCGTCCTGCCAAGGGAATAGGGGACGTATTCCTTTGAGATTTGATGCAAAATTGTAGTGACGTCGTGCCTACATCGCATGAAAACTTATAATGTTAAATCAAGCTTTTTCCGTCTTTAATTACATGGTGTAAACGTGATATTAATTGTTGTATTAATTGTCGAGTTGAGCGAGCGTCGTGGAATAGCGTGGAGGTGAATTTGTGTGGGTTTTCGTTCAATTATTTTGCTCTTTTGGTTGTGTGGTTCAAGTCTATTCAACATCTTATGTAGGTTTTAAATGGAAATGTCACTCCGACTTTGAATCGAAATTCTGTAAATACAGTGTGGAAAAAAAAAAATATTTTAAAAAATTATTCCTTATCCACCAAGTATCTGGCAATAAAGCTTTAAATTAAAACTCCTTTAGTAGTTTGAACATCGAATTTACTTAAAAAGTAGCAAAAAATACAATTTAGTTACAAATATAATTGAAACTCACGAAAATACACAAGTACACTACGTTTCTTTACTTCATCAAAAGTCAATAATTTATCATTATATCACAGAAATTAATATTCATTGTACATACTTAATTTTATGCGAGAAATCCGAGGCAGCATTTTATTCCATCATAATATTTGGTCATTCCACGCACATGTCCTGAATTAACGCTCAGCAGGCGACCTGTTACTGTACTAGTAAAATTATTTTAACTGCTATTTGAGTAAATATTTTCCATTATTTATAGTCACGATATACCTGTAATATGCACCCATAAATGTGACTTTTATATTTCACTTAATTATTTCACGTTCTACTTTATATTGATTTCGAGGAGTTTAAAAGGACATTAAACTGCTTCCTATAGGTTTTTTTTACAACCACATAACAAATAGCTTTTTATCAGCTGAGATATTAATTATGCTTCTCATAATACATCTCATCTGTACGTGCACAATCTACTGTTAAACCATAAAACTTAATGTTGCCATATCAAGTTCCATTCGAAGAGCGGGGTATCCAAATGTAAGTAGATTTGTCATTCTTGGTTTTTAAATATTGAAACAGAATATATTCGTGATACACAATGCAACTCATAAGTTCAAGGAACACCATTATTGGGAAGTTAATTGTGAACAATTTCCAAAAATTTTGACAAGACACCTTTAAACAAAACTTCTTATTCAAAAATGCCATGCCGTTAAGTCAAGATCGCCAAAAAATTTAGAACAAAAGCAGAAACAAATATCCAAATCAGTAAAATGATGAATTATTTAAGTACTCCAACTATTGACGTCAATGATGAAAAAACCGATTGTAAAACAATCTTTTGCATAGAATGAGAGAACAAAATAAAATTTACATAACAAAAGACATGGTTGTACGCGCTAGGGGAATTTTATCGAAGGGGATGGTAAGAGACATACATAGTTAAGACTATCGATGAATATATTAGCCTTTGGTTTTAATCTTGTGTCTTTGTTTATCATTTACACACAACAGATAATTTCAGCCAAGGATCGATGGTTGTTGTTGTTTTTATCACTTCACATGCGAGTGATGAATAGTACGATGAATTTGGTGTGTTGAAATTATTTTATGGCTGTGTTTTCTTGTAAGAATATACAACAACACTTAAAACAGAAGAATCAAAGACACCAAATGCTGTTCTTTATGATACAAAATCAAGCATCTCAACCTAAAGTCAAAATAATACCACTGCATAAAATATGAACTGATTTAGTACAATCAAGTTTTCCCATAAGGATCCACGATTTAGGTAAAATTACAGCATACTTTATAAATAAAGTGACTACAGTGAACGGTATTCCCTTTGAAATTTATACAGTCGTTGTCACAATTGTAAGAGAATTGTAAAAATGCAAGTTAAATTTTAAAATGTTAACAGTAGTCGAAAACAAATTGAAAAGCAAATAACAGGGCATCGCCGATAAAAACGTCTTGAACTTTTTCAATTACAACTTGCATGGAATGGGTAGTGTCTAGATGTTAAGTACGGGATCAACGAACTTGGTAGACACCCTTTGCTTGATTTAAAACTATTGTTGGAGAAATTGAAACTTTTTTGTACATTTGCAATACTGTATTTAGAAGAGCCTAGATTATTCGAGCGTTGTAGTTGTTGAGTTTTATTTAAGGTGATAACGGAAAGGTTTATGACTGAGAGTATTCTTAAAATAATCCCATGTAGTCCATCTTGTGCAGTAGCTCATCGATTATTTTTAGTAACATTTATTGAATTAGGTCATCATCATCATACTAGCGCTTGTCCCGGTCGCATCCTCGGCCATTGCCTTGGAGTCCAGGGTCCGCTTTCCTGCTCCTTCTCCTCCACTTCGCACGATCTTCGACATCCTGCATAATAAGAAACCTCAAAATTACATTTCAAGCAAACCCAATACATACAAACACATCTATTGATCCAACCGCGATACTTGCAGTAAAAACACATGTTGTACACTACATTTCAATGCACAAGATATTCTCAACTCCGAATACAGAACCTGCTAAATAAAGCAATAAGTATATCCTCTTGAACCTCAGCACCGCTAAGTACGTTGTAAAATAAAAGTATTTTCGTATGCAGATACGTAGTTGTGGAATACCCAACATTCTATTAAGCTCCGATTCAGTTGCCTTGCCCTATTGTTCTAGGTGAGTTCGCGAGTAGGGGATAACGGGAAAATAGCTTGCGTAACTAGATGAACATCAGTGGGGGATCTCTGTGTAATGTCTTCTGGAACAGTTGAAATTAGGAGAGTCTTCTTAAACTTATATTTATTTTGAGAATTTTTCATGCTAGGTATGATTATACATTTTATCTATAATTTTACCCAGATTGCAAGATGCGCTGGGTTCGATTTCCACTTAAACCACCTAAGATCTAATGAAATCTTTGTTTATAATTTAATAAATTAGGATAGTATCTAATGTAAGACTAACAAAGTAGTTATTATTACAATACTTTATTTTATATTATAAAACTCAAATACATTGACAGTCAAAGCACCAAAAGTAGAATAACTTAGGTATATAATATGAACTTCAATAGATACAGAGAAACACAAATACCAGTGCCATCGCTTGTTATCATGCACCTAAATGTGATTATATTCGGGGAACCAACTCGCGACCTAATGATGTGAATCAGTGAACTTTTTAACCCAACCACCGTACCACATTGGTATGAAGGAACCTTACTGATTTCCTCTACACTATATTCGGACTAGTTCCGTTATCTTAGCTGCTAGGGCACTCGCGAAAATTAAATCTCTATTAAAATTTCTGAAAAGGGACTAAACTTTTATCAGTTATGAACTTTCGTGACATTTTACGAAGAATTATTATCGTCTTATCTCCGCGCAGTTTTCAGGGGAGCGAATTCAACTTTGCCTGTGTTTTAAGTCGTTGCAGTTTTATTCAATTATACCCTTTTGAATCGAAGGGCGAGAATCGATGTTGTTGTAATTTAAATAGGCCAAATTTACAATTATTTTCGCTGTTATTTTAAGATCTTGTAAAGGTATCTGTGACTTTATTGTGCACAGAAGAGGTGTGTTCTTTGTTGAGTGAAATAATATCATCTGGCCAATTGAGTATGCAATACAGTTCATGTTGATTCAAGCTCAATTTCCGTTTTTCCGAGAAGCAACAGAGAGTCTCATGTTTGTCTAAGAGACAATTTACTGCAGTAAAATTGGAGTTTATAAAAAAGTCAGCACTGATGGCACGATACTGGTTAAATTTTACCTACAAACTTTTTTTACGGCCGGAAAAGCTAATTCGCAGACGTAGTAATTTTAATAAATGGCCGAGTTATAAAAATAATTAAAACGGCTTCTAAAACAAAAAACCAGCCGTAAAAATTTAAACTGGAAACTGAAAGCGTAAATTAGTGAGTATTGTGCGCCTCCCGGCGAGCAACAAACGCGGTCGACAGTGAAGTTAATTAAATAAAAATATCAACCCAATCCACGCCGGTGTCGAACACCAATCAGCAAATAAAGAACCGCCAATAAGTTAGCCCGCCTATTCACGGGATCGGAAAGGTTTCGATTCGTTGTCACGTCTCGAATTGATTGGACGTGCTTTGATACTGATAGCTAGGATTGTGATCGCTCGAAATTTAAATATTTTTTACTTCCTTCATATTCGATTCTATCCGCTGCGGTTTCCCGATATTTTATGACGTCCCGTTTTGTTTTGGCAAGTGCTGGGCTGTTCAAATGTAAAAATGCATGTTGCCATTTATTTATTGGCTTTCTATCGCCCTGTGCGGGTATACGTTTTGCTGAAATTGTTAGAAAATATTTTGAAATAGCCCGATATACCTTCTATTGAGACGAGGGTTGTTAGTTATTCTCGCATCGTGACCTACATAAGCTAAAATAGATGAAAACTAGCGATTTTATCGGAATTGAAGAGAACCTATTTCCTACTGCCGAGAATAGTTGAGAGATTTTCAGAAATTGCAGTTAGGTATTAAAGTTATCTTTACACTCAGTATAATGAGAAACGGCAACATTTTAGTAAACTTTCAATGAAATAGTCGCAGTACTTTCGAGTTATTTACAACTGAGCGAGATTTCAAACGCTTTGGGCGTTTTTTCTTTATTTAGTATCTCGATTTAAAGGACAATAGTTGAAAGTGCAGCATGGACCATCTATTTATTTTATTTTTTATTTAGTAGCTCTTCTAAGAGCAGTCCTTTTAATAGGTCAGTAAAACGCTGTAAGCGCCTAGAAAGATGATTGGATTCAACGAATCTGTGTTGAAATACACGTTAAGAAAATATTCTTCTTTCTACTTAATTTGCCTGGTGAATTTCCAGAGATGGACTTGTTACTTAACTATACCTATTCCGTCATTTGCACAGTAAACGATAATCATAAAAAGTAGAGAATAAAAAAATGCTGGTGAAATCCAGGGTTTTTATTGTAACGGTGGTATTTGTGTACAATTGTAAAATACAAGGTATTTTTACGCTTCGTGAAAAAAAAATCCATTAATCCCTTTACAAAGCCGCGAAATCAGAACTCCAATTTATATTTTCGTCACAGACTCAGCACGACAAAGTTCTATCGATGCAAAATCTTGCTGAAACAGACCGCGTCGACCGCATTTCGATGACGGGAGAGATACGGAAATAATTAGAAGCGCTCCATCCATCCAGATCGCATTCAGTGCATAATGAATGAATCGTCACGGCCTGCGTCATGGCAAAGAATAACGTCATGACGTCATGACAACTGGCATGTTTATGTTGGTACTCGCGTTCATTGCGATGCAATTGTGACAGTGATGTGGGATTGCAACGGGGTTTTTTATTTCGAGCTTGTAAAAGTTTGTGAGTGGGATGATGATTGTGTTCATTAGTAGTTATTTTTGATGTCACTTTAGTTGACACGCCCTTCCCCATTAAAATAGTAGGTACTACCAAAATAAACGTACCCATATTGTCTTCCTGACAGTTACCAGCCACTAAACACTGAAGGACATAAAGTCAGAAAGTATCACGGCATACTGTGACGGCCTCTAGTCTCCAAGATGTTTTAACCATATTATGTTTCGTATACCCTTACACAATCCTTCAGAAATATCAGATGCCTACAAGCAATTAAGTAAGACAAATTCTGAAGAAAAATTCTCCAATCTACATTTCTACACTATATCTACACTAATATTAGTGGAAAGATTTGTATTTTTGTATGCAACGAATAAACTCAAAAACTACTGGGCCGATTAATAATAAAATGTCTTATACCTACAACGTAAGTATACAAACCTCTTGTTAACTTATTTACGTTTCTAAACTCTATCTATGCGCGTTTTGTTTCAATTTTTATATCTTATGATTTGCGAAAATCTGCTCACTTGTTAGTCGTCTGCGATAAAAATGGATGGAAGATATTGCTTCTGTAATAAATCCGGCTTTGCGCGCAGTAATATGGGTTTTCTTGAAACTTTACTTTGTTTATGCGACGTGGTCCATGGAAAAGGGTAGCTGCTACTTGGAACCGTTTTGGAGTTAGAGAATAGACCAAATAGTCTTATGGTATGGAAATCAATTAATTTTTTGCTCTTTCGTAGAGCTCAATGTCACACACATAATATGTATATGAAAATAGTACATTTTTAAAACGGTGAATAGGAAGAACCCTAATATAAAAGTAATTCTAACATCACCCGGACTATGATTTCCATAGAGAAATTGAAACCAAATCCTCCTTTTCCTACATACTTTGTAAACACAACTTCCAATAGTTATTTTAGCTCACCAACCCTAAGCTTATTTTGATTAGTTAGCTGTACCTTCGCAAGCGATCTAGAGATGACACATACAGTTCCAGCATGACGTGCCATCGTAAATATAGCTTAAGCAGGTGTGTCGTTTCTTCACTACAATGATAACATCGCTTTCAGGTAACAGCGCAGGGGAGACTTTAGCTTATTTTAGACGCGAGGAACGATAAAAATCTCGCGAGTAAAATTTTTACGACATGCGAAATCAGTTCGTTGGGAAGTAGCGGAATAATTTTATACCCGCGACGCTTTCGAGTGTAAAATGACTGTTTTTATATGTACCGAATGAGATTTTTGGATGTTAGAAAATGTTATGACGACTGGACGTAAGAGCACAAATAGTACAATAAGGGTCTACATGTCAAAACGTTATCTGTGTACAATGTCATAATTCATTGTAAAAGAAGAATATTCGCAGCTCATATGTAGTTTTAGTTTACACAGCAAAAGCTTAGAGTAGCACATTTCCCCGTTAAATTCTGAATCTGAAATATTCACCAATAATGTTTTTTATTTTATCCATCTTAATAACAGAAAAGCCCATTATCCTTCAAAAACAACGATTATAATTTGATACAAAAACGCGTCTCATCGTAAAACAGTGACACAATATTGTTTAGGTCAGAGTTCAAACTCCGGGTCGTTCATAACATTTATTGTCTGCTATTGGCAAGAGTGCCGGGCCCGAATTTATCAGCTGCATGCAACGCACAGCATTTGGTGAATTGGCTGTGCGAAGTGGAACTTCTATTTGTCATAGAACAATGTAAACTGGATACTTAAAATAATAAACAATCAAATGGAATGCATTTGTCGGGATGAAGAATTCTAAAGTTTTTCGGGAATACAATAAAGTCTAATGTTGAATGTCCTGATGCTAAAGCCAGAATCAATAATTTTATACTTACATTGGTTTCAAAAACTCATCGTCATCTTAGTAGGTTGTATGACATTTTTCATTGCGCCCCTGTCACTTTGGATCCTGTGTTCTACTTTGTAGGTTACAAAAATTCCTTCCTATGAGAGCCTTGTCAGTCTATTTTTATGCCTCAAAACCAATTTTGATGAAATTTGTTAGAAAATTCACAAACGAATTTTGTACCGGTTTCCTACTACGCAGCTTCGGCGTGGTATCTCTTCTGTCTAAAGTTAAATCATTCTACAGCTATAGCAGAAGCGGCAACGAGACTCCTGCAATATCAATTACTTCTGCCAAACTTACAGCAGTAAATTCCCATATCATAGCCAAAGTTATTAGATGACCATTATTACTTCTTCCGAAACCCCAAGTTTTCGTTCTAAGCGTTCTTGTAACATCCTTTTGGTTAATTAAAGCTGAAATGTTGGGTGGAAATTAAATAGGCTCCAACAAATTGCCTCAAAACAAGGGCTCGCTTTGTGCCTCCGATACTTTGTACCGTTTGCCTTGCCTTGCCCACTTTCGTGACCTGTTGTTTGAAGTGGTTGGTTACGAACTAATTAAATGTAAGTTTGCAATTTATGCACAGTAGACGTATTAATTGTCCGGACATTCAATCGCACTTCACATACTCATACATGAGAAAAGTTTGTATAAAAACATCTTATGCAACTTAAAATTTAAGTATATCTTCAAATAATTTTATGACAATAACATATCATGCTCTGTTTGCCAACCTGGTGCCTTACCCAATCCAAAATAGCCCTGGAGCATAAATTTCATTTTTAAAATCTATTATTATTTTAAAATCTTATTACGTGATACAGACATATAGGCTGTTCTTACTTATACCGAATATCTCTTAGAATATCACCGTCATAATCGTCATACCATATTCCTCTCCGTTATCCCATTAGAAGGAACAATCGCTTGAGACCGAAAACCTTTAACGTTCTCCGTATCGCCACCATTCCACTGACAAAGCGCGTCAAATCCGTCATTGTTGTGAAGTCATGACGGTCGGCAGTCGACCGTGACCGCTGACGCTGACGGGACGCTGCGTCATCGCTTAGTGGACATGATGGGTATTGATTTATGGTATAGTTGTGGCCGGAATAATTATGGCGGTGACGATTTACGCTCTGTTACTTCCGAACAAGGAAGGTGGTGGTTTTGTTAGCTTTGATAATTAAATACCCTAGTTAATTTCGATTGTGATAAAATTCAAAATAAAAAATCTTTGCTTCTATATCTGTGTTTTGTGTCCACTTAATTTTTGGTAAAATTTTAGAATCAACACAATAGTTCTAAAAAATATATGAAAATTCTAAGTAAATGTCTCATCTCTCATCCAACATCGTATACTCATCCAACAAACCTAACAGAAAAATCGACGGTCAATTCTACAGAAAGAAAAAGTATATTATTTTCACGTAGAAACCTTTTAAAAACGTGCCCTAGAAAGCTTCAAGTTCCCATACAATTACACAGCAATGAGGATATAATTGCAACATTCCTCCGTACGTGACCACGTACTATAACATCCAAGTTGAACAATAGGAGAGGAATGAAATTGGTTCTTTCCTGAGTGGGGCATGCAAGTGATCGCGCCATTTATTGCGTCTCAGAATAGTGCAAGTTTCCACTAAGGCCGGTGGAGACAGTACTTTACAAGTTTTAAAATGTCCTGCCATGTATTATATGAGTGCAGATACAAATGCTCCGCTTACTGTATGTAGTTCTTGTCGATCGTTTACGAGTATTGTTTTCAACTATGTGCCACGGTACGTACTTAATGACAAGTAAATGTTTATTGTAACTGTGATTATTTCTGGCATTTCCCAAACTGGATATAAACAGATCAAATTTAAACATGCTTGAAAACATTATAAAACAATCGAGGTGCAAAATAACTTTTCTCTTGTTGAAAAATAACGTCTATTAATAAAAAATTTTTCAAGATGGCTCTAAAATGTTTTATTTGCTAGGCTATTTTGAACAAGAAATAAGTACTTCTGCAAAAATAGGCATATTTACCTCACATACACAGCACACATTCATATCATTTCCAGACCCGTGAACAGGGTGATTTTAAGTATTCGATCTGAATTTGAATCGTTCCAATGCAGAGGACTTGGAAAACACCTCATAGATGGTATATTGTGCGTCACCGGGTATTATAAAGTCGTCGCAGGTTATAAAGCTGTATTCAGAGATCTGAATGTGAGGATGCCATTGTGCAGGCCCTTTGCAGACTTCAATTTAATTTCAACCGTTTCTGCACATTACCTTTGCATGAATCCTTTACTCAAGTTGTGAACGAGGGTACGATTTGTATTTCTTAGCTAATTTCAAGACGGCTTACTTCGTTAAATATAAATGTATGGACATGCATAAATATATAATGGACAGAATAAGTATACTTTGTTTTTTTAATTTTTTGTCATTTCAGATACATTAAATAACCAATTTGATCAAATTCAATAATAATTCATGTTAAAATCATCTCTAATTTAATCTTACTCCCTAATCACTGTGAGAGAGATAGTACATCACTTTCACTTACACTAAAAATTAAACTTTCTATTAGTCAGAGAAAATCAGCACACTACAAAAGAATTTAGGTATAGACAGTAGGTGGCGAAAGCGTTTGCAAACGAAATACTCCAATTCAGGCGAGGCAGCAACTAAACCGTTTTAAGAAACCGCTCACACGACAAAGGATAAGCCTACCCAATTAGCCACCGCTTAGTTGTACATTAGCCGTAAAGTATTTCCTTACAATAACATGCCTCAGCATCTATTCTCGACCGGACGGAACACAAGAAACAAAAGGCTAACAAACAGACAGTAATCACTTTAAAAATAGATCAATAACAGTCGAAGACGCTTGCGACCATGAAAGAACAAAGTGGCTACTGATTTGTGGTCGCCGTCGTCGCATTCAGAATCTCATTCCTAGAGAGAATGCTTGATACATAGACAGACGGCAAGTACGACACATTTCTGATGTGTGGAGCAAAAAGAGCATTCTGGCGTCTGCCCAACCAACTGTAGTCGTGGCTTGTTTCATACGTCACATTAATTAAGCATCAGATAGAATCTCGCCGTGTGATGCTCCAAGATATTTGCGATAAACAGTAACTATCGAAATAGTAAACACTGTGAACCGAACAACAGGTGCAGATACATATTCATGTTTGCGTACCAGATTTGACACGAGCAGTTTATTAATATGTATTGTGGACTAGATTGAGTGGGTATTGAAATTAAACTAATGTTTTTGGAGAGAATTCGAGTTAGAGAGTTGGATTGTCGTCATCTGGCATTTGTATTAGTACTAGTGACGTATTTAGAGCCAGGGATTATTGTGAGATGCCAGATTGAATTCCTAATGCTAGATAGTAATGTAATATGTTTATTTTGAAGTAAGTCTAAACAAAGCTATTGACGTAGTATGTATAATGAATGCATAGTTTGATAAATTGGTTGTAACCTCGGAATGGATCAGACATCTAAGGAAGTAAATTAGCTAAACGATAAAACTTCCATTTAATATTTTAGAAACTTTGTTAGGTTCAATATTAAGCTAAAGCAAAAGCTAGCAAGTGTCTTAAAGTGTATCAAAATTGGTAAAACAATCTCCTTCGATATACGTCTACCGCCAGAAATCATGATACGAGCATCGTTTTTCATCCATAGGCAATCAATGAGCATTACAAACTCGCAATTGGTCCACAGTCGCAGTAAATCAGAATCGCCGAGAAAGTCCGGAACATGTGTCTCAATAACGCCTTACGCGATGTGCGATAGACTCTGTACAAATACCTAACTGCCACCTATTCTAACACCTAAGCAATAAAGCCCAAAATCGAACGGCAGTCCATAACTACTCTCCGGGATGCTTGAAATAGTAAGGGAGGCAAGCAGAACGATTGGATTTAGTATTGCCGTATAAAAATGTCTTATATCAATAGGATCGATAGTAAGGAGAAATGAAGTTCATTATATCGACGATAATCATACAGACTTTATTACTGCAACGACTGCTCGAGTAATATCCTTTTATCCGAAGTATCTTCCTGATTGCTTCGGAAAGCGTATAAAAAAGGAATTAATATAAAATTACGAAGAAAATGCAGGACTAGGTAAATGTTAACGTTTAATGGCTGACGACTGCATAGCTCAGTTTATGGGAAGTTCAGATTCAATCACTAGATAAAATTGCTGTACAGACTTTATAGTGCACACCTTTTTGCTGGCAAGATTCTTGGATAAGTATTTTCTCTGGAATAAATTAAAAAGGTACTTTAAAATTATAAAAACGTTTCAAAATACATACATACTTCTCAATTCTTCACTTTGTCTATGAATATTGATTCTACGTGTACAATCCAAAAGTGTGCCACAAAAAAATATGTTTTAGTTATCTTCAACTTCAAAAAGTGACATTATTTTATTTCCTTTTTTATTGGGTTTCTTTGTTTCCACAAAAATAAATTAAACAAAATACCTAATGTGTGAGCTAATAATTCAAGAATCTCCTTATTTACACCTTCAATTCGATTTATAATATTAATATTGATACAGAGCAAATTCATTTTCAATACTAGAATGATAATTCCTTTGGCAGCGTTAGTGTGAAATAGTGTTGTCCATCGTAGTCGACATTATTTTGCCTTATAATAATGAGCAAATTCGATATAACTTTTTCCTCCTAATAGCATGACTTAAAGAAATAGATGAACGAACTCAACCCTGAAGATAAGGTTACCAAAACAAATACACTAAGCCTTAGTCCACAGTCTACAATATCATTCCAATTTACAATCACCCGTACAGTCATGAGCACTATCATGTCAGCCACAATCAAATATGAACTTTACTGCTTCGACATAAGAGTCAAGGTGTATATATGTTATTGCTCGTGACTGTTCCCGCTCCAAACTTGGGTCGGACTCCTGAGACGGTGGCTCCGCCATTTACATGAGGGGTCAGTCGCTTGCTCGCTATCTAACTGATTTACAACCATATTCAATTGTTAGCCAGACTTGCATCAACAGATGCCATCCCTGAATAGATAGTTTGCCCGTTTCGTTGTCAGTAATTTAGGGTTAGTCGATTTATGATGTACAATGGGTTTTGTAAACTGATGCGGCTGTTGGTTATACGAGTATTATGTTATTGGGATTTCAATCCAGGACAGTTTATGAGTGTTTAACTCTTACCTAGATTTTGGAAGGCACCATACTTGTTGCAAGTTTGACTCAAAAACATTAGTAATGTAATTCTGAAACAAATTTTATACGTGCGCATAATATAAGTACACGCAGTTTTTTTTATAAAAGAGTGGACTAGAATTAATATGTTTGCTGTTAACTTTCGAAGTTGGAATGCAGCATCTAGTGGATCTTAGTAAGTATTGGTATTTGAGGGAATCCGTAAGTATTTGGTAAGTAAAGATTGATTGAGTAAGAGGTGGTGATTTATCGGTGGCTAGGAATTAATCTCCTGCGATCACTTATTACTGGTTAGCCATGATCGTAAAGTTTAAGAGTTCTCCCTATGAGCTCCTGACAGTATAAAACAATCAGAACATAATGTCTTCTTAGGCGAGTTTTGGCAATGGATTCCGATCAGTACAGCACAAGGCATGTACTTATAGAGTCCAAGTGAATGAACAAGCACAGGTGCACCTTCTATACCCCCAAAAATACATCAGGAGTAATCTGCCAAGATGTCTACGGACGTAGAAAGATCAGGCGCAGAATCAACTGCTTCAGCCTTCCACGATACCTGGTCGTACACGTCCACTTTTCAAAACATATAAATGTATTAAAGTCCAGAAAGGTTTCATTCACCGCACACGTGCCAGCAAACTAGGCTGCGTCTTTCTTTGGTGGCGTCCTAGCAAGCCCGTCGTGTGCAAACATGGTGCGCGATTTGAGCGGCCCTCGTTCTTTGTTGCAGGTAATGACCCGGCTTTCATCGCAGACTCAATGGATGCAAGCAAAGAGTTCAACCAGATAGCTACTGCGTTGGTGCGATCGCAGTACGGCGGGTTCGGCCGGAGTATTAAGAGAGATGGGGAAATGGGTATTTTGAGGACTTGGCTAGTCGAGTTACAATGGGTTGAACAATAAACCTGTAAAATATGGAGAACTAAAATTTATGTAAAGTGCAAAAAAGTATTGAAAGTAATACCATCGTTTCTAGAACTATGGGTGCCTATAGAGTCCACTTTCTAATCAAGCTTAATATCACAATAGTAAAACAATTTTGACAAATAAGTAAATTAATCCAAAAGCCAGAGATAAAGGACTTGTAGAACTATCTTAATTTAATTTTAAGCTGTTATTTTGCACACAAAGGTACTCATAATTCCATTGGCATTCTTTGTGTTACTTAGTCAAGTATAAATAGGTTTCATTTAGTGCTTACCGTATTCAAATGGTTGCACATAGCAACCGAATACTTTTGGCCACTTCTTTTAAAGGGTGGATTAATGTTCACTGCACGTTTCTCTTCACTGTGCCCAAGCTCCGTCTCAAGACTGATGCGGATGTATTTACCTACGTTTAAGTGTAGGAACGCTTAGGACGTTGAATCTCGAGCGAAGTATCCACGCATCTATGGGCTGAATAAAACTCTAACTGTCTTGTAGAGATTTTTGAGAACTGCGGCTTAAGGTATATTTTATAAGGTTTATTTGAACCGATAAATACAAGCGTCATAACGATTCTTTTATTCTGGGATAATCTTATAATAACCTTAGAAGCTTGTATTAAAATTTGGAAAAAATATAATTTATTTAGTTTCAGCATATTAAATAGGATAGGGCTTTCTGAGATGTAATAAACTAATTCTTTATGTCATGTTTAAACATCTGGTGACCCTCAAGTACGTTTGCCTACCTATCACATAAAAAAGAATACAGCAGAAAAACCACAGCTACCAACAAGCTAATTACGTACTTTAATTATTACCATGACGCAATAATAGTTCATTGCAAAAGATAACAGAAAATTGGCCAATCGTAGAGGCGTTAGATACTCAATTTGATTAATGGGCCGTACGACGTGCCGAATGGCTCTTGTAATTTTTTCATCCAACCTTTATAATGGCACCGCTTACCTTGCGAAGGTCATTTCAGCAGTATCAAATAGCTCGAGCCGTGTAGGCACGTAGAATTATATTTTCCTTATAGGCTGAGCGCTTACGGAAAAAATCTAACCCCAAAATATTATACAGGTTGTTGTTGGAGGTTCATGACAAAATTGAAAATGTTAGTACGAAATTGAAACAATTTAGTTTCATTTTGATACATTTTTGAAGACAGTCATGTTAAATACATGCGTTGTAATATTTGATTACATTGAATAATGATGTATTTCTAAAAAAAAAACTCAACAAAATAATATATAGCATAAGCAACTAAATATTAAACCATATCTCAATTCAAATTAAATAAAATCACAAAATTATTTTATTATTTAAGGTGCATTATCCACTACTACTTCAAGTAAAATATAATATTTTCCGATCCTTTTACTTTACAAGTTTGCAAATATAGCTAGTTGTCTCTGGGTACATTGTTAGCTTTTTAGTACATCTGACACTTCAACGTAAGGTGGATTGTGTGGTATAGGCTTGCGTGTTGGTTTGTACATACATACGAGTAGTAGAGGAAAATATATCTAAGAAAGTACATTTAAACATCCAAGGTATCTACTCAAAAATGAATGTGTTACATAAGCTTATTAATTTAATTGTAGTGTTAGAAATGAGTGTGAATTATAAACGCCTGATCTGATTAAATAGTCAGTGGCTGCATACCATCAGATGAAAAGTATCCTTTCACCAATCATAGATATGAAAGGCGTATTAAGAACGCTAAAAATGTCTTCAGGGTCCCAGTCCAGTAGCCCAGTGAAACTCAAAACAAGTGCGATGAAGACCGCAGTGTGTAATACGTGAGAGGGAGGAGCAAGGCCCGTCACTCGCCCGTTCCCACTGTAATGACCCTATAACGGTCCGCATTATTATTTATGTTGTGTAGCTGAGAACGGCATAATAGTACCATAAGAATGAAATAAATTCTCGCAAAGTTTGAGTTCTTGGCTTCGCTTGAAAGCAGCGATAGCACTTATTGTTTCACATTTGTGAAAATGTTTTCTTGGGCGTGTTTTGCATGTGGCAATTATTTCTAAATTCCTCTAGGGGTCGCTTGGTCGGCGAGTGGAAACTGCTTCAGGTAAAGTTTGTGTGCTCGCCGCGACTTGGGTATGTTCTTACGGTGCACGAGCGCGGGGTTTATTGCAATTTAACACACGATTCAACTAATCCCACACCTAGAATAACTCTAGTGTAACTCGAAATTATTGAAAGCAGAATTTTTGACGCAATCAAAACTAGATAATCTCTCAGACACACTGGAAAAAATGTTATTTTTAGTTAAGCTAGCCTTAGGTATTCTATTTCGTAGTGAATTTTATGTGAAGGGGTGATTCCGAAAATGTTTGTGTTTATTTGATTGGTTTTCCATGTAATAAAAAGTTAAAATGTTTTATAAGTCCTCCTAAAAGTAGATACCTACAGACTACAGAAGACCTTAACTCGGAAATAAGACCAACAGAACTTTCTATGCAAAAATCACTTCCTAACTATTCAAAGCAAGTAAACACGATACCAACTGCAATCTAAACGCCTAAACAATAATTCTCCGCAATTGTACAATGTACATCGCAAAACGTTTCATCGCAGCGGGACATAAATCTACCAGTCAATACCTGCGTGCTTTCAACGCGGCATCATTCGATAAATAAATAAGCCTTCCCTGGTACACGTGAGCAGTAACAAAAGCCCGTAGAAATAACGTTATGAATATCAGATGAAGCGACTGGGCCCGCCCCGTCTCACTCAACCGATTCATTATCACTTCTTATTGGAAACTCAATAAGCCTCGAATAAATGCACTTTTCTTATTATTTATTATTGTGTTCGAGTGGATTGGTTGTTTTGATGAGTTTCGTTCGGTTTTCATGTTTTGAAGTGATGTGTTTTTTGTGCATTCGACATTTATAAATTGAATATGATCTTCGTGAAGCGGTTTTTATACGGAAATGTATTTTTTGATACAGAATATTTTAAGTGATAATTTCAAAAATCATTACACTAGTTGACTAACTTAGTATTTAATTTTATTTTTGATTCGTTAATTAATTTTCGTAACTTGTGGTACCTCAGGTAATGATAAAACTTTTATTATTGAAATCTAAATTTGCAGTAAATAATACCAGAAGGAACACTTACATGAAAATATGGTAATTATTTAAAAAAATATTTGTCTTCGACCTTAGTGCAGAAGCCATCCTAGTTTCTTAAAAATTAACACAATGTTAATGCTTTGTAGGTACTGTAAGTACTATTAACTCCTGAAACTGCAAGAGAATCGCACTACTCATCCACCGCTTCCGATCACAGTGGTTAATCTCATGATAGATGATCAGCTCGTGTCAATCATTTCCTCTCCTACTCCATCTAATCGCGAATAATTGACGGTGCTCCATCCCGAGATAGGAAATGACTTCGGAACATGAGCTACAAACGTCCATTTACATAGCTTCGCTAATAAGATTAATTTAAGTGTTGTAATATTCCACTAAGTTACATGTGATTTTGCGGAATACATAGTTGTGTGTGATTTATTGTAGCTACGTTGATCATGTTCCTGTATATACATACACAGATACATTTAGCAAACATGAATGAAGCCTTCATTCATAAATACTTATATAAAAAGCCCCAGATGGGAAAGGCAGATGAAAAGCAGAGGTCACTTTCCTTAGTAGTTTTTGTCCATCACTTTCCATTAGTTTTCCAGTAGGCGTTATTAGGTGAAATTCCCTGTCGCTATAAGCAACACAGTTTAAACATTTCTACATATTTAATTGTATGTAAGTATTCAAAAATATCTTGTCCAATAGTACTTGGACAAGATATTTTTGAATTATTATTATACTTACCTATGTAAGTGTTTACACCATTAAAATACATAACTACAGTCTTTGGTTGATTTGAAACTAGAGGCCCAAAATTATTCACATCCCGCGACTTTATTTTAAGGAAACAAAGTTAATGTCAGCGAAAGAGAAAACAGCAATAAACAAAAACGTATTCCAAGGCAAGAAAGGAAAAATTAAAGCTAATTTTAGCCTAATTCTACAAAGTTGTTACTCTGAAGTGTAACAGGAATAAAATCTGCGTCAGTTATTCTGGTTTCAAGTGACGACCACACCAATTTGTTTGTTATGACCACACATTGTGGTGACAGGTGTGTCTAAAATATAAACAACCTGCTATTTGATATTATCTAAATTGAGTTTTATGTCAGACCAATTAAAACCTTACTTAAATACACGACGGTGTCCATTACGGTGATAAATGGCTTGCGATCACGAATGATACCTAGGGTTATTAAAGCTTGTAATTGTAATAGCCAACGTAAACGCTACAATCACGTGCAAATATTTAACACACGTATGAGTAACGAAGAACGAGTATGTTGCATTATAAATGAAAAAATACGTATTTTTAACCAACGGTTCGAATTGAAAAAATAATTCAGTTGGATAGCTCATGTGACGAGTAAGGCTTTAATAATACTTTGTGGTCGAGTCGTTCTATTGTTATATTTTATTATTGACGATTTATAAGTGCCTTACGGAGGCCTACATAAATAAAGTTTATTTTGATTTGATTTGATTTGTGTGCGGAAACCGAAATCAACGCTGACGTAGTCGCGGGCGGACGCTAGTTTAATATATGTGCATTTATTAATTTAAGGTAGTTTCTTCTTTTAATGAACACTACCAGTTAGATGTATACAACTCTTTAAATATTCTTAACAATAAGTATTTTTGAAGAGTAGTATACATCTACCATTTTAAAGTTGCTAAATTACGTTTCACTGGGACCTTCAAATTACGTACATTTGCTTTTCAACAAGAGAAGAAATGCTAAAAAGGGTCCGAAAAAAAATACTTTTAATCGTCGCTGTTACAGCGGGACAATCAACAAACTTCCTTCGCCCTTCTAATCTTAATTGAAAATTCAATCATTTATTCATCTGATCGAGGTCGTTAAAGCAGTAATGGCTCGCCTTCCTTTTTACTTCATTTTACTCCGCATCGAAATGGCTAATTTTCTATCGAGAATTGAAAGTTACGAGTGCGTACTGTTCGACTGATGTAAATGTTTGAAAGTAATGGAAACAAACTGATTGTATGCGGAACAGAATGTATCGGCTTGTTATATATTGTATTTATTAGCAAATAACGTTTACTGAATATCTGGTGTATATTTTTAGATCATAATTATACAATTCAGCCCTTAGTGTAGAAACACGCTAAGCTGAAACTACGCAACCGAAGTTCGACGGCAACACATTTTCTTTATGTCATATATTCAAATATCACCATGGCAACCAATTTCGTTATTGTAGAAAATATATTCGATACGTAAACATTGTGATGAATTATTAATGTAAATATACAATAATTGGCGACGAGAAAATGCCAAATGAAATTGAAAAACTACGCAGGGTACGTTCCTCCCTCAAAGGAAACCTTACAAGAACTGAAAACTACATTTACGCTACCGAAAATATGTCAACTGAAGAAGTGAAATCAAGGCTGATACATTTAGAAAGTACAATTACAAACTTCCGGGACATACAAACAAGAATAGAAAGCGACACAACACATGACATCAACCAGGAAACTGAATACAGATTTGATTTCGAAGAAACTGCCCTGAAAATACGTACGAAACTTCTTCAGTTCAAACGAAACCACGCAATAAATATACCACAGACTGCGACCACCGTAAGTACAGCCCAAGTTCCAAGAATCAATTTCCAACCTCTTCAAGACCAAGAGTCGTTCAAAAATTTCATAAACCGAATAAAGCTGTTCTTTTTACTGAACAACATAACCGAACCCAAAATGAAAGTATACTTACTGCTATCGGCCATACCACCTCTGTTACACGAAAGTCTTTACAACATGTGCGCACCGGACGAACCTACAGACCGTACGTTTGAAGAACTGGCACAAATTTTAGACAACTTTATTGATCCGAAACCAAGTATCTGGTCACTCCAACATAAATTTATTTCAAGAATACAACTACATGATGAAAGTGTGCACTCGTATGCGTCGGAACTTAAAAAGATGTCACTGAAGTGCGAATTTAAATGCTCACACTGCAAAAACCCTACAAAAGAAAGCTTTTTATCCCTTCAATTCATACGTGGATTAAAAGACGGAGAAATCCGGACAAAATTATTACAAGAAAAAGACACTTCACCATTTGCCGATCTAGTACATACTGCAACGTCAATGGAAATAGGAAAACTTGAAAACGCCGCAATAGCGAGCGACACAAGAAGAAACATACAACAGACATATAAAATCGACAAAGTTTCAACACCATCATCCGACCGACACAACTCACACAACCAAAAACTAATGACCAAACACCCCTCACTATACGCGACTTAAGAGGGAAGTGTTTTCGATGTGGAGGCATAGACCACAAAGCAAACAAATGTGGCGCTATCAAGGCCACATGTCGCAGATGCCAGAAAGAAGGTCACCTGTCACGAGTATGCCTACAAAGAAATTACCTTACCAACCAAATGGACGACACTGAAAGCACTGATGAGAGTCTAGCCGAAATCAACAAATTACAAAGTGAAACCGAGATCCCAAACTACAAGGGGGAGATGGGTGACCTCTCGCAGGACCCCGTAAGGGATTTCGCGATCGGACAGAGGGTCCAGTTCCGAAGTTACGCAGACCCGACGTGTACGTGGGAATTCGGGACTGTAGTGCGCCTCGGCCGGCTGCACTACGAGGTGCGCACGGAGGCGGGCGCGCTGTGGCGCCGCCACCTGGACCAGCTGCTCCCGGCGCCGCTGGTGCGCTAGGAAGAAGCAGGAATCGCGGCGGAGGCGTGTCATATATTCAAATATCACCATGGCAACCAATTTCGTTATTGTAGAAAATATATTCGATACGTAAACATTGTGATGAATTATTAATTGTAAATTTATAATACTTTACAAAGTTATGCGACGTTCAACATACATCAATCGAACTAACATCTCCCTTTTTTAAATGTATTTAAATATATCATGCATGAACATGACGGAACGTTAATTTAGCCGCGTAAATTCGGTCGCGTTTTTCCGCACAGTGTGTAATTGTACACTAAGTCAAACATAGCAAGAAGAAAAAAAGTCATGCATTCTAAAATAGTTTATACACCAAGAATCCCAACGTTTACTTTAAACCCAAATCCAGTGCAAGCAATTCACATTCCACGCTGTAAGAAATAAAAAGGTGAAATGGCATGAAGGCACTGAGTTAATGTGGAATTCTTAGGTAGTTAAATAAATTTTTACGGCACTTATTCCCTGAGAACGTGTGTGTCGCGAACAACTGCTTTCTGAATTATGAACTACATAGGATAGAAAATAGAGATTTAATTAATTCTGCAACACGCCTGTGTTTTCTTTTAATTACTAGCATAAAATGTAAACAGTTATATCCATAGTTTTATAGTGCATTAGTGACCTAACAAATGGATAGGGCATTAATTTGAATTTGTAAGTTATTTTTAAATATTTAAAATGAACTTCATATACCGATAGGTTACGTATCCATATAATGTCTTTTCAATTGGCACAAGGGACGAAACTTTTTGATGCACTTTTTGCATTGATATACAAAAAACCCAAGATACACAATCAACGTCTCCAAACCGTCAACACCAGAAAAGTGCCCAATTTTAAATCCGGCACCTTTTTCAAATAGTCTTGCGTCACCCGCGTCATAGCAACGTCGTTGACAATGCCGAAATGCGCAATGAAAAATTGTACAAAAAGTACGACAAGAACGTTAGAAAAGACGGGACTTTCTTATTTTCGGTAAGTTAAAATGTTTATTGATTTGTTTTAGAGGATTTTATAACTTAATAAGCAACGTAATAAATTATTTCAATTTAATTTGTTTCAAAACGTCAGTCACCGGCTCAAGTCTAATACGGCAAATTCCAATGGCCGTTCTTTCATTGTCAGAACGATGCATTACAATCCCCTTTTATTTTAGTCGCATTATAAGAAGACTCTGTTCTTATTTCAAAGGAGACGATATTTTTTTGTGATGTTTATTTTTTTAAATATGTTTTTGCACATATCGTTTTGATATTATAACAAGTATATATTTATACACATCAATTGTATTTATTGAATTATAATATAGTTTTTAAGCGAATCCCATAAATTATTATGGAAGATTTTTTCATTTTTGTTTCCTCTCATCTCCATCCATCCATTCAATTAGATTTCAGTTGGAACTTTGTTTATTAATCTTATGGTCGTTTAGATTTTTGTGCATCATTCTTTAATTTATGATATACGATAAATTTAGGTGACGAAAACGAGTTCTATAATTACATAATGTATTTCTTTTTCTTTTCTTTTTAGTATTTCTTGTGGCCCAATACCAAACATCAATCGTCAGCCAACAAAGACGTGAAGATTCATTAAACACGTTTTAATTTTAAGTTTAATCATGTAGTTATATAAGATTTTGTTTTACTTTGTTGAATGACTACTTGCCATTTTTATGTTTGTATGTAGGTACATATTATTAAATTTGCAATTGTTATAATTGTAATTTTGTTTTAAAAATGTACTCGTAAAGTCCTGAATTCAAACGTAAATATCATACTGAACGGATTTTGGTATGGGCAGATTTAGCTAAAAGGATACTTTTTATTCCGATTTAATACACCCCTGGGATATGCAAATGAAGTCGCGGGCGGCCGCTTGTATATAATAATAAAACAAATATTCGTCTCCACTCCTAGCTTTGTTCTATCTGCGAAATTATGTTATGTCAAAGTTTGACTTTTGGTTTTGGTGACACTATTGAGTGTTACTTTTGTTCGAGACTGTGCATCTTGGGTTTTTGTATATCAATGACTTTTTGTTAATTATTTTTGAAAACTTAGAGAGTTAGAAATAAAATAGGAATAAAAGTCTCTAAGGGACTTAATTAAGTAGGTACTTAAACTTAAGCAAATTTATATGCAAATGAACGAAACTTTCCACGTATTTATTTAATCAGATGCAGTATAAGACAATTAATATGAAAAGACCAGGGTTCTCCAGAATTATGTTGAAAACAATCTCGTAATTTTTTATGAACTCTGCAAAATCATTTTGTGAGGGAGCGGGAGTGAACCAAAGGGTCTATTGTACTCATTTATTCACGAAGAGGAGATTCTTAAATGTCTGTACGTGGAACTTTCTTGCCAATTAAATTTTCAAAAAGGATTACATCAGTATTATAAGCCTTTATCTCATTTAGTATTGAAGAAGAAAGGGGATTGATTAAAAAAAGAGAGGTCTTCATTTCGTGATAAAATATTACTTACTTTAAAATGAAAATCTGTAAAAAAAATACTACGAGTATTTAATTTTTACTTATTCCTTTTTAAATTTAAAAGTATAGTTTAAAAAGCAAAATGAAATTTTTATCTACTCATTACAAAACATAATCAATTGTTTAAAGACCTATTGTAAATATTGGTACATCTACAACACTACATAATTTTGAAGTCGGGTATTATTAAAAAATAATTATGTCAGTGACGACAGACTCAGAGTGACAGCTCTCGATCAAACAAAAACTAAGGGTTTTGTAGGGTAGCACAAAAAATTATTAACTCGCATGTGTACGGCACGTGAAGATCATGTTCGTCAATTTGTTTTTTGAATAAGTTTCTAAATATATCAACAACGTGTTATTAGATAGTGTCCTTTGTTTTTAGTGAAAGTGCAATATAAAAAGTACGTAAGACATTTTTTATTAGTGTGTATATAGTGTTGTGCGCCTGTTAAATGAGCAAGGTAAATAAAATGTTTTTTTCTTTCAGTAATTGGCAAGGTAAATGTTTTTTTTATTAAATGACAAAAATATTATACTAATCTCAAGAGTAGTATACTAATTTTTTATTTATTTACATATACTTTTTAGTGTTGAGTTTCAATGCGGACATATTTGTAGATAATGTAGGTAATCTGTTGCACTAAATCTTTATTCGGAGGATAACGTGAGTGATTCCTCGAAGAAAGGCTTATCAGCCTTATTTATTTCACAAGAAATTTTTTTTTTCCGTGAACGCTTGTGCAAAATCTTCACAAATAATACGGAGTCGATAAAAAGTTTGTTTACAATGTCGAACGTCTACAAACGACCTCTATCGCGGAACGGGGAAGAACTTCGAGTATAATTTCTCCTCCCCCTTGCATTCTGCGCTACAACGCCATCTAGCGAA
Organism: Nomophila noctuella; assembly: GCA_958496325.1. Taxonomy (NCBI): domain Eukaryota; kingdom Metazoa; phylum Arthropoda; class Insecta; order Lepidoptera; family Crambidae; genus Nomophila; species Nomophila noctuella. The sequence goes on from OY292484.1 coordinate 11,263,183, forward strand.
TGCAGTCTGATTTGCTTTGTCACAATTTTCTGCAATGCTCAGTGCACTCAGCTGTTATGGAATGAGGAGTTCGGTATTGTTTACTCGTCGGAATTTAATTTATCGTATTTTAAGCTGCTTGCTTTAATTATTAAGAGGTAAGAAGTAGATGCTGGATTTGAGAATGAATGTCCTTGTCTTAAAGCGGTTGAGAACTAGTACAATTAATTTAAATATCAGAAAGTTTATTTCCTAGTATATCAAATTAAATAAACTTAATTCGATTTTAATTTTTGAAGAAACTGATCTTACTTATACATTGTTTAATTTGGTCTACTTAATTATTGGATAATCATGTCAAAAATTAACAGGCAATAAACAATTTATGGAGATGTGGTATTATGATTTAAAATATTAGTGCTACAGCTTAAAGTTATTATCACTTACTTATTATCTACAGCGATAGAAAAAAAAATCTTGTTTGTTTATTTGGTTGTTATGAATAGTCTCAAAAAATAACGGAACGATTTTAAAAAAAATATTTCACCATTTGAAAGCTATATAAGCCCCGTCTTACATAGGCTAAATTTAGTTTTCAATAAAATATGTGTGTAAATATGTATCATGTTTATTGCCCGTGAGAAGCAGGGACGAGCCGCTATTTTTCATATTAATGTTTTAAATACCTAACTGAATTGTACCCAACAAGCATACGCCGGCAAAACATTTCCATGTTGCACCTGCTAATGCTATTCAACACATTGGTCCACGCCAAAGAATCGATTCGAATTCGCCTCACTGATTGACCGCCCGGCGCCGTCTATTCCGGCGGTGCGTTGACCGTTCCAGTTGCACAGTTGATAATTATGTTGTCAACCGACTAAAGCATGTCTACACAAAGCGGATCAGTCGCTTTTTGCACTACAAAGGCCATTACGCGATCCGTTTCCGACATAGGGCTGCCGAGGACAGGTGAATACGTCACAGCGTATATTGTTAACAGCTCGGTTGCCTAGTGGTAAGCGCGCCGCTTCTAATATCAGCGGTTAAAATCCGGTCAGGCACGCACCTCTGGATTATCAAAAATCTATGTGCGTAATTTCATACCAGCTGTCATCATCATTGCCCACAGCATCTTTGCAGATGATAGTTGCAGCATCACGGGAGTAAATTTTGGGGGGTGCAACATCTCCGGTGACTGTAAAGTCCGATGGCAGCACGATACCTCTTGCCGCACCTGTCACAGACGAATCGGGAGTCAAGGGGAGGCGCGGCACTACGCTGAAGTCTCTTCCTCTTTAGTTGTCCTAGCCAGGCCTTATCATGCTGAGATATGCCAAGGGCAATATCAGCCATCCAGCTGTACGGTGACCCTGAGGAAACCCACACACTACGTGCAAGTGGAAATGGAGGAGGTTATGGCAAACCACTCCATTAAATTTGCCAAAAGAGTTGTAGTGTGTTACATTTCATACAAAGATCGCTGCTCTCAGTATTGAGGAATACGACTCAAGGAGGAGGAGGAGGATGGTTAAGAAAAAATACGCACACTTATAACATGCAATGAGGATGGTGGTTAAGAATGTAGCAAATTAAGCTTTCATTTTTGATTCGTAAGAGGCAAACAGGCAAAAGATTGTCTATATAAGAGTTGATATTTAACAAAGATAATTTACAGACGGAAAATAAATTAGATGTAAATAGAATAACGCAGATGACAACTTGTTAAGGCTAGGAAATAAAGTTGAATATGGTGAATTAAAAAACGAAAATAAAATTAATTTCAGCCATCATAACTGAGTTTTCTTAATATTTTTTACGATCAGCCAATTACATGGAAAAGCAAATAGACATAACTGTAATGGAATTAATTTAATATTTGAAGTAACATATTGCGATTGAAATGTTGCATCAAGATAAGTCGAGTCTTTCTTGGTATACGCTGAAGCTGCAGATAAAACGAAACAAAATATACATAAGCGATATTTGTTTGGATAAAAGACTCCTCCTTCCTTCGGTCAGCTTTAAACTCCACAAGATAAAGGTGATATTATTCTACAACGGGAGAATACATAGGGTTATTATTACGGATAATACCCCTGGAATGTCTGGTTTGGATGTGGCTTAAAATATTTGCAGAGTCCATACTGGTCCATGCCATTTGGCAACCCTGCTCCAAGCGTAAAGTCAACACTGTTATGAAGTTTTCATTGAGTTTTCGCCGGAAAATCGGCTAACGTGGGAAAGCTGGGATTGCGATTTGAATGGATAATGAGCTCCAGCGTATTCGTTAATTGAGTCGATATGTAAATAAACAGAATGCAACGTTCAGATTCGTCGGGTTCAATCAAAAGTTACCTTGGTTGTTGCAAGCTGGTGTTATTCTATAGCCGGTATATACTCGTATAGCTGAGACTTCGTTCATTGGGCAAGGTGTTACTTGTACCTTTTCCAAAGAACCAATTACCGATCTAGGATTGCTTATCATTTTCTAAGCTACATCTAAGATTTTTCTCATATCCTAAAAAAATAGAGGAATCGGTTAGTATTTTTAGTTTATGTCTAGTTTATTAATTACCCGGGTTAAAATTTTATTAACGCGGACAAAGGGTTAATAAAGTTTTAACCCTTCGTCCGGGACCAAATAATCGGGAAAAAAAGTCTCTATTCTTATCACCTAAGTCAGGCTCTACCCTGCCTGTATACCAAATTGCATCAAAATCCATTCAGTATTTCAGCGTGATTGACGGACAAACATCCAAACAAGCAAACATTCACATTTAAAATATTCATGTGACTTATAAGTGAACAGTTGTAAACTAACATAAACGTTTAGCTAGACACCAAAGAGTTTATCAAAGCTGCTAACAAGATGGGCAATAACCGAAATAACTTTGCACATTCGCATTACGAACTTTTGGTGTATATTACCGTATTTAACGTTCATATTAATGACACCGCACTATTCCGACATACGTTTACAAACAGCCGCATAGTAAATAGCGCGGAATTGCCTGCTCAAAACAAACACTAGCCAGTCTATTAATTTTGTTACAGAAATACATTCATTATTTTGTTCAAATGACATTTCACTTATTCATTGCGCGACCGTTTCAATTTGTGGGATGTAAAATTAATTGTACATTATTTATTAGTATCGACTTGCTGATGCGGATCTGTATCCGTCCGATGTAACAGAAGTGTCATCTATTAATTTTAAACTAATCCCTAAAGTTTATGGATTATATTAATTTTATGTTCCCTATCAATTGCATAGAAATATTGCTCTATTATTATTTTATTCAGTTTTTTTTGTTGCACTTTTGATCTTTCAGCAACAAATGTTTCAAATCGGGAGCAAGATACAAGTTGACTGAATATAAATAATAACACTTTTGGAATTTCAACATTGAACGAGTTACGAGTTGTTTCATTCAAGATCAATTACTTAACAGTGCAATGAAATAATAATTTTAACACATTCGGTCATGTCGGAAAATTAGGAGAATATTTTTGGTGATTTTTTTTTGTGTGCCTTAATTAGTAAAAATACGTAATGATAATTAATACAACACCTGGCTTTCACTGAGACAGAGCATAATATTAAAATTTGCACCGATAACTTTCCTCTCTTTTGCGTAGATACGACTCTGTCCGAGGGCGCGCAGTTAATACTGAACGGTATCAATTAAAACTGTCGCATCTGATTTATTTTATTGGTTCGGCAATTGATTACATTACGCCAAATTGGCCGCAATGAATGGATGGAGTCTCACGTCGCACCGCAGTGCGATGAAAAATATGCTATTCGCGCTAAAACTGTTCAACTGTCTAATGATAGATTTAAATTTAACAGAAATTGGCCTATTTTATGTTTGCAGGTGATTAAAATCAAAAAGTTTTTAATACCTAACCAAGACTCATGCCATGTCTGTGCTCTGAATACCTACAGTATACCATTCAGTATACAGATCCCAACTAATATTATAAATGCGAAAGTAACTCTGTCTGTCTGTCTGTCTGTCTGTCTGTCTGTCTGTCTGTCTGTCTGTTACGCTTTCCCGCTTAAACCTCGCAACCGATTTTGATGAAATTTGGTACAGACAATCTTTAGACCCTGAGACAGAACATAGGCTACTTTTTGACCCATTCAAACCCCCCACTTCCCCGAAATGAGGGGGTGGAAGTTTGTATGGAAAATCTAAACTACTTGAGTTAGACGCTTGAAATTTGGCATGCAGGTCCCTTAGTAAACTTGATGCTTAGTTGCAAAAGGATATTGCAAAATTCCCACGGGAACGGGAGTTAGCGGGAAAAAGCATTCGTATTATGAAAACCGACATCCACGCGGACGAAGTCGCGGGCGGCCGCTAGTAAAATTATAATTTTAAAGACCTTTAGCATTAGAAATATTTGGTTCAGGAAATTGTTGGGTTACCCATCATTGCAAAAAGATGAAGATGTATTTAATATTTTAGGAATTAGCTGCCATGATAATAAAACAATATATTTGTATGTTGGAAAGGGAAACAAATTTTCAATATGTTTTTTGTACTGCTTGAGGATTATCAAATGAAAGTTCCCAAGATCAATTTCATCGAAATATAACTTTCAGAACATTTAATGATTTCTAGAGAATTGCCTTCCTACTTGATTTAATTTTATAATTCAACAGAACTTAATTTTAAATTACATACAATAATACGAATGAATGATAAGGTTTAATCTTTAATTTCGAGATTCGAATGTTATGTTAACAACGAAATACAGACAAAAGCCTCACAGAAAGCAAATAAAACCAAATAATAAATACAACTGCGAGTATAAAACGGGGATAAAATAATTTGAACGGCAAGGATTCGTTTCCTGTTAAGTAATAAAATAAAATAAGTAATGTGCATATACAGACGATATTGATTACGAATTAATATCATTACCTGCGTCACTTTGTAGGTAATGAATTGATGGGCCGTTCGCTTCACAATGCATTAATGTCGCGATTCGGAATGTGATGCGTGCACAATTTAACTGTTTAAAGCAAAGGACGTTAAGATTTTTTTAAATGAAGCTGTATTTTTTCGAGAGGGAAATATTTTCACGGTTACTATAATGTCATCTACAAGGAAAGTGATGTGGGACTCGGCGCCTAATTTCCACTCATCTTACAAGCAGAATAAATGATTATGGTTGGCATTAAATCCCCGGTGAACATTTTACATCTTAGAAACGTTAGGAAATCGCGCAAGCGCATGGTACTAAGAGGACACTGGTGTTTGCAGAAGGAAGACTATTAGTATAGAAACGCTAGGCGAAAATAACGCGAAAAAAGTCTCGCGTGATTACGCCTGCAACATATTTTAATTGCAGATGACACACCATGCCGAAATTACGTCGCGTGATTTTGTAAAGAAAATATGTACATTGCATTGCAGCCAGACTTCGGTCGCGCTATACTTTGAATCATCTATGTAGATCCTAAGTATAGGAAAACGCGACTCTTTCTGAGTTTTTATTAAGACTCTATGTTCCATCATGAATGGGAATAAGAACACATATAAATAGAAGATCAGAGTTATAAATGGCATTGTGACATTTAATTTCAACTGGATTTCAATATAAATGGTCTACGTGGTTTTAGTAATGCGGTTTACTATTTCTATGAAATTTCTAATGAAACTTACAGTATTGTCCTAAAATATTATCTACAATAAAGGCTACGTAGCTAGCATATAAAATAACACGGTTTATTTGATATTTTCTCTCCAACCATTCAAGGTACGCCGGAGAAGTTACACACCAAATGTATGAAAAGCGTGGAGCCACGATGTTAGATAAATATTTTAGTGCCGTCGGATTAAATTTAGTGCTGTCAAACTAAATTAAATATAGCTCATGTTGTGTTCAGCGATGAGGTTTTCTTGAATTAAATTTAAGTTAGGGACGTTCAACATGATAATATGTTTTAAATCAGTAAATGTAAATAATGTGTGATTTTCTGGTCGTTCCAGATACTATTTCCATCTAAAATCTAAGTTAATTCCCTGTTATTTTTTTGTATGGTTATTATGTAGGTATTTAACTAGTTTTGGCTTATAATCTACTAGCGGCCGCTTGCTACTTCGTCCCCGTGGATTTCGGTTTTGTGGACACATAGTGTTATATCATAGCATAAAACCTTCCTCGACAAATGGACTATCCAACCCGGAGTTTCTGAGACTAGCGCTTTCAAACAAACTCTTTAGTGGCATTATATTAGAAAAGATGTAGGAAGAGTTTTTGAAGAAAGTGGTTAGTCATTTAATAAGTTTGACCAAAATCACATATAGATAAGGAACCAGTTACAACATCCACCTCAGCACATTAAATACTCATATTCACATACCATGGCTCCACAAATCATCTAGATTACCGTCATCGAATAAACACTAGCCTTGTTTCCCATTGTTTTTCTACAGGAACTATCAATCACTTTGCTAATTGCGTTATTTATCTACCCTCCAAAACCGCCGTGTCATCAGCTCATGCAATTTCACTTAGTGCCCTCTTTAGTTCTATATTATTGCTCAATAATTTTCTGCAAGTCATAGGAGCTTCAATGAAATTACTTTCGTTAGCTGAATGGTGATATGGCTATTTTGAGTGATACTTCCGTAAACCGCAAAAGAAACTAGATTGCTGAAAAGAACACAGATTGTAAGGACATAATCAATAATTACGTTATTTTATTTTTTACTGGCGGCGCCCACAACTCATAAAAATAAAATTTCCGTATAGCTCCTTTTCCAAAGCCTTCCTTGACGAATCGACTATTAACACAAAAAAAATAAAAATACAATCCGAACCAGACTTCCTGAGACTAGCGCGTTCAAACAAACAAACTAATAAACAAATTCTTCCGCTTAATTATAAAGCTTTAAGTATGTCTATCCGTTCCCTAGCATCCATAGTACAAGCTTTTTTAGTTTGGGATTAGGCTATTGGTGTGTCAGTCTAAATATTTTTATTATTTATTCAGTACATCTGTATATTCCAAAATCGATGGCCCAACCTTTCAATTTTTTTTCAGCTGACAAGCTGTCTCTTATAAGTTACGTCTTCATTACGACGCGGACTATTACAAATGACTTATAATCATCTCAAGTAAGTTCCACCAAGAAAATGCAACACGTGCAGTGGACCTGGCTAATTTCCGTTCCTAAATAGTCCGTAGCTGATGTAATTGACAGTCGTGCTCGTCCCGGAATGAACGATGCCCAGCTTTGACTCATTACTTTTTACTCATGTCCACTCCGTTCCCAGTCCTAAATCTTTCAGACTATAGTTATTTTCTAATCGTATCTTAATTTCAAGGTTTTCTAACATTAAGTGGTCATTATGTTGCAACAATTGCGGAGCTCAGTCAGGGAGGGTATGGGGTCTTAAAGGTAGGCAGCGCATCTGCGAACCTTGTGCGATTGTTGATGTCCACGGGCAGTGTTTGCCTCCCTATAACATAAAAAAATACTTCAGGAGATCTTGTAAGAATATGCAACATGTGCTGTGTACTGTGTAATAGTTCTATGTTCACTGCTTATTTCACTTTAATTTAATGGTTTTTTAGACCGACCTCTAGTCCCTATTTTGTTTCATTGGTTCTAACAATTATTCCAGTCTTTAAAAGATGTTCTGTAAGAAAATGCAAAGTTTGCTAAACAGGCCGTGGTTCTCGTAATTGACAGTCGCGGTAACGAGGATTGGCTCGTCCCGGAATGAGCAATGTCCAGTCGGAGCGGTCGCTCGAACTAATCCCAAGTATGCGTACTTCGTTCTAATAATTTGTGTAGTTCGCGCTGCGTACGCAAATGAAACGGCTGGTGTCACAGTATATAGCAGAAAAGCAGTAAGATCTGCTCTTTTTGTCGTCGATAAAAAAAGATCTGAATTATGCCGTGTTGCTTTTCACATCTAAAACTATAGTGCTTTATGATCTCTAGCGTCCAATTTGTTACAATGTTTTAACGAAACTTAATTTTTTTTTGAGAAAACGTAACAAGTTCGATTCGGCTCATTTTAGTCATTTGGGAAGGTCAGCTCGTCCCAGAATGAGCAATGTCCAGCCAAGGCCAGCAAGTACCTGATATTAATTGCATCTTTACTGAATGACTTATTAAGGTTTCAGTTGAATAAGTAAAGAACGAATTTAAAGCCCTTACAAAGAAACTCAGAATTTTTTAAACTACGCGTTTACAGAAATCGCGCTTAGTTTTTTCAATTCATAGAATTTTTTTAAGTGTAATTACCTCACTACAATCACATCATATTGTGGCAAAGCATTTGGCAGGAACTCGTTAACAAACTCCTGGCGCTGACGCCAAGATTTTGAGTTAATTGCGCTGGTGGAAGGGTGGCTTTTTGAAATGTGATTACTCACGCATACGAACATGTCCATTCGTTTGGGGGAGGCAGTTTTTCTATGAACAACTTCAATTAAATTGAGGTAATAATTGCTTTATATCATTCATACTTTAAAGATATTTTTTTAATTTATATTTAATACGGAATTTAGTTATACCCAATTATAGAAATCATGCAGCCATATTTTGACTACGTTCTATAGAAAAAAAACTCCGAAAAACCGAATTATCGTCGCCACCACATAAATCCACACTTCTACGCTATTCAAATTACATGTTAATGTACATACGTATTCGCATTAGGTGCGGTTTGTAACCATAGCAACGATTCTTGCTTAGTTAAATATTTCCGAGGAATTCCTGCTGAAGAGGGTCGCTGGCCAGAGGATTCTGGCGATTGTTATGATATATGACGGGGCATTATTTCCTTATCTGCTCTCTTTCTAACTCGACCGGCCATACTTCATTCGGTGCCGGTGTTATAAACGTTTTACTTTTCATATCTCGTTATGGACCTCTGGTGTGAGGGGAGTTAGCCAACGTCTATATTTGCGTTGTTGGGTTTTGGAATGTTTTATCGTTTGTTTGAGTTCAAGTTATGTTACTCATAAGGAAGTTTAAAAAACAAATTTCACAAATCCGTTTTTGTCACATTAATAGACTGGAATCATATTATTATGTATTTCTTTTTTTTATAAAATGGGTTAGCATTAACTCTCGATCTTATTTCTTCTGTACATTTTTCTGTCCATATTTGTTTGACTGTGTGTTAATAAACATAATTGTTTTAGTTCGAATTACCTAATGTTTGAAGACACTTGTTAAATACTCTCACACATGTAAAGTGCATTTCACTAAAACATTAAGATCTTTTGGTATCAACAAAACAATTGAATAATATGCCAATGAATGTCAAACACTTTTGTTTTCGTCCGTGCCTGATGCCTGTTCCATAGTCAAAATTGCGCCCCATCCCGTTTCATTCGTAAAGCCGCTGATATAATCTTTGTAAATATATTTTAATACTATTATTGCACCCACTTGGTACAGCTGGGGCGCATTACCATAGTTTTAAAAGTCAGAATTAAAGTGTTTCAGTTGAGGCTGAAGTAAACAAGTTGACCTTGTCGACACCTTGACACGGCTACTGGTGCCTTGTGTTCTTATTTCTTAGGTAATAAAGATAAATTTTGCACGAAACTCGTAAGTCACTGAGTGCCTACGGGTTACAGTTCAAATGAGAATGCAGTGAAGTCGAAACTGTTAAGTGTTGGTAATCGCACTTATTTCGAGGTTTTATGACGTGCTTCAATGGCGATTTTGTTGCAATGATTTTAACAGAAATTTTAAGGAGGTTAGAGGAGATGGTTTAAATGTGATTCTGGTATTTCATCTGAGGGTAGCAAACCATGGCACTTAAATTATTTTATTAATGTTCTATTAGATAGTTCATGAGTCATTTATAAATAAAGCGAAGACTTATATTTCATCAAATTGGCGTCTAATCAACGTTGATCGTAAATGTTTATTTAAGAACATAATATACTCTTATTATATCGATATAGATGTCTCATATTATATGGTAAAAAATCCTACAAAAATTTCGCTTTCCACTTATTTAGTTTAAGTTTTTACTAATATAAGTAAAAGGCAGAGTTCTCCTACTAGTATTTATTAACTTGTGCCTCAGTTGATACACGAATCATATACGGATAGCGGGACGCTCGACCTAAATATTGTATTCCGAATAGAGACGAGCTTACCTTCGGGCAGGGAAGTAGAAAAACTTTCATATACATCTCCATATTTCCGAAGACGCTGTTTGTATTAGCATACGGTGCTGATTTCGTTGACATTTGAGTTGAAGGACTGATTTGCTGTTCTCCTACATTTAATTTAATATTTTTTCGTTAGTTGTGTGTGCTTATTGGCTAAGATTGGGAATACCTAAGCCATGATACGTAGTGAATATTGTCCTTAACTATTCTACATGATATATTATTATCACTTAATTTAATACTTCATAAGTCATTTTGGCGGTTGTCCGTGTCGGTGTGTGGTAAAAGTTTGTCAAATATTAATCAGTCTTCATAGATTAAACATATGATTATCATTATTATGAATAATTTAGATTCTTAATGTCATTACTAACTGAAGTGATAACATAAATATGTAATAATAAACTAACAGCTAAAAAGTTCTAGCCTTAATTTGAATCACATGTGCATTGTGCAGTCCAAGTTAATAATAACCAAAATCAATATTTATGATATCTTTTGCTTCCAAGACCAACCCACCGGCTATTTTTATTTTAATCCATTTTCTTTGTCGCAAGAGATCACCGGACTTCCGAAGCGACGGCGATGCAATTAAGCTTTGATCACATAACGACACACTGGCTGCGCCTTAATATAAGTTGCAGATATAAATTTAAGGTATAGATAGTGTGCAGTGAAGATAATGTGCAGGTTTACTCTTTAGAAGTCGTCAATGATCACTGTCAAACAAACTTGTTTATGGAAAGTGATCGATCATTGCCAATTGAGTTTACTTTATTTATAAATTAATTTAGGCTGTATATGTCGTCTGTCTACATATAGGCAACCCATAAGCTTGATCTCAGTCAAGATATGTATGAAAAATTAATAATGTGGTTCATGTGATTTATTTCAGCCTATATTGGCTAGTGAACATACTGATTCTTACATTAAAAAAAAACATTGCTTATAAAAACTATATTTCTAAAGTGTATTATTTGGCCTTATAATTACTGTGTTTCAACGAGAATAAGTTGGGAATTGGACCCTCCACCACTGGGTTACAAAACTAACGGCTTAGAGACAACTCAACAGAAAATACTAGGTTCTGGCTTACCTGTTTCAAAATTTTGAGTGACAACTAAAGCTCTCCTGCGACTGGCTTGACTGGAATGTCCGGTAGGGATTTGTACATAGAATATTTATTTGTGAGGTTTTTCACTTGTTTTTCAAATATTCTATGTCCTGTGGCCCTGTGACCTGTAATTCTCGTAAGTCTTAGATAATGGAAAATACTGATAGGCTTAAATTAAAAAGAAAAATCTTATTTTGGTTATGTTTGCACAATGCAATGCATAAGAATTGATATAATTTTCAAATATTGTGAGATTTCTTGTTGAAAAATATTAATCAGATTTAGCCGAGAGTGTTTGAAGTATTTTTTTTACTGGATTTCGGTGAAGAAAGATCATATGAATAAGCTCAGAAACACAAAACAATCACCAAGGTGAGTAAACTAGCAACTATTTAAATGCATTTAACCATTTGTAGTATTTTTGTCTTTTACGAATTAGTAAGTTTTAAGTTTGGACATGAAACATCCAAGTTATTGAAAGCAGGCATAAATTTGACAGCAAGACTTGCAACTTCACGAAAATTAGACCTCTCTCATATTCTCTTGCGAGCCATATGAGTACTTAATACCTCTCAGACTTAGGTTTTGACACTTTGACTAAGTTTGCTCTGATAACAGCACTAGAAAATGTACTAACATTTAACATTTTCTGTTTGTGAGACAGTAACATTGTATATTTTTATTCTTATTTTTAAATACAAAAAAATACCTAGATCGGTCCGCCAACATCATCAAGCAATATTTTAAATATTACTATTGTTATGCACAAAAAAATGCTGTTATGAAGCTACTTGAAAGCAGTATTTTTTCTGGCGTCTTAGATATTAAATTCCCAAAATATTTTATTACATTTAATGCCGAATAGAAAGTGCTGAGTCTGGCATTTAGACTACGCTGAATATTTGAAAAACCACAATGGCGGCTAAAGCGGGATGATTTATCGAAACCACGCATAGACAAAATTGGACCCTTACTTTGTCCTTCCTAATGCGACACTCATTTTCCTGAAGTATGGATTACCTACGTATTAACAACAATTAAAAATACTGCTTACTACTTAATTAATCCCTCTTTTGTCTTCTAATCGCCTGATTCCGTCACTTAACACATCAAGCGGCTCCTTACGGTCATTTGCTCATAAAAAGCCATTCAAGTGGAACCTAATACGTAACATGGGATGAAGGACAATGTTTGTAAAATTTTTAGGAATGCCTCCACCGCTTCTACGCTACGCTGTCGTTGGAAGCCGCAACGGAAAATAAAATTGATATCGCTCTGCCGCGGGCGCTCCGAGAAAAAGCATTTCGAAATAAATGACTTTTTAAATTTCATCGTTGCACACAGTTTCTCTATCAATTGTCGAGGCTCGCTCTACGTAACTGGATTTCACGGCGGGCATTTATTGTGCAACATACAAGATCGCGACTTTTATATCACGGACGTTGATAAATATGAAATAAAGGAGCATAGACCTGTATTGTGCTTGCTCTGTCGTGTATTGCCAATCAGAAAAATTTCGTTGCAGTTGAATTTTTCGATAGAACGTTGAAATTCGAAAAGGATGTCTTGTAATGTAATAAAGTAGGGAGACGCACGTTTTAAGTATTAGAGACGGAAAAATACTCAGTCAAAGTGATTCAATGTTTGCTTGTTGAACGTATTTTTATAATTCTCAGAATATGATAGTGATGTACGATGTGCCGATGTGTATTCCTGAATGAATATTTTTTTATTAGAATCCTTTTTTAAAAATATTTGGAAATGTCATGAAAATTTTAAGAAATTACTTAATAGAGCTATTTTTTTATAAAAATAATCTATGAAATGAATAAGTCAGCAGCTAGCATACTAGCGAAATTGTCAGTTTTAAAAAAGTCATCCAACTCGTCATTCTTTCTAAATGCTTACCACAAACCCAAGAAATAAAGCACGAAAATTACAACGAAATTTAAACCCAAAACACCTAATCTCCAGCAACCAGGGTCACATTAAACTACTAGACCAACGAGGCTTTCGTGCACAAAATCTTAATATTAATTTAAGTAGGTTGTTCGTAATTGACGTCCGGGGGTGTATTTAATCGGCTACACATTAACTGGTAACACAGTTGCTAAAGTGCAAAAGGTAAACGCCGCAATTACTGAGCTTGACACGTGTTGAAAACCGGTAAGAACTTTCAGATACGAGCCGAGGCCCACTTTGTATAGGAATATTCGTGATATTCGGATAACAGTCGTGTTGTGTAGTAACACCGTTCAAAAGAGTTGAATAGAAGATTATGTGGTAGACAGTCGTTCTTCATGATGTAAGTATTTGGGTTTTGATGCGGCACTATCTCCAGGTAGAAGTAAAATATAACTCTTTAACTATGTAACTATATATCCTTAATAATTTTTTCGTTGGGAAGCATTGATTAGCTTTACTTTAAAATACGAATCAGACTAATTGTTGATTCTCTAACAGAAGACATTCTGAATCCAGTGAGGACTTAAATGAATTAGTCAAATCTACCTTGATCTACCTTAATAACAAACCGTACTGTTAACACTCAGAATAATTATTTAATTTCCCAAAAACTATTTAAAGACTCAAATAAAGTAAATATCAGTCATCAAAACTTCTTGTCATTAGGTAACAAGTGCGAAAATGGAATGAAACATTCTTTATTAAATATATTATTATATTTCAAAGAAAATGGAGGTTAAGGGGCCGTAAGTTACAATAAGCGATAAAGATGTGAGGCGGCGATTTGTACTAGGCACCAGGTGTGCTCTTCATAAACCATTGAAACAATTTTATTTCTGCTTCTCTACATCTAGAAATCTGGGGTAAAATTACAAAAGATCTATAAATACAATGTTACGTTACGGTCGAACCACCTAGAGTTTTATTGACTTAAGAATTATTGGAAAGGAAATAGGTTATAAAGGAATGGCTTTTCAACTAACCAGATCGTGTTTATATCTGAAATTTTGAAGTTTAAAAACTAAATTTGTTGAAAATTTTACAAAACAGTTCTAATAAACAAATTAGCTCCTGATAAAGTAAAGGTTATCAAGAAGTTTGGATTACAAAAAAACAATGGTTATGCAGCGAAAACATTGCAATTCAAGACTTTGTTCCGAGCTTTGAAAGGCCAATCTTCTTTGCTAAACTGCGTTGCAGGATATCGAGAAAAACAGTTTTCGAGTTAGAGTTCCAAACTTTCCTTTTTGGTTTGCTGCAGCGAGTGAAATGCCGTCAAAGGGCCTCGGAAGGCCAATGACGGCGATTCAAGTGGCCTGGGCCTTTTGGTTCGGACGTATTCAGGCCTCTGTATACACGCTGTGTTAAACGATGAAGAGAGTAGTTAGGTTATGAGTTTATGGTGATCTTAAGTGTGCACAAGAAACAAATAATGTCTGCTAGTTAGTAAAATTAGGCGGACTGCCAACAGGTGGCGCTGGTTGATAGTGTCCTGTATCGCGCATGCAAAGTAGTAGATTTTGTTGTACCTGTGCTATCGAGGTGGTGGAACAGTAATGCTATGGCTTATGGCACATCTCAAGTCTCACTTGATTTAAATGAAGTTATTTTCGAGGCCTACCTGGTCTTAACAAAAGACTGATTAAGTATTAGAGCGCTGGCTGAACATTGGCTATATAACTTTAACTAAATTGTAATTGTTCGTAATATTCTGTAATGTAATGTCGTAGACATCACGTGTTTTGTGAAATTTTTTTTCTTGTCAAAACGGCAGCACCAAAAATTTAGCTATGACATTAATTATCGAAATTCATCTCAAAGTTATCAAAAGCACGCAAAAATGTCTGTATGTTTAAAATATTCACGAATGCTCACCTCGGCCGGTTCATTCAATTGACCTAGTTAAACTTTTTTGTGCAACATTACAATGTGCAGGGCGTTTTGTATGCACGCGGCTTAAACAAATTGTCACTCGCTCATCTCATTAGCGTCACCTTTACTACGAGCTCGACGCACATGAGCTAGGCGAAACGGGATATCTTGAATTATCAACAGTTTTGAGGTGGAAGATATGGGCATCTAAAAATCGAGTGGTTCTTGGTGCAATGTACTAACATTTTATAAAGCAGTTGTTGTTATCACAATAAATTTGTTTTTGAGAGGTTGGACTAAGAATCGTTGCAAATTGTAGGTACATCGTTGCTTTCATTTAATTCTTTTTACATTGTTGTTCCACGCAACAAAAGGAACTTAAAATTATCATACATCATCAAATTCAATTCATTCAGGTGTCAGATACTTGAGTGTTTTGGATATAAATCATTCAGTGTATTGAAGATAACAGGTAAATCTTTGCTCACTATATTGTGTAACGCCCTTAACCTAACATGAACGAACATGCCATGCATAACCCAAAACATGCGTTATGGGACGTATGATTAATTAAAGCAAACAAAACTAGTGCACATGCTTAGAAATAGAAAATCACAACAAAAAACGTGTAAACTAATATGCACTACAGGATATCATAGCACCATCTTGATATTTGACACGTGTTACAAGGCGACAGCGACAAAACACGGGTTTGCGTGTCTGAGTGACGTTAATGAGACGATCGGCGACAATTTGTTTATGCACCGACCGTGCATAAGCGGGAACGAATAATGTTACACTCATTTAGTGCAAGTTCAGATTTCTAACACATTTTTAAATATATTTCCATTAATTTAAAAATAACCAGAAACTACGTATTTCTTTTCGAATTTTGAAGAATTGATTAAGGCTTTTGAAATAATTTCTTGTCTAAGTCTTGCTTGAAAATTTGAAATCGATTTTCCATTTCCAAATTAATGATGCATATACAAACAGGTACATATTCCAGCCAGAATTAATTGGCACATTGGCACAATACCTGTATGCGAAATGGCGGTTGTCAAATTGGACGAAGTGTATGACGGACAGGATAATCTACGAAGGAAATCGAGTTGGCTAGCTAATCGAGCGGCTGGACGGCTATTGTTAAAGTGGACGTCGCCCGGGGACCACCGAAATATTGTCGAATCGAACTCGACGGCGATACTCCTGATCGGATTGGGACGCGTGACGTCACGTCGAATGAAAAGGAAGCTGAAACCGCCGCGCATTTGAAGTTTGCTAATGCTGGTCAGCCGATGTAGGTGGAATATTGTCGAACCGAACTCGGGAGCGATATGTTGCGTGATCCCATTCTCTTAAAATATTTTTTCTTGGCTAATAAGCATTGAGTACAATTTATTGGTGAATAAAAAACACAGGAGCATCCCCTATTTTCTCAGGACAGTTTCTCAGCTCAGCAGCACAAATGAAAAAAATAATTGTGATTTCATTAAATTGTTTCAAAAATAAATTATTGGATGTACTATTGCAAAAATATTTCACGACACTATTAGACTCCCTTTATTACTTCGAAAATACATAGAAATTAAGTAATTCTCTTAACCATCGCATTATTCTATCTAAATTTCCATATTACGTAAGCATGATAAATCCAACCAATCAAACAATCGATCCTCAATCGAGTTGCTGTAGTAACACGACGCGAGCGAGCGGCAGCGTCGTCAATAATTCATGCGGTAGGCACGCCGTGGCCGGCAGCCGTTCCTAATTGATTCCTGATGCGGTCCGTGAGCTGATCGCATCACTGCCTTCTTGTCCCTCGGAGGACCAGCGCGCTTCATTACCTACTTACAAGCGCACGCGGCCAGGAAAAACTACACGGTGATTTGATACGAGACAGGAAAGGCGGGGAATAACGTCGTATCTACAAGCACACATATTACACGTACATACATAATTAAAGTAGTTAGTGTATGGGCTTTCTTTGGAAGCATCTTAGTTCAATAATCGCCGATTTTTTGGTGGTTTCTGATATTTATGCGATGCGCTGCCTTCTTGTCCCTCGGAGGACCAGCGCGCTTCATTACCTACTTACAAGCGCACGCGGCCAGGAAAATCTAGACGGTGATTTGATATGCAACCGAGACAGGAACGGGGTATAATGTCGGATCTACATATGTTCATGTATAATCATATTTCAACTGTGTTGGTTGGCTATGTTTGGAAGCATCTTAGTTAAATAATAGCCAATGTTGTGGTGGTTCCTGATGTTTATGAGATGCTCTGCTTTCTTGTCCCTCGGAGGACCAGAGCGTTTCATTACCTACTTACAAGCGCACGCGGCCAGGAAAAACTGCACGGTGATTTGATATGATGAGACAGTAAAGGCGGGGAATAATGGCGGATCTACATACAAATAATAGTTAAACTGTATGTTTTGTCCTCGGAAGCATTTAAGTTTAATACTAGAAAATCCAATGATATTTTCTTATATTAATGAGACATTAATCGAATAAGAAAGGAACTAGAAGACTATTAGGCTATTTACATTACTTGTTTGGATGCGGGTTTAGTTTTATTTATAATTATTATAATACGTCTAAGTTTAATAACTATTTATACTTGTAAACTCAGTATCAGTTCAGACCAAACAAAATCTACTTCGGTGTGTGTTTCCCCATTCCCTATCGGGACAGTGACAGTAGTTAGTTTTATAAAATAAGTTCAGAAGCCTCTTTTCTTTTTCGCACTTGGGAATTAACCCCGGGACTTAGGGGATTCGACCAACGAGGCATTTCATTGCGTCAAGGTTTATATTTCTGGGAGGAAAAAATTAAAAAAAAAATTGATACTGATATTTCTTGTTATGAATCATTTCGTTTGATTAATAAATAAAGAAGAATGCAGAAGACACTCATGGTTAAAGGTGACACTGAAACCGCTTTTTTTCTTTTCCTTTATAATTTTAATAATCACATTTTCAAGTGTTCTACGAAGTTATGTCTCATTGACTCACATTTCTTTTTTCTTAACCAGAACATTTACATAAACTATAACCAAACACCAATCATATTAAATTGTATACTTTCTTGTTCCAGGTAATTACTAATTTGGAGACACATGTCACAATACATTCGGAACCTCACGTAAGTTAATTAAAACAATAAGAAATGTAGCTACGGATATAATTTGCCTTGACACATCTCAAAAACAGCTGTAGTCGAACAACGTTACACAAATCCAATACGGATCGTAGTATCATTTAAAAATATGTACATAATACATCAACAGCGCTCCCTAAACTCTACATTTGAAATTGTAAAAGCGTCCCGTTTGTCCTCAGTAGTTTAACCCTGCACTGTTTGTTCTGAACTAATTGTCATTCTGCAGACATACATAATCCCGCTTGAGAGGCCGTGATCTTGAACGGGGAGTGACAACGGCCCGGCCGGAGGCAGTCCACTTTGACCACCCAAGTTTGGGCACCCGCAACTTGCGCCCCTGGTCTAATGCGCTTTGAGGTCTAATTGATGTTTTTGGGAGGCCTAATTGATAATTTTGACAAGACACAAGTATGAATAATTGAGAAGCTCGATGGCGCAGTGGTCAACCCGCTTGGCCTGCGATTGCTAATTAAGCTTTCGCAGAGGCCAGTCATCTGATGGGTGATCGAAAATGTTTATCTTGAACTCCTCCATGCTTTGGAAGACACAATAAGCCGTTGGTCTTGCACCTTATCTCGCTGCTGCTGTCCCACATAACTATCAGAGTGAGGGAAGGGTATAATTATTAATATGAATAGGTGCTCAAATTGTTAAAGAGGCCCATTTGTCCTCATTGTCACCGGCCGGAGGCGGTCCCCTTTGAGCACTCGCAACTTGAGCACCTGGCTTAGTCCACTTTGAGCACGTGTCCATTTTTCATATTAGCTTGCCATAAATAATAATTAATTTAAATGTCTATCGGTGTTCAAAGTGATCTTGGCCAATATTATGCCAGGCTTTATTTTACCTCTTGCTACCTCGACAGCTTAACCGGACAATTGTTGGAGCGGAAGGCTCACACCACCAATTTGCCAGGTCTATTTGGTATTTTAGTCCAGCTAATACTCGTAATATGGATAAGCGCTCAAAGTGGAATTAGTTAGGTGCTCAAGTGGCGGGTGCTCAAAAATCGGGTGATGAAAGTGGACTACTTTAACGGCCCGTCCGGTCCTATTCTGTAATCGAGTCGAGGGTTAACTTGAGTTTGAGGGAATGCTCGCCTTAAAGGAAGGGTTCCGTAGCCTATCGTGCATCTTTGTCTCAATTACGTGTACGACTGTACGTACTTCGGTGAAATATCATCATTCACTTGA
Source organism: Nomophila noctuella (assembly GCA_958496325.1). Classification (NCBI taxonomy): domain Eukaryota; kingdom Metazoa; phylum Arthropoda; class Insecta; order Lepidoptera; family Crambidae; genus Nomophila; species Nomophila noctuella. The sequence continues at coordinate 11,282,644 of OY292484.1, forward strand.
TCGTTTTGGGGGGTTTTGTTAATTGAATTGATATTGTCATGTAAATTTTCACGTCTAAAACTTCTTTAGTTATGGTTATTATTAATATTTGTCAAATATTATTCAGTAGATTTGTAAAGTATTCCCAGTTGCATGTTGTTAATCACCTTAAATAATGTCCCTCACTTCAAAATAATACGAGCAAGTTCGACGTTTGTGACATTCTTACAATGGAAAATGCTTAGATTTTTTCATTATTATACACATCATTCGTTAGTCATACAATCGGACTAACGCATTTCATGCATTTTTTTTTATTCATACGATATCCAACACGTAATGACTGATGTCTTTACGTGTTGGAAATAAAGACATTTGTATTAACTAAACAATACAAGAATACCAAGAATAAGCCTGCATGCATAGGCTAGCACTCATAATGTCAGAAGGACGTGACTATATGAACAATAACCGTTGTACCGTTTGAGATCAGCTATTATGCTGACATACGGCTTAATTGTACACTATAAAAGCGGGCTTATCTCGGGTAATTAGCTGAAACTCTTTTTTACAGCAGCACTCGAAAAATGTCCACCGATGTACTGCAATGATCCTCATTTTTCATTGGATCGTACATTTTTAATCATATGCCTCCATACCCTTTTAAAAGAGAGCCGAGCGGGACCAAGCTTTTATCAGTGTAAATTGGATGATAATATTAAAAGACCAAACTAGTGTTAAAAAAATAACGGGAATAATAGCAAACACAACGAGGATCAAGAAGATAAATCTATACTAACATAATAAAGCTGAAGAATTTGTTCGTTCGTTTGCTTGAACGCGCTAATCTCAGAAACTAATGGATCGAATTGAAAAAAATATTTTTCATTGGATAGTCCTTTTGTTGGGACATGCATAAGCTACAACTATGTGTGCAGGAACCTTAATCCTTGCAGACAAAGTCGCCGCTAGAAAATAAATATCGGGCACATCATAATGATTCCTTATCTCAAAATGTCAAATAATAAATCGAGGACTCTCGGCAAATTGTTTGCGTCACTTGTGTATCAGAGACTTAGTCAAAAGTTTCATCACCTAAACTTTCAAATACAAATAATGTTTAAATCAAATATATTCCACTCATGAATTCACATGACTTTTAACTTCATATCATACTTCAACTTTACACTCAGATCGAAGTACTAAACCGTTTCGTCCACGATCCCATTGTGATTACTTTAGCAATAACACCGAGCTGTTTGTGTTATATTAATGAGGTCCTCTCTTGCAAGGTCACGGCAGGCAAACAGACGAATCCAGCTGTAATCCGCGTCTGCAACGGAATCGTCTCGATGCGCGTCATTGTTTTAGTTAGAAGTTGTATATTGACGAGCGAAGCGGGTGGCATTTGTTTTGTAACCTTATACTAACAATTTTTTTTATATGGTAGGATGACCAACGAACAAGAGGATCTCCTGATTGCAAGCGATCAGCGCTGCCCATGTTCATCAACAACCGCACATGGGTTGCAAATGCGCTTCCTGCCTTTAAAACCCCTATACACTCCTCAACTGAGCTCTGGCGACCTTAGTCACCAGCAGAAACATGGCACAACAGTTGCGAAATTCTATTTAACTGTGGTCTTCTGTAATGTGATGGTACTTCCCCAGACGAGTGGTTCATAAGAGTTAAAGTTTCACTAAGCTCTATCTCACTAAACAAATATAACAAATAAGCTGAGTTAATTGAGCGCCAACTACGATTAAAACATTTGAAGATTCAACAATCATGAAGTATTGATGATACCGAGCTGTTTGTGTTATATTAATGAGGTCCTCTCTTGCAAGGTCACGGCAGGCAAACAGACGAATCCAGCTGTAATCCGCGTCTGCAACGGAATCGTCTCGATGCGCGTCATTGTTTTAGTTAGGAGTCGTTTGGTGATGAGCGAAGCGGGTAGCGTTTGTTATGTTACCTTTAACTAACAATTTTTATTTAAATGGTAGGATGACCAACGAACAAGAGGGTCTCCAGATTGCAAGTGATCACCGCTGTCCATGGACATCAACAACCGCACAAAGGAAGGTACTTCCCCAGACGAGTGGTTCATTTGGGTTGAAGACCGACAGGCCCGTTGGTCGAGTGGCTAGTGACCCTGGCTACAAAACCAACAGTCGCGGGTTTGAATCCCGCTAGGGGCAAATGTTTGTGTGATGAACATCGGCATTTGTACTCGAGTCATGGATGTTTATAAAAGTATTTAAGTATGTCTATCCGTTCCCTAGCTTCCATAGAACAAGCTTCGAGCTTAGTTTGGGGCTAGGCAATTGGTGTGTTTGTCCAAGGCATTTATTTATTTAGTTATAGTTCCTCTTAAATTTACCTCACTAAATAAAATAAGCTGAGTTAAATACTAGCGCCGTCTATGATGAAAGACATTAGAAAATGCATAAAGTTTCAGATCGCTTTTGTTCTGTAAAAGAACAATGTGTAGTATTTTCCGCTTGAGAATATTATTTCAAAAATTAGTTAATAAAGTGTCATCACGGAAAATCAGTAGCAGTGAAAGTAAGTAAATCTGAAAACTGATTATTTGGTCGAGAAAAAAATTACTAAACTTTTCTTACTTGAATAGTTAAACACGCAAGAGCTTACTATTTTTGCGCTAATATGACATATTGTTACATAAACCAACCTCTCTTGATATTTTTGATACAAAATGTTTCGTCTACAAATCGCTTGACGCTTCGCTCGGCATTCTTCGCAAAAGCCTTACGACCGACGGCAACGCGTTGCGAGACTGTAATAGCATAATAACACTCCTGGTGATATTGTTGTGGCAATTGAAACAGTTTTCTAAAGAAACGGTTATGCGCAGCTTAAATCATAAACATTCAGTCGAAGAAAGGTTCCATTTTGTTTTTCAACATCATCGTTTTCTTTAATTTTAAGGTTCTTAAAGGTTGTACCTATTTTTTGTTTGACACCACACCAATATATATTTTTTTAAGGATTCTACTTTTTTTTTCACATTAACAGACACGAAAATGAAAACATTTAAATTGTGTGTCTAGTAATAATAATGACTTTGATTCGAGAAATGAAATATAACAGAACGTTCTACGTTCCGAATATAGTCGGAATTAGGTGACAGCAATTTTAAAGCAGCGCGTTCTGGTTTTGCTAAGCACATCAATTAAACAGTTCGAGTATGTTAATATTTTATTATTCAATTATTGTCACAGACCGATTCGTGCTACTATAATTTCACCGATAATTTCGGGTGAATTTTGTTGCACAATATTCAAATACGCATTTTCATTAGGCATTCATATTGATGAGATGAATAAGCAGCTAAATGGGTCGATTATGACTACGTGGAGCTCTTTATAGTTATTTGAATAGTGATTACTTTTATTCATTGCAATCACGTTGCGTTTTGTATAATTAACTCGGAATGGCCGTTACATTTTGACTGTACTGTTGACTTGACTGTACTTACATTTCGCGTTTCAATGTATGCTAATGAGGCAGACAATTTCCACCAATCAATTCAGTGACTAGAGCGAAATTAGACGGGGTTAACTAATTATGTATTTTAGACAGTTTCATTTTTGATTTAAAATACATATATTTTAGTTAAATATTAAATAGTGCTCAACCTATGAATCAAAATTTTATGGTTCTGTTATCTATAACTCGGAAATAACTCGATCATTCTATTTTACGAATCAATTCTAGTCATGACACTTTTCTATTTGAAATTTTCATCCAAAGACTCTTGACCAATTTTTAAACGTTTATACTCGTATCTCGTATGACAACGCTATACTAAACTCACATTGGATCCGTCAATCAACACTATCGTGAGCACACATGGGCGCGAGTGCACAAGTTACCAACTGGTGACAGCGGCACTGTTCGAGATACGCCCGTGACTGAGCATAGTAATATCGGAGTTGGATAATGAATTAAGTTGAGTTGATTTTGTTTCTAAGCTTGAAGTTGACGAGGTATCAATCTGAAAATATGATTTATCAATCAATTGTAGTTAGATCACACTTTTTTTATATTTCGTATCCATCTGCAAACTCTGGTTTTTTAAACGTCCGTAACTCACATAACAACGCTATATTTGATCCGTCAATCAACACTATCGTCAGCACACATGTGCGCGAGTGCACAAGTTACCAACTGGTGACAGCGGCACTGTTCGAGGTACGCCCGTGACTGAGCATAGTAATATCGGAGTTGGATAATGAATTAATATGCGAATTTAGTGTTGATTTTGTTTCTAAGCTTCAAGTTGAAGAGATACCAAACTAAAAATAGAATTTATTAATCAATTCCAGTTCGATCACACTTATAATTTCTTAGCAAAATATATCCCATCCATCTGCAAACTCTGAGTTTTTATACGTTCGTAACACACATAACAACGCTATATTTGATCCGTCAATCAACACTATCGTGAGCACACATGGGCGGGCGCGAGTGCACAAGTTACCAACTGGTGACAGCGGCATTGTTGGAGGTACGCCCGTGACTGAGCATAGTAATATCAGAGTTGGATAATGAATTAATATGCGAATTTAGTGTTGATTTTGTTTCTAAGCTTGAAGTTGAAGAGATACCAAACAAAAATAGAGTTGAGAGTACAGAAAGCACATCGGTATTTTGTTTCATTTTACTGCTGTCGTTAAGTGACTAAATCCCGGAAACGATAAGATGTGTAGTAAAAAACTAAAAGAGCTAATGAAACGCAATACGAAATAAAAACATTTTACGAAGCCACTAAAAGGAATGTTTATATTCAACGGAAAACAAAGACAAGTGTGCTACTATTGACGCTTAGTAAGAAGTCCCGGCAACAAGGTGGTCCCGTTTGTTCTACAGAGTATTATATTGCGCCTTGGGCGTCTCCCCTCGCGCCTTCCACAACTTTCGACGAGATTTCCCGGAGAAGATTTTCCGTTCAATTAAATTACACGAATTCAATTCCATAGTTTTTCTCCTTCGCTATTACACGTCTCGCGTAAAATATTAAGTTAGTATCGGAATAAAAAAGCGTGCCGAATAAAAGTGGCCAATCGCTTGTTCAAAATGAATTGCAAACAATATTACATTTTGGAAGCAATCTACGTTAAACCAAAAGGGAATGATGTGGCAGCTCTTTATATTGCAATTTTTGTGTCCAAACAAAACGAATTTGCCGCGCAATCAAAGCGGGAATCCGATTGATGACATGGCGAAATAATTGTTTCGTGAAATTGAAAATATCGCGGCTTTTGTTCTGTGTAACACCTCATAAAACGTGCTTTGCCCCGCGCCCGTCTGACCGCCTGCTTTTATTGCAATGAATAAAACAAAAGCTTATATTTCACGCGCATAAATGTAAGATAAACAATTATTGAGAGTAATGTTTTAACGTTTTTTAATTTTTCGTTATGACGCGATTACAACTATTTCCATAAACTTATGAACTAATAGATCAATACAGTACAATTTTCTAGGTGTCATAATATTTCATTTAATAAGAATATTTTTCAAACAGTAGTTACATTATCATCTATTTATATTTGGTTACTTACCACTTATTTTTCCCAAATTTTTAGCAAGAATAAAAACTTTTTCTTATGCGAAAGTGTTCATACCGAATATTTCTTTGAATTTGCCAAACTCCAAAGTAAGGAAATATTGTTTAGAAAGTTAAATCGTCTAATTTCATAGTTGTTAAAGAAACTAGAACAAAAATTGGCTCAGAAGAGACAGCACACGTCAAGAATTACCCATCCAACCGATTCCCATCCAATAGAAAGAATGAATATGCGAACAGTCAGCCGATAAACGTATCTCCAATTCTCTAACTTATGTACCTACGTAGGAAATCGCCCCATAATATATTGGTATTTGAGATTGAAGTCGACTGTGAAATATGGCTTATTGGTAAAGTTTTATTGTACTTGTCACAGGTGCGATGAGAATCGAAAGGTTTTACTTTTACTACGGAACAGTGCGGTTGTTTGAGTAATAGCTTTGTACCCAGTGACTCCATTTTGGTTTGACTGAAGTTTGTGTGATGCAACTTTGGAATAGCATGACGGTTTTGAAATTAGGGAATCCTAAGATCCGTCTAGGATTTGATAGTTTCTACTTGAGTTTTGCTAAAATTATAAAATAAGCTTCAAGCTATGTTATACGATAGTATAGTTCATAAATTGTCTGTAAATTTTAACAACTATAGATAGAAAGATTCTTCAATGTGAAACAATTTCAATAAACTCAATACACTTTATTTTTTTGTCAAATAGATTTTTTTCTGATTAGTGTGAGACTGTGCTTGTGTCCAACTATACTGTTAAAATCGTAACTCAAATTCATACCTCTTATATTAAGGGCCAGACCACTACTTCGTATTTTTTTACGTCAGGAAAATGCGTTGAAGCATACCCGTTGATCCCTGTTCGGCCGACGGGTTATGCAGGACTCTCGCTCATACATAAATCACCTACAACTCTCACTTTCATTTGAAAAAGCAACCTTACTAGGAAGTAATTAAGTAGCATTGCTTCCTTCCGAGAAGGGTTGGTTTTTTGCCCTTTTGCGGAGTACAATAACCTAGCCTAGGTCTAGGACATCAAGATTAGCTCGAGGGTGCATTCTGATTACGACGCGCCAGACGATGTGGCAGCAACCTCAGATTCAGATGAGAATTTATATGTTGCAGTCATGTCGAGTGCGTATATTCTTTATCTTACTCCTTCCTACAAAGATATTTCATAAAAATCTAACATATTTTTTGGTGCATTTGGTCATGTGAGCTAAAATAAATATATACCAATATAAAAAGAATAACAACATCGCAAAATTTTAATAACTTTCGTTACAGAAAAATAAGTAATTGCATAACTAGAATACAAAAATATTAAAGTTGACTTTATTAAAAAATAACACACTTTTTATACCTTCAAAATAAATACGTCTTATTTTTTTAAGAACAATGTCAATATGGATTTACTACCATGCACTGCTCAGGCAACCTCGTATAACAAACAAGGTTAAGTTTCATTAAATGTAAAGTCGCGTACCTACTTTACATAATGACATTCTGACTTAAAAAATACAGAGCAAAGATTTTTTCCTCGGCGGATATTGCGAAAACTTCACTAAGTCGTCTGTGTAGTTGTCAGCGTCTAAATCATAAATAAAATGCGAGCGTTTAAAGCGGATGAAGTTTAAAGGACTTAGCTGGATGAAAGTTAAAAAGCGCTGCAATTCATGCAGCGCAGGTGACCAGTGGTTTATCAGCGCGGGGCAGTCGGGAACCCGGGACGGGCCGAGTGGGCCGAGTGGGTCGAGCGGGACGAGCCCGGGACGACCGCGGGACGACCGGGACGCCACACACGCCTATCGCCGCTCTGCCGAGCCGCGTGGCGGATAATCGCCTCATTTATAAAGTTTAGCGGGACAAAGCTGCGAGAGTTTTTGATTGAAAACAAACTTAGAAGGGACAGCCTCATTTGAATAAGTATTCTGCGAATAAAGTGTGGCTTTATGTTTTCCTTTAGGTGTTTTTTTCCCTTTGTTATGCAAAACAATGTTCCACCTTGTTTAGGTACTACAACACGCTTTATTTTTGAGTGAAAGACTCTTTTGAAGTTAAGCTTTCCTGTATAAATTATTTTATTTTCACTGTATTGTTCTAAAGAACCCGCCTTTTGAAACTTAAACTTAATAGTCGTTTGTGATTCTTCGACTTGGAATCTTTATTAGTCTTTGTTCAGCGGCTGAAGTGCGAAATTTGAACTGATATCTCCTGTCTGATATTTTTAGAAACGTTATTAAAACAGAACGTATAATAAAACATCTACTACCAAATTAATTTTCTAAATATCTTGCCGCGTATAAATAGGCACGTTTTAGGAATTGAAATCAAAAGAAACGAAAACGAATTAGATATAGGTACTTTCTCATGATCATGAAAACTTCCACGACATCGATTAACAAATTCTTCATTCATGATACATACTTGGAAATGTTCCTTTATGAAAACAAAGTACCTATACCTCGGTTTTTTCTAGAAGTCGAAATTATAAATAAAAGTTATATTTTGTATCTAAAAACTAACATCTTCAACGACAAACAACAGCTGCGATCGCCTCCAACATTGAGTGACCGATAAAAAGCCAGTATCCGCTGCAAATTTGCGGCCAGCCCGCTAATTATCGTCCACCCCGTCAGACCATCGCTAATCGTGCCCTGGAACATGTGTTAGGTGATGGACGTGCTAATCGACTGACGTGCGCCGAGTTAGCCGATGAATGCGAGATTTGTCCAATCAACATCACTGTGACGATGTAACGTGATAATTAGGAACAGGATACGTCCTCTCTCCAGCTATTTGTAACATTAACGCTGTAGTTTTTCTATGAGTAAAGTTAGACGTTGATTTGTTACGGAATTGCACTTAAGTGAATACAAGTTGTATGAGTACAATATTAATTTATAAGAGGAAGTTTAGACGTTATAAGCATTAAAGTTTTATTTAAGTTGTCTAGTTATTCTGATACCTAATCTTCAACGCCCTTAACTTAAGTCTTGAGGCTCATGAATCGAATATCGAATTGCAGCATTTGTCTTTTCCAAATTGCATGAGCTAATAATTATCTTGTACTAGTCTCGCATACTACGTCACGTCTCCTGCGCATCATAACATTTCAAATCAATTTAAAATATTGTAACCTTTTGCCGCTCCAAATATTCCTCAGTAAAAACAAGGAACAGCAGAACAGCTAAATTAGACATGCTACAAACGGTACCTTAGTACATTAAGAGAAAATAAAATTCAAAAGACGAACCTTTTCAGCACCCAATCAGTCCGTTAAAAGCATTAAGTTTTTAAACTCTATACCGGCACAATTCAGCCTTTAAAATTCCTGGTAAAGTAAAAAAGAGACGGCACCAATAAGTCTATTCTTACCAACAAGTTACTTACGAACTCTTTTCAGTAATATTTGATGGAGGGGCCAGCGAACGTCGACGTCCACAGCCGCTACACAATTAGAAAAGATCAATAACAATCGTCTTACTTATTCAAAAGTGGGTGCTGTTGTGTGTTACACGTTGTTGCTTGTTGCTAAACGATAGGTTTTTATGAGGCCGTTCACTTTTGACTCGTGTTTTGTAATTGGAAAATTGTACGTTGTATTTTTATTTCGTGATGTAAGGCAGTAGGTATGTATGTTTTGTCGATGTTAAAGGCAAGACGATGCTGCTAGTTTGTATAGTGGCGGTACACTTATGTTTATTGGTAAAGTAGTCCTAAATCTAATAGCGCATGGGGACCGTTTATAACCAATGAGTGAACAAAGAAACCTTAAGCAATGTGTCGCTTAAAGACAGTTTGATTTCAAGCAGTATAACGTAATGACAATACTTACAAATACTTATACATATATTTGGACATTGCACATGAAAAAATCCAATAACAGTCAAGTTATAAAAAATCGTGAATAATTCCTCCACTTAAAATGATAAGAACCTAAAACCTTACTAAAATTTAAAACAAATAGTACCTAATGTATAAACATAAGATAATAATTCAAGCGTAACCTGTTCATTCAAGCCTCTGTCATTTACGCATCCATAAAATTAAGAGGCAAAGCTAAGAAGCCATTAGAGAAGCATATCAAGCACCGAGCTGCTTTAGTTTGACGATGCACATAAACCAGTAGAGTTTTATTGCTGTTGCTACCCCACCTGGTTGGGAGAAACCTAGTTGCGGAATTTAAATAGCTGACATTTATTAATACCGACGCATTTTTGAATCCTTGCGATAAGTTTTAGTCGTTAAACTCCAAACTTTAAGTTAAGTGGTGCCTATAAGTTATTTTTTGTATCCCAATAAGTGCCTATCTACATTTTGTAGTGTAACATAAAATAAATATTACACTACACATTCACAATTGTATTAAAAAACATTAAACAATTGAAAAAATAATTTCTAAGGTCATAATAATACCAAGAATCAAACATCAAATAACAAGCTTCTCAATAACGGTACTTATGCTAAGAGGAATGTTAAATAGAATGTGAATTTTACATTGAAGTTGAAGAGGTAACTAAATCACAGATAGTTGGGAAAATCCAATTATCGCTTGCACAATGGGTCACGAAACAATCTAAACTAAGAAAATTAATCTTCTGAGTCCAGAGAGGAGCACTGTCTGTGCAAACTTAGACAATGGATTTATATTTCATCGATTTAGGGTTATCGGAAGCGAACTGTGACGGGGTATCACATTGAGAACCCTAGACGCCAGAATAGCAGTGTCTGGTTGCACGCTAAACTAAATACGCCACCTCGAGTAGCTGTTAGACTCACGTAATTGCATAAACCATATTCAATGCAGATTCCTAAAGTGCTGTAGTTATAGATATGCTAATCCGTCCAATCGATGAGTAAATTCAATACTGCGACGGCGGAAAGTGCAGAATTTAAACAATTGCCAATCGGCGAAGGGAAATTTTCATAAAATCTCATTCTACATCTCAGGACGAAAACGTTCATCAAATTGACTAAGCTGAAAAATCGTTTACAGAAACGAGCTGTGCATCTTGAAAGAAGGTAATATTATATAAATTGAACGCAAAACTTCTTGGCAATCTGAATCCCGTTGAAAATGAAGCAAATAAAGTAAGGCGGTACGCCGGTCGAGGGTCGCGATTGCGTCGGCCTAGCGTACCGGGAAATTTAAAAAGTTACCTTTAAATGTAGGAAAAAACTTCTTAGAATTTCCTCGTGTCTTGAACTAAATAAAATGAGCTAGATAAAACAGAGTTTTCACTTACGGTGTAAAAAATAAGACTATTTCAAAAGATTGGGAAAGATGGTACCTAGGCATAATTTAATTATTGAGCTGACTTTTTTGCACATTTTTGCTTTGAGTCAGTGAATATTAAGGAAGAAAGTATTCACAACTCCGAGGTTTTTGTTGGGTGCATTTGTCACTTTGACTCCTGATCTTATTATTTTCCTGAGTTCGATTACCAAGACGAGTTTAATTTATTTTGAACTTTTCCGGAGGGATTACTACTCGTTAAAGCGCGATATTGATTTCAATTTTTAAGCGACGTTCTTCCAACCAAAGCAATCAACCATCAAAACAAAATAATAATACAGTTGAAATGCGTTTATATATAATAAAATATAAGATAAGACACAATTTTAAACTGGGTAATTTTTAAATGTAAATCTCTCGCGCAATGTTCGACGTTCATTCGTAAAATTGTTTGGTTATTCCCTGTATTGGCACCATAAATATTTCACGATACCTATCCAATGTTTTAAAGGCTCGAATGAGATTTTCACATATTGATGATGTTGCTACATTCTGACCAAACAACGTATTGCCACAATCACTGGCAGTTGATTTCAATCGACAATATATTTTTGGATGTGAACCACGTACTTTAATTTTAATTGTTTTTCGATATGTACATAACATAAATGTTAGATATGGGTGATATCCCTTGGTGTTTTTATTTATTTATTTATGTATGGTTAACCAGCGTTTGTTTATATTTAATCTACTTTTAAAACTACTATGATGATATTGAAATTTAACAATCATAAAAGGTAAATGGAGCATGCAAAGGAAAAGAAAAAAATCATTGACTTATTTTAAATTTCGAATTTATTATGTGTATATGATCCTATACATTTTAGAATTTATAAAATATTACATAATGTTTTGTCCTATATATAGCCAGACTGTAAGTAAGGGAAAATATGTTTAGAAATTGTCTGTAATTTGAATAAGTAAGTAGGCAGCTTTCGCCAAAAATATATCAAATTTAAGTATCCGGCTCTGAAATTTTCTTGATTTAAAACCAAAAGGAGCGAGGTTGCATTCGTGAGATACGCTCGGGTGGGCCTGTTTCCTCTTGCTGTCACAGTTTTATCTTTTATTTACTTATTACTTTCTAGCCTTGTTATGAATTTGAATTCGCCGTTTAAACATTCTTTGAAACCAAATTTCAAGGCTTGAATAAATTGCTGCTTCATTGGTATCATCTGTTTGTGGTACCGCAAACCTTAATTAGTATCAAATAGGCGTTAACTTACTTCTAATTTTGAAATTAAGCACAATGTCAACTTGTAATTGACCAACTGAAAAAAACATTTTGAATCGTACAATAAAAATTCTACATGTTTAATACTCCGCGCGTCGAAAAAGCTCATAAATTTTGACGTGGTTATAACGCAAATATCAAATTTGTGGCCGGCTGTCCCATCGCGGCCCGTCATCCCGCCACGTTTAATATTTTAGCCATGCCGCTCACGCCCCATCTTCAACGGCCGTCCTGATTGCTGCTAAATTGAACTAAAAACTTATTCAATGCCCCTAAAACGTTTCAATTATTATACATTTTAAGAAATCCAGCGCGTGACGAAGACTCGGATGCAGGAGGCATTAATCTCACGTTATCTCTTCGCTCGACGCCTGCATCAAACTTACTCGTACCCTTCGACAGATTGTTCAAATTACGTCTCAGCAAAAACCTACTTAGAATTACCTCCCTAAATCAAAACCATCTTAGTCGTAATTCGAAATTTCTGTCTGCATTTGGAGATTAAATTTTAAGTTTACCCGATTGTAAGTAGTTTGCTTGGTAACAATTTATTACCCTGGCGTGTAGAACTCGGAATAGCGTTAAGATGTTTTCAATAGAACGCCAACAACGGGATGTAAAGTTTCGCAATAGTGCGCTCTCGGATTCTGCAATTATTGCCAACCGAGTCCTGATTGAATTCTTAGGTCAAGTTTGCGCTGGAAGTTTGCATAAAAGACCCCTTGAAAATTAACAATTTCACTTGTTAACGTTTTTTTGTTTTTAACATCCGGAGTTTCTCTAATTACGAAGAAAGCGGGTATTACGAGCTGGCCTGTTGATGTTTACGGCGGATACATTACGTTTTAATTTACAACAAATTTCACCGTGAACTCGGTAAAATTTCCGCCAAAATTGACCGGGCGCCAGCGTTTCGTTAACACGCATGTCATGTCTGGAAGTTCCGTTCGTGTTTTCGGTAGTCTATTCGGAATTTAAAATGGATTCGTTTATAAAGGCACTAGCGGCCGCCCGCGGCTTCGCCCGCGTTAAATTCGGGGTCGCACAATGTTCCTTTTCTGGACACTGAGGAGAACTCGAAACGGACTTTCACACGTTATACGCTTACTCCCGTTCCCGTGGGAATCTGTTGCAGCTAAGCTATACATTTACTAAGCTATCTGCATGCCTAATTTCAAGCGTCTAACTTGAGCAGTTTCGACTTTTCATTCTAATGTTTTTTCCTGCTAACTCCAGTCTCCAGTCGGGAATTCCTTTCTTAGTGCACCTCTACGATACCTAAGCTATGTCCATTCCTAATTTCAAGCTCCTACGTTAAGCCGTTTAGGCTGTGCGATGATATAGTTTCTCCTTTTATATATTTAGATAAGAAAAAGTTTTTGAAAAACAAACTTAAATTCACTTAAAAGTGAAAAATATTATACTGTTAAGAATTTGCCATTTGCCTTAAACAAAGTAACTGAAGTTGGTGCTTTTTAGGGTTCCGTAGCCAAATGGCAAAAACGGAACCCTTATAGTTTCGTCATGTCTGTCTGTCTGTCCTGGTTCGTTCTCCGCCGTTTCTGAACCGATTGCCACGAAAATTGGTGGAGAGATGTATAGCGATAATTCAAGAATTGGTTTTTAAAATTATCGAAAAATAATCATTTTTTACCCCCCCTCCCATACAGCGAAAAGTTAATTCAAAAAAAAAATTCGACTTAACCCATCGTGTAGGGTATCGTTAAACAGGTATTTTTAAATACAATAAAACTCGCCTTGAAACCATGTGGATCAAACACCCCAGTCTCGAGATATATTAATACAAAGTTAAAATTAGAGCGTCCCCCCCCCCCTTAACTTTTGAAATACTATTACAATAATTCTGAAAAAAATGTCCTGTATAGGTATACACATATAGGTATACATAGTTTTCGTTGAAAGTACTTACTTGGAGGTCCAAGTAAGTACTTTCAACGAAAACTATAGCGAACCCTGTATCATACATAGTTATTTTTATACAACTCGACCAACTTATGACGTGCAGTTGCCCTTACTAAATGTTGTCTTAAGCGGTCGGGCTATCTTTTAGCTACGGATCCCTTTCACGGGCGTGTCCGACACGCTCTTGGCCGGTTTTTTTTCTTTTGTTTTTAGGCAGGCACCGAAAATTATTTTTTACTTTGAAGTGCACTTAAGTTCGTTTTGTAATAGGTATTTTGTTATGAAATCGGTTTTTTTTATGGTTTTTTTTTTCCTGTTGATCTGAATAAGGTAACTAAATATGGGTAGACCTAATATTGTGCTGCTCACATGATACAGTGCCTTTTACGGACGGTCAATTTGTTGCACGTAGTTAATGTAAATTTCAGACTTTCAGTTTTTTCACGGATGCCACTGTCAGAACTGGACCAGATTGCTATGGGACCAAATCGGAAGCACCAGCTTTCAAATAAAACCACAAACATCCAAATCGGTTTACCCAGGCAAAAGTTATGAGGCAACAAAATAATATAAAAAAAATACAGTCGGTCAAAAGTCAGTAAAAAAATTATATTAGTAGAACTATTACAGGCGGCCGCTAGTACATTATAAAACAAACATATATTAACACACACGCGTTCATTTGACGGGGAAGGCTTTAGGCTATACCTATGTATATATGTATATATATAGTATATACCTATGTGTGCAGAAACCGAAAACCACGCGGACGGAGTCGCGGGCGGCCGCTAGTATATATATATATATATATATATATATATATATATATATATATATATATAGTATATAATTGATTTATTTGCCGAAATATGTGAAACCGTGCTACTAATATAAGACAGCGCCGTTTACGGACGGCCCTTAGCCAATTAAAGATTCCTTCGAGTATCGTTAATTTGCTCCTAAGATTTGAAGAGTTCCGTCGCTTTTTCATGGATCCTATTATAAAAAACCTAACCAAACTCTTATCAAACTGCCATTAAATAACATCCTTTCCAATAAATAAATAAAAAAGAACCATCGAATTCGATTTATTGTGCATTTGTTGATCACAAACTAAATGTAAATTTCAGACTTATTTAGTTTTTTCACGGAAGCCACTGTCAGAATGGGACTAAATTGCTATGGGACCAAAACACCAGTTTTCAAATGAAACCAAAAACATTCTAATCAGTTCACCCAGGCAAAAGTTATGAGGTAACAAACATCACCATCCCTTTAACTATCTCCTCTTTAAAAATCACGTCCATCCGTCGCTCCGTTTTGCCGTGAAAGAAAGACAAACATACAGACGGACAGACAGACAGACACACAGTATGGATATTATTATAGTATATTAGTATGGATATAGTAATATAGTATATAGTAATAGTATTTATAATACATATTATTGTATATAGGATTACAGTATAGTATAGTATATAGTATAGTATAGTATGGTTTAGTATGGAATTATGGATAGCGGCCGCCCGCGACTTCGTCCACGTGGATATCGGATTTCACGATACAAATGTTTTTTCCCGCTTACTCCCGTTCCCGTGAGAATTTTGCAATATCCTTTTGCAACTAAGCATCAAGTTTACTAAGGCACCTGCATGCCAAATTTTAAGCGTCTATTTATAAGTAGTATAGATTTTCCATACAAACTACCATCCCCCATTTTAGAGAAGTGGAGGGTTGGAATGGGTCAAAAAGTAGCCTATGTTACTCTCCATCCCTTCAACTATCTCCACTAAAAAAATCACGTCAATCCGTCGCTCCGTTTTGCCGTGAAAGAAAGACAAACATACAGACAGACAGACAGACAGACAGACACACTTTCCCATTTATAATATTAGTATGGATTTACTATGGTTCGCATTTTCGATGAGGGAGAACCAGGTGAGTGACTTGTTTGCCGGTCGGGAGCAACACGAGCAAAACGCGGGACAGTTTAGTCGGCGTCGGCAGCGCCCTCTATAAATCAGCCGGCGATTGACGCCTTCCTACGGGGAGTGATCTATTCTCCCCCCCCCCATGATACAGCTTCACTTGCAAGGATTTTTCAGCCACGGATAAGTTTCGACGTTGATATTCACTACAATGCACCGGACGGGGGACGTTACTTTGTAAGCCGATCCGTGTGGGAGCTTTCAATGAATTTTAGTTCGGTTTAATTGAAGGAAAGAGGTATGTTAGGGTTGGCTGAGTTTAGTGACTTGGTCGCCAAACTTTTTCACAAGCGGTGCTACAAAAATGTACTTTTAAGATGCTTTTTAATATGGGCGTAATAAAATAATTTAGCAATCTTGCTGAGACCATTTCGTTTGTGAATTTATAGTTTGTCGCGATATCATGTTTACATTGTAAGCTTTCTTTGTATAAACATTTGAATAATCATTGATTCTCCTTGTTTTAGGTATGCATACGGGTTATTAAATCACTTCACATAAACGGTTTTAAAGGTACTCGTAAGTATAAAGGTTTGTAGATGTGAACTAATACAATACTTTTTTACTAGGTATAAAAATAAACATGAATTGTAAAATTAAACATGAATCGCAATAAGACATTTCGGTCTTCGCAAAAAAAAGTATACAGAGCATTTTAGGTATCATTATAAGGAAAATCCAGCAAATCCGACAGCAAAATTCTCGCCAAAATTTTGATTTAGCTCCGAAGCCCCGTCATGTAAATACAGAACCTGAAGATTACGCGTCCAAGGCGGTATTGAAATGGCCGATAATACGGAAGGCAATCTTGCCCAGGAGCTCTGAATGTGCCTCGAACATAATTCCGATCGGACAGCAATCAGGGTCCGTTGAGCGCGGCGCGTGAGGCGACTCGGCAAAATATTAAATGTACGCCGATCTGTCGTGGCCTGCAAGTGTTTATTCATTTCTTGAGGGGTCATTTGAGCTCATTGTTTGCCGGTGTAGCGTTTTATATTGGTCGTGTTAACATAGTTTTAGTAAAACAAGAATTGTGTGGAAAAAGGTTATTTTTTATGTCACTTGGGGTAGAAGTGCCACTGGTCGCTACGTATCTCGGGCAATTTAGGGCTTTTACTTGGTACAATTCTTATTAGATCCTAATGAAAAAGAATATTCTTCATTAGCACTAATTCAATATTTCTAAGTAACAATGAGCTAATTATTTTCTTAAGGCGCTTATACACGTAAGTAGCCAGTAACCAGGTTGATTAGGTAATTATTATGTAAATCTCAGACTTATTCAGACTACTTCAAAGATATCTTAATATTTGTCCAACATTAGCTTAAACCATAAACGTTTGGAGAATTTATTCGTACACTCGTTGTGATTTTCCACAAACATTCCCACCTTTCAAAAGTATGAAACACAAATCTCTGGCAATTTTGCAGGGACTATTTAAAACAGTGTACCGTTGAAAAATCGTCGGAATAAAATGTAACATATTCAGATTTAACACGTTGGGCGTAAATTGATGTGCATTCTTCGTTGGCGAGCGATCGACGCTTGTAAAGGCATTTTGCGTTTATTCTCGAATATACAATGGGAAGATTAACAAATACCGCTAGGCACTCTTTCTACCGCCGCTGAGCTATGGCCGTATCGACTCATCCGTAGAACACAGTCCGATGTGATCATAGAGCAAAAATGAGTTAAATACCTTAACAGTATAAGGATAACGAACTCTATCGACGTACATTTTTATTTTTTTTCTATCTCATTTAGTTCCAGAGTTACAGAGTCGAATAACGTTCCATGTGATAAACTTTCCGTAAAAAAACGCTTCATGTGACCAAGGGACAGTGGGGGCGGTGCGGATGCCACGTCTGTTGTTGAGACCGGCCGTTGTTCAGTGGAGGAAGGAAATTTACATTTCACGGGCTTAGGTTTTCTTCGAAAAAATGAAATTAGAATATAGAATCAATTTGTCTCTTTATTCATACTTTTTGGCTCCGTTCCTATTTGTGGGTGATCGATTTTTATATAGGGCGTTTTTTGATGGAAAAGTTAAGTAACGTAATTTTCGTACGAAAATACATGCGTTGTAATGCATATTCGCAGGATAACCACTATAACTGTAAAAATAAATAGTAAAAAGTAGAAGTCTTAACAGAACTTACGACCATTTTATACGAAATTAATAGTACTTCTGAGTGTTGCATGTGAATGTAGAACACTTTTCTTCGGAATCTATGAGACGATTTGTTAGTCCGATGGTAAAATGGGACGTTATTACTGGAAAAACGGAATAAGATAAGACGTTGTTCAATTAAAAAAATCCTCAATTATTCAAATATTTGAATTAAACATTGTGTAATGAATTGCTAGGCAGGTATATAGTCTTGCCTTATTAGTAATAATACATTTTCTATTATTTTTATTGAGAATTTTGTTAAAACTTGACTCCACCATAGTCACCTTTGCCTACCTACTGATCAAGAAAAATCAGCTGAGAATATATAACTTTATACTTTCGCGTTGCGTTTTAATTATTTAACATTACAACGGGACTAAACGCGATATTATTTTTATATATTACTGAGTACTTTCTGCTTGACGTTTCGGCTGTGATGCTACAACCGTGGCGTGGTCACAAGCGAAAATAATATCGCGTTTAGTCCCGTTGTAATCCTACTACTATTATAAAGGCGAAAGTTTGTATGTATGGATGTATGGATGTTTGTTACTCTTTCACGTAAAAACTACTGAATGGATTTGAATGAAACTACCACAATATAGCTTATACATCAGAATAACACATAGGATATTGGAAATCGAAAACCACGCGGACGGAGTCGCGGGCGGCCGCTACTGTTAAATAATGAGCTGATAGAATGGAAAAAAATCTGGATGGCCATGACGAGACCGAGAAAATTTCCTGCTACAGCTTAATATCCAACGCCATACCTGGCACACTAGGTGTGGATCATTACAGCAATCAACTTACGTTTTCCTTAGAAGTGCCATCAAATTATGAAAATTCACCATTCATTCAGTTTTAGGATTAACATATTTTGTACCACAGATCTACCCTGGTTTATATGGAACTGTCAGTACTAACTCCTAGATCCTCTCCTACTAGGATCAGACATAGCAATGGGCATCCATTCTGTCTGTGATAGTTTATTCTGCCCTTATCATAGAGACTGTTTCTCTTTGTCTTGTTCTTCGTCATTAGGCACCACTAAATTCACCTCTGTCTTCGTATTGAAGCAGTAGCTCCGTGGCTCCTAAAACCACTAGAAAAAGGCAGAGACTAATAAAGAATGGACAGACCTTAAACGCAAGTGATTTAAAAACCTAGGCAAGACAAATGTTATGAAAAAGTCAAAATAGCGATGGGACCGTGTAGAAAATGCCATTTATTGTTACAAATGATTCGATACAATATCTCACCAACAGCGCCTAGACTGTTTCTGTGGAAAGAAACTGCATCATGAAGTTATTTGATAAAATTTTATAAATAAACAGGCTTTAAGGAATCTTTTTTAGAGAAAATATAAGTATATCAAACAATGTCTCAATATCTTGCCGTTTTAGCTCGTATCTTAAAGACTGCGTGGAAGAAGTACGATGGAAGTGCTTTATAAATGTATCTTATTATTTGTACGCTGACCTCCTTTGTATTTCACACATTCTTTAAGATACAAGCTGTTACGGCAAAAGTATATAAACTTAAGTGTAATAAATATTGTTTCACATACTTCAATATTCTCGCAGTGAGATTGGTTGGTGCCTGTGACCATAATACTTTGAAATTTATTAGGAGATACTTGAGGCATATTTTCTTTTTGATTTTATCTGAAAACTTGATGATGATATCCCATAGCTTAACTCGATCTCCCAGTTGCCAAAAATTTACTGTACCAAGTACTGTTGGTGAGATATTTAATTGGATCATTTGTAACGACTAACGGGATAAACGCTAGGAAGAAGAAGAAGATTTGTAACGACTAACGACATTGTAAGATGGTCCCATCGTTTTTTCGATTATTTCGTTATGTTTCTTGAACCATTTGCGCTTACGGTCTGTTCATTACTTAGGGCGTCTCTGCATTTTTCTATTGGTTTTAGGGGCCACGGGTTTTCTACTTAAATGGTTTTCTAGTTAATTAGAGGTGCTAAATGACGACGAACAAATCACAAAGAAACTTTCTCCATAATATATCGCCAGAATTAACTATCACAGACTGAATAGGTATTATTAGGCAAAGATATTTGAAAGAGTTGGTACTGACAGTTCCATATTAACCGGGAAATATTTGTGATGTGGAACTTTTAAATCTTCAAACTGAATGGTGATTTTTCATACCAAATGAAAAATTACCATTCAGTTGGCAATAAATAAATGCACGGAGTTGATTTCTGTGAAGATCCTTGCCTAATGGGTTTGAAAACGCCAATTGCCTAGCAGCAAACTAAGCTCGAAGCTTGTACCATGGCAAGCTAGGGAACTGAAAGACATGCTTAAATATATTTTATTTATACAAATACATACACTCAAATGGATACATGTTCATGCCAACAAATCTTGGGATCGAACCCAACCCAACCTCTTGAGCACTACACCAAGCAGGTCACCGGGCTTCATAAAGTTCCTAATTCGGTTTTTTTTAACGAATAAACCTTGTGTAAGCCCGAATAAAAGATTGTGTTATGTTATGTTATGGCTAACATTACAAAAAACACATTTCAAACCAGATAAGTATTCACATAGGACTTTAAAGTGATAAATTATTCAATCAAAAAACGCCCCAAGTTCATATAGAACGGCACTTAATTCGGACGTCTCCGTAAAACAACGTGTTATGTTCACCAAGGACTCCCGGTCTTCCGCTAGAAAATGTCCGATGTTGATATGGAACTCACTATTTCGTGAAATAAAAGCAATAGAAATATACACTAAAGAGCATTTAATTACGCTATTGCGCTATATAAACATATCTAAAATTCAAAATGATACGTCTTACCGTTTTTGATCGCAGCCCGAAAACAAAGATCTAAAACTTCTTTGCCCTCTACTGAAAACTAGCATTCCTGCAGATCGGACTTTGTTCTACGGATGAGTCGGTATGTCACGCGATCCGGCTTGTTCGCTGAAACACATATTATCAAATTAATAAAAATAGAAAAAAGAGGGCCCGTTTTGTTGCGATTTTTACGAGTAAGAGGAAATTTTTGCCAATGTTTAGATAAAAAGTTTTATTTATTTTAGACGTTGTTTTGTTTTCGAATGATAATTGAATGGGGTGATGAAATCACTACAAATGTATGAAATATATGTATGTATGAAAGGGTAAAATACATCGGTAATTTTTTTTAAATATTCTGAAATAAGTTGAAGTTAAAAGAGAAAGGAAAAAATTGATCATAGCATGTAAAAGATCTCAATCAAAAATTCGGCCTAGCAACTGACAGTGACCATTGTTCTCCACATATAATAGGGTAAAGGCCGAATATTGAAGGCGATATGGGAAAACAGTTTTTACTAGAAAAGAAAATTACCTCAAGCAACGATCGAGGTACAGTCCCAATGAAAAATTCAACAAAGTATGACGTGATATACCAGTCTTTGTACAAACATGAATGTTGCGAGCGACTTGAAGCAGTATTGATTTCTGGTCATTTATAGACAGGCGATTTACTTCGAAAACGATAATACCTACGGAATATAGGAACAAGGCGTATGTAATAAATTACAGACTTTGTGGCAGCCGTGTTATCTAGCGTTTGATTATTTATGCAGGTAAGGTATGGACTGTTTGTGTGCCGGTGTTAAGAAAGTGTTATGAGTGAAACCGGAAAGAGTATCGTTCATTTTATCGTATATCCTTTTGAACTTTGTAGGATTGGTTAAATTATTCTCGTATTCAATAAAGATTTTTAAGTTGCTTGACCACAACATATGTAGTATGCTGAGGTATTAAAGTCTTGCACTTAAAAAATGACAGTTCTGACAGGAGTTTACTACGGAGAATCCATGGATAGCTAAGAAGTTCGTCTCTCTGTTCTTGCTGGATTTGCCATTCAAACCCTTTGACTGGTTTCTGTAAGTTGGCGGCGATTTTGCTCATCCGTGTCCAGGAAATTTCTTAAACCTGCATGTAACATTTCCTCCATTATGTCAGATTACTCAAATTACAATTCGCAACACACTTCAACAAAACATTAATTACCCACGTATCAAGTCACTCTTCCAAATGCCAGAAGTCCACGTTCACTATTAAAACACCAACACCAAACAGGTTACTACCAAACCGTTAATTACAAGCGCTTCTGTCCTCTTAGAGAGTATTTACCAAGTATATGATTGGGTACATCGGAACTTGGTCTGCCAATTATTGAAGACATTAGTGCGGAGTCCCCATGGAGTCTGTCGCAAGTTTATCGTATGGGACCAGCCACAATGAAGTAGAGTGCACAACGACAACGCTTTGTACCGAGCACAATGTAATATTTAAGTCGACTTCCTACTGTGGTTATTTCTGTGTGGTTTAAAATTGGAATGTACTAAATGTGTTATACCAGTGTGCGGTCTTTGTGGAAAGTTAATAGATTTGTTGCGATTGACCGTTGAAGAATTAGTTAGGTGTATGTTGGACCGCCTGCGAGGAATAGTAGTTCCAATTAGTTTGTTTATTATTGCTCCTCAATCCTGCGCCTGATCTGACTGACATCAAAGGTGAAATGTATGTACATATGCGCATAATAATATTTGCTTTATTACGGTAACAATTGTGTGATTGAACTATAAGGGTACAGCATACTCGTTGGTGTACAACAAAGCATCACCAAAAGTTTTAACATTTTCAAAATATATTATGCATTATTAGTCACAAATTGCAGTTTTAGAGCCTGTTCATTTTGGAAATCTAAAAGTGTGTTGGGATGTTTGTCCGTCATTCACGCTGATTAATTGAACCGACTTAGGTGATAGGATACTTTTTATCTCGATTAAATGCTCCCGCAGAAATCTTAATAACAAATCCATGGGTAAAAAGTAGTACTGAATAAATCTTTTGTAACAGAAGACTTACAACAAAGCTCTGAGATTAACCAAGCTAGCATTTTCGTGTTACAATTTCCACGTCAAACTTCTTACACACTAGATACATTCCGGCACTCCGGTTATGTCAAACATTAATAAATTGCGAAAATATCTCAGTTTCTGCAAGTGTATCTTGCAGATTTAATAGACAATGGCAAGAAGGATAGAGTTTCTTGTAAACTTCACTCGGAGTTGGATAAGTTTGAGCGCAAGCCCTGTCCTTAAATTGAAATGGGAACCAAAATACCTACCTAGTTGTTTCGTTATTAACTATTGAACAAAGCTGTTGGAGGTTTACAGTAGTGTCTCCGTTGTTTGTATCGAAAACGATATTTAAGAATACTGAAAGATTTTGAAAACGTTTTCAAAAAATGTATTAATATCTTCTCTTTTTTGTTTAAAAAATATCTTACACTTATCGTTTTGATCCTTAATGAAATATTCATATTTTTATGAACTTAACATTATATTTATTTTTGAACTAGCGTCTACCCGCGACTCTGTCCGCGTGGATTAAGGTTTTCGCTCACATAGTGTTAAACTACATCTTAAAACCATCTTCCTCGACAAAAGAACTATTCAACACAAAAAGATTATTTCAAATCGAACCAGTTGTTTCTGAGATTAGCGCGTTCAAACAAACAAACTCTTCAGCTTTATAATATCCCAACTAATCCCAACTATCCCAACTAATATTATAAATGCGAAATTAACTCTGTCTGTCTGCCTGTCTGTCTGTCTGTCTGTTACGCTTTCCCGCTTAAACCTCGCAACCGATTTTGATGAAATTTGGTACAGACAATCTTTAGACCCTGAGACAGAACATAGGCTACTTTTTATTTCGAAAAAAAGAAATCCACGCGGACGGAGTCGCGGGCGGCCGCTAGTAATAATAATAATGGACCCGTGAATTTCCTATGTACCTACATAATAATAATTATATAAGTATAGAAGATAGATAAATAATAATTATGATATTTTTACTCATTTGCCAGCACTAAATCTGAGTTTTGCTTTATTTGAAGCCATCTTGAGAGACTGAAATTTAATATCATCCACATCATTGGCAACTCCAATATCTAAATACTCATAAACCAAACGGTTGTCCTACACCCAATTTAACAGTAACATAAACGCATGCTCGACTTTAAGTTTATAAACATAAAATACCCCATCAATATTGCCAAAGCAGTATTCCCAACTATGTCTAAGTTCCGATTAAAGATCCAACCGATGGCCGTGACTACAGTAACCCCAGATGGCATTGCCTGCGATGAATTAAGTCACTCAGTCTAGTCGACTGGAGAGCATTTTGTGATATCAAAGCACCATTGTGGACGCATCTTAGCTTCGACCGAATCAAATAATGTTTTCTTTTTAAATTTATTAGTGGCTTGGGTTTTATTGCTCATATTTGGTGAAGTACTTGGGTTATTTTGGGTTCTTTTTATGGATTCACTAGCGGTTACTCCGTCCGCGTGGATTTCGGTTTCCTATTGTGCTATAGCTTAATGCCTTCTTCATCAAATGGACTCTCCAACACAAAAATATTTTTTCAATTCTTCACTTTTATTTAATTCGTGTAGATTAAAGGCCATCACTAGTATATAGCCAAAATACTTCTTAGCAGTCTCTGCTTATGTTCTTTTCTCTCTTAATGTTTTTTAAAGCTCGTATATATAACACATTCACATATCAGAGTACATTTGACATCAAAAGGTTAAAAGATGAATGTGCCTACCGTTATAGCTAATTTACTGTAATGCTTTCTGTTAATAATTCAACTAACTTTACACATACAGTGGCCACTTATCATCTGTGTTAGTCACAACGAACTTTACTGCCAAAAGTATAAAGCATTTGTGATTAGTTTGCAAAATGATGAGTCACACAAATTACTCCTACAATTCAATATTTTGTTTTTATTTTTTTTCACAAGGAGAAAAATGTTACGAAATTAGTAAAGTCGAACGAATTATAAAAATCTTTCAAGTCGTAGCACAACTTCTTTGATAAATGTACATATTTTGACCATCTTTGAAATTTTAATATAATGGGAGATTTTTTTGCTAGTGACTTCAGATCGCAAATCTATACTTCTTATTAATAAAATAAAGCTGAAGCATTTGATATGCATAGTCTATTAGTTGAGGAAGGTTTTAAGCTATATTATAACTTATAGCCTTCCTCGAAACCGAATTCCACGCGGACGGAGTCGCGGGCGGCCGCTAGTACTAATTTAATTGTACACTGAAGCTTCCGTTCCTACAACATAACATAAACTAACGTTAACGTTATTTACTAGCAGATTATGTAAATGTGCCGATGTTGCAAGTCCAGTTTTGAGTCAAAACTAATTAGTTTCAGTTTAGTCCTCAAACATGTCATCTGTTCTAACTCAATATCCCGAACTCAGGAACAAGTCCAAAGATGTGACGTCAGTCCGTGTTGGGTTTCCAGATGGTGAGCAATGAATTAAGTATCCTAGGTAGGCGTGTTAAGGAATTGATGACGGTTATACTGTTACATACTCGTGTAGTGCGCTTAAAACCTAAATTACTTAAAAGTAAAATTTGTTAAAGGTTGGAATAAAAGTGAATGATTTAACGTCAAGTGAAACAATTTTCTTCGTTGTAAATGCGTTTTCCTAATATTTGAGACTAATTTAAACAAGGTTAAGTCAACTTTTCTATCGAAATAACATTGGGCGATGATGTATATGGCTGAGAATTTATAAGATTGTCCTCAGTAAAAAAAAAAAACTAAATTGCACATTACAGCATGTCTAATTTACAAAAGAAGGAATGTGACGCAGGTTTTTAGGGTTCCGTAGCCAAATGGCAAAAAACGGAACCCTTATAGATTCGTCATGTCTGTCTGTCTGTCCGCCAGTTTGTCACAGCCACTTTTTTCCGAGACTATAAGTACTATACTGTTGAAACTTGGTAAGTAGATGTATTCTGTGAACCGCAACAAGGTTTTTACACAAAAATATAAAAAAAGTAAAAAAAATGGGGGTCCCCATAGTTAGAACTGAAACTGGAAATTTTTTTTTTTTCATTGAACATATACGTTTGGGACATCAATGGATAGGTCTTTAAAAATGATATTGAGGTTTCTAAAATCATTTATTTCAAAAGTGAATACTTTGCGTGACAGACCCTTCCAAAGTGAAAAAATTTGTCCCCCCCCCCCTCTAACTTCTAAAATAAGAGGATGATAAAACTGAAATAAATATAAAGTGTACATTACCATAAAAACTACCAACGAAAATTGGTTTGAACGAAATCCAGTTAGTAGTTTTTTTAATACGTCAAAAATAGATTTTGTACGGAACCCTCAGTGTGCGAGGCCGACTCGCACTTGGCCGATTTTTTTTTCACTCTGACAGCTCACTAGTATACTAAGTACATTATTATGTATTGTAAAAGTTATCCCTTCAGATCCAAACGTAGTTTAGCTTGTAATCTGGGTACTGCAGTTTCAACGTTTTAGAACTCTGCAATTTCTTTGTCCAATCTACTTCCATAAAGAAACCCGTTTTGAATAGTTCTAGCTAAGAACAGAGGTGTAAAACTACCAAAATCTGGCTGCTTCCATCAACGTTCGCGTCAATGATTATCGCAATAACACCAACGTAAAAATATAACATCGCGATACGGATTTTAAAAGATGTTCAAAGATTCATAAACGTAAGCTTTCCACCTCAGTTCGGTCGTAAACTTGAGTGTAATGCGTCTGAATATCGTATTAGGTATAATATGGCGGTTACTGGGAACGTTAGGCCGTCTTTCTACACCTGGTGACATGAATAAACTGTGTTGTTGTGGTCTAATATTAAGTTAAGCCGGCTTATAATGTTGCCAGCCTTGAGTTGTTTATGCTAAGTTTAACGTAAATTATACATGGGGTGTCTTAGTATTTGTGGTTGCATAGAGGAAATGTTTGACGTATTTTGACGTTTGTAAATTTAATTTATGTATTGAAGGATTAGTGGAACTGTGTAAGGAAACAAAGTCTACACAGTTTTCACTATTTATTAAATTCGATTTCATGTGAATATATTGAAATGATTGGTTGACTGTCAACACTGACATTTTTTTTTAATAAAAATGCATGCATCCTTGGTATTTACTAACACTTGCCACATTAATGGACAATATTAATAAAATATGAAATAATACCTGGAATAAATTTTAAGGTCTGTTGATTTAATGTACACTAGCATTGGAAATATGAAGAAACAAAACGACATAATTAATCATTCAGAAAAAATACATTCTAGCATTAACTTCCATTTTAAAATTATAACAACAGCAATGATGATAACATTCCTGTAATTATTAATTAAAAAAGGATTTTCTTTTTTGCTTAACATAATATTAATAAAGCTTTTAATTGAGCAAACAATGAGTTGGCGGTTTGAAAACCATTTATCACGGGAAAATAGCCCTTGAGGTTAAAATATATAGGAGCGAACTGACTGTTTCAAAGCTGGATTTCGAATTTCAAACAACAAAATGTAAATAGCAGAAACATAATAGGAGCGCAATTTATCGTCACTCGTGTATTTAATTGCCGGTTCTATTTTCAATTGTAATTTATACCTACGGTGATAATTTATACCCCGCGCTTGTCCGTTACTACGTACTTTCCCTTCTTTCTGTCGGGCTAATTTGGTCGGTGTGTCGTTCGTCTTTGAGATCATAATAGGTTGACGTGTGTTGACAAGAGTGTGTTGGGTGCAGTTCATTCTGCGCTTCCTGTAACCGCTGTCTGATCCCATTCACGTTGGCGATCGCTAAATGAATGGATGTCACGAAATTAGCAACATATCGCTTGCCAGCTCATATCTCATAGGAGACAGTCATCGGGGGTGACATGGATTACGACAATTACGCGGCATTACCTGGTGATATATTATGTGATTCAACTATCGCCCACTCGATTATTGTTTACGTGACGTGGGATGATTTAGACCATTTGATTAAAGGGACAAAGCGGCGGGACGGTGTTTGCGGCGACCGGACACATTGTCCGTCTATTGATCTGCTGAGTTTAGTCTAACACTGCGGCGGCAGGCTGGGTCGGTAAGACCCTAGGAGCTGTGGAATATTAATAATTAAAAAACTACCAGTCGAGAATCATGTTCGCTGTGAAGCAAATCAGATAATTCTTTCATAGAACTCAACACATATGTAGATAAAGATTTAATAAGACATTTTAGAAAGCAAACATGATAAACTATTCGGTGTGCGCAATTGCGCATACAATTTAATTATTGTGTGATAAAATAGTATAACCCGCAGTATGTTTGCATTAAGTAAATAATTGCAGACCATTTCTTTTTGTCATAAGTGACTGTTATTGTCCCTAAAATGTTCCGAATTGTTCGATAAATACATATAATTCATGTTGGGCTTAAAGTGACCCAATGCTATTAATATTGTACTATTAGAACTACAGTAGCACAGGGTTATGATCGTTTAGCCCGATGTCCAATTATACATAATTAAGTAATTATTGAATTGCTGCCAATGATAATTACATTAAGTGTATTGATACTGGTACATACATAAATACCTATAGTCACTAATGTGAACTTTAGGGATAGATGGTTATTAATTTCAGTATGTTGCTATGCAGTTTCGTGCATAACTTCAAAAGTAGGTTTATTGCTGTCAATTACAGCTGGAATAACTCATTGTTATTGAGTAATTGAGGTATTTGACACATATTGGTTGGAAATGTTAACCGATTTTATTGCAAGTTGATTTGTAGCAGTTAATAACGGCGACTGAACTGAGGGTATTTGGTTCCAGTTTCGTGCAATATTGAGAATTAGAGTTTTAGACTTCAGAAATTTTGTTGGGTCCGAATTAAAATAATTCAAAACACACATTTATCTATTATAATATTATTATATAATTACTAAGTATATTTTTTTACCTACGGCAAATCGTTTCGTAAATTACTGTATATAGCGGCCCGTCACGCGGTTTCACCCGCGTCCCGGGGGAACTACTTCCCGTACCGGGATAAAATATTGCCTATGTTACTCTGGGTGAATGTAGCTTTCCAACAGTGAAAGAATTTTTCAAATCTGCCAAGTAGTTTCGGAGCCTATTCAATTCATACAAACAAACAAACAAACAAAAAATCAAACCTTTCCTCTTTATAATATTTGTATAGATTAAACTTTGACATTTTACAACTTAGATATCTATTAGTAGATCAACAAAGAATCCACAATAATTAACGTCAAATTCCCTAAGATCATTTATAAACCGTAACTTGTATTTACAAGTTAATCCTTATAACATTGCGTCATTGGTTGCAATTTACGAGTTGTTGTGAACGGAGCTATTATGCAAATTGGCGAATGCATCGTCACATCGTCCATTTGTCTTCTTTAAACGTAAACTGGTAATGACGGGTCTGACGGCGTATAAAGTAGCCATCATACCAGACGCATTATTAAAACAATAAATAAATACGTGAGGTTATCTGCGTGTGGGGATATTCATGTTTGGTATCTGATTTTCATAAAGCTTTATATTATGTATGTTGATTATGGTATTTTAAGCATTGATTAAAATTTTAAGCATTTAAGAATTTATTCTATAAGAGACTCTTATCAAACATTCTATCCGTATAGTTCTAGTATTAGGAGCAAGCGGAGAAAATAATCCATTTAGACCTACTTCTGAATCTTATGGTATTTTGTTAATGACGCATTTTGTGGGGAATGATTTTACTGTTAGGCTATAAGATACTATTGCAAATCTGAAAAAACAAAATAGCTGTTGTAGCCAGGACTGGTTTGGTTTGTAACATTGAGTTTTTACCAATTCAAGAGTATCTACCATTTGTCCAAATATTTTGACTCCTGGTTTATCTAACAATGACCTCGAAAACCTTCCGAAATCCCTAATCCGATATTAATGGGGCAAGAAATTCCTCCAGTAAATTCTCAATAACTATCAGAGCCATTGCAGATGTTGTACTGTTTCAATTTAAGGGCAAGTTCCTCGGGATGAACTTTGCCCAACTTTGCGTCTCGACATTGTCGCCTAATCTCCTGACTGGGACCTAATATCACAACTGTTGTGCTTTAATCCTATTTACCTTTTAATTAGTTCGATAATGCTCTTGAATGTGTAGTCCACCTTGTGTTAAATGGCTAGTAACTAGAACGGAGTTAGTTAATATGTTTGGTGATAAATTTACAAAAAAAAAAATGTATTCACTCAAAACCCTTGAAAAATTGATTTGTTAGAGCGATGTATAGTGCTACAAAATATTATTCAACACTCCAAAACCTTCAAAACCCCCCAAACCAACGAATAATAGGGCAAGTAATTTATCCTCAATAACTATCAGAGCCAGTGCAGATGTTGTACTTTTTCAATTTAAGGGTAAGTTCCTCGGGATGAACTTTGCCCAAATTTGCGTCTCAACATTGTCGCCTAATCTCCTGACTGGCACTACCAACGTGGATCTAATATCACTACTGTTGTGCTTTAATGCTATTTACCTTCGAGTAGTTCGTCAATGCTGTTGAATTTGTGTTCCACATGGTATTAAATGGCTAGTGTCTAGAACAGATTTAGTTAATATTTAAGATAATAAATTTTCCCAATTGTATACACTCAAAATCCTTGAAAAATGTAGTTACTAGTGCGCTTTATAGTGCCACAAAATATAATTCAAGGCCCCAAAATCTTCAAAACCCGACGATAAAAGGGCGAGTAATTTATCCTCAATAACTATCAGAGCCAGTGCAGATGTTGTACTGTTTCAATTTAAGGGCAAGTTCCTCGGGATGAACTTTGCCCAACTTTGCGTCTCGACATTGTCGCCTAATCTCCTGACGGCACCGACGTGTAATAACCGCACTAGTCATGTTTCAACTTATTTACAATTTAAATGGACGCAGATAGCGACAGCCATACTCGGAAATATTTTAGTGGTGATAGAGTTTATTTTTTCTGTTTGCTTGGAGTAAATTCAAGCGTTCAGTGATTGTTGTAAGCAATTCGCTTGGCTTGGAATGTTTTTGTTTGTGATTTTTAATGTTCCTTGTTTGTTTAATTACCTTGGTAGCCTAAATATCCCACTAATATGGCTATTTTTTGACTGAAAAACTACTTTTCGTACTTATAGTACTAGTTTCGCTTTTCAGTGACACACAATTATAATCTGAGGGCATGGCAAATCGAGCCAAGTCTCGATATTATTGTATGGTACCGAAAAACTATTGCGAAGCTTAGTAGAGTCAGATTTATTAACATATTACGTCAAATAAAAGGTTTAGCGGGCTCTAGTTAGTAGTAATATAACTTATTACCCAAAATGAACCCACGTACAACATTCGCCATCAAAGACTTTATAAAACAAGTTAATAATTTAACAATTTCGACCGTGTACGTAACACACGTCCGGCTAAGCAGCTAAGCCGTAATAAACGCCGCTTACAACCGTACGTGTATGAAATCGTAAAAACAATATATAGCGATCGTGTATATTATGGCCGAATCTGAATGTGTCAGTGCGTAATTTATTGCGGTACGTGTTTTTTGTGGGGGCTCTCTTGACCTCATAAAATACAGAGCCGGGTGCAGGGCTGAAATCAGAGGCGAGGACCCTCGAAGCGAGCTCTACCCGCGGCTCATCGAAAGTGGGAAAAACAAGCGATCGCCACTCGACTGAGACGCCCCGGATGACACTTCACACGTCGTCGTGATTTTTACAACGTTTCCACTCGACACTGTGGCGTTTTTCGCTCGTAATCACTTTGATGTGCGGGTTCTTTTTCGTACTACACCGTTTGAGTGCGTCTCTGGATTAATAAGTCGTGTTTGAAGTTTGGCTGTTGAGAATGAGGGGGCGAATGCTGACGGATTTGCTCGGAGTATTGTTTGTGACAATGCTTGTTTGGAGTGCCGCGTTAAGTAGCAGATATAAATATTCAAATGTATAGTAACTCACTCAACAGCTTTACTTTGGTAAGATCAGATCACTTTATATTATTGTATTGTACACTGTACAGCTCAGCAAAAATAAATAGATTTCATATATTGTTCTATTTATTTGCACTTATAATGTATTAAATATCATAAAAAATACGAGATTAGTGTACTTAACATGTTTTATACAGGTCTAAATATAATTGGGTTCCTGATAAAATTTCACGTGACATAGTTATTGTTAGCCACGGCTGCAAGTTGCCAGTGAATGGGTATTTATAGACACACGTGATCAGTCATCGACCGTAATACTTGCCATTAGACAAGGTACAACTAAAATACATCAGTCCTTATGTAATGTGATAAAAATAACAATAAAAACATATAAAATTAAAACTGTATGAAGAAGAAGAAGATGTATAATAATAATCTCAATAACTCAAACCAAACATAAGGAAGTAAATTATAATGAATTGTTGAATTGTATGCAAGATAACCATCGTATCAAGTTGTCATTAGCGCTTTAATTTATCTGGTCGTATCATCAATCATTATTCCTAAATTCAAATAAACGAAATCAAAAAGTAAACGTTTAAAAAAATACAACATTTATTTTTAACACTAAATAATTTCGCACACACGTTCCAACGTTAAATTACATCTCTGTAAAATATTACGGCCCACGTTACAAAAAATGGTATCCGAATATTTGAAACCGAATTGCTCCCAATGGAGGGAAAGAATTTCGACAGCGTTGGTCGGCCCTCGAGCGGCTTGTGGCTTCAGATAAGAGCAACTTGTATAAACATTTTAGAACACGTAAGTATTACTAAACACTATCGGTTACATACAAACTACACATGGTTGTAATAAAATAATGTCTAAGCTAATTTGTAGTGGGGAATTAATATGCAGCTACTGTTTTTTAAATAAATAATAAATTAATAATGAATGCCTTGGACTAAGACACCCATGGCTAGCCCCAAACTAAGCTCGAAGCTTGTACTGTGGATGCTAGGGAACGGAAAGACATACTAAAAATACTTTTATAAACATCCATCAGTACAAATGCCAGTGTTAATCACACCAACATTTGCCCCTAGGGGGATTCGAACCCGCGATCCTTGGTTTTGTAGCCAGGGTCTCTGACCACTTGACCAACGGGCCCGTCCAGTAAAGGTCTTTGTTATTTTTCGTATATCATGTCTGGATTGCATGATTTAAGAACCACGTTTTTCACATAATGATCATTCCGAGTCTTTTTAAAAAGGAACATCAAACACCTTGTCACTCCAGGGAATTAAACCTTAAACCCACACCAGATACCATATGCCTATGTTCCTTCTAAGTAATCCTTCTGTGTAACCGTTCTAGGGAAAGTTGCACTAAGTATTCGATTATTCAGTATTTACTTGGCGATTGTGAAATCATCGCGGACGGGCTACCGAGTGAGAGATTCGCAGATTGGAACGTGGCAGTACGTGGCTGGCGTGAAGCCAACCGCAATACACGGTTAACGGCTCGATTTTATACGCAGGACACAATTTTAAAGTAGTCTATAAACGTTGAGCGTAACATTAAGTAACTGGGGTACTTTGTCACGGATTTTTTTTCGCGCTTATTATCATTTTGGGATATGTAGATAGTGCAAGTTCTAGTAATTATGTTCACTTAAATTTTACTTCGTACATTGACATTTGGCATAAGTGGTGATGTATTTTCGACAGGCCCGTTGGTCTAGTGGTCAGAGACCCTGGCTACAAAACCAATGGTAGCAAGTAAAATGTGTAGGAGTACATCGTCTAGAATATTGTCAAAGTTTGACAAAAAAAAATATGTAAAAAATATTCACTTAATCAATTTATACTTATCTGTAGCAATTAGTTAAAAAGCCACCAATAAGTTAAACAAACTTTAATTAAAACAATTATTACAAGTATAAATGATGCAAATACCATCAATAATTACACACAATAGTAGTTTTGTGAATAGCGCTTCTGCGATTATGATTGACAGAATTCAATTAAGCGAATTAGCTAATAAATAATTTATGGAGTAAATTAACATAGTTGAAACTATGCTTACTACAAGACGTAATGTCCTTTCAAGACTATGGCAATAAAACTTTGTGTCAATATAATGTTGAACTAGCTGGTAGTTGGAGTTGGAATTTCACTTGAGGCGCTAAAGATAGCCGCAACTATGCCATTATCTCACACGTCCGACAATCCAGTGTAAACCGGTTGGAAAATAAACACATTGAATAACAACCATTTGACTGTAACGAGATGAAAATGGATGGTCACCTTTGCAGACTTTTTTTTCGTAGTTTGTAACAACAGACTTTCTTCTAATATGTATTTTTTTTTTTTAAATTTAAAGATGAAAGTAGATAATCACCTTTGCGGTATTATTATGGAGTTATTAACATCTAGCTTTGTTTGCATTTATATTATTTTTCTTCAAATTGTAACGTTCATTTAAATAATGTTATTTTTGTTACGACAAAAAACTTGAAAATAATATTTGAAAACATAATTTCAAAAATACAATTACAAAAATATCTTGGCATGCCGACAAATTGGACAACAATGTGCGACTAAAAGAGTCAGAAAAAAATTAAAAGTCATTAAGAAAGTCTATTCACAAACAATTGTAGTTCATCTATGTAGTTGATTTTTAAATAAAACTTGGTTAAAAAAAATATTTAAGTTAAATGTAAGTTGGTGCACGGTGGACCAACAATCTCGATCAGGCAACGATCAGATAACAACGCAATATACACATAAATTGTTATATTGTAGAAAACTAGAGAGCGCAGGCGCATGCTTGCTCTCTTTGTCTCAAATATAATCGGACTACTAAACTAATAAATCGAAGAAGCCGATTTGACTGAAAATTGTAATTTTAATTAATTTGGTATGTACAAAAAACAACACTTCAATATTTCCCAATGACATCTGGTGTAGTCTTTGATTGACTGGGCGGCATATCAATCACCATGCAATGAAGGTAGTCTCAATGTAACTAATCGCACTTCATCAAACAGATCACTGGCAATCCTGTCAACTGCCGGTGGAATAGTTGCCGTCTATCCCGAATTTAGGGATAAACAAAAACAGGAAAAAGGACTAATTGAAAACGGTATAAAAATGAAAAATGTTATAGTGTGTCAATTTAGTGCGGCACGTTGCAAAACTATTACTGCGGCATGTTATTTGCTGACAGAACTGGATATTTGCGTCAGGCTAAGTGCCAAATTTATAACATTCGAGTGTAGTACGGAAGGTTTTTACGCTAATTGGGATGGTTGGGCAAGGATTGTTAAAGATAAAATATGCAATGCAGACTGTTTTCGTTTACATTTTGATTGATTGCTTCATTAAGTCCGCGGACTGACTGACGCGTTGTTGTTCGCTGTTGACGCAATAGAAATGTTTCATGTGGCTTTAAACATTCGTCGACTTTGTTTCTTCATTATTGTTTACCCTTATTTTGGGAGTTGAAAGTTTTTAATGTGCTTTGTAAATTATTTAAGTAAATTTTATTCATTTGACGGGCCCGTTGGTCTAGTCGTCACAGACCCTGGCTACAAAACGAAGGTTCGAGGGTTCCAATCCCGCTAGGGGAAAATGTTAGTGTGATGAATATTATGATGATGATGAAGATAGCACATTCGTTTCCTTGAGGTTAGTTCGGGCTAGACAATTGGTGTGTTACTCCAAAGAATTTATTAATTTATTTAGCAAATATCATTGGAATAATTTTTCAGGTTTGCTATATGTATAAACCAATAGCAGGAGGGAATTATTTCTTTTTGTACAATATAATTTTGATATGAAATTTTAGTGAATTCCCACTAATCCTGTCAATCAGAATATTTAATATTTTCCTTGTACATTCAACATTTTCACTGGCCATTATTCCTTCAAACGTCGAATACATCTGAAATTTCATCAGCACTTAATTTCCCATCCCATTTGGGTATCAGCATTGTTTCTAGCCACCACCGATTTCGGATGGGCCGGGCTAGTTTCCAATTTTATGGTGGTTGAACAGGCTCGGTACTACACGTACTACGTACAATCAACGAACTTTGATAAAAAGGCGAAGTAAAACAAACTACGCGCGTAATAAGATAACATTCCACTTATATTCACAAAGATGTTTTCTTATGCGACCTTTGTAAACTAAGTAATGCGATTGGTCGTAGGACAATGGGATTACTTACATTTGCCGATCATGTCTTGTTTTACGGATTTTGGTTAAAGTGAATAAGGATTACAGACTTTTTCGTATTATAAGACGTTTTTAATATCATTTATTGTGTTAGTACATATAAGAAAGGCAACTAGGCATCTGATGTTAAGACCCTTTTGACCTATTCGATAGTGCATAATATTCTATGCTGTTCTAATCTGAAGCTTATAATTTCAAGTGCAGTTCCTGAGTGTTCATTATGGATTATTGAGACCTACTGTGAGTATTATAAATGTAAATGTAGATGGACAATCCTATTTTGCAATGTAATATTAACTGAATACTACAAAACAACGTTTTTTTTTTTAACATTCAAACAGACATCAATAATTAAGTTTTTTAATAAACATTCTTTAAATCAAAACTGTTCAAAATATATTCAAATGTATGAATTAAAAACCGTGAATGTTCAACAACATATTTTCAAAATGGAACTTATTCTTATTCTTCAAATCACCTGACAGAAAGGAAGACTTAAATCATCTAAATAATAGAATACAATGATTATTATTCATCAAAATAAATTTATAAATTTTCAGTTAGACGGTTTTGATTCGTTTCGCCACCAGACCACGACAAGTTGTTTGCCCACTTTTGTTGAATTTCGTACCAAAGTTAGTAGATTAAAACTGCCAATTAGGGAGCATTTGAATTCCAAGTTGTTTTAGAATTCCCGTAATTATTGTTGGATGAACAATTACTGAAAGGACCAGAAAGGATATTAATGACATTAGCTTCATTATTTTATAATGGCCTTCATTAATTTTAGCTGCAGTGGCTGCAAATATATTTTGTTTGTTAATTGTTTGTGCTTGCTTTCTTCAAAAGATTTATGTACGATTTGAGATAATTTTTTTCTTTATTTAATTGAACATGCTTTTCCTTCAGATGTTGTTTTTGTTTTTACTGTATATGTTTCGAATATAGAATTAGAGCTTGGATTTTAAGGATCATTTTCCTACAGCCAGTTATACAGTTAATAAATACTGCACCTGCGTCCAACATGATGATAATTCAATTAAAATAAACTAAAAGTTTCATTTATATTCCACGGAAATGTTTTGATATGAATTTCATTCAAACTAAATCATGCCTTTATGTGGGTGCATTCATTCTTGATTCAATCCACACTATACGCATCAGCTTGCATTTGTTGATGCGAGTATACGAGGAATCAACTCAATTTCCCAGTTTCGCACGTATCTGTTACAGAGAACATTAATTTCGTCAAAATTATGCTTTGAGCATAATGACGGTAGGTATAATTCAGTAGGTTGCTAGTTCAGGAAGTGTGGCAAGTTCCAATTTAATGGTGGTTGAGCATCTGCTGTGTCGGCTGCCCTCCCCCTTTCGCCCCCACACAATATAATAATTATTATTGCAACGTACGTAACCCGTCATTAAATTAATGCGGAGTAGAGATGCTTTTCATTTTTGCTACGTTATTTTTGCATGACGTAAGTATGGTGCAAGGTTGGATTTATTTTTACAATAATTGCGGAGGACAAGGTATTAAAACTTGACGTCACTGTTATAAATTAGTTGCAACACAGTATTGTAATTTTTTTAAATAGTTTTTTATTACATAAAAATCGTACTACGGTTGTCTCCGAAAATACTCAGGAAAAGTCGTCTACTTTAAATTAAACTGCTTAATTAATGAATTCTTCAATAATTTTGAAATAGTAATTATCAGTTACAAAATTTAAATATTTTTATATGAAATTGGTAAATGCTGTTTTTTACCTTTTTTTCAGGATTTTTGTCAGGTTATGCACTGATTAACAAAGTGTTTCTTCTTGTATTTATTACTTTGTCCAAAACAGCTAACACTGGCTAACTCCACGAGAAAATTAAATCTCGTCGGAGAGAAGAAAATCCTGAACGGTCGCGTTGGATGGACAAAATCTCCAATCCCTATTTCTTGAGAAGTGCGGCCGAATAATTCAGGTACAAACGGTCACACTTCTTCGTATATCCTGTGTGTTCTTAATGCTTTAGTTATAGGGGTCAGAATTGCGTAAAAGGGTGTGTCTGTCAGTGCGGTTGTATCTCTACAAGTTGTGTCCGGATGAAAATGCTACTCGGCAGCCAAATGCTAATTTTATGGTGGTTGAACAACTGTGCCGAATCCACCCGCGGTGTCCTTCGCAGTATTGCGTTGTAGGCGTCATCTAAATAAAATATACATCCTGTAGGAGCGAAATAACAAGGGTTGTTTTTGCTAGTTTTGCAATTGCCTTGAGAAGTGATTGAGGAATAATTATATCAACGACCTATTTTTTTTATAAATAGCACAAGTAAAAGTAATACAGTGGCTTCAATTTATTGTTAAATTCATCTGGCAATGACTTCCAAATAAAAATAAATAATAAAAAATAAAAATAAAAAAGCCTTTTATTTCTTGCTTAGTAGGTTTACAATTTAAAAGAAAAAACAAAAAAGTATAAACATAGAAAAAAATAAAAAGTGTACCAGTAAAAAATATTTAAAAACATTTGTGGGTGCAAGAACCCCTCTCAACGGAGGGTAAAGGCCTCCTCCAAAGATGCCCATTTTTCCCTGTCTTCAGCTTGTCTCATCCAGTGTGGGCCTACTATTTTGGTAACATCATCTGTCCAGCGCGTGTTTGGCCTACCTCTTCTTCTTTGGCCAGATGGTCCTAGCCATAAAGTTGTCGATTTGGTCCAGCGATTATCAGTGAGTCTGGCTACGTGTCCAGCCCATCGCCATTTTGAAGATTGAAACTGATTGCGTCGATTGCTTTAGTTTTCTGTCTTATGGCGGTATGGCGGATTTTTTGAATCTTCTTGATTTTCAGGATGCTTCTCTCCATACTTCTTTGAGTGGTAATGATTTTGTTTTTAAGTTTACTTGTAAATTTCCATGTTTGACAAGCGTAAGTTAGTGATGGGAGTAGGCAGGTGTTCATGACTCTACTTTTCAAATTTATGGACATGTCGCTTTTTAGGATTTCTTTGAGGTTCCAAAATTTCTTCCAAGTGCTGTTAGCCCTTCTTTCTACTTCAAGTTCGTTGTTACGTGGGTTAAACGAGATTTGTTTGCCCAGGTAAATGTAAGAATCAGCATACGATAGCGGTTGATTTTTGAGATATAAAGGTATTTTAGTATGATTTGTCATAACGTTTGTTTTATCTAAGTTGATTTCCAAGCCTACTTTACGACTTTCTTCATGTAGAGAGTTTATCATCCGTTGTATTTGGGTTGTGCTTTCTGATAGCAAAACTACATCATCCGCAAATCTGAGATGGCTTAGGTAGCGTCCGTTAATGTTAATGCCCACTTTTTCCCAGTTCAGTTTACCGATGATAGACTCTAGCACCGCTATAAAGATTGTTGGAGAGATTGGGTCTCCTTGTCTCACACCTCTTTTTATTTGTATGGGTGGTCCAGTTGTTTCTAACTTCACTCTACTGGTATTATTGTCGTAGATGTTTTTTAGGACTTGTATGTATTCCAAAGGTACTTCTTGGGATATTAGAGCTTCCCAGATCGAGGAGTGCAGTAGAGTATCGAAGGCTTTTTGGTAGTCAATAAAAACTATGTAAAGTGGCTTGTTGAACTCTTGGAACTTTTCTATTACCATCTCAAGCGAGTGTATGTGATCGACTGTAGAGAAGCCTCGACGAAAGCCCGCCTGTTCAAAAGGTTGAAATTTCTCTGTGGTTAATTTTATTTTTTTCTCTAATATTGATGAGAAAAGTTTATACAATGATGGTAACAGGCTAATCGGTCTGTAATTACTTATGTTACCAGGGTCTCCTTTTTTGTAGAGTAAAATGATTTCCGATTCAGACCATTGGCGTGGAGTGTCTGCGCAGGTGAGTATTATATTGAACAGTCGTGTAAGAGGTGTAACTAGACATGTGATTCCTGCTTTTATGGCTTCATTGGTGATTCTGTCTGGTCCTGGGCTTTTGTCTGGTTTCAGTGATTTAATTCCTTTGGCTACTTCTTCCTCGGTAATAGTGACCGTTGCTCTTTCTGTGTTACGACTCGGTAGTTTGTATGTTGATTGACTTGGTGAGCTATATAGGTCTTTGTAAAAATCTGTTGCTATTTTGAGTATTTCCGGTCTATTTTGTGTATTTTTTGTTCTGTTTTTTTAGCTCTTCAATCCATGGCTTATGTGTTGTTAATTCTTTGTATGCTCTCTTGGCACTACCTGTGGCTTGAAGATGTTTTATAATGGTTTGTGTTCGATGTACTTTATAGTCGTTGTTAATTCGTTTACTTATGAGTTTATAAAGAGCTTTAAGCTCGCATTTCATAGCTCTTGATTTTGGTTTGATCTTATGTATTTCTTGTCTTCTGCTGATTAGTGCTTTAGTGCGTGCTGATATAATTTGCGTTGTCTTTGACGTTGTGTTTCTTGCAAGCTCTTGTATACTTCTTAGGCCGATATCTATTGCATTGATTATTTACTAATATATATATATAATGACTTCCAAATACTTTTATTTTACTTTCATTAAACATTGAAGTTTAGTTAAAATTTTTAATTTTTATAAGATATGACATTTCTTATATTATTCATAATGTGATAGATTTAATTGTGGAGCGAAGGACAAGTTCAAAAGCAACTCTACCCAGTTTTACAACGACTTCAAACAAAACTAGCCCCAGTCATTATGATTGACAAAGTTTGGTTAGCGTGTGAATATTATATGAACAATTCGAAAGTAAAATCAGAACTGTAGACGTGTTTAAAATATTCATGGCACTTCTACTGTTTCTACGAACTACAATTCTAGCTGAAACGCCGCAAATCGACCTTGATATCGGCAACACAGTGACAACTGACCCAACAACGGCTCCCTCAAAATAAAGAACAACCAAACAATGTTCCCGTTGATTAATGGCGAAGTCAGCATGCAATCGTTACTTTTCATTACTGGTACCGACGAAGTGCACGGCGGCAGCCTAGCGGTCAGATTAGAAAAGTTTCCACCGAAACACGTCGAAATCGACTTTAAAAGCATGGACCAACATTTGGTTTTAGAAGCTCCACTGTCGGATTGAAGGCAACTTTAAATTGGAATGTATCCCGCAATAAGCCTCTCCTGATTGGCCTGTTTGTTCTTAATTAGTATTAATCGGAAGTTTATGGGGTGTGGAACAGAGCGTACTGTGAGATATCACCTTCATTCTAAAGCTATTGGAATAGTAGTTAAGTTACTTTTAAATAGGGATTTAATAGTTTTATTATTTCTTGTTTAATTTAATAGAAGATTAACGTAAGTTCTTTGATAAATTTTTATCATAACTTTTTCATAAGTTCAATTAAACTATTTCAATATTTCTTTTATATTATTTTGTGTCTTTAATCCATCGTTATTTACTTTAAATACAAATACCTACTTGGGTTTATTTGCAGTAAAACACGACGTTCATAGAAGATTTTGCTTGTAATTTGTTGCTTAAATTATTTCAAAAATTACTTACATAATCCTGAATTTTCCTTGTTTTGAAATAGATTTCTCCACCGATTCCGACCTTCCTAATTGCTGATACATATTTATTTGATCATAACCAAAATTAATCAAAATAATGCGTCGGTTACTGACCGGAAATTATGTAAAATAAGCCTAAAAACATGGACGTGGGAAATCAGCATATTCATTTTAGAGGGAGCCTACCCGCCCCCTCCATTAGTGAGTCATACTGCGGCGGGCAAACAAATCCCATAGATGCTCCTGCATGTACGAATTGGACATTTGAGACGTTTTAACAAGCCAATATAAATAGAGGAACACGATACTAAATACTCATTCTTCTCCAGTCAAATCTCTCGCGATAAACAACCGGAACAGTTCTCTGATGCGTGTTCACAAACGTTCAGCTGACGACTTTCAGTCATTTGAAGGGAACGGCTCTTATCGTCTTACTTTTATGGACTGCGAATCGAAAAGGCTTCGACGTTACAAAACGAGACCCTTCTATTGTGTGGAAGTGTTGAGTGAATGTACCATGAACGTCCTTTGTCGCTGTACCAATACGTAACGTTTTATGTTACTTGGAAAAATACCAGTCCCATCCTCTCTAGCAGTAAAATTCAATAATATACTTGTATTTACTTTTATAGACGAGTAGTAAATATGTACATAACGAGAAATTTCACAACTGCTTTTTATATTCTGTTCTAAGAAATGAAGTAATAAAAGAGAGAGTTGTTACTTCTTAGTAGCCTGACTTTCAATGAAGTCAATCTATTTGAATACAAAAAATAATATAGAGTGTAATAATTTTTTTAATTCAAAAAGATATTGCAACACGATAAAAGAAATATTAATGCAAAAAATATTTCTTCTATTGCAGAAAGCCTTCGAGACTACTTCAACAAATTTGGAGAAATCACAGAAGTAATGGTTATGAAGGACCCAACAACAAGGCGGTCGAGGTAAGTGCATGGTTTTGATAAATATTCTTCATTATTCATCAACATCATCCTATCGCAGCCCACTGCTGGTCATAGGCCTCTCCTAAGGCTCTCCACGCAGTCCGAATCTCGGTGACTCTCAACCAGCTACAAAACGACGCAATAAGTCAAATAAAAATCATTGAATACCATTTGAATACGGACAAAGTATTGATGTTGTGGTTAGCATTACAAAAATACCTTAAAACCATGGTTAGTACTATTTCTATAAAAGCTGGTGGGCAACTGGGCAGTAGGTAGTGACATCATATTATACACACACAACAACACAATAGTACGAATATTACATAAGTGATTTTTTTAAATGAGAATTAGGTTAAAATCACTAAATTGCTCCCTTTGATTCGCATTATCAAGTAAAAATACACAGCATGCAAACCGAACTTGAAATTGTTAAAACAAGACACCTACTTTTCGAACAAGTATGTCGGTAAGTTTGTTTTATAACAAGACTTTTAAACTTAAAGTAATAGCAAAGACATTACGCAAAAATAAAACATCACTTACTTATCCTTTGTAAGAAGTTTACACGATATGCTACATGAAATATGGCTTAGATGAAGAAAATTTCCTTACATTCTTAAATAGAAATCTGATAAACTCGAAAAACTGCTGTCCTAAAGTTCTGAAATGACATCGTTGCAAACATATTTTTGAAAAGAAATCCGTAAATAAAATTCAATAATATTATGAGACGACAAAATTCTCTTGATGGTCCAAAACTTAAGAAATATTCTTGGAGGAATTGTTATGCTATTTAAGTGAAAAACGTATCACATAACTATGTGCAGTAATTATGAGTCGAAATCAAAATGGACTCAGAAATATGTTTTTTTCCCAAAGATACATAACTGGTGTCTGTCAAAACAATTACATATTTGATTTCTTTATTTCTCATAAATTCAAATGATGTTACTTTACGTTTGATTACTTTTTGATTGTATTATCTTTTGTTTTTATTCAAAATAGACATAATTATTTACTCAATCCAAAGACCGCGCTACCATGTTCATGAAAAACTTCCTCATAAAAATTCTTAAGTGAATCCAATGTGTTCCAAATCAGATATGCAGTAATCTGAGTCATCACCGGAATCCCTTTGCAACATAGTTTGCAAGTGGCGGTCCAGGTCGCGGCGGCTAAAACTGACCAACTCAAATCGCGCTAAAAGTTATCGGTTTGCAAATAAGTTCCATCCTATAGAGGCATACTCGCACCGAAATTTGCGGTTACCTTTGAATTGTAAGCAGTTAAATGTTGGACTTCAAATTTAGGAACTTAACAATAGAACTCGAATTATTCCAACTGAATTAAGCATTTGGACGAGTTGAATGAGTGAGGATTTCGGTATTCACTTTAACAGACTGCTAAACTAAATTCCTTTAA
Source organism: Nomophila noctuella (assembly GCA_958496325.1). Lineage (NCBI taxonomy): Eukaryota > Metazoa > Arthropoda > Insecta > Lepidoptera > Crambidae > Nomophila > Nomophila noctuella. The sequence goes on from OY292484.1 coordinate 11,326,832, forward strand.
TGGCCGTATTGCTTTGGGCATTGCTCGAATATTTCGTTGCGTGTTCTCAACTGTCCCTTGCTTACTAATGTTGGTTTCCATTTATTGCGTAGATATACAGACTGTAACATTATTCCCAATTGTTATTTGAGTATTTATCATTAGGGTTGTTGTTATTCTGCTTCATAAGTTGTCTCGATGGGTATTATGCCCCGTTTATTTAGTAATCGTCTAAGAGATTACGTACATTATTTTGGGCTTAAATCTGAATAGAAGTAATAACCTATATTCCTCCGAAGCATTTAAACTACATCTTACTATGTATTATTATACTTTTGTCTTCAATTTTTAAAATTATATCTAACTACATAAAAAATGTTAAACATGTACTTACAAAAAAAAGAGTGCTGCATTTTTCATAAGATTTTGCATAGTAACAACTTCCCGCACACGTAAAATATCCAATATGTAAGGTGCACGGTAAGTTACGTTGAACAGCCCCCGAGCAAAGACACTTAACCCGGAATTCCCCCTTTTCGCTGACTAGTGATCTTCATTAACGCCGCCTTAAGTAGACTGCTAACATCAGAATGTTTTGCGACCGATCGACCGGCCTTGAAAACTTGCAGCTACAATCACTGTCTTAGTGCACGACAATCAGGCCGCAACGTACACAAACTGGAGTGGCTTAGCAACTCCGAGACAAGAAATAAGTTGTCAAAGTGTCGGGCTGAAGTTGCTCCGTTAACGTCTCCTGTTAGGTGAATCGTCGGTTCCACAACTCAATATTGCTCCGCGTCCCTCCGCCCTGAAATAATATCCCTAGACCCGATATTGGAGGCTCAGCTGTGAGTTTGAATGCAGCCTGCCAACCGTTACGCGCTGCCTCAGCCAAATGTAACATAAACGTCTTTTGTTTATGCTTATTGGTTGGAACTGGTCCGTTGTTGACTACTACCAAATCACAGCCAACAATAGAAGATCTAACTAATACTCATTCTATAAAAACAATAGTTTGGTTTTAGATATGGCTTCATGTATTTGCTTTGCAATTATCGACTATCTCGTATATTATTAGATAGTTGAAGATCTGTTTTGCTTAAATTGTAGATAAGACAACTAACAACATAGATCATAGAAACGCCGTTTACTTTTAAATACATAATTTGGAAAGCAAAATTAATTCAACATCGTATTTTCTAAATTAAACATTTTGTAAACGAAAGAATTTTACTGCTTAATTGTATAGAAAATGCATCAAATATGAAAATAGTAAAAAAACCGAGCTTGTTTACGAAAACAAATCTTACTCAACTTATCAATTAATAATGAACTATTTCTATGTTATCTTGATAAATTAACTTCCTATATGAAATATTAAACAAACAACCCATATTGATACAATAAGAAACGCAAACACATGTCAGTAATTATTCACAATGCCTATAAATAATCTCTTAATCTGAATCATCAAACATCATCCTAATTACGTAGCAGCTGAACCAACATTATCGCGCTGAATCTCCCAAATCTCTACGCGGCAGTTCGACGCAATAACAATGCGGCGGCTTCGGCGGCGCATTATTCTGACCGATTGCACATTTGTATTGCGCCGGCGATGAGATACTGGGCCAAACGCTTCGGTTATAACGCTAGAATTATACTATTATACTATTGTGATAACATCAACCAGCACTGATGTCGCTTTGTTATAAAATTATGGAGGTTTCTCTAAACTGATCTTAAAAACATCCACATTAAAATAAATGCGGCGGCTCTTAAATTATCTTTATTATTGAGTAATTTAAATAAATGAGGAGTCTGCAGCGGCGCATTATTCTGACCAATTGCACATTTGTATTGCGCCGGCGATGAGATACTGGGCCAAACGCTTCAATTATAACGCTAGAAATATACAATTATACTATTGTGATAAAATCGACCAGCACTGATGTGGCTTTTTAATAAAATAACGGAGGTTTCTCTAAAATTTACTTATAATTATGTAGGTATAAGTATTTTAAATGAATGTGGCGGCTTCAGCGGCGTATTATTCTGACCGATTGCACATTTGTTTTGCGCCGGCGATGAGATACTGGGCCAAACGCTTCGGTTATAACGCTAGAATTATACTATTGTGATAACATCAACCAGCACTGATATATCAATTGTCGCTTAGTTATAAAATTATAGAGGTTTCTCTAAAATGAACTTAAATATAAAGTCTTTTAAATAAATGCGGCGGCTTCGACGGCGCATTATTCTGAACGATTGCACATTTGTCTTGCGCCGGCGATGAGATACTGGGCCAAACGCTTCGGTTATAACGCTAGAATTATACAATTATACTATTGTGATATCAACAACCAACGCTTGATTTACGGAGGTGTCCCTTAAATGATCTTTAATAAAAAGTCATTTGAATAAATGCCGTGGCTTAGGCGGCGCATTATTGACTGATCTCACATTTGTATTGCGCCGGCGCAGGCAATCATATACTGAGCCGTTCGCGTCGATAATAACGATATAGTTCTACTATTGTGATAACATCAACATTGGTACAACATCTAATTTAAGTTGTTTTGTTATAAAAAGTTTCTGTTCTTGAATACACATTCAAAACATCAAGTAATTAAAATAAATTTTAAAACCACTAATAAATTTCCGACCAGAAGTAGGTTCTCAATTGAATTCAAATATCAAAAGAGAAACTTAAACCGTTCTTGGTGTAAATCTATCCCGCGGAACGTAAATAACTCTAAGTTCCCCCTTCGAAAAATACCAGCAACTTGAGACTACTCAAACGCTTGATGACTAAATAAGCATTTTATCCATTTGCACATCTGTTACTAAATATGACGCCATCTTAAGTAGCGGGGGTGAAGAGGGCCGCGGGAGGGGCCTGGCAATCCCTCTCATTTAGCACCGCTCCTCTGTAGGTGTTTGCCGAAGCGATTCCAACTCGAGATCCTTCTTTTATGGTGATACTTACAGTCTCATAGTGATTCGCGGTTTTATTTCGGCCGGCTCATGTACATTTTTCATGCAGCGAGGAAAGCGAACAGAGTAATCTTTGCATTTATGCCGTGATCCTTTATTGATTTTAGATTTTTAGTGGAAAACGAAACGAATGAAACCGGTGTGAATGGAGACGCGCCCCGAAAGCCGGCGTAAGCCTCCGATGATATAAACTCCCATTCAGCCCCGGCATATATCAGGAAACCCCAAAGTTATTCACGACCATGACACCCGGCATGTTACCAGAATTTCACTTTGTCGTACTCAGAAGTATTTCGATCTTAAAAGTAATAAAGAAAAGAATGTGTGTATGTAATACTTCTTGCGTGTGAATGTGAAACTTTTTGAAAGGTGAAATGCTTGCCCTTTGATTGAGGTGATTTTTGAACATTGCGTTTTATCTTAACTTTACCAATAAAGTATTAGTGAAATTTATTGAATATCTTCTGTTTACGAAGTTCTTATTTGGCTTTCAATGAGAATACCGGGGCTTTTTCATAATAGTTTTTTTTACTGTCGTTCTTATACAGTGTTAAAATAAATTTATCTTTGTGTACATTATTACGCAACGAACACATTTGTGGCATATTTACCCAACATGTTGCTTTTATCTTATAATTTAATACAAAGTTTTTATGATTGTACTCGTACATCAAAAATTACCGAACACGCAATTTTTTTTATGCTCACCCATAATAAATAGGCTTCTTAACTTTAAAACTTACTCCGTAAAATTAAGATAAGAGGTTTTGTTTTTATGAGCAGAATAATTTACCAAAGCCAGTATTACTTCAAAACATTTAACGCTTACAAAGCAAAAGTGCTCCTCCACACTGATACAAGAGGGATTTCACCACAGGAAAATGTTTTAAGAAAAATTGCCTAATTAATTTTCATTCAGGCAATCAAAACGAACCCAATTTGTTTCACTTACACCTCTGTATAAATTCCGACATTTATAACGATACGCAAAAACATATTTTTTCGCGAGCCCCTATTCGCCTTAGGCTTAAAAGAAAAAAAAACAAAAGAAAGACCTACCATTAAAATAAATAAAAGGAAATAAAGCACGGACCGCAAATTATTTCACTTACCTACTTCTTTTTATAAAAATGCGAACGACGCATTAAATTTTGGGGAGAAAGGAAACTCTCTTGTAAGCAATATCGAGGAGGCAAATTTTTCAGATATTGCCTTCAGGTAGAGCACATTTATTATGTACCCGAATATATTACTCTTGATTCATTGACTTTCGATATTGATTTACTTTGCTTGCATAAGCTATAGTTGGGGGTAAGTCGCGGTGAACCGGCGAAGCGGCCTTTGATCTGAAGAATTAGGAGAGAAGTTGGTGTGTGCGGACACTTTGAGTACACATTGCATCGCGCAAGTTACGTAGTTGGCGAGATTGAAACCAATGCATGCCGGTGGCTGCAAGGCTAGACGCGCAATTACACACATAAATCCATATGGGAACGGCACTCGTAGAATATGTACATTGCGAAGTTGGGAACTATTGATTCCGTTTGAAATTAAATGGATTTTCTTTGACGTAATTGATAACAGTGAATAAAGAATAATGTTTTTTCATACAAGAGGTTACATTTGATCTGCTTCCCAAAAAAAGATCGTCACGTAGCTCAATGGCCAGAGCGCTTGAATAATATACCAAAAAGTTCAAAAGTTAGTTATTAATACTAGATAATTGCAGTAACACAAAACATGGGAAGTCTCAGAATGTTTCGGATTCTTTCAATAGATCCAATTTGTTTTGAACAGAGATGAAAATTGAAATGTAATAATATATTTTATGTATTTATTTAGCGTATGCTTAAAACCTTAATAAAATGCAAATGCTAAAGCCACAGAGATCATAAAGTGTGTTAAGCCATTAGGGGTAACAAAAATGACATCAAAATGTTCAGTAATCAAATGAGTTGCTTTGCGAGCGAAACGCCTACAGGTGGTCACAAAAAGTTCTCAAAAAGGCAAGTTCCCCTCAAACTCTTATACTTTTTGCATTACAACGCAAGTCACAGCATCTAAGTTAGTAAATTACTCCGGCGTTCTTAACGAAACTTTCCTGTATCTACTAGCCCCCATTCTCTGTTAATTTTACATTGCTTTTACGTTTTTTATGAAAGGAAACTTTAATGGAGCCGTCTTCCATTTAAGTTAATGGCAGGATTTAAATTAGATTAAAATTCGCATGATCACTATGCGGAGAAGACTATGTCGAAATATAGCAATTAGCCAAAATTGTGTTTCTGAATGTTCGTCCCCGTAATATTACTAACATCAATATTCTACCAATATAATAATAAATAGACTAACTAAACTAGATAAGCTCGAATCTAGTACTATGAAAGCTAGGGAACGGATAAAATACTAATATACTTTTATATATAATACATTCATGTTTCGAGTAAAAATGCTGATATTCAACACACAAACACATAATCACCATCATAATAATTTCTAGGTAGGTGTTGTGAACGATAAAAACGTCCTATCCCATCAGAATTGTCCCTTAGTCGCTTCTCCTACACCTATGTGAAAAACAGGGTAGCCCGATTTCGAGGCACTATACACTAGTGCGTCCTACCTACATAATCAAGTTTTAAGCAATGCGACCGCAGACCTAGCAGGCATAGCGCTCCCACCGTAATATCGTTGTTTACGACAGCAACTTCTAAACTGTTATCACTTTCAGGACACCGGCCGGTGCCTTGCCGATGTCCGCTGGATTTACGGTCGCGATAAGGTGTCGACCTACAAACTTTCGTGTGCCTCCGAGCACTGTCGTGGAAGATTTAAAACCGAAAAAATAATGCAGGACCACCTTTTCGGCGGCGGATAAGCTTAAACCAACCTTGCCGGGTGGAATTAAGGCTGGTATTCCGAATGTAGGGAAGACATATCTGGGTTAGCGTTTATGTATTATTTTCCATTACTATCTTCGGAATTAAATTGTTGACGTTTGCTACATCTGGTATTTAAATTATAGTCAGCGTGAAATAAAATATTTGAATGTTCCATTACTTGTTTGCATTTCAGATTTAACAAATGGTTGGTAGTCGTAATTTCACTCTAAACAATTTTAAACATTATTAAAATCTAACTAAAGCTAATCCGTTCATTTCGATGCCGTTAATAATACTTAAACAGTCCGTAAAATGTTACTGTTTTACTTCTATACGCTAAAGACTGTTAATTTGCTAGTTTTCAACAGTACTTTTTTTTAAGAATTACAATGTTTTATCAATTAAGTTTTAAAAAGGAAAAAATACCACCAAGAAACTCAGAACTCCGCGAAGATTTGCCCGCGACTGAGGCACCCGATGTTCCCCAGAAAATATCTAAGTGTACTCACAAAATTTGCAACGCGGTAACGTTCATTACTAGTTCGATAATCGGTGTGAAGCAGCGTGGATGCATAATCAAGTAGACGGCTGTGGGGAGCCGGTGGGCGGAGGGGGTTACTCGTAAAACTATTACAACGTTCTACGGAGCACTGCGCTGGCTTCATTAATCGGCCATCGTATGAAGCTATCCACTACCGTTATGATATGACGGGCAGGCTAACGTGTTACGAGCCGCTGGTCTATTATCTAACTAGCCGACAGGAACCGCCGCCGACGGGACTGTCAAAATATCTGCTCTAAGCTAGTGTAGGAATCGCAATCGGAGTAGGTTATGCGTGCGATCACAGTGCAGGGAAAACTGCAGTAAATTCGTTACTGGCAAATACCTACTTTTATTTTTTGAAGTATTTTACCGAATAGAAAAAAATAAAACAGATGACACTTGAAATGTGTAACGCTTTAATACGTACAATAGAAAATAATAACAAGCGCTGTATGGTCTATTTTGGTCAATGGTAAATTAACAACTAAAAACCCAGTTAGGCAGAATGTAAAGTGGCAGTAAAAAATGAAATCAGTTTTAAAATAACTTACTGGCTTTGATTATGTTGGGATTTCCAGTAGATTTAGTCATTGCACCTCCTTCGTTATGTCTTTTTTTTAAAACATATACTGCATTGTGATAGCTTATTTCTCCTACAATAAATAAATACACTCATATAGTTTTTTTTGTATTCTTTTATTTATTATAGGATAGTGACGCTTTAACATGAGCCAGTCGTCTTGGGAACTACTTTTACCATACAACAAATTGGCACTTTAATACTGTTGTGCTATGTTTCTGTTGGTATATAAGTAATAAATACAACTTTTAAATATCAAAAACACATGTTAAACAGCGAAATGTACAGAAGCAATTTAATTTAAACTGCCACTCAAAAGAGGAGTTTAAAAAGACGAGGGATTCAGGCTTTGGCAGCTGCCGCGGAATACAACTTTACAGATTGATTAATGCAGATATGTTGCGAGGATGCTAGATGATGGCTAACCGAGCACTGCGGTCCGAGGTTTGCATGCATGCGGAACTTTCAATGGAATTCGTTAAGATATTTTATGTGGAATGTTAAAGGGATACATTGGTGTGTATTTAGGTATTGCTTTAAGTTTAGAAACAAAACTTTTATTTCAAATCGTCTACGAAAAAAATAAAAAGACCGAGAGCATATCGATGATTCATCAAAAATAAGACGCTCTTCTGGGGAAGCAACTTTACAGAAGAACATAGTGAAGTCGGTCTTAAAACTATCATGCTATGTTTCTGTCGATGAGTATTGTCTTCGGAAATCAATACAGGAGCTCATGGGGTTTTAAAGGCAATCAATGTATGTTTAAGTCTTTCTAGATATAATTTTACAGATTGATTAATGCAGATATGTTGCGAGGATGCTAGATGATGGCTAACCGAGCACTGCGGTCCGAGGTTTGCATGCATGCGGAACTTTCAATGGAATTCGTTAAGATATTTTATGTGGAATGTTAAAGGGATACATTAGGCATTGCTTTTGAAGCTAAACTTTGAGAAAAAGCTTTTTTTTTTTAAATAAACCATCGCCCACTAAGAACAGAGAGAGCTTGATTACGAATAAAACGCTTGTCGTGGGAAGCGCCACTACAGAAGAACATAGTGAAGCAGCACTTCATAACAGTTTTGTCATACCGCCATCTGTGCATAAGATCTCCAAAACTCAATGGTACGAAACATGTTGTTCTAAAGAAAGGCGTTTGCAAATCTGTGGAGTTGCTGGATATAATTTTACAGATTGATTAATGCATTGCAGATATGTTGCGAGGATGCTAGATGATGGCTAACCGAGCACTGCGGTCCGAGGTTTGCATGCATGCGGAACTTTCAATGGAATTCGTTAAGATATTTTATGTGGAATGTTAAAGAGATATATTAGTGTGTATTTAGATTGTGCTTTCAAATTTACACTTAGAAAAAATACATTTATCAAAAGTCATCCAGAAAAAAAATAAAGAAGACCGAGAGCATATCGATAATTTAACAGAAATAAGACGCTCTTCTGGGGAAGCAACTTTACAGAAGAACATAGTCGGTCTTAAAACAATCATGTAATGTTTCTATCGATGAGTAGTTTTCGGAACTCAATAAAGGAGCACATGGGGTTTTAAAGGCAATCAACGTATGTGTAAGTCTTGCTGGATATAATTTCACAGATTGAATAATGCAGATATGTTGCGAGGATGCTAGATGATGACTAGCCGAGCTCTGCGATCAGAAGTTTACATGCGGAACTTTCAATGGAATTTTATGTGGAATGGATTTCTGACGGTATACGTTACTGCTCATATAGGTGTTGTTTTTATGTTATTATAAAAAATGTCTGTATATTATAAAACATGTATAAGGGTGTTGCTTTAGAAGTTATATACTTAAAAATCAATTATATTGAATTAGTCTTAAGCCTAGGAGAAAATGACAGACCAAGAGCTTGTTGATGCAACTTCATAAATTAGACGCTCGTTTGAAGATTTACCTAAGAGAGAAACAATCTAAAGCAGTATATAAGTATAACATAAGCATCTTAAGTTCTACTTATCGAGTAAGAATCGGCCAGAATTTGCTTAAAACAAAATATTAAAACAACCAACAAGGCCCTACTAATACTTTTCAAATGTAAACCCGTTTCGCCAGCAATACTAGTACTCTAACTTATTTTCTTCACACAACTCACTGTCACAATGCCCGAAAATCTCCTTAAGTGCTAGTAAAAGAAGCGCAGGTCAAGTTACTGCATCGACAGGCGAATAATCTCGGTGAGTGGCGAGGACGAGGCGTCCGCGGCGAGCTAACAATTCCGTTGCCGCTGCCGTACACGTACAAGCGTCTCTCTTAGGTCGGACCTACACTTGACGAACAATATTGGTCCTTCCAATCCAGCATATTGTGTTAAAGATGTTATGATGTGTAGGCCCAATGGCATAACCATCATCCAAAGTTGGTGTTTTTTTATGTTGAATAAGCGACTCTCTCAGAGGTTGACTTATGCTTGACGAATAATATTGATCCGTTCAAGCCGGAATTTTAAACAAAACTTTTGTTTGGTGTAAAAAACTGAGAAAATAAGCTCATCATAGTCATAGTAGTTGGCCAAAGGCTAGTGATTATTATCCTAGATCGTTTGAATTAATCTTTTAGACCAAGAGGTCGCGGGTTCGATCCCCAGACAATACAAATATTAGTGTGCATGAACAGAACAATAACGTCATGTCTGTTTGTCCTGATCTAGGTGATATATGTATCAATTTAATGAGGCGCACGGGCTGCCTCAATAAAATTATTATTGCATTGATATCTATGAAATAAGCATTTAAAAGAATGTATTGAAGCGATATCGCTTCAATACATTCTTCAATCACTTTCTTATTCTACAGACAATAGAATTTCCTCAAGTTTTATCCAAAGTAGTTAAGTATGCGAGAAAATTTACCGCGCCCGCAAGACAAAGCTGAAACATTTTTTCAATTTCAAACGTCTAAGAGTGTGCGCTTGACTTTAAAATCTTGCTTTGTACTCGAACTGAGTCGATCTAACAAGACCGCTTCGTGTACTGTTGCGTTCGTTGCAGTGCCCCACTCACTTCTATTGCCTATTTGGTTAAATTTAGCAGGGAATCTCGGCTCGTGAGTGGAGTTACTTACCGATTTCACCATATAACGAGCTCGTTGCCCCGAGTTATGTTCGTAGATTATTCTAAACTTTTTATTTTTCAGTTGTTTTTGAAGTGGCCGGAAAATCTTTTTGATCGTTATCGGTGAGAGTTTAGGATACGTCTGCTTGGATTGAGATAGTATTTGTGAAATTCGAAGTATTTTTTCTTATTTTGTATGCTAAGAAAACTTCATCATCACACGTGTGTATTGATATTTTGGTTTCCTGTTATTGTAAAAAATACTGGAGATCAGATTTGAGTTCGTAGACTATTCCGATTTATTTTGCGATAATTACCAAACTCATTATTCGTATCCGCGTTTATTTATATTGCATGCCATTTTCTCCTAGCTTCTAGTTGTATCCAAGGAAGTTCATTACCCTCTTAACTAAATATACTAAGTGAATTTATCAAATTTACAACGTATTTTAAGACTCTAAGATAAAAAGACTAGTTCAAAAGTTCTTTATCAAAAACTGTTTATCTCAGAAACTTAGATCTTGCAAGCACTAAGCGCTTACCGAGCTACTTCTAAATCCTGGATTCTCTACATCCGATCACATTTTAGTTCCGCAAGCCATAACTATTAGGACGCGCCCTATTTCCACGATACGTTGTAAATATCCCAGGAACTTAATTTTACAAACAAAACATCGCACAAACATTCTGTGATACATTCGGTATTGATATTTTGTACATGCCGATAGTGTTGTGCCAAGGATTAAGCATTGCAAAACCCGACGTGAACAAATAGACACCATTACGTATCAACCGTTGATTGATACTAGCGTCAAAACGACAATTGCGTTTCCTACTGGCTAGACTTTCATTAAGCCGCAAAACGTGTAGTGGTTACTTCGACGACAGATGTGATTCATATCGCTATGGACACTTTAGTGCGCTGCCAAATGTAGAGATAGTGATGAAATTAATTTTGAACGGGAACGGCACACACGCACGGATATTGGGAAGCGTAAACACAATGGATTGAATAACTTTTGCGCGTTCAAAATAGCTATGCATTTGCAGTTTGCTTCTGGATGTTTTTTAGTGTTTGACATTTTTGTTTCAATGCAAACACTAGGCAGTTTGTTGTTTTCTAAACGAACCATTTCGAGTTAATACTTTAGTTGGAAGTCAAAATTCCTTTGAGTTTTTATGTTATTACTAGCGGCCGCCCGCGACTCCGTCCGCGTGGATTTCGATTTCCAATATCCTATGTGTTATTCTGATGTATAAGCTATATTGTGGTAAAGTTTCATTCAAATCCATTCAGTAGTTTTTACGTGAAAGAGTAACAAACATCCATACATCCATACATCCACTCATCCATACATCCATACATCCATACATCCATACATCCACACATACAAACTTTCGCCTTTATAATAGTAGTAGGATTAATCCTAAGTTAACATCGAAGAAAATAAAATGGTTCACGAGGTACCTATTGTTGAGGATTGGTTAATAAGAACGATATTTTCCGGCACACAGTTTAATGGATGTTTGGGATTTTACAATTTTTCATGAGTAAGGATTTTTCACTAGATGACATTAGACAAACCATAAATAAAAACGTCTTTACAAAAAGGTTTTCTGTTATGATGTGCGGCCAGTTGCGTCGGCAACACCTATCATAATGAAAAAAATTATGTACGTGCAGCTTAACTTTTAATTTTAATAAACATGGCGCCTGTTCGCATGTTTGTTATGTGAACATTTTAGTAGTATTTGTCTGATACTAATATAAACGTTCAGGTAAAAGTAATCTAACCTTACAAAGCACACAATAAAATGTTATCATACAAAATAGCGGTCATTTCAGTTGATTATTCCATCAGAAAGCGCTGTTTACACAAATCTCCTTATGTTATTTCAGTGGAGTGAACCTCACGGGAAGAATGCCAATAAAAACTAGTTAATTTCACTAGTGGGGAAGGAGCGGTCCTACATTTTCCACCTTATACATTATGTATAGCGGTACATACAAGCAATCCTGCCATTGGTGAGTCGAGACGCAGCGTGAATGAGATGAATTAATAAAATATATTGAGGTACTGTAAAACTGTGTAAAATTTTATTGGAATGCACTTTATTGCACTTTTTTAAACGTTTGCTATTCGAGATATGGCATTCCTGTGGCGGTCTTTCGAGGTTTTGTTTTATGTGTTGATTAAACTGAGGTGAAATGTGGTCATTCTTTCATCTCAGAGGTTTATAAGATAGATGTTATAATGGTTTTATTAAAAAAAAAACCTTGATATTACAACGAAAAAAAAAGGAAAAAGAGGTTTCTGTTTATTATTTGTTTATTTTTAATATTTTTTATGCTCTAATATTTTATAAAAAGCTTGTTTAAGCAAGCAAAAAATTATAATCATTTTTTATTCAATCTGATTCGTAAATATCTCAATTTAAAATGAATGTTTTCCTTAGCATATTAACTTCCATTATTACAGTTGTAAATATCGATTCAGTACGATTGATTGCACTCAGCTCGCTCGTACGACCACACAATTCAAACGTTACTTCACAAAAACAAAATATCCCTGTTATTCCAACCGGGTCCCGATTAAACCGGTTTAGCAAACCTCCACCCCACATTACCCAATGCACGTCTCATAAGATTGCAATCTGGGCACATATTTCCGAACACAGAGACAGGATAGTCGCTATCTCGAAACAAACGTTCGCATCGGCTGAGAGATAGGATTTTTCTTCAGCGGATTGTCGTAAATTTATCACGGTGTCACCACGTGACTCCGTGGGTACTCACCTTCGATACTATGGACCGTAAAAACAAAACATTTGTTCGTTACGTCAGGGGTGAGAAGTTGAACTTGAATCACGCATTACAAATTCTGACTGCGAGTGATGGTCGGGTCGCCGTTGGTTTAGTCGGTTAGCATGGGCCTACTGTAGTTAAGTAGGTAAAGATGTAATAAAAGACAATCGCTATTTTCAAAACAATTAACACTAATTTGTTATCGAAAATATAAATTACAAGATGTTTACATTGATAGATCACAAGGACGAGACACTAGAGAATTTATATTTCGAATACATATTCCGCGCATGCGCTAAAATTTCTATCAATTTACTATATAATGTATGGCACATTTATATTCCATCACCACCAGTATTTAATACAAAAATGATGTATATTTCGTTATCAAAATCAATAAATGAAGGTTGGACTAGCAAATAATAAAATAATGTGTTTAAGGACAATTTTACTCTTATCGCTATATTTTATCAAAAAAAAATTGTTTTGTAGCGCAGTGTCTAGTTTTTTCTGCCTTATCAGGCTAAAGCGGTGGGATAAACAATAAGTGAAAGGAGATTGATTTTCTAGAAGATTCCCCCTTGTAGATATCTTGACTGGAATATACGATTACGTGTCATAAGTTTTATGCCCCGAAAGTTTCAAAGTAAATTCGAACATCCATCGATAAATCTTGGCGACGCTCGGAACGATTTCATTTTCGAATTTCAGGAGCGATTGCCTCCACTGTTAAAGTTTGCCTGAAAAATGTTCGCGGACGATTGACTCGGTATAAACGGAAATAAAAAGTTTTGTGTTAGAGCAATAGCGTTGTACATTGCGCATATAAAGCAAAGAGAAAAGCTCCAAAGAGGATCACAATTTGAAACGCTCCTGGATTTTCGAGACTTAAAATGTGACTAACTTTTTACACCAGCAGGCCACTGTAAAACTTAGTTCCTTCCGATGAACTCGCCTCGTCGGGGACTTTTAATTTTAACTCAACATTCTTAATGCGTTCTCAATTATTTAGGGAGTCATTCAAAAGCAGAGGCAAGACCTAATTGGCCTCGGCAATAAGCATAAACACGAAATTCATGGAGAGCAAGTTTAATTCAGTTAGGCTAGTACGGCGCTGCGTTCCGCATTATCATTACTAAGCAGCTTTTATTATTCGACGATATTTGGCTAGAGGGGACTCACACGCGCGTTAATGGAATAAAAAGTAAGGTTACAAAGTAAAAAGATACAGAGCACCTCCCGCGGCGACGGTTCGTGCGAATTTCGACTGAAAATTTTATACGTTCAATCTATTCTCAGCGCCTTTATGCTGTGTCTCGCGATCCCGCCTCCGCACAAAACAGTTTCGTTTTCAATTATTGCCCACTTGTGGAACGGGATTCGATGGAAAAACAAAAGAGCTAGAAATTATATTTTATAGACAACTCGCTTTATTCGATGTTTACTGCACCTCGATTTGTTCTCGGGCAAGATCTGTGATGTTCAAAGAAAATTATTGACTGAACGTGCCTGGATAGAGTTGCTTTCTCGAAGATTGAAGGGCGATCAGGCCGAAGCCTTTGCCAACCTTCTGTTGTGGCTCGGCGTTTTTAATGCTCGAAGAATATTTTGTTCGGTTCGAACGATCTCTTGAAGCTCTGTTACTTTTTTCATTTAAAAAGAATACTTTTTAGAGACTATAAAAATTATATTGTCCGTCGTAACTTTAATTTGCGCAAAGCGTTAAGCGAATTAAAATTCCAGTGAGGAAATGAGCTCCGTCAGATAAACGTATTAACTTTACACTCTCTAAAAAATTCGGAGCTGAGAACATTCCTACATGTAAATTCAATTTAATGGATTCACCAGCTTTTGTACCTTTACGTAGTGAGCTAATGAATCCGATATGCTTTAAACCCGTTTTCAACTGAACGTAGTTCATGCACAAACGGATCGGAAATAAAAGTCTATCTCCATTCAGAACGATGGCTTTAGTTACATCCTCTATGGGTTTTACTTTACCAGGTAAAATGCCATTGTGTATATAGTAATATCTTGAGTTGACCATGCATGATTTTATCAAACAATCAAAATATTTTTTAATGAATAGAATGAAGCATGTGTACGTTTAAATAATTCTTAAAAACTATATTAATAAATAATTATTATAATTCGACGACCTGTTTGGTATAATGGTTAAGATGTTGCCTATTACGCAAGAGGTCGCGGGTTCGATCCCCGCACAGGACAAACATTTGTGTGCATGAACATGTCTGTATGTCCTGGTCTGGGTGTTATATGTATCTATTTAAGTATGTTTGTAATACCACTGTTGATTCTGACGTCTGTAACACAAGTGCTTAAGCTACTTATCACAGGGTCAGATCAATGTATGTGATGTTGTGAAATATTTATTTATTTTATTTATAATTTTAATTTTAAGGTGTCTTCAGCGTGTTAGACCCGAGTCCAGTGTCGCATAATGACACTGTCCGTGTCCAAGTTCGCCCCGACCACCTTTTAACAACTCAAAGTACCACTAATATTCCACTTTACAAAAATAATACATGGGAAAGTAGAGTTTAAATTGGCATTCAACGTTTTTCCTGTCCAACCCAATGTTTTTCATAACAAAAAGTCAATAAACACGTCAATAAAGTATTGCAAAAGCAGAATAAACAAAAGCACTCCCGCAATGCCATTGCACTTTTTCCTCAAATCCATCCACATTTGTGAGCGTAAATAAATTTCTCTTTATCGTGTGTTAAGTTTATGTTTGCCTACATAATTATGTAAATGCGCACGATTCTTTGGGGTAAATTATTTTCAACGGTCGTTTGCGAGTGAAATAATATAAGGGTGTTTTCATTAGGGGATTGCACGCGTGATACAACCGGTATATGCATTTTTGTGAGATTGCAAATTTCTCGCTACCCGGTGTAATCTTGCTGCAAATATCAACGTGAATCCCCAATCTTATACATACTTATACATTCGGTGTTGGTATTTCAGTTTGTATACTATGCGCTGTTGTTTGAGGAGCTCGATGACTTGTTTGCGCGTTTAGCCTGCGATTACAAAGTTAAGCAACTTTCGCAGAGGTCAGTCATCGGATGGGTGACCGAAAAATGCCATCTCTTTCTCATCCATGCTTCGGAAAACACGTTAAGCCCTCGGTCTCTCAACGTGTCAGATTGCTGTCCCACCGAACTATTAGAGTGAGGTAATAGGGAGTGCACCTGTGCTTGCGCACTCACTTGTGCGCTATGATATATCCTGCTGACCTGGCTGATTGTAAAATCAAGCCGACATGGTCGAAAAATGCCTAGAGGGATATTATTGTGCGCTGAACATTTCTATAGAAGTGAGGTCCTACAAGTAAATGGGTTTTTTGGGACTTAAATTATACTTTTAATGGTCAAAGTTAAAAGTTTTTTTGCTATCTATTCTTCTCGCTTAGTGCCTTTCGTGGTTCTACCAAAGATACTTTCGTAACTAATTTGGTTGACAGATGAACAGTATGTTTTGGAAAATATAATTTAGGATATTTCAAGCACGCCACGATGATTGCACGGCGATACATTGAGCATTCCTTCCTTCGACGAAAAAGGTCGCGGTTGTCTCATTAGCAAAATACGTTTCGAATTTCTTGTTATAGCTTTAATCATATTGAGTTAACATACAGGCGTACAACATAGAAGAAGTGGTACTCAATTGAGTTGAACCAAAATCCTGCAACAGAACAAAAAGTATAGTTTGCAATAAAAACACAGCACAACTCGCGGCAACATTCACCGCCGTCAACTTCAAATTACAGAGTAGATCGACCCCCTCACTTGTCTCCCGCATTCAAAGCTTTGTGCAGGCCGGTTTTAGCTTAACTTGCACTCTTCACTCCAATAGACGAAATCGGATGAAAAAAAACGACGATGCGGAGTCGCGGGTCGCGTTATGCAGACAGAACAATTGTTTAGCTTGTTTTCCTTTTTTTGTGAATGTCAAATCTATGACGCTGCATCTCGAAGTTGCATCTTTTGTGATTAAGCAAAACACAGATCTGCGAATCCTACTATACTATTATGATGGCGAAAGTTTGTATGTATGGATGTATGGATGTTTGTTACTCTTTCACGTAAAAACCACTGAATGGATTTGAATGAAACTTTACCACAATATAGCTTATACATCAGAATAACACATAGGATATTGGAAATCGAAATCCACGCGGACGGAGTCGCGGGCGGCCGCTAGTAGGCTTATAATTTTAACAAACGTAGAAAATTACCATTGTTATATATATTGAAACTCGTTTAATACTCGTATAATAAATATTACGGCCTGTAAGGACAGAAGTTTAACACTTTCAGAATAGTTCAATAATACGTCTGGTAGATAAAAAGCTATAATACCGATGATTTATAGGATTTTTGTCAGACAAAGTTTAAATCAAACCCAACCAAGCCCGAGCCTTAGTATGGAAACTATGCCTGCAATGTATTTTAAATGGAATATGACACACCATGACGAAATTACGTCAGGTAATTTTGTATAGAAAATGCATTGCCGCCGAACTTTGGTCACGTTTTTTCAGCCTGGTGCGTTTCTACACCTACTGTGCCTGCAAAATTTGTCCAAATACATCACAAAGTTTTACCTAATGTTTATTAGAGTGCTTAAGTAAAAACTCATAGCATTATTAATTCCATTGTAGGTGCGAGCAGACTTGGTACACAATTAAATCTAGTCTTTATTGCCTGCGCAATAAGCACTACGTATAAATGCCTCTACAAAAACAGCTATCGAGCTGTCTCTGTCTGAATGTTTATACGAGAAACTTTTTTCATAAATATTATAGTTATCTGGGGAATGTACCTAAGGTACTTACGTGTAAATGCTAGCTGAGTTTACATCTTTTACGTATAAATAAAAGCTACATTTTTGAGTATAAGTTAATCGAATGACATTGATTGTATCAAGGATAAGAAGGATTGCATAAAATATAATCTACTGTTTTTTTCTTAATAAAACCAGTTATTTGTTACCATTTTTTTCAATGTAAACATTGTAATATTGGCTTTTTATAAATATTGTATCTGTCAACCTGTGTTGATAACATACAAAAATTAAAAATACAAAACGTTTTGTTTCATGTCTAAGAACGAACTGTATGGATTCACCAAATGTTCCATCCATAAATGTATCCTATTTCCCAACACAAAATGTCAATCGCTTAGTCCAAAAAAAAAATCCTCCTTTAATCGAGCAAAGTCCACTTCGAAACCAATAAATAATTCAAATCAACTCTGGCTGAAAAATGCTGATATGTTAAGCTTGAAAAATCTCAAACTAGCCTACCGTGACATATAGGCTTACCGCAGTTTCCAATCGATGGACAAAATGCCGAACAGGCAATACCGCGTTGGAAAAAAGTATCTGCTCCTTCAAAAGTACAATTTATTACATTGCGTGTTGGAGTACCGTTTGACAATTTGCAAGAATATCCTACGTTTAATATACGATAATACGCTTTGAAGTTGTTAATTTGTAAAAAGATTTTAAACGAACCACTAATATAACTTTAAGCCAAAACCCATCTTTGTAACGAAAACATGATTTATAATAATGATGGAGGCCTTTGCCCTGCAGTGGGAAGTAATATGCTTACTACACACAGCTATACTTTTACTAATATAATTTACTTGCACATAAAGAAGGAACTAGTGTTGGAAAACAATGATGGCCGCGTTGGTCTAATATTTAGAGACCCTGGCTACAAAACTAAGGATTGCAAGTACAAATCCTGCTAGGGGCAAATGTTTGTGTGATGAACATCTATATTTTGTGCTCGAGTCATGGATGTTCCATATAGGATCGAGGATCCATAGTACAAGCTTTTAGTTAAGTTAGGGGCTAGGCTATTATTGGTGTGTTAGTCCAAGGCATTTTTATTTAAATATAATAGTAATAAGATTATTTTTATTTGTTTGAGCAAAAGCTAATAAAGTTTTCTCTTAACATCAACTTACACTTATTCGCTTTGAATGCAAATATTTTAACTAACTCATTGTTTTATTTCTTTAGTCTCATTATGAAGTATCTAAGTCGGTACTTTAACTATAAATTGAGTAAGTAAACGGCGATATCTCTTATCAGTTATCTCCTCCCATACCATAAACAAAACCTCGCAACATAATAAACGTGTGGACAGCGCCTAAGAGCGTTGAGTGGGTAGTGTAACTCCATGGGCGATTTTCGCGACGATGTTCTATTACAAAAGGGAATTGGATCTTGATTCATTGGTTCGGAAAATCGGCGGCGTACCTTGATAATTTCATTTCTGTACAATTTGACCGCACCCGTGGTCAGGATTCTTGGGCCACTGCGGACCCGAACAATGCAGGGACTCCCCTACGGCTCTCACACACAATACTAAGCTTTTATTGCCCCCTTTTACAATCTCCCATTACCTCCAAGGCTTCGCTGTTGGGAATCAGTTTCGTTACAGTTTTTTTATCTTTTCCTTTGAGCGGTTTTCGTGTCGATCAAGTTCTGACGAATGTTATTTCATTTTCCCCATGGAGTGATTTAAGCACTTGTAGGTGGATGTAATCAAATTTTCTGCTCGGGATTTATATCTTATACAACCCTCTTAGGGTTTAAGCTTATTAATGTAGAAACACACCTAGCCGAATAAACGCGTCCGAAGTTTCGTGTCACTGCGCCAGCTGCGCCTGGAATTTATTTCAAATGAAAGATGGCATCCCATGCCAAAATTACGTAGCGTAATATTGCATAAGTAGACTATGCATTGCCGCCGAACTTAAGTCGCGTCTTTTCAGCTTGGTGTCTATATTCATCGGACATGGAATATAATTTTTTTATTTGTTAAAAATAAATTCGATCAACGTGTTATTAAATTTAAAAACAGTTACAAAGAATTGCAAATTATCGGGGTATTTCTCGAAGAAAATATATCATTGGTCAATGAATCTCCGATGATTTATTTTCTCCCTCAAATCTGTTGCAAATACTACTTAATTGAACGAATGTCTGAAAAGAAAACCTTAAATGTGAGATAATAGTAATTCCTTCTTATCATTAAAGTACTCTTGGAACAATTTATAATTGCAATGAACAATTAGTCTCAAAAACTTTCTCCATCATCAACTCAAGGATACTCCAGGCATTCCCCTCACTAAATCGGATTAAAGAGTAGTTCCCCAATACGATTAGTGAACAGAGTAGGTAATCAGTTCCCCGTTCCCAGTTCTCTCCTACGAGGCCCACGGGAACGCATGGGTTGATGCAATCCGCCGAAAAAGAAATCAACAAACCAAATCACAAACAGCTATAACAATCTCGCTATCGTTACAAGTTAATTTTCTCAAGGTTATTAGTACGAGTGTTTGAAACTGTTTTTCCACCTGCAGATAAGTTCATCATGTCTGGTCTGGAAGATAAATATAGTTGGACTTATCCAGAAATAGTAATTTTAACTTGGTTTCATAGTTTCTAGATTACGAGCAAGAAAGTAGGTACATTCATTTTGGATTCTAGTAATATGCCAAGATTGTTTTAGCTAACTAGCCAACTAAACCTTTAAATCTTCCACAATACTACCCTACCTACTCTAAAAATATACATGTGGTATAAATCAGAAAAAATAATAAAAAAGTAACTAAAGATAAAAGTCCTAGAAGCTACAGAATTGAAAATAATCAAAAATAACGAGTTGAATCTAACTTTCGATGCGATGCTGACTTGACCCCGACTACCCGCAGATTGCGTCGGAACGGGCGACAATAATGTAAATACACCTTGCTGGCGGCACAAATTGAAAAATTTGTAAAATTCATGAATATGAATAAGTGTTCCGTTGCCGTGAATGGGACATCAATTATGCAAAATGTGCCGGTACAGCATTGATCGACGCGATGTTTGATGCTTCGATCCGATGCGGCGCACACAATCGATATCTTTTATTATGTTTTGTTACATCACTACCTATGTACTTATTCCTCTAACTATTCTTTTTTTTACTTTTTGTATTAGTTACACTTGTCAAGGTTTAGTGATGTTCATACTGCTATGTATACATATTACCTGGCGCATCCTAAAGGTAACATAATTTATATGCACGTTTTAGGTGGCTTTCATGGTATCCATTTAACTGCCAGATTACGCAGATTGACCATGACTATAAACAGTAAAGTACACGGCAGTTGTGTTCATTATTCATATCAAACGAAATATCTACGGGCCTCGCGTTTTAGTAAGACTCCCCCAGTCGTCCCGTAATCTACGTCAAATTGACTTTTCCGACGCCGAGCTGACGAGTCTTCCACAGTAATATGCCATAAACGACCCAAACGTATTGGACCCAATGCTCGGAGGTTGATAAATTTCCTTGATATTTGAATGCGTTATATTCCTTTCGGGTTACTGCCGACGTCCCTTCGATAAATACTCGGATACCGCTAAAATTCCGTCGACGCTCTATAAGCCTTTATTAATGAAAATCTTCCACGAGATTTTATCACAAATGAGCTGTGCGCTGTCCTCGTGCGCTCTCTAAAATTTAATAACGTTTGTTACCAAAGTTGCCGCCTCACCGAAAGCTAATATTATTCCAATTCGGAAAAAAACAATTTTCTCCAAAGTTATAAACCTGAACAGATTTCCATTTCTGCGTGGAGTTGGTACAAAGTAATTCCTCCGGTTGGAGATAAAATTTATGTCATTTCCTGTCTACTCGAAACTCGCTAAAAATTATCAGGAATCGGCTCGGCTGTAGCGGCATTTAAAATTAATGAATAATGTTATCTGATAATGATTCAGCCAAGTTTAATTAAAGTTCTACTTTTTGTCAGCTCTCCTCAGTTTTTAATCGCGTGAGTATCTCCGTTATTTTTTATTCGTGAATAAACGTCTTCTTAAGAAGTTTGACCGTGAATAAATTTGGTGATAAGCTTGCCTTAATGATATTAGGACTTATCTTAAATTTTGTTTTGTATTTCAATTTGACGGTATTTTCCGGAGTTGGGTTTGTTAAATTGACTATTTTCTCACGTAATTGTTTTATAGAACGTTTTTAGCTTTCGCTTATTATTCAGTTTATTTAATTATTGAACAATAAAGAGAATTGTCGTATAGAATCTTGTGTATTGCAACTGTTATTCCGATATCAAAAACCAACTATTATTCGTCTTTCGAAACGTTTTTAATAGAAAGAATTCGTTCTTGATAGGTAAGAATATACTTTTTTTGGATAAGTCTTTATTTATTTGAGATGGTTAAATAATTAAACATAATGTGTTTATATCTAGTTAAAAAATAAACTAGCAAATCTCAGCAGCAGACGAAATGAAAAGTAATACTTAGTAAATGAATTCTAGCTGCCACTGATAGCTCCATTACTTCTCATTGCGAGTTATTCGGAGCCACTAGATAACACTGCGCCACTAAATGTAAACACAAGTTTTCATTTTGATGTGAAAATAAAATGGAGTACGCCCGAACACAAAGTAACTTTAAAAAGAATCCACAGAATTTGCAGTGCAGTGCGCTAGGAATAAACATTCGATTTTTTACTAAGCCTTATCGCTCCACAAAAGAATTGTGATGTGTGGTAGGAAAAGGCAAAGCCAAATATAAAGAGTTTAGATCAAAAAGAGCGAAACATTTGGGAAATCGCGATAACATCATTCAAAGGATGAGGAATGGAGAGCTTTATACACCTTTGAGTGAATACGAATATAAATATCTATGGATCTGTGTACTCGAGGTTTGTTTTCCTCGTTGTATGTAGTTGTCTTCTTAGAGTCAATTCAATGTTAAACTTTTTATATACCAATTATAATACATTGAAGTGAAGTTTTAACATTAATTGACTTATCACTCGTCGACCGAAGTTATTTTTTGGATCATGTAGTTTTAAAAACACCCATTTTTGTGATTTTGGTTGCTTTGGTACATAATCGCCATATTTGAAGTCTTTTTTTGAAAGAAATAATAATACTGTAGCAGGAATGTTGTAATAGTATATGTGCTTAAATCTAGCTATTTCGCAGAAAAAGCCACACCAGGAAAAAGTTTTTATTACAATAGAAGTTTAAAGACATAATCAGGTTGTTTACTTAAGACAGGTTATTGACCGAAATCCGAGCCTTATTCCGAGAATCTAAAATACGTCTTCTCAACGATAAATTCAAGCCGAAATATCCTAGAACCCTTAGATCACGGTCAGGTACTTAATCCACTAGATTAACGTGGAACTAGGGGTATTAAGTATAAATAATCTTGCTAGAATCGATAAAATACGGCTTCGTGTCGCGTCATTAATAAAGAATACGAACCGTACAGTCTGGTGTAATATCGCCGCCATCATTCAATTCCTCCTCGCGCATTATCAACAAAAAGCTGTGTTAATATTCCACGGCGCGGCAAAAAATGGCGTCGTACCAATTATTAACGACGTGCATACGTGAACTATAATGAAATATTTACCGTGCGAGCGTATAAAACGTATAAAAATCACGGTGCGAGGTGGGGGTGGGTGCCGCGGTAATTGCTAGCAATTTGTAATGACCACGTGATTGCCGCCGCCGAGTCTAAACTGCGCTATTAATTTCGTACATTTGATTAACGAAAGTACTTGTTATGTTAATGAACGCAGCAAGGAATCTACGCTAACTCGCTAACACGACTCTCTGTCGACACATTGTCGTGCTTGCAATATTTTCGCTTCGCTTCCCTCGTAATTAGTGCTGCGCTATTTTGAAATTTTAAAACGTTATTTATAACGTCACTAATGATCGCACGTTCACGTTTTTTTCACATCCTGCCGTATGCATACCAAGACTGTTATTATTTTGTTTATATCAGAATTAAATAATTTATTATCTCTAAACATTTTTGAAGTTTTAAAGCGTGATAGCCAAATATGTACTTTGTGAAAGTCTTCAGAAATAAAAGGGTAATTTCTGGGTGGTGAAATTTCACAAAAAAGTGACTCGTAACTTACGACAAAAATGAAAACTCATTAGAAACAAAATGTGATGAAACTTATGGACTTCATTATACCTTGTAACAAAAGATATCTATAAAAAATCTAAAATTAGAGAGGTGTCGGTAAATTATGTCAAACTTTGTAATACCGTACTCCCAAGATACAGGGTTTCCTTAGTTTGAGGTCCGCTGGTAACAGTTACTGTAGATTGTAATTAACTATGTAATTTGTCTTTGTAATAGTTGTAACGTAACGTATGTTAGAACTTGGAAATAAATTATTATTATTAGCATGTCTACAGTACCCTTTCATTATGCGAAACTATTGCACGATTAAATTTGCCAAGAGATGTGAATGGAATTTAATACACGATGGTCATATTGGTCGTGGAATTTCCTATAATAAAAACGAAAAAAAGTCCTAACCTAACATTTGCTTGTTTGCAAAATAATAAATTAGCAGCTGATACTAATAAAAATTAAACTTTTAAACTCTTATTAGCTTTATTAAATACGGTATAGTTTTAAGTTTAGAATTAACTTAAAACATAGTTGTCATTTTAAAAATGTTTATTTTATTCGAGGAACCTCTTGAAATGATTTTATAATCCAAGCTCGCATTATTCAACATCAGAAAAATGCTGCTTTTTGTGTAAACAATTTATAGTATAAAAAGGCGTTCCTATAATCAGTAATGACATATTCAATTTACTAAAAATTCGATTCGACTAAAAGGCACAAACATGAATGCATTTACGCTCATATTTACCTACAGCAAACGAAATTCCGCTTGACAATTTTATATAAAACATTTTTCAGGCGAAGTTATTTTAAGGTAGAAAATACGCATTGATTTCGTAAGTAAATAAATGTAAGATATAACTTTAAACTTTCGCGTTGCATAACAATTATTTAACATTACAACGGGACTAAACGCGATATTATTTTTATAAGTACCAGAGTACTTACTGCTTGACGTTTCGGCTGTGATGCTACAGCCGTGGTCACAAGCGAACTGTATACACTCCGTTATGCCAGATTTCAAGGAAACTGCGGTCTCCAAAGGACAGAATACCGTTCCAGACTTCGGGTGTTTACAAAATTGATTGCAGTTGTGGTAGTTCTTATATTGGACAGACGAAGCGGACTATAGCGGAACGTGTCAAAGAACATATCGCAGCTGTAAAAAACCGACAGACAAACAAATCGGCGGTTGCTGAACATCTTCTACAATCCAATGTTAATCACTGGATGGAGTTGCACGACCCTAAAATTATCTCCACTGATCGTCACTATTACTCTAGATTAGTACGTGAAGCGATTGAAATTAAGAAATACAAAAATTTTAATCGGGAGGATGGATTTAAATTGTCGTCAACATGGAATCCGGTGATTAATAAATGCAAACCACGATATTTGGCAAAAGATCGAAATGTAAACCCCGATACTGTAAGTGTGGTGTGCCGGAGTTACTTCACTGACAATTCTTCGAGTGTCAATATTAGTGCGAATTCGGGGGTAGATGCAGATACATCAGCCCGAGCCCGTTCAAGTAGACGACGCCGCGCACCGCCAGTTCGCTTGTGACCACGGCTGTAGCATCACAGCCGAAACGTCAAGCAGTAAGTACTCTGGTACTTATAAAAATAATATCGCGTTTAGTCCCGTTGTAATGTTAAATAATTTTAAATAAATGTAATTACCAAGCATACTGGTATCCTCAACATCTGATAAAAATGGGAGTTTATATTTTACTTGTCTATCCGCCATACACATGTATTGGTTAACTGCGAAGAACTTAACATGCATAATGTTTACCAAAAGTCTGAACTATGACCCTGAGATCGTTTAAGAGAAGCGTAAAGAAGTATCTTGTCTCGATTCCAATAGATAGGATACAACGCAGTACCGCATCCGTTGTCATGGCAATCAGGGCTCCTCTTTTGCTTACCATCAGACAGAGTGGAGTCAATGAATCAAGTCAATACATGTAAAATTAGAATCTAATATTGAGAACAGCTATGGTTGGTATAGTCTTACCTATATTTCCCAACAGTTGTGTTTGGTCAGCGTAACATTGTATACTGATAATACGTTTCTGGTTGATAAAGAATTACTAAAGTATATATTTTTACTCTAAAATATAAAAATCCTAATCTTCATAAATTCAATTCCACTTCGTATTTCTGCCGCAAATATCTAATCTCTCTTGTTACGAGTTCATTTCCGAACACAAATTGGTGTTACAGAGGGTTTGAGCAGGAAACTAAATGGCATCAGCCCTCTTTTAAACTCACACAAGTTTATTTTTTTTTTTGATAAAATTAAATGGAGTAGTTTGTTAGTTCAGTTTGTATTTTAACCATTGTGTTTTGGTTTAAGGTTGACTTGATTTCAATGACATCTCTTGCCCTACATAGTAATTGAATAGGCAAATAATTTAATAAAATTGTGAATGATTTCAGATCATTCCTAAAAAAAAAATTGAAACAGCTTGGCGTTACAAACAACCATTGAATTTAAAAATTCAATGATATTATTTAAAAAAAAATATTTTTGGTTTCTATATACTTTTCCCCATAAAAAATTTTAGTAAGGTTTTACAAAAAAAAAAACTCCAAAATTCCAAAATTCGACTTTTTGAAAGATACACTTTCGAAAAATTGCTTCTATTTCTAGTTCGTCAAAACATACGTAACTGAAAAACAAACTATATTTCAACATAAGATTGAGGAGTATATTTTGGGGTAGCTATAAGCTCTTCTATTCTATTGTAATGGTCAGTACCAAACCATAAATCGCCGTAACTGTTTTGTAAACAAACACGTGACATCGCAGATAACATCGCGGCGAAGTGTTAATAGCGATATGACAACATAATTTAGTTTGAATGTAAATAATGCGGGGTCAATAACCGTGTCACATTAAATTACGAGTTAATTTGTAATGTAATGTGTTTATAAAGGAGCTCATCTTATTTTTTTGGTTTAGAATTTCTTTTTATATTTCAAGAGTGATTTAATGGTTAAACAATTTCTTTTATTGTCAATATATTATATAATATTTACTATTAAATCACTAATCTGAATGTTTAGGCGGTAAAAATACTCGCACAAGCACGAAATTGTTTAATTTTTTGTTACTTATTACCAAAAAGAAAAAAAATCTTCCGCCAGAGACGTACAACTAGTCGACTTTATAAACTAATCCATTCTGAGAAAGGGAATAAAAAACAAATCACAGTCATGGCTGTATTTACTTGCAACGTAAACATGGGCGGGGGCGGTCGTTGACCGCAACTTTTCAAGGAAGCGTGTTCACTGTCGATGCGAATTCGTGACTTATCGATACCGGGCGATATCGATTCAATCTCGAGACAGGCGGCTCGACTGAAAAGTTTACAACACGAAAAGGTATCGGACACGCACGAAAACCGTTACCCGCATGGAAATTAGTGCTTTTATTGTTGTTGCACGTTATACTATGGCATGATTGTAAACGTGAAATCTCTTATCAATGTTCCTGCCAGACTGGCGATAGCAGGTTATTTATACGTCATTAATATACGCACGTTGAGTAATAAGATTCAGATTTTAGTATCACTCGTTCAAAACTGGTTAATGTTGTTGCGGTCCGTTGGTTTCCATTTAAAAACTCTCTGCCCTGAAAATATGAATATAATGTTATTTGTTTCTTGAATGGTTCACGCCCGTATATAAACATAATAATTGGTTTTAACAAGCTTTAAATAAATTTCCCGTTTCTGACCACAATCATCCTAATCGAAATTAGTTATCGATCGATACATTGAATATTTTCAGTTGCGCATTAGCGCGAGTACAATCAACTATAAAATTAGCCCGTCACACTTGCTTTAAACTTTCTTTTTTAGTCGATTAGATCGATTTTACAATACATCAAAACCATACGTTGTAAATTATCAGAACGCCGTTATAAAAGGTAAACAGTATACGAAACTAAACCAGAAACCGCAACTTAACTTTATATCCCGCTCAAAAGATCCCCTGGGACCAGAACTAGTTTTATACCAGCCAAAGCTAGTAAATTATAAAACTCAGGGCAATTTCACTGCACCTTTTTAACATAGCAAAATAAATTAGTCGTTGGCGAGAACCGATTTCTCCTTTGTTTATTTCGTACAGTTTTACAGGGGGCGGTTCGTCAAAGGGCCCGAAAGTGATTTCATGCATTAATTAAGACCACAGAGCGAGATTTACAATTACACGAGCTTCTATAAACAAACTTGATTGCTTTACAAAAACTCAAATAACTAAGGCAGTGTCTCAAGTAGAGGCTCATTTGAATATCAAAGACGAAATTCAAATTACTCCGTTTACAATAAAGGCTGAGGCGGGCCGGTATTACGGGCTGATGTAAATTTCCGATACTCATTTTAAGGATCAAGTTCAGATGTCTAAGTCGGGTTTCTTCCGAATTAGAAGATGTGGTCTCGAGCGGGTAATAGTATGTACTATTTTTTGCAGTGATTAGCAACACATACTCGTACGATTTATATAACCATTAAGCAAACCACTTAAACATGAGAAAGGAACGATTTGTATTAAAAAAAAAACGAAACGAATTTATATTAAGTGAATTTAAACTTTATTACATAAGAATATGATGAAAAATAAAACTGATAAATAAAACAAAAAAACAAGTAATATTTATAAACTTTATCCCAGCAGACTATTAAATATTATTCGGTCGCAAAAGCTGCACGGTTTAAGCTATCATAACTGAGCTAAGTTCATAATAGCTTAAAATGATAATAAGGATTATCATAAGAATAAGGCATTTTGGCAATGTCAAACGCATGTCCGTACGTGACTTAAATAAAAATACATATGTGATAAAATCAAAGATGAAATCAAGATTCATAATGGAGTTTAAAATGATCAGATTTCATTAAAGATGTATTAAAAAGCATTACTTTGAAACAAAATGAACAATTTTATGTTTTTCAAAGATTTTTGGTAGGTACAACAAGTTCAGTGAGTTGACACAACGATAATAAATCGAAAGAAACAGATGTTCAAATTCTAGTAAACAGAAGAAAGTTAATATACCCACTCAATAATCCACCAAATAACTTAAAAGAAAAAAAACTGTGGAAAATACGCTCCGGGTTTTATCTGTCCCTTCTGACCTACAATTTATTCGATGCTTTTACGGTTGACTTAAATGCCAAAGCATGGAAGTTACGTTGCAAATCAAGTTCTTTTTTTGGTCTTTCTATTCGAGATTGTAAAATGATTCCTTTTAGATTCTCTGTAACGAGTAATTGCTTTTAGAATTGTGTGTTGTATTGAGTCAATCTTTTCACTTTGGTTAATAGTAAATAATTCATAATTATACAGGAGAATGAGCAGGAAAGCGGACCCTGGACTCCAAGGCAATGGCCGAGGATGCGACCGGGACAAGCGCTAGGATGATGATGAATTATACAGGAAATAGTAACCCATTCATCACTCTGCTAGTAATTTTCATAATTTTTAATTATTTAAATATTGATAATTATTAAAATTGTAGAGGTAGTTACCTCTACAATTTTCATATAAGTCTTAATTATTAAAATGTTACCCATGAAAAAAACTTACTTTGAATATCATACACTCAAATTGTTTATGTTTACTGATTTTTCAACGTGTTCTTATACAATAATAAAATAATGGCCTCGGGACGTACATGGTTCATAAACTTACTTAAATTCAAATCACTTTTTAACCAAAAAGATGTCACTATGCTTACTATAGGTAGCTAACATAGCTCACGCCATCTCTTGAAGATTGGCGAAACTGCAATCAGTTGTATCGGTCCTATACCCAGCTTTCCTAATTTAGCCACGTGACAGATGTCGCTGGTCGACCACACGCCCGACGCAATCACATTTCTACAAAGGCAATTACACATTAGGCACAATCTCAATTACTGGTCTCAAGTGGGACTATTTTTCTAAATCTGTTTATTCACCTTTTGCTAGTTAACGTGACTCCATTAGGCAGCCATAACGGTCACGAGCCGGTTCCCTTTATTACTCTTTGCAATGCTTCCTGTTGCTTTTTTTTCTCTGAAATATTCTGCTAATTAAGGAAGGAGTGGAGCCCGAAGATTTCCTGCTGGTCCGGTAGATTACGGCCGGTATCTCAGAGAAAAATGTAACTCTCAGACAGAATTCATTTTTGTGGCTTAACTTTTTGTATGTTGTTTAAAAAAGTTTAAAGCGGCTTAAGTGAAAATAGCATGTAACGCTGCGTACGAGGACGAGGTGAGCAAAGTTGTCAACCTAAATTAGAATTAACTTGTATTATTATAATGTTGGGTACTTTGAAGATTCAGGGGATTATGAAAAAGAACGAAATACCTCTTGCGGGGTATTAACTTTGAAAATATATACGAGCATTAGACATTTTACTTGGGACCGTTGGAATAATATAACAGATTATTTAATAAAACATTACTTCAAGTTTTAATATATAAATCTCAGTTTTATTTTATTTCATAAAGTAGAATATCAGTCTCATATTTCTTCATACAATTTTATCATTCAGTATTACATTCTGTTTAACCACATTTTTCTGTTCAAAGCTATAAACATACTTTCAAATCATAGTACCTACTTAGTTATATTATCAATGTTTCACAAGTCATGTTATTTTTACATTAATTTGTGATCCTGTTAGTTTGAGTGAAATTATAGCTTTTTCATGGTAATGCCCTATTGTAATGCAATTGACAGGAAAAACAAAACACGACATAATTGTGAATTAAAAGGTAAAATATCGATGCAAAAAACAAGTATTCATCAGAGTTGATGCGTAAACAAAATGTCACTGAGCAGCGGCTTAAATCAATTAACGCCAGTGCCAGGTCGATTGGTCGAGATGATATCTTCGGCGGCGTACAATAGCCTATTATGTGAGTAGCTCCATCTTGCTCGATGTACGATCCAACAGGCATATACGATCGGCCTCCGGACGAACTTGTATTGAAATGTGATTCCATTTGATTTAGATCGGAATCAGTGTTTGTACAATGTATTGAATGGCCGTGCACTTTGTCGGTTTACGATTTTAGAGGTTTATTGGCAATACTGTGGAGGATTAAAATTCAGTTGGCAGGTTTTGGAGATGTCCGGGATGTTGTGTTGGAGTGCTTATACGTTAGTGCCTAATACAAGCATGGCAGGTGCACAAGTTTTGCACATCTATGTGTGTCAGATTATATCTTATAAGTAGAATTTTCTTTCGTAGTATTTACAAGGCAATAACTGGTTATTTTTAAATTAATGATGCATTAAATAAAATTATTTTAAAAGCGTTATGCACGGACGCGTAACAGGCAAGCTGGAATATGACTACCAAATTTTCCACAAGGAATATCAATTTGATTACCACTAAAAACCCTTTCAGCTCAAAATCCTAGACTACTCCCCCCCTTTTATGTGATCTGCACTCACATTACATCGGCTTCCATACGGGTACGCATCGAATTTGGACTATTGTTATGCAAATAGTGAACGCTTCGGTTTGCCAGCGTCAGTACAAGACAAAGAGACATTGACGACGTACGGCAGTTGGTATCAGGTCGACATCCTGTGGACCACTCAACCACCCCTCCCTCTTCATATTATATATGTACCCGTTACTAGGAGCGTATGCGATAGACAGCACCATTATAGTTCTGGTTAGGGATTACAAAGCTGGTTTGGAGCATTTAAGATTTTCGACTTTCGCTAGATGGGACTTGACACGATAAAATATCGTAGTATAAAGATTGATGCGTGTTTAATATTTTTAAGACACGGAAAATAAGTGCTGTTCAAAGTTTGGAAAGAAACAGACTAAGTATTTCAAATATTGTTTTTATTGTTATATTTATACTTTACTAGCCGCCCGTCACGTGCTTTGCTACCTGGGGTAAACGAAGAATCACTCTACCGATTTTGTGCAAACTTCGCATAAACCATCTACTAAATAGTCCAAATAAGCTTTGAAAATTTAGTTTTGATAGGTGAGCCCGTTCTTGTGTTATGAAATGACAACGAAAAATGCCACTTATTATTTTTATATACATATAAAGATAAAACCTGTTTCATAGATATAGATATGTAGTTAAACCATGTTTTAACTATCTATCAAACATTTACTACCCACTTTTTTATCATTTATACTAGCTGGTAAACAATGATAACAAGGACAATTACAATGTTAACTTTCAAAACTTTGTAGCAATCATTATGGGGTTTTTGTGTGGCTAATTTTCTAAGCGCGTGGAAAAATCCCGACTTTTCCCTGTAAAGTTTGTTGAGAAAATTTACCTTTATAACTTTAAAGCTTGATTTACAAGCTAGCGACTTTGTATTATGTAAAATAACTGAGGAACACGTTTTGTTCCCGTCAATAAAACACTTGTTCGTGTACTTTACTTAAAGATTCTAAGCAAAATTGTAAACCTTTACCTTGAAACATGCTCAGAAGAAAATATACTTACGTATAGAATTTGTGTGTGCGTGTACTTATAATGAAAACATTACAATATTAAGCCTTTGGTGTAATAAAATAGCATTATTTTTTATTTAACTATAAAGATTAAGTGGCCCAGAAATACGATTAAATTAAAATCTCTTTTTAGTTATAACTATTTTTTGTGTAAAATGTAATAACATTCACTAGCGCGAGATTATTTCAAAATGGTTTCTCGTGCTGCTTAGAAACGATTGTAAAATATTCAACAACGTTGCACCGGTGAAATTATAAAGCTAAACGGAATGACCTTTACTTTAATACAATTTGCTTGAAATATATTAACATTATTACGGATCCTAAACTATGAAAGAGGTGAAATGCTAATATAGCAACGAATATAATTAGTTTTCGTTTATTTTGTTCTCTTGTAAACCTAGTGGCTTTAAAATACTCATAGAAAAAAGTAAAGAGGCTTGTTATAATTTTTTCTGCTACTAATTACTGTTGATTTAAGACCATAACCTAAGAAATCACCATTCCACCAACTAACAATAATTAAAAAAAAATCCTCAAAAATTTCCCGTTGAAAACCATGAAGCAACGGTAATTCTGGCAAAAAATGTTCAGTTTTGTTTCGTAGTCCTACAGAGGAATGTTAAGGAAGAAATATTATGCAAATCCAAACGTGGATGCCGCAAATATAAAAAGCCCTCGTTCACCTCCCACTTTGCATCTCAAGGCTATGCATCTGACTGATACTGCGATGCCCCAGGAGAAAAAATGAAAACGCCATTTGAAATTCTATGCGTTTTACAGGCGCCTGCGTGTGTTCTAAAATATATTATCTTACTTTTCTGGAGCTTTGATGTAACGAAGTGACGGTGGAAATCTAGCTTTGGTATAGTGGCGGATTTTCAGGGAGCATCCAGACGCATAAATACATATCGATGCCTAACGGCCAAAAAGGCCTAACCGCCACTTCACAAACTTTACAGGAGAGAGGATTAAAGACGAAAATTTACGAAAAAAAATCATAAGTCGTTGGGTTTTGCTTCCTAAGATTCAAAATTTTAGGTGTAAATATAAAAGATACTTCTCTTCAAAATGTATTTATTAAAGTATTACAAATCATTCATCTAAGGGTGTTTTTAGTCGCTTATGCTCAAATGGATTTATTTTTTTACAGCAGAAATGTCGTAACTGCATTTACCAAAAAAAATCATGTTAGCCTAAGCGACTTAATTGCATCAGTATTTTTATTAAAATTGCTTAACCGACATTAAGCCAACATAAGAAGTGATTGACGAAAAAGTCTTAGTGTTAGCGAAATACTAAATATACAGGGTGTCGCAGATAACCTGTACCAGCGAAAGTCTGCGACCAGGGACACCAATACCCATGGATTGAATCATTTATTTTGAGAAAAAAATGGGATAAGCGCCACAATGCATAGTAATATGTGATAGGGCAAATAATCCTAAGCGCCATATGTTATATTTGAAAATTGCAGCCCGAAAGTATTAAGCGACATTTTTGTTATTTATTATTTTCAAGCAAAATTGTCTAAGTAACTTTTTCAAAATATTATATTTCCTAACCACCAGAATGAAAAAAAACACTAAATATTGGGCGCTTAGGACGTAAAATTAAGGCTTCGAGCCTTAATTTACCAACCGCTTAAGCGACAAAAATAACGCCCTAGAGAGACGAAACCTAGACAGAACGACGCAGAAAAAAAAGGCGATTCCAATGATGTATATAAGTCGATTTCGCAAAAAATGTCGCTTAGGCCATTTTGGCCGTTAGGCATCGATATGAATTAAATTTGCACTAATATACTAAAGCTGAAGAGTTGGTTTGTTTAATCGCGCTAATTTAAGGAACTTCAGGTTCGGAGTAAAAAAATATTTTTGTGTTGGATAGTCCATTTGACGAGGAAGGCTTTATTTAGGCTATAGTAGTATAACACTATGTTTGCGGAAACCGAGATCATAATAAATAATAAATAAATAATTGGTTGAGACTTAAAATAATTTACTCAACAACTCGCAAAAATCAGTCAATTAATCAGTTGAATTTCTTACCAAACCAATCAACACAACGCTCAAATTTGCAATCAAGAAACAGAACTTATTAAGTACAATGTGAACTTAACAAAATCTCATATTAGCTACTCTGCTAATAGCCACTGTAGTTGTTCCATTTGCATTATATTGCTTCCTTAATATGCCAAGTGGCTGCGATTGAAAAGCCAAAATTGCTTTTTTCTCAGTACGGAGAGTCAATGAAGACCGTAGAAATAGTGCCTTGATATGTTTGTCTAGTCAAATGCGATGGAAATGTGGTAGGAAGATGCTCTGTGTTGGCTCCTTTGAATTTGTGCCGGCTCCTTTCATTTGTTTCATTTTGGTATTATGTGAAATAAAAGTCTTTTTTTCCTTCTTCGCGGCTTCTACTCTTTATTCATTGGCTTTGAGTATGGAGATATGTATTAAGCTTCATTCCAAGTGTACGCTTATAAAGAAAACGGATTGAGTGTCTCTTTTCCTGGTCAAGAAAAAAATTATTAAAGTAGACCAATAAATAATACTTCTACTATATGTAAATTTAATTCATAGCAGAGATTAAATTAATAGAAAATGAAAATCTTATGGTTGATTCATTTCATTTTAAGTTGATTTCATTAATTGGTGTTAAATAAAATAATAATCAAGAGACACAATACACTTACCTCTCTTCTCTGCTCAGAAAATACCCCATTACCAAAACTACAGAAAAACATTTCACGATTTCCTTCAAATACATCTAATCTCGACGTCCCTATAAACGTTCGGTACTTATACAGCCACCCATTACAAAGATTGTCCCCGAGCTTCACATAATAAGAATTCGTCTGAGGAAACGTGTCGCTCCTCTCACAAAATTAACAATGGCTCGGCTTTTCTGTCACAAATATGTCATATAAGGTAGGTGCTCTTTTCGTGTGGCCCGGGCACACGTGGGCTCGACGTTGTTATTTGCTCCTGGGTTTATTTATTCGAAACTTGCCCGCTTCGGATGACCACTGTCCGCTCACAACCTGTCACTGTATTTTCGTGACCCTTTATTTTCACTTGACAAGAATATTCCTGGCTCTGTCCTCTCAATATTACATTTCGATACGACTTTTTATTCGTGATACATTTTTCCAATTGTCTCCGTACGAGTCGCAGTGCGAACTAACGGAATAGAATTTTCAAACAGTTTTGATTGATAAAGGTAGACATGTTTTCGCTTTCTTTGTTTGCGAAATTAGATTCGGGAGGTAGCGTGAAACTTCAGAGTTCCACTTGATTAATGGTGATTCGAGGGGGATCCGAGAAAAAGAAACGATTCAGGTCGCTCGATTTTCTATAGAGCACGAATGACTAAATCGTTTTTTTGGAAGGTTAGGTACTTTTTATCTGGAAATAAGTGTATTTGGATTTAGATGCATGAACGCGATATTATCCCATTCACTGAAACAACGCTCGGGTTGCGTTAATATTTGATGTGTTCTCGACTTTTCTCGAATTTAACGCGCCGATTAAACAACGCCGAGCGAAGGATTTTATGTGAATATTTAAAATGTTATATTGGTTGTAGTTCTGCAGAGAAACGGCTCCATTGTTCGTGAAACATCTTATAGGGTTAATTTATCACGGTATAAAGTTTTAACAATAATCATGTCTTTGTTGGAATAGCGATTTTAAATAAAGAAAAGCTTTGTGAAATGCTTAATATTGTAATTATATTGTACGAAATACGGGTGGTTAAAGCAGTTACGATAGTGATATAATAACGGAACAACTCGGTAGCAAATTGGGACACATTGTTGCATCCCACAGGTTGGAGAACCATTAAAATAGGAGGATTACTTTTATGGCTCAGTTGGTTCGCTTGAGATAATATCGGTAAATTTTATGGTTTGTAATAAAGGGAATTCGATTTTAGACCAGTCATCTGTATGCGATTATGAAATCCCCGATTTTATATACAGGTACGTATGTTTTATCAGTCATAACCGCTCGTAATGTTCTTTTGGGACCGAGATAATTCGCTGTTCGAAAACAATGGCGGACATTTGCGGGGATGGCCGAACCGAAAAAACCGTCAGGCAGATTTGAAGGTGATTTAATTTGCAACTCATAAAAGATTCCACTCAGTAAGAATAAGAACTTCCCAAAGTTTACATTCACACAATCAGAAAGTGGGTTAATGAGATTCCCTCAAGAAAAACATCTCGTTAAACCATACATTATTCAGGCTTTCGCGAAGTTATTCCGCGTTCACGCGTTCATTAGGCACGCGAATAGGAACTTGTGATTCTGACACACCTACTTATCACCCTCGGAACTATTCCGAAGTATTCGGGGACCCGGGCGCCGGTGCCGCTAGCTTGTTATTTAAATTTATCACTCAACTTTTATCCTCTAAATTCATTGTAACAGGTAATATTTCACAGGTTATTAATTACGTTACGCCGGCATCTTCACCGTGTAACTCTTATTACATTATGTCAGTTGCAAATTGAAAAATTCCCGGGGCGTGTGTCCCGTCTCCCAAAGTATTTTGGCAAAATTATTTTCATTCATTAAGAAGCGAAGAGGGCGCTCGCGAGATTCGAGTTACCATTCGCTTGTGAGTAACGAGGTGACTTCCTGTTATTAGTTATGGCGGCAAATTGTTTTTCTTGTGCTTTTGTGCGCATTCCGAGTTGAAATATTGATTTTGTTATGTCACCAATTAACGTAATACCTTCCAATTTTCCTCATTGCTGTATAAATTTGATTAAAATATTGAATTAAATTGTGATTATACCTTGCGGAATAGGCACACAGCTGCACCTAATGGTAATTGGTTTTATCTTTGGTGACCATTATAGATACCATTAATGAATATACCTAAATGATGTAGATGTACACGTGCACTGAAATTATGGAATTTGTCGACACATTTCTTTTCCAATTTTTTTTATCTTTTCTATACCAGCATTGCTTATAAATAACACACAATAATTACAAAAGCTTGTTTCACACCGCAACTTTACAATAAAATTAAAAATTAACGTCTATTCATCAAATTCGCACAACCCGATATCTCTCCTTGCGGTATCGTCCTTGCGGTTTGAGCGCAAAAACTCCTGCAGCGGTTATTTTTCACTCCAGGATAAATAAACCCTTAGGGCAGAAAGGCCACTGACGTCCATTTGACATGTTGTAACTGAATGCCGCCCCTGATCGCAGCCGAGTCTCCAAGTACCAATCCATTAATTAAAACTTATTTTGTACAAACACGATCACTGGAGGTTTTCTCCCGTCTCGTGAGTCGGTCGGTTGGTTGTGTTTTTTAGATAAAGTTTCAGTCATACTTTTAACTCATGTTTTTCATTTTGAAAAATTCATTGGAATAAACTTTGGGGTCATGTTGATTTTTAAATGAACAAACATGACTTGTTAAACGATGCCCACTTAGAGCATTTTGAGTGTTTG
Organism: Nomophila noctuella; assembly: GCA_958496325.1. Lineage (NCBI taxonomy): Eukaryota > Metazoa > Arthropoda > Insecta > Lepidoptera > Crambidae > Nomophila > Nomophila noctuella. The sequence continues at coordinate 11,364,698 of OY292484.1, forward strand.
TTTTGGTCACATTTAAGTATTTATTTTGTCATTTATATTATGGTCTTTAAAAATGACAAAAAAATATACTACTGTCCTTTCGTATTTGGTACATAAGTAACCTGTTATATTTTGTGCCAGTTAGCATAGTTTTTTTTTATTTAAGCCATTGATAAATTTATAAAAACATTACAGTACCTAAATGTTTGTAAGTTAAGAAACTTTATAAAAAATACACATTCTAAATAGCCTTTACTTGTAAGTATCCAAAATAAATTGTATACGAAAGAGGAATATACCGAAAAATTTTAGGCTTAATCCTGCCAAGGCTCCGTTACGAACGTATAAGGAGCACAATTAGACAACAGATTATCTTGATTAAGTAGGATTGATTAATGGGAGATAAACTTGATTTATTTCTAAGGTGCTTCATGGGAAGGAGGAAAGATGCGGAATATATGGATAAGGCAAAACTGTTTTGCTGAGTTAGAAACACTTTATTCATTTGTATCATTCAGGCATTTGATTTACAATTTAAGATACCTTTCACTAGTATTAGATTTAGAATTCATTAAAGTCAATGATTAAGTCTTACGTATATTAATGAGTCAAAAAAATACGTTAATTTAAAAGACATCAATCACTATTATGATACCATTTTATACTGAAGATTTGTCCAAACAATTGTAAACGCTACTTGCCAAGCTTCCAATGTAGTCAGCATCCGCTATTCACTTGCTGATTTCAGCTGATCCCCACGATTCATCAAATATTGAACACGGAAACAACAAGATAGCACAAACCTTCAAAGTCATAACTTACGTCTACCTACAACTGCGAGGTAACAGTAATATGAGTGAAAATCTCTTCACATAACGTTGTTCGGAAATGCAGCGGTCTTCAATTTCGACGTCCAATACAATCCGCGCCAAAGCGTCCGCAAAGATGGAAAATCTCACAAAAGAATAGCGTTTAGCACGGACTGTACGAGACAAAGACTGATTTAGATCTCTCAGAGCCCTCTGCCATGCCACTATTTACTTTTGGGGACTGAGCACTTCGTCAGGACATCTATAACCGATTCTAGCAGTGTAAAGCGAAAATCTTCACAACGATCTGGCCAAATAAGTTGGTATTGCCTGATTTCCAATAAGTAAATTGGTGAATCCATCTTTTACATTTACATTGCTTTTTTTAGTTTTTTCTATTTGATAGTGGACTCTCGTGGTCATCAATTTGGTCAAAGCTTGCAACAAACGAACAAAGGTTCTTATCTGATACTCTTAAATAGATAGTCAATTCATAAATAATACTTTAAATATAATTTTGTACTTCATCTGTTTTGGACAAATAGACATCAAAAGTAAAATTGACGCGAAAAGTACATCACGGCTTAACATTTTTGTCAACCAACACACATTTAACACTCATACGCATATAACGACACTCTCGGCTGTCAATGTAACAATCCTACAAGCATGTCCGACATTACCTCGCAAGGTAAGAGGGTAAAGAGGATGTGTCGTCTACAGCCTAAGGCCGTAATCGCGAAGCCTTCTCATGTACGTGCCACCGGCGTCATTCGAAGATAATTCCTTCATATAATTTCCCATGCTTAACTCGGCGTAATGAAGTTTATTCGTCGCTACTTCATTGTGAGTCGTTTGCAGGGAGGCGGCGGGAATGTAATCAGTTGCGAACTAATACTCTTGCCGTTTGCGAAGCCCCCCTCGCGTATGGAAATGTCTCGTTGGAGACGCCGTTAGTTCTTTTGATTGCTGGCTCTTCTCTTGTCGAATTAAAACCGAGATCGAGCCCGGGTGATTTCGAGAAAATTAAAGGAGCGTCCCATTTCCACCAATGGTTGTGACGGTTCATATTAGTATGATTGTGAGTGTACTTAAAGTTGACGGTGCCCTTATTTCGGTTCCAGCGTTTGTTTTTAATTACGTCGGATTCTTATAGGAGCTTGTTTACATCTGCGTAATGAATTTTGTCGTGTTCTTAATAGAAAAGTTGCGACTCGAATGGAATGCAAAACATGTGGCAAGGGCGGTCTGAAGTAAGATATTCTGTGCGGCCACGCTCACGCAGGATCGAATACGTGCCATTATAAACTTTAAAATATGGGGATAGAGATGAAAATCTCACTTCGAAGCAGCGGGGAATTGTATGATTAATGCATTTTAAGAAACGTTTTAGTTGCAACAGAAAACTTTGACTTGCGGAGCGTGACGGTGCAGTGGATGCTGCAAGTGGCGCGATATAAACTATGTTAATTCAGATCAAATTACCTTTTTACATAACATAAGGAAATTTAATTAAAATACACACTCTTTGGACTAAAATAAATGAAACGAAACCAATAGAATAAGCAAGAAAAGAGTAAAAATCATATTACTCGTAATAAATCAAATAAATACGGTCAACAAAACAACACCGTCCTTACGACGTATGTATGTACTATGTATTTTTAAGGAAGAAGAAAATCATTAATCTTCATTTTAAACCAAAGAGCAGAAGTATCAGAAGAAAACCCGACGATTTAAAAGTTATTAATATCATTGTTATTCCTCACACAAAACGAACAGTATTACAGCGGCAAAGAGTACACAAAGTTCTTAACACCTTAGTGTCCCGTTCCAAGTTATTATCTCGTTTTAATTGCGGACTCTGAGTAAACTGTGTTTAATTGGCTACTCTGTACGCGGCTGTGCGAAGCTGACTTATGCAAGCCGTATCATTATCCGGCGTAGCTAACCGCTGACGCCTTTATTTTGGCCCCGGATGCAAATTAAATTGCACTCGAGTTTTGCTGACTCGGCCGCTAGAAGTTGCAATGTTACGTTTCTTACTAGACTTATTAAGGATGTCAGTGTAATGAGTCAAGTTGAGGGGCGTTGTGATAATGACCTCGGGGCTTTCCGGAGTGTACGGATTTTATTAAGTCGACACCGAGTTGCAATGTTTAGCGATAAACGGTTCGGACAATGTTACTCGTAGAACAAGCTGCATTAAAATTCAGGAATGTTAAAACAAAAAATTCCATATCTTTTGGCTGAACATAAAGAGTATTAACAAAAATAATACAATCGACGAAAAAATATACAAGTGAGCTTTTGTGACGTTAGGGATTTGCGTTTAAAACCATTTTCGCTTAGTTTGGTTTTTGATAACCATTATTCGAATAGCCTTCGATCTCTAACTCCATACAGCAACGTGACAGGTGTCATTTTATCAGACGCCAACGCAACTGCGGCAATAGCGGCGCACAAACACCGCCACAAAAGACACCGAAAGGACACAAAACACAACAATAAAGTTGGCTGGATCCGCTGACCATCGCAAAAAGCGCATCGTTCGCGCTGCTCTGAACACAATACTAACTTAAATTGTTCGTGAAAACGCTATGCACTCGACGGTTTCAATTTCCCCGCGAACTAGCCGTTGCAGATGTTCGGGCGACATTCATAAATATGATTTGAAAATCGTTTTATGTATAACTCATAAACTTTTATCTTCGTTGCCAACGAAGGCTCTCGGTCTAAACGGTCCAGTTAGTTTCCTACACAATAGCTGCAGACGTTTTAATATCTCCGTCTGGGCGCGGTGTATCTCGCAGTGTAAATTTCGTAGGGGCAAAACTGCCGTCCAGCACGCCACCACCGCTTGGTCAAATAATACCTTCTAATGGCTAACTATTGCCTAATGTATTTCGGCGAAATGGAATAATGCCGGTGTCGTCGTCCTTAGCAGACTTGCGATTTAGATAATGCTTGGTAGTGCGGAGACGCTAGGAAATTCGGCTATTGGGTGTATTAAGTTTTGGGTTTATTAAAATATCTTCATAATTTTGCGTTGAATTTAGGTTTGGTGCTAGCGGAATTTAGAGCAAAGATTGTGTAGTGTTTTAGTAACTAAACTGCTTAATATTTGTATTTTTATAAAGGTTCATAGCCAAAAACGAATTACAATCTTTTAAAGTATAGTTAAAATTATTTTCCTAAACAGCTGCAATCAAAACCAAAACAATTTCAAACACATAAATTGCATCTTCCAACCCTGAATGAAGCGAGCAAATAGCTGGAACTTGAAAGATGACGATAAATGCTAGAACTAAAATTCTAAAGAGGCAACTAGCGTAAAAGTATCTACGAGCGCGGAATAGAGATCCTCCCGGCATGAGTCTCCATCAAGTACAGCGTTCGCCATAATGGCTAATAAATGTGAAGAAAAAAAGCTGTGGAATATTTTTTCGACCTAGAAGTAATATTAGCACCATTCATCAACTTCAAGTAAGTGTGGATGGAGGACTGACAAAACGGCGTTTTGTTATTTTATTTGTACCGCGTTCGCGTGGGGTATTCCCGAATTTCTCGCATTTGTTTCTGGCAACTAATGCCTGCTATCTTTCTGACTGGATAAAAACTAGAAAAGATTGTCAATTCTGGAGAGTAATGTTAATCAATTATTGAGCCAATCGTATATCAGCAAGCCTCAGTTTTAGTCTTAACTGAATCAACGACGATAGCAAATCTGTTAGTACTTAAACGTATTACTAGCAAAGAAGTCGGTACATTAAACAATGAATCGTAATTATATTTGTTTGTAAATGGTATTTTATTGGTTTGACAATAATAGAGAGAACATAATAATTTTTGAGTTATAACTTAAAAGAATGAGGCCATAAAACATTGCTGACACTTTAAAACGTTCTTTGATTTATTTCACACAAATAAATGAGATGTCCCATCCCAGGCCCGCACCATGTACGTGGTACCAAAAAATCGGTAAAATATTGCTATTTCCATTAAAAATACAATAAAACATTTTTGGTCCGTAGTTTAGTGGCTTAAAAATAGAATCAAATTCATAATTGTTCACTTTACTTCGTAAAGATGGCAACTGAAGTTTTTTTCTTTACTGGGATTTACAGCTTTGGCCCCAGCCTTTTTAGGTCGTTTGTAACCTAAAAATATAAATTCTTTGTGAAATAAACTGCATACTGTCAAAACAAAAATAAACTGACGGATTAACGACATAAACGTCATTCAAGTTTCAAAGATGCGTCTTGGTATATTTACTTTACTCTATGGATGCGTCCTCCGCCATATTGTACTGAGTTGCAATATTGTGGTTTAATTTATTGTTTCAGCCAAAAAACTAAGGTTTTCCATACGAATTGGAGTAATTAAAACTGTAGTACACTTATTCGCCTATATTTAGGTATAGCGTACATGGACCAGGCCGAGGCTTCATACATTTCTGGGACATCTCTTTTAAATTATTGAAACAAATTAAATTGAGGAACCGCAATCAAATTAACTGCAAAACAGTACATTTGGGTAACAATACAAATATCTTTTACAATCAACGTCCATTATATAGCAAACAGCATTAACACTGATATACTGTTAATGTAATCACAAACTTAATTTATTTTAAACGTAAAAACTAACCAATTTAGTATTCCGAATGCAAATGTACAACAATGCACACATTAAATGGGTATCGATATCTTTATTTATATTTGTTCAATATTATACAACATGTTATGTTATTTATGAGTAGTATAATATAAATATTGTAAGTGTTTTACCAACCTATCGAACCGTTGGTTGGTCCTTTATCGATCGTCATTCCAGTGGTAACATCTTTAGTGGTAGCGAATAGTTACTGGACGAGTGTATTCTTCGATCATATACTATCTTCTGGCTTGCAAATAACACAGTGGAAGACTTTTCAGACCCCCTTTAGAAGAAAAAAAAATAACAAAAGTACAAAAAAACAGACCGCCTGGAATTCAAATAAATAATATTTATGATGCAGTCATGGAACATGCAAAAAAAATACTTAATTCTTTTTTCACACCCCAACTGCATTTTGTTTTTGTTTTGAACTGACACAATATAACAAGCATAATTAATTTCAATCGTAAAGAATAACAAACAAACCAATCGAGTATAGCGAGTGCGTTTGTAATAATTACTATCCATTAATCTACAGGCGGAGCTTTCCGTTACATGCCACAAATTAATTACGCCATGCGTAGGTACGTTACAGTGTTGGTATATTTTCGCATGATATATCGTTTCCTGGGCAGTATCAAATTAAATAGTTAATGTTGTCATGTTGTGATAAACAATGCCTTTTAAGTTCAGTCTGTTGTTCTTTGGATGAGTAGGCGAGTGCACGTTTTACGTCATTTAATGCCAGAACGAAGGTGAAAGATTGATATTTTTATTACAATCAGATGGAGAAATCTTCTTTTTTGTCACCTTATACAGTTTTATGATTAGTTTATTTCGAAAATACATTTATATTTGTTCAAAAATCATTTCAACAATATTGAATCAAATGAATACAAACAAAATTAAATAAACTCGTGTAACTAACCCTTTTGATAACTTTCTCACTTCTTTGACCTATGTGGTGAATACTTAATTTCGAATAGTTGAACTCCAAAAAGCCAAAACAAATAAAAACTCACAGAATATTCACAATTAATTGTAAAATCTCATTTCATAAGCAGAATAACATTACATTTGAGCATTGATAAATTATTTCATTGAGAGTTATCACAACTTTCGCGACCGCAAAACAAACGCTTTCGACGTGAAGGGAAAATTTTAATTAAATGAAAATATGTCCCATCAGTGGATTGTTTTAATATTTGCTGTACTGTCTTTATTTATTTCGACCAAATGTGGCGAAATGTTTCCGCAAGTATTATTAATGTTAATCATTCCGAATTTGCGTGCCAGGGAATTAATAAGATCATTTTCACGAGATCGGATGTCGTATTAACGATAAATTTGTTAAACTTAATTCAACCGCCATTGCGGACAGTGGTGGGGCCACTTGACTCAATGAGTTTTCGCAAATGAAAAATCCGCTAGATGGCAGTAGGTTGGCGTAGAGTCTAACTGATATGTGATGGTGAATTTTGACACGACTTTGACAGTTATGGCAAAATTCACCAATGACAGCAGTTAGATATCACGCCTACGTATTGCCATCTAGCGGATGTTTCAATTGCAAACACCCTCATACCGGTGGGTTATTGGTTGAAATAACCAGGGTTTGTTTTTGGGAATTTTATGTCTTTTAACTTTTAATAGCCATAAAACTCTTTACACACGTATTAGAAACTCTTCAACGAAATAATACAAATATTTTTTCCCAGATATATTAGAGAACGAATTTGAAAATACTTTGAGCGATATATTTTTCATGCTATTTGAAATATCAGGGTCAGTAAAAAGAGGATAGGATCTTACAGACGACCTTTGGATAAAAGAAATGTTCAGCTTATTAAATAAGGGATTGGCATCACTGGACGTTCATGATATGGTATAATATAAAGCCTTCAGAATTCTAGATATTTTTTCATCATTTGCTTAAAGTTAGATCTTCATAAGAATTCGATAGAGGTTTTCGGCTATAAAAAGTTATTTTCGTAGCTTACAAAGCCCAAGAATATTAGAGAAAGTTTTGGAAAAGAAATAAGATGATTCAAATTTTAATATAAAATTCGTTGTATATTTCAAATTCCACTTTAACCTTTGGAATTCAACATACCAGTACCATCGAATAGAAATAATACAGATAATAAGTAAACACCAAATATTTGTTTAATTTTAATAAAAATAATTAAAAAAACTATTAAGTTATCTTATCAGAATGGTTATCCGTAGGTTTATGCGAAAACGAACTAAATGGCGTACAGCCAACATTAGTGCAACAAGCCAATAATTCATCGTATATTATTTGTTTACAGTCTGCATCGGGCATTGTTTGCTGAATGAGTACAAGGATACCACGATAGAGGCCAATGTGTACTTAGTTAATAATTACATAAGCCCCGTCCATATTCCGGCCTATTGATTATGCATTCCACTATTTGCAAACATGTACAATGTCCCGTATAAAACAAATGCGGCCAGAGTGTTTTCTCAAGCATAATGGAATATTATCGATACACTCGAACATCACAAATTAATTTGTGGAATGTTTAATTAATAAATGAAATCGAAATCATTGCATCAGAAGATATTTGTCGATTAACCCTTCCAATATTATGAATGCGAAAGTAAATCTGCCTATGTCTGTCTGTCTGCCAAGCGGAAAAGCTTAACAGACATATGTATTACGCTTTTCTGCTTAAACTTCTTAACCGATTTTGATGAAATTGGGCACAGACAATCTTTAGACACTGAGAAAGAACATAAGCTATTCTTTGTAGCGAAAAAAGGGATCTTAAATCCACGCGGACGAAGTCGCGGGTGCCCGCTAGTTTGTCATATTTTCAAATTTAATTTCTTAAAATATCCGTGTGTAACGGTATTAATAAAACAAGTTATAAATACAAAAATCAAAATATTACCTGTCTTTTCTTATCAACATAAATAACAAAACAAAAAAGCTTCGGAAACGGCTGGAATATCAATTTTATATTTTTACTACTAAAACCTTTGATAAATGAAAATGGAGAAAGAAGAGTAAATTTCAATTCCTAGAAAATTACCAACACTTAGCACAATTAAATCGTAATATCAAAATGGCATCAACGTTTCTGTACAATTTGAACAGATTAATTCTTCTTTGATCCCGTCCTGACCATCGGGCCACCATCGACTGGTTTTAGTAGGGAAATTACATTATTTTAATGAGCCGGTCAACCAGTAGGCGGTTGGAAATTACATAATCAAATTTACGTCTACCCGCATTCAGTTTTGTCGGTGATTATTTATTAATCTACAGAGTTGACAACTATTTTTACCTTTAAATTTTTCGGGCTACGGGTTTTTATTTTTAGTAGTAAATCTTTAGTGTCCCGCCGTCACTGAATCAACTAGGGATTAAAAAACTCATTATCTTGTTTCTTGGTATAATTTGATCGCCAACAAAAAGTTGGTAAGTTTCTGTTTGATTTCAAGATAATGTTTTTCTATAAAAGTAGCTTTCATAATACGAAAAAGAATACTAATTACGACTATTCATTTATAATATAAAACTATTCTATTGACCTGTGCCCATTTTCTTCTACATTATCGTATATTACAGTCCTTTAATACGGTAAGTGTATTAAAACTTGTCCAGTATTAAATACATGACTAAAAACATATTTAAATGTAGACGTGTTGACGTCAGTAAAATATTTGTCAGTACTGATACAACGTGTTCTAGCTGCATTTTTACTAATAAACGTAAGTGTAAATACTGCTAAATAGCATGTATTGCCATCTATGTTTTAAATATTAGTACATGTAATCAAGCTTTAACTATCGTTTTCACCTTTACTTAATTATACCGTAGGAAACACCTTAGACAAACAAACAACCGCACTAAATCCTATTAGGATTCATTATACACTGCACAAATTCGCGTAATAGATGGTACGCTGCTCATTACAATATGTCACTTCGTCGCGAGCAAACACAACACACGCTTATCAAACGCTGGGAAGCAATACGTAGGGTGATATTGCTCTAAGCCTCGCAAGTTTGAGCTAACACAAATTCAAGTCGCGGGTAGCTATACCAGTCTAGCCGTACCAGCTAGGCTAGTAGGTTAGCAATAAATACAGGGCCTGTGTTGCAACCGATAAGCCTCAACAGCGACGGCCCCCCTCGAGCCACCATCTTGGCAAGCCATAGATACCTAGGATGGCACGATACAAAATTTCGGCCTATTGTCTTTTTGGTTCAGTATGTCGACAGAGTTTGCGAGCCGCTTTTCATGTTGTAATACCATACGGGAAAGTTTCATGTGGTAAAGACGCGGAATATTCGCGCTGGAGGAATGCTTCTGTTTCTGATTCTTTGTGTTTCAAACTAGAAAGCGCATTGTGGGGTTTTCTTGGTTTTTGTTTGGTTGTTACGTATACTTTTGTGAAAGCAGAATATTTATACAGGCCTTTGATATACGTAAATAGTGTAACATGTAAAGTTTGAGTGGAAAATATTGTCTTTTGCAGTTGACTTACATATTTTTTTCTTCCTCTTTAATATCGGTTTAAATAATATGAGTATTATGTTAATAAGAAAATATTTACTTTTATATCTGCAGAACTCCACCCATGAATTAAATAGGTAAAATCGTTATTTCCGTTTCGGGACACTAAAAAGTCATTTACGCGTTATTCTTACAGCATCAAAATAATATAATATAATAGCATTTATTCCTGATGAAATATTAATTGCAATAGTATCCAGCGCCATCTATTCAATATGTCATAAACTAAAAAAGTTTCACGCTTGACCAATTATTTTTTTTTTCTCTCACTGCCATCTTGAATTGTAGAACGAACAATATAGTGCTCTTTAAAAATTTATAATCTTGTGTTATTTATCAAAGCCCTACTGCAAAGTAATTAAACTAGTTACTAAACAACAATTCCCCTAAAATATGTGCTTCATTATCAATCCAAATCTTCTTAAGTAGACGCGCAATAAAGAACCGGTACACTCAAGCATTCGGGCCGCGCTGCATCACAAAGCTAAGACGGTAAACTTCACGGTTCATTTAAGAGCTCCCCTTTGGCCGGCCCTGAGCGAAATGCGCCCGCTTTTTATCTTTATTTGCGTCAGGTCGCGAAATGCAATCGGGCGACGCAACGACGAGATTAGGCGTTCTAAATTCGGGCTTAAATTTTAATCGCCGTATTGAGTACGGAGTTTCGGAAGGCAGCTGAGCTGATCTCCTGCCGTCTAGTGCAGCGGTGTTTAAGTATTACTTTTTTTAAAAGATTCAAAATTATGTTTTTTTTTATTGAAAATAAAAAAGTAGGTAAAATATATTCCGAAACACATAATGACGAGTGGAAATCCACTCAATACCAGGAGAAATATCACTTTATCGAAATGGAAATAAATTGATAGAATATTCAAATATCATCCCAGTTTTTTGTTTAATATAAATTATCATCAAATTTAAAACTATTAAAAATCTAATCTGCTCACGTACAATATTACGTTACGATATGGACATAATGAGAAAACCCAAAAACTTATTTCATAATACACGAGTCCAATATACCAACAGGCGATTACATACTACCTACGGCAAAAGAGGATAAAATATGTACATATTACGTTATTACTCGTAAAGTCCGGGCGAGCAAGCCGAAATACAAGAGAAATTATTCGCCTAAGTGGTCTGTACAGAATCGTGGGTAAGTCGGACGACGCGTTATTTTTCATCTGGCTTTATTTTTGCGCTACATCGACGGCCGGCATCGAGCGGGATTCTAATCAATTTAATTTATCAGGGATCCCCGGAGGCAGCCATTCACTTCATTTAATGCGCGTATTTTGCGGCCGAGCTGATTGTTTTGAACCATTCGGCTGTACGGTCCATTTAGATTAATTATTGGATTACTTAATTTAGCACCGGATTTATGCTGAACATACTTATGCGGACCGATATGATTTGTGTCGGCCGTGTGTTGCTCTGAATGTGCGATGTGTATAAGTTCGTTGGGAACGGTAATTCAATTAAACTCACGGTCTATGATTTATTCAGTTTTAATTTAGGCTTATTTTCAAATAAAGGTTGTATCTCGAAATACGACATCAAACACTGCCCTGAAGTGAATTTTATTTGACATGTTTTAGTAAGGTAAGGTAAGGCAAAGTCACGAGGATACTTTTGTTCTTTCTTTTTTAGTTTAGCAGGAAATTCTAGGGATTTGTTTGCATTTGAAAAGGGTGCTTGAAAAATTCGATTACCTAAAATAAAATATTACATTTCCCTTTCAACTTTATAAAGTAAACGAAAATTCACAAAACAAAATTATTCAGAACAAAATATCCGGTCAAGATAAGCGAAAATTCCCAAATCCTGCAATGAGTTGCAATTATCGAAAAAGCATCCTTCGCTGCCAACGACGGTTTGTCCGCGCGAGAACCGTCATTAATTACCGTCAAGATTAAATAAGAAAGTCGATAATCGAACGAATAAGGGTGGAATTACGTCGGCGGCATTTGTCCCGGCAACTAATAAAGGAGACAATATTGCACTCGATACGTATAAATGCTCGCAACATTTGGGGCGTGATATTAATTCCGCCAGTAATTGCTATCGGTTTCCACCCAGCCTGCAGCCATGAGCCATGAATACGGGAGTTACCGCTATTTGTTCCTGACATTGCGGTTTAGGGTTTTACCTCGGCCCCGCTCGTATATTTATTTTCTTCGAGTTTTGTCCAAACACAATAGCCGAGTGGATTATCGGGCTCATTCCGATAGTTCGGGCCTAACGCCGTGGAAAACAATGGGCTTATTTGAAATAGCACTATTGTGTGTTACATGCAATTAACATCGCAGAAATAAACAACGGCCTATTTATAAAATTAACCTGTGGACGCGTCGCGATTGTTCCCATCTTTTGTAATCGGATATTGGTGTTGATTTTTAATTATAAAGAGCAATTCAATTTTGGCAAGTATCGAATTTCTAAAATAACGTAAATATCAGAGATTATATCAGTTGATTTTCTAATACAGACTATATTACATTAAATTAGTGATGAATATAGTTCCTACATATTTTTGTGAGGACACAACTCAGTTACATTAGTAAGAGTACATGAAATGTGGTAATAGATTGATGAAATCAATTAAGTTTTTGCCATGAGCAACAAAATATTTCAAACAAGCAAAATATACGCCTATGTTTCAACTTTTAACACTTTGAAGGGGTCAAACAGGGGTTTAAAGCTCTAATGGATCCCTTTGCCAGTTTTACCTTTTTGATTGGAAGCTAAAGATAAACGGATTTTGATAAATGCTGTTGTATTAAATTTTTGTAGCATTGTATCGGATTTTTATCTAATATCGTTAACCTTTACCAAATGTAACACTTAATCATCAGATACTGTATTGAATATCGGTCTTAAGTAAGGCATGCCATCGAAATTAAATTGTAAATGAATTTAAATGTAAATAGAGTAGCACAGATGCAGATAGCATTCCTTTACAACAGTACAAAACAAACATGTTAATGCTCACCGGGGATAGAATCTACGACTTTTGGCGGGTTAGTCGACTCATCCACTGTTACATTATTGAAATCTGCCGTTAAATGACTATTTTTGTGCAAAGTCCCAAGTCTCGAAGGAAAAAAAATAGGTGAGTTATTCTATTCATTACGAAAGAGACAAAGGAGAGTGACCAAAATGTATGGACGTTGGAAAAGTTAGCTGCCTCTTCTGGAAGTCATATTAATTTGCATAGCTATCATAAAAAAAAATCGGAAGTAGGCGGCCGCCTACATTATTTTTCAACCTTTGGTCCAGAGTGTCACTGTTCTAAGATGTCTTTCGTGTTACTATACAACGCTACTAATTCACTGCTGAAATAGAGCAAGCCACTTAATATGTAGAAGCAACATCGTGCATGTATCCTGGTGTAAACCTCCCTGTTAATTAGTTAATAATCAATCAATATTATCAGTACTCAGATGGATCAGTTTCGTAGTTAACTTCCGCGTGTTAAGTTCCGGAACTTTCAGCATCTTGTTTTATATAATTACCTTATGTTAAACTATTTTAGTTAATTTGGTAACTTGCGATGGTCTGCTTTTACAAGTATTATGCAATTTAAAAATATTATTGATGATAAAAGAAAAACAAAAATTGTGTTGTGTTGTGGTGTTGCTTTTTGCACAGATACTCACATTCAAATTAATTACGTTTGTCTTAAATAATTTCATATGTCATAGTAATGTTATTGTCGACGACAAGAAAATAATTATTAAATGATATATAATACAATTTTGTAACATTCCAGAGGCTTATTACACAAACCACAAAACCGTTGACCATGCTCAAAAATGTATCATTAATTCCCGCTATCAGTGCGCTACTTTCACGCAGTCCGCGAGTCGCTTAGTAGTAGCGGGATGCTGCACTATCAAAATCTCGTCATCCATAAATTAAGAGAGCTACCGGTTGAACCATTTAAGCTCCATTGTGCATAACCGAAGAGAAACAGGAAACCGCAACAAGCTCTGCTGAAATAGTGGCGTTGTAGTTACATTTGTGAAATATTCGCAATTATGAAATGTTTTAACTGCTTTCAAAAATTATGTGGGATAATGTGAAGGTTTATAATTTTCTTACATTTAATCATGATACCATCATAGTTGCAATAGTACTATTTTCTTTGTAGCAAAACGGAAGAGCAACTTTGAGGCACTTGTTTGCAAATGTAGTGTCGCTAAACTTAAGTCTTCTAAAAGTTGATAGGCCTTGTTAGCACCGACAAACATACACAATATTAGCATCATATCAACACACGAAAAAAGTTGTGTGCTTTTTTAATATCTACGTCATTTTACCACATCACATTCGCTAAAACAAGCAACTTTGAGGCACTTGTTTGCAAATGTAGTGTCGCTAAACTTAAGTCTTCTAAAAGTTGATAGGCCTTGTTAGCACCGACAAACATACACAATATTAGCATCATATCAACACACGAAAAAAATTGTGTGCTTTTTTAATATCTACGTCATTTTACCACATCACATTCGCTAAAACACCGACTATTTCCGAAAATATGATGGATTGTGTTAAAATACTTTCTGCCACCGCAGTTTTTTTAAAGTTGACAGGATTTTTTGTTTACACCTTCTGACATACAGAATATTAGTAGCCTATTCAGGCACGGCTAGTCTACACCCTGTTTTAAATACAACATATTTTTTAAACAGCATATTCGCAGTTAAGCCTCCCACGCAGTCCGCGAGTCGCTTAGTAGTAGCGGGATGCTGCACTATCAAAATCTCGTCATCCATAAATTAAGTGAGCGCGGTTACGCCGGCTACCGGCTGAACCGTTTAAGCCCCATTGTGCATAACCGAAGAGGGACAGGAAACCACAACAAGCTCTGCTAAACTAGCAACAGTATATCGTCAACGGTTAATTAATAATGTCGCCTAACTGGACTTAAGTTAATGTCCTGCAGGAATGCACCTGCGCGCGTTGTTTCTTTCATACTATTTGTCGGTATGGATTAGTTTTGCTGATAAATGTTCGGATCTCGCTGTAGCTGTAAGTTTTAGATGGAATGAAGCTATGAAATGGTTTTAGTTTTTGTTAGCAAGATGTATAAGATGGGATAGCTGGCAGTTCATTATTATGTGTATAAAACATAATAAGTTAAATTGTAAAAAAATTATAATAATAATAATGGATTTGATCCAGTTCGATATATTTATATGTGAGGTAAAATTATACTAATGTAAGAATAGGTCGCCTTTAATCCTTGGATAAATGACAATTATTTTTTGTGGTATTTAGTTGGGTTGGAGTGCTCACTTCAACCTGGTAGTGTTAACCTACAGATGATGCCACGGCAATATGCCTGTTTATGAGGAATACATCCATTAAATAATACTTATATTTGTTACCAAAGCATTCGAACAAATACAAGATTTGAGATAAACTGTGTTTCCAAGCACCATTTCATATCATCATTTCACATGCTCATTTCCTACGAACACAAAATCAATGGAGAGAAAAAAATGATCTTGCCACTTTATTGAAAAACGTATCAACGAGCGTCGGAAACTCTTTCATCTCAAGTTCCTCGGTTAACATTATTTTATCAATCTGAATATAAATGCCGAAAAAAACACACATAAGCTTATTACCACATTTTGCAAAAGAGAATTGAGGTACCTCTCTAGAAGAGGAAGAAAATAAGGCACGCAGGCAAGGCGTCCCCTTAAAGATAAGTAGGACGTAACTCCATTCGGTAAAGGGCCTCTCCAATGGTAGATGCAACGCACCCAATTTTATTAGAGCTCCCCCGCCCCTCGTATCGTGAACGTTTCTGAAGAATCAGGGGGCATTGGGGGTACTTCGAGGGGTCAATTTTGGGCGGTCAAGCCGGCGTCGTCGTGTGCGGTGTGAACGGAGTCCATCGTTATTTTCAATTTCCATACACGAACGCCCTTCCTACACGTTTTCGTGTACAAGTATGAGATGCGAGTGTATTAAGCTATGAATCTTGTAAAGACCTGAGCTGATTTAATATCTTGCTGGGGTTAGCAGTTACGATTGTTTATAGAGTCTCTCCGGGATGTTATTTTGCGAAGCGTTTTATTCCAATATATACCAGGGAATTCGTTAACTTTAATAACGTTTTAAGTTCATTGTTATTTATTGCAAGCTACAAACGAGGTAAAAGAAAATGTATTAATACTTTAGTTAACTATTTTTTATCATAAGCAGGAGAGCGCTAAATAATAATTTGTGTCTTGTTTTTTTATTTATATGTAACACAAAAGTCAAAATTTTCCGAAAAAGTGATCAAAATGCAGTCAAAAAAACTTGACAAGTTATCATCACAACTATTCCTATTTCACCACGCAAATAAGTTGAGGAGCCGAACTACAACGAAATCTTAGAAACAAGCCGCATCGCGTTTCCCACTTGACCGTTTCTTGGCGACCCACTCAGAAATATTAAGGAAGATATTATTATAACACATTTCTGGCAACACCTGTAGGTAGCGAGCTACGCTACAAGGGGAAAATTGTATTTCCATTTTTACAATTTCAATTTAGTATTAATTCGAGTTCAGGGTACGGTCGGGCGCACCGCCACATGTAAAATATGGATCGGCTAAGTGAAATTAAAATGCTCTATAAATTGTGATTTTTGCAAGTCCTAAAGTGGAGAAGGCTTTTTATTATTTATCGCCCGCCAGCCGATGGCCGGCGCTCGCTTACTGAAAATCGCTGTGTTATTATTCAATTTACTTGTTTGAAATATTAACGTCGGTGTGAATAATCTTTACGTAATCGTTTTAGCTTGATATCTATTTTAAGTGCTCGGTTTTATGATTCTTATTACTTTTAATGGGATCACGTTTATGAGGAAAATATAAACATTGAGCACGGTCTTTGTGGACCTTATCTTTTTGAAGTTATTTGTTTTATAAAATTAAGTTGATTTAGTAAAGACACTTTAAGTTCACATTTTTATAACAAAAAAAATCATAAACTCGCTTGATGTTATGGTCAAGAACCTGCCTATAACCAAGAGGCCGCGGAATTGATCCCCGGACAGAATAAACATTTGTGGGCATGAACATGTCTGTTTGTCCTGGTCTGGGTGTTATATGTATCTATTTAGCTATATTTGTAATACCACTGATTTTTTATGTCTACAACACAAGTGCTAAAGCTACTTGACACGTACATAGTTGAAGCAACGTATGTGATGGATGATCAATGTTGTGAAATATTTATTTGTTTATAAAAAAATAGAAACGGATATGCATATCTCTTTGTGATTATTTTAGAAACATGTCGCAATTTTTTTTATTAAAACTTATTACAAATAAAACATTTAAAATCACAACTATTTCGAACAATATTTGATTATTAATTTACAAGAAATCATCTACAAAATCGTCCAGTTAAACTCTTTTCCTCGGCACCTTAACCGAGTTGAAAATAAATATCATTAGGTGTTCGTTCCGACGCAATCAGCGGACAGCTCCTATCGGAACCTGCAGTGTACATACTTGGAATACTTTCTTGTTTAACACTGAAATCTTCAAGTAGAAGCTGCATGAGTAACGAGCTAGTATTTATATTTAAGTTAGTTTTTCAAACTATTCCTCACTCTCTCTCTGTTTTATATGCAATTTGTTCTCACAATTGTCATAGCCGTGTATCCCAAAGATGGATAGGTAGGGTAGTAAGATAGGGCAATAAGATTTGAGGTCATATTTATTCACTAGCGGGCGCCCGCGACTTCGTCCGCGTGGATTTCGGTTTCTTTATCACCTATTTTTCCCGTTATGGGTGGATTTTTCAAATAATCTTTAAAAGAGGATGCCTACGTCATATTATCTTTATGAATGCAAAGTCTCAGCCCGATCGGTTAAAAAATGACAAAGTTTCAAATTAACGTTCATTGGGGGTTAGAAATTATCGATATGACTGCTTAGGCGATGCCTACGTCATAGTAGCTTTATGTATGCAAAGTCTTAGCCCGATAGGTTTAAAATTGACAAAGTTTCATACTACCGTTCATCCCCTATTTTACCCCTTTGGGGGATGGAATTTATCAATCTCATTGATTAGGCGATGCCTACGTCAGAGTAGCTTTATGAATGCAAAGTCTCAAGCCGATCGGTTAAAAAATGACGAAGTTTCATACTAACGTTCATCCCCTATTTTACCCCCTTGGGGGTTGGAATTTATCTAAATGATTGCTTAAGCGATGCCTACGTCATAGTAGCTTTATGTATGCAAAGTCTCAGCCCGATTGGTTTAAAATTAACAAAGTTTCATACTACCGTTCATCCCCTATTTTACCCCCTTGGGGGATGGAATTTATCAATCTCATTGATTAGGCTATGCCTACGTCAGAGTAGCTTTTTGAATGCAAAGTCTCAAGCCGATCGGTTAAAAAATGACGAAGTTTCATACTAACGTTCATCCCCTATTTTACCCCCTTGGGGGTTAGAATTTATCAAAATGATTGCTTAGGCGATGCCTACGTCATAGTAGCTTTATGTATGCAAAGTCTCAGCCCGATTGGTTTAAAATTGACAAAGTTTCATACTACCGTTCATCCCCCATTTTACCCCCTTGGGGGTTAAATTAATCAAAATCCTTTCTTAGCGGATGCCTACGTCATAACATCTACCTGCATACCAAATTTCAGCCCGATCCGTCCAGTGGTTTGGGCTGTGCGTTGATAGATCACTATGTAATCAGTCAGTCAGTCAGTCAATCAGTCAGTCACCTTTGAGTTTTATAGATATAGATTAATGTGAGCTCTTGTAAACGCCACCTGGATAAAGGCTAAAAGTTTATTGTCTTCGCGCTATCATATCAAACGGTCTAGTAAAACTGCATTCCTCGGCACGTCTAAAAAAAAAAATTAAACTTATTTCAGGCTCATAAAATACTTCTAAAATATCATTAGGTCTTCGTTCCGACGCAATCAGCGGACAGCTCCTATCGGAACCTGCAGTGTACATACTTGGAATACTTTCTTGTTTAACACTGAAATCTTTAAGTACAAGCTGCATGAGTAACGAGCGAGAATTTATATTTTAGTTTCTTTTTCAACCTGATAATATTATTCCTTTCTTTATTTTTTGATACTGTGATTTCTACTCAAATTACTGTTCATAGATAGGTTTACCCATTACCATAGTTCTTCCAGTGATAGATAGGCAATGGCCAACGATGCAAACGGGATAAGCGCTAAGTTGTTGATGATGATGACTTATAAAAATATTGATTACAAACAATGACATTTTTTAATAAAATTCTGTCGTAAATTAACATTATTATGTCTTTTGTTCCAGGGGCTTTGGCTTTATCACATTCGGCGACCCAGCTAGCGTAGACAAAGTATTAGCTCAAGGAACTCACGAATTAGATGGAAAAAAGGTAAGAGAATTAATATTACATTGACTTTCTACTTTGCTGGTTTTATCTATACTAAAGTAAAGGCGAAATATTTTTAGAACTAAATCCAACTCAATAGTTTCCGACAAATCTTAAATCTAGAAGTTACTTTTTTTGTAAGTAAAAATAAAAATACTTAAGGTTTCAACTATATTCACCGAATCTTAGATACATGAATTATATAAGCTAATTGTAAAATTATTCACAGTCTATATAGGTAATTTAGTTAAAAAGCAAATATAAGTAGAACACTGAACTTGATTAACACTCATAAGTGCTACGGTGTAACGGACTATTTTCTCATTGTAGCATATCATTTCCGTAGCACAAGGCCGTAGTAAGCTGACTACAGTCGTAGCAGCTACATTAAGTTATTATGGTATTTCGATTGACCAAGTCTTATAAATATGAAATATACATTAAATATTATGTTGCGCAAGGTCTACAATTTATCGAACTCATGACTTGGTTACCCTGTAATAAAAATAATTTATGTAATATTTTGAAAAGAGCAACTATCAAGTTTCTTGCCGCTTCTTCTTGGTAGATGACTGCATTACGGAGTCGATGATCGAATTATTTTTGACGATTTTAGTCCAGGAATTTTAGATTTTATCTGCGGAATAATTCCTAGTGAGCTGAATTTTTGTATACACCTTCATTATGATATTGTAATGATGATGTGAAAAATCGACATTGATATCGTGCCGGCTAAAAAAGTTATAGGGGTCCAAACGTCACGAAAATCAGTTTTTCGCAAATATCTAGCGATCTATTGCTCAGAGGTCAATAAAGGTTTCAAAAAAGTTGTTCGTCGTAAAATTGTCTACAAAAAGGTCTCTTGCATTTTTCTGTAGAATTAACCGTTTTTTAAATAGAGACTAAAATGCACTCACATATGGTATTGTATACCGCACGGCGCATACCAAGACATAAACCCTATAGTTAGTTTTTTTCCCTTTTTTGTTTGTGTATTTTTTGTTAGTATGATGTTCTACATATAGAAATAAATATAAAGGACTTGAAATACTAGTACAGTCAGTAAAATAGGAATATCAACTATAAAAAACTAAGTGGCAATTTTTTTTGTCACTTTATAACTCAAGAACGGGCCCATCGATCCAAACCAAATTTTCAGGGTTTGTACAAACTATTTAGTATATGTTTTATGTGAAGTTTGAACAAAATCGGTCTTTTCACTTCATACGTAGCGAAGCACGTACCGGGCCGCTAGTAATGATATAGATATGCAATGTGAATTTTAGCAATTTTGATCCACGATCTGCGAAAAAAATCCTAGTGGGCTGAATTTTTGTATACGCTTTTATTATGATATTGTGATGAAAATGTGAAAAATCGACATTGATATCGTGCCGGCTAAAAAAGTTATAGGGGTTCAAACGTCACTGGACATAGCATATCTATATCATTACTAGCGGCCCGGTACGTGCTTCGCTACGTATAAAGTGAAGCGACCGATTCTGTTCAAACTTCACATAAAACGTATACTAAATAGTCTGTACAAACACTGAAAAGTTGGTTTGGATCATTGAGCCCGTTCTTGAGTTATAAAGTGACAAAAAAAATTGCCATTTAGTTTTTTATAGTTGACATTCCTATGTTCCTGACTGTACTAGTATTTCAAGTCCTTGATATTTCTAAATGTAGAACATCATAGTAACAAATAACACACAAACAAAAAAGGGAAAAAACAAACAATAGGGTTTATGCCTTGGTATGCGCCGTGCAGTATACAATACCAAATGTGAGTGCATTTTAGTCTCTATTTAAAAAACGGTTAATTCTACAGAAAAATGCAAGAGACCTTTTTGTAGACAATTTTACGACGAACAACTTTTATGAAACCATTATTGACCTCTGAGCAATTGATCGCGAGATATTTACGAAAAACTGATTTTCGTGACGTTTGGACCCCTATAACTTTTTTAGCCGGCACGATATCAATGTCGATTTTTCACATAATCATTAAAATATCATAATAAAGGTGTATAAAAAAATTCAGCTCACTAGGAATTATTCCGCAGATCGTGGTTCAAAATTGCTAAAATTACTGGACTATTTATAAGTGCCTTGCAGATAACATGAATAAAGAAGTTTTTGATTTTGCACTCAAAATTACGTTATAATTTTCGACACACATTTTAACAGATAATTCAAATGTTATAGAATCTGAAGATTTTATCGTCAACTTTGTACAAAGTTTGGGCATCATCATGACGCTTACGACAAATTCGTATCTGTTCCTTGCGACTTTATTGACACATCCCAAATGACATAAATTCACCCTCGCCGTCCGAATGGCCTTTACGGCCCTCATAAAGTGTTAAATCACAGGCGCTTTTAATATTTTAACACGTAATTTTTGTTTACTTGAACTACGTTATTTACAATTTTAATTTGTGACCTAAACGCTTGGACAGAATTTGTCGCGCAAATAGCCTTTCATGAATCTTCTTCTGAGAGTGAAATTAGAATTGTTGGAGTCCAGTAACAATGATTACTTCTTCATGATTTAACTGGTTGGGATTAGTTACTTTTTAACAGGCACATAATATTTCCTCTATTTTTATTTACTGTCATATTCTATTCAAAATTAACTATCGCATTGGTTCATCATGTAAAAAAAAAGTTACTTATGGTTACTACAATATTTCTAACAGAATAGTACATTCGATTTAAATCCTTAAATAACAGATCTGCTATGGCAGAAACACCTTTGAACATAAAAGCTTTCTTATTATTTTTCCAGATTTACTTTACATAATGCAGTAAAAATCTCCATACAAACAAAAATTATGGATCATATTTATCAATCAAAATCACAATAACAATCTAAATATTTGCGGATGCTAAAAATGAGCAATACCGAATATTCTGATCTCAATTTTAGGCGTACACTCAATCCAAACTTCGGCCGGAATGTTTATTCGATTTGTTACCTATTTTGACGAATCGAAAAACAAAATTCACTGCTATTCATTTCCGCGCAAAACAATTTTGACCGAACAAGTAACTTTTTTTTTTATTTAGGCACACCGATTTATTATGTTCATTGTCCATTTGGCCTGGCTTCATATATATAACAGATGAATGGGTCAACTGTTGCGAATGTTTTACTGTTACGAAAATGGAACAAAATACAAGTATATCGATAGCCTTACAGTTAGAGAACGACGCAAGAATGTAATCCCTTTTATTTATACAACGTCTGGCAATTTATGTAGATAATAATCATTTTTATATCCGATACGAGTGCTCATTCGGAGCTTTGTGTGCAGATGGAGAAAAAAAGTCGATTACTATCGTTCGCCGCGAAATAATCTAGATAAATTACAAGTCGGGTCGTTGTTTACTTTGATTAAATTGTAGTCGACTGGCGGAAGATTATCCGAAGCCTCGCAAATCGACCGTGGAGAGAGAGCATTCTCTCAATTTACATAAAATGAACGCGGAAGATCGCAATAGTGTTTACATTCTGTACTTTTGTATAGATTTTTGGTTGTTTTTGCATTGTTCTTTGAAAGTTATTTATGGATAAATTAGTTTGGTATACATACCCATATTTCTCTTTATCTCTTATTTTTTATTCTTTTAGGATTCTCAATTTTGCATTATTGTACGGTGAGTGGTTATTAAATAAGTATTAGAATACTTTCTATTTAAAAGTAAAAGATAATTTTCATCATGCTGTTTGAAATCCAAGATCTCTCTTACATATTTAAACTAAAATATACTGTCAAAATCCCATAGTGAAGAACTAATAGGAGAGCATTTATATTTTATCTCTGTTAAATGGAATAGTGGTAATATTTTCTGAAATTCTAAGAATAAAATTCTTTTCTACGTAAGTTAACGCTAATAAGGCGTGGTGAGTGAATGAAAGAAAAATAATTCTTATACGTTAACGTGATAAAAGAACACCTTTTCTCCTTTTATTTGTGAAAGTTATTGGCTCTGTAAAGAAGTAATTACTTTAGTATTTGCGTAGTATAATGGCGTGAGATTTATGTGAAGTTAGAGAATAATGAAGTAATAGGAATCACGAACAAAAGAGAAATGCTTAGATAAATTAGTTTTTTACCACCACCACCGCAAGTTTTTACCACTTTGATTGAATCACATTTTGCATCGATGTGAATTCTTCGATACTGCAAAAGAAGTTTGATTTGTTTAAGTGTGGTAAAGATGTCACCTTTTGTATTTGATTAGGTGACGTCATTACGTCTTCTACTCGAATCAATAACATATTATCAGTGGTTTGAAACCTCGCACTAAAAAACCAGCATAAAATCAGTTAACAATCATCACACTTAATTTTGGATCCGTGCACTGTCGTTTTCCTTAACATGCTTTTCAAATCAGACACACCACAAGTTTTCCCTTATACGTTACCCAAAACCATCCCCATTCCCTATCTATCGACTCAACGCGCACTTATAAATAAAACAACGTATATTACTTAGAACAGTCTCACCACAATGCCGTCTATAAGCGGAAAAGTTAATCGCATGTCTTTACGTCATAAATTGTGCACATTTTTCGGGAGTATGCCTGAACATAATAGCTTTCTGCGTCATCAATATTTATAGGGATGTTTACGATTGGACTACTAAACTGGGAGCACGTGCCGTTGTATCTTTTATGCGGAACCAGAGGTCACTTGTATTTGATTTGTTGCCCTGCACTATAGCAGCGCTGGCGTCATTAGTGATAAAACGTTTGTATATTGTTTTTAGTTTATGGATTTTGTACGTTGTTTGTTTTAGGACTTAATTCTATTTCATTGCTATGTTGAAAAAGCAGTTCATGTAACATATTGTATTTTGAATTCGACAACTTTTCAGCATTTTTACTGTTATTTCTTAAATTTTAATAACTAATCAGGCCTTTTCATTTTTTTCATAGAAAGGTCGAAAAAGTATGGCATATTACATATAAATTAGTAAACAGCTAATATTTTAAATTATTATTATATAAATTATGGAAATCTAACTAAAAATAGAGAAGACTAGTCAAAAATACAGCCCAGCAAACAAAATTGTATCAAAAATCCCCTGAAGATTAACTGTGTGCAATGAAAATTCCGAACATAAATAACATTAAGCGCCTGCATAAATGCAATGCAATACGTTATTAAAGAAAGATTCTAAGGAATTGTTTTCCACTGTACTCTATCTCCCTCACCGACAACTAAACTTTCCCCATTTATATTTTATTAAGAGGAAATATTGAAACTTATTTAGTTCTTCATTCAACTTTGTTCCAAGGCTTATCGATTTGAAAAGCTTCAAACAAGTAGAATGTTGTTCAAGAAAAAAAGGAATTTGTTTTCAGTTTGCAAGTAGGCATTTCATTTAAATGTTTACTGAAACAATTGATACATTTTATTTGTGAATGACAATTTGAATCTCAATTAGAGTTATAACTTGGGAAATGTAACTATGTAATAGCATAAAATCCGATTTCTTTAAATCACAACTGTCTTTTGTTCAAAACAGACTATCTAGGAAATCAGTTTAAGAAGTCGTCAAAAAGCATATGGTTTAAAATAACAGACCCTTTATGCAATATGATGCATAAACCTCAAACTAAAATCCATTCATTTGCCATAAACCAATTTCAGTTAGAAAATACTGTAACGAACCAACAATACAATATTCAAAGTTGTACATAATAAAATGCAAAATAATAGAAAAACTTCTAAACCCGCAAACCTTTATTCCTGTTGACATCAGCCTGACAGTTAATCCGATAACCAAAAACATCCAAATACCATTGACACATTCTGAACGTGACACAATGGACGCAAAATGTCTCCTCTCATTCCGTATAAATGACATTTACGATCTGCATTAATAAATCACGTTGACTCTTAAAATATAGCGTCGGGATATTTTTTGGAAAAATTAAAATTTTCACTTCCGTGGGAAATGTTCGGTGTTTTATGCGGTTTCATATCGGTGCTGTTTAAAAATATGATGCACTCTGTAACATTTCGACCGTTACGGAAGTATGGGACACAATTGTTGGCCACTTTTTAGTTGGAACGTTCGTAATGCGGTTAAAAGTGACCTGTCGGGAATTGGTCGGCTGCCTCGTTTCAACTACGGCAATGACAGCATTTTAATACATCTATTTATTTTAACCATAGTATACAAATTGTTTGGTTTAATGGAATATTCCAATGATGTAACTAGAATGGATACTGGACTCTAGGATCCAAAGTTATCCGGCTTAAATCTCAAGTTATTGCAATAAAAAATAGGCTTGATAGATTTTTTATGAAATTTTCAATTGCGACAGATTCTCCGAACTAATTTAGTAATATTATGGAGATCTGACTATCTACGATCTATGTATCTACGACTATCTACGATTTGACTGATCTTGATTAAGCAGTGAGTTCATTTTCAACGAAGCAACATATTTTTTTAGCTTTCTCTAAATAATTTATTGCCGAAAATACTTTATTGTGTTGTAAAGCTGTCTAAAACGTTAAACGCAATATTTTAATAAATTTTCTATCTAAATTAAACTTTTTTATAACATCATCATCATAAAAGGTGTTACGTCAAACTCGCGCGATTATATAGTGCGTAACAAATTACGCTGCAGGCGTTCTCGTTTTTTATATGAGCTTTTATTTTGAGGCCAATTAAAAATTCCTTTTCACTGTACATGAGTACCCAACTCTCTTTTGTCGTTGGATCTGCGTGGTGCCCGGATGACTCTTAAATTCCATCTAGTGAGCCCTAACGGGACAGCGTAAACTTAATGAAATTAATCGTACTTTATTTTAACAAGGGGCACTTTGTTGTTTTTAGTTTCACTGTTTAGGGAAGGTTTTTAAACGTGTGAGGGTTGGATGAGATGTAAAACGTAACAATATTTACATACGGGCATAATTTTGTTTAGTTTAAACTATAAAAGATAAGGTCTTTGAAATCGCTCCGGATGTTTCTATGAAATTCTTTAAAAATATTTTTTATTTGCATTAAGGCATTGGGACTACGTATCCTACTACTATTATAAAGGCGAAAGTTTGTATGTGTGGATGTATGGATGTATGGATGTATGGATGTATGGATGTTTGTTACTCTTTCACGTAAAAAGTACTGAATGGATTTGAATGAAACTT
Organism: Nomophila noctuella; assembly: GCA_958496325.1. NCBI lineage: Eukaryota > Metazoa > Arthropoda > Insecta > Lepidoptera > Crambidae > Nomophila > Nomophila noctuella. The sequence continues at coordinate 11,391,281 of OY292484.1, forward strand.
TACCACAATATAGCTTATACATCAGAATAACACATAGGATATTGGAAATCGAAATCCACGCGGACGGAGTCGCGGGCGGCCGCTAGTCTTACATATTTTTGGTAGTAAGGGGTGAAAAACAGAAATACTTAAAACTTGTACTACACTGTAATGAAAAACTCAACAGCGAATAACTAACAATGACAATGTAGTTAAACCGCTATGTGGTTCAATTACCTCCATCATAATTATTCCGCACAAAAGAAAATACATTCCTTCACCGAATGGTTGTAGTTACACAATCATGAAATGGAACGGTGATAAAAAATCCAAGTTTATGCCGAAGATTCTGTAAAAAGACATGGAATAGTTGCAAACGTTACCGTAAAACTGGAGAACTACCTGTTCGGAGTGGCGTCCATTGTAGCGTAAAAACGCTTAATTAGATTTCGCCGCGTATCTGAACCGCTCCGTGTTAAATACGTTTAATACGCCATGATCATAAATTCATATTGCCACCTAACACGTCCGCCGGTCCCTGGCTGAATTCGAAAATATCACTCTGTAGTGATGCGGTAATGTTGTATCGATACGTTCGCGATATATCTGTTACGGGCAACGTGATTAATCGGGAATTATGAATAAGGGCCGGCCTTTATTGATAATTCCCAAGAGCGTTGGGCAAAGTGATTAATTTATCACTTTGACCGGCCCGTATTAATAATTCCCGACGCCTCTTGGTCCATGTAATAAATCAGTGTTTGAGATGGATGGCTTGTATTTATCACTTGGACCGGGCATTATGATAAGAAATGTTTAAGGGTCACAAAAAAAAAAATAACCCTAACCTATTTTAGACCACCTAAGAAGTGGAAGACTAATGGATGGATATAGGTGTTAGGGTTATTTTTTTTTATGACCTTTTAATATTCCCCTAGTCACGAACATAACACATGGTAACGACTTTTCATCTTATGTAATATTTTTATCTAAATAAAAGTAGGAAGTTAATTATATCAATAATTGCTTTTTTTAGTGTTTATTTTTAAATGTTCAATTGATGTGTCCTTTAACTTTTCATGTTAATATTGTGAGTTTTCACACTGAACTGAAACACTTCAAATAACCTATTTTATCACTTTGCCCAATATGGGTTGGGAATTATTCATAATGGCCGGGAAAAGTGATTAATTTCGCTATTTTTATCACATTGCCCAATTGAGTAGGGAATTATTAATACAGACCGGGAATTATTAATACGGCCCGGGCTTATCACATGGCCCGTAACATATCGATAGCATATTTCCACGTACTCGTAGTTTCAATCAACATAATTATTTTATCGGCTAAGTAGGTTGTTAGCGAAAGGGGTCATAATTGAAACCATAACAGGAATAAATAAAAGTATAATTAATTAGGCAATGATTCCTGGGAGCCATAGGATTTAAAAAATAATATATTTTATTGTATTCTTAGTTGAAGGTGAAATTAAAATACAATGTGAATATATGATTGAAAATAAATTAATCTACATACTTACAAAAATGAAAATAAAAATTTAAATGCTGAGCAAATATTTGTGATGGACACTAGTGTAGAATATCTTATCATAATTTTTGCAAAATCATTTCCGAGAATTTCCTTAGTCCATCATAATAAATAATCGATTTTTCCGTCCAAAATTGGAACAATCGATGAATCGACAAATACAGCCAAACAACGCAATAGTGCTCGCACCATCCATGGATATAAAATGCTTTCCAATGCAGCAATTGAAGTGTGTTACCGTGCGCAAGCATAAATTTGCCGTAGTACGCTATTTGAATTATTGCATAACTTGTAAACACGTTTAGGACGGCCTTCTGAATGCAACTGCCGTGGATGCTGTTTTTTTTTATCGACAGATTTAAAATATGAAGCGAACGTGTTCGAAGTGTGCTGTTTGTGCAGCTTCATTTTGATTTTAAAGAAATTGTCGATGTAGTTTTTTTATTATGTTGCTTAGGGTTGTAATTAATTTTAGTGCTGAGTCAAAGGAATTTTTGACGATTGTTTTTTATATTTTTTTTTTATAAATAATGTTTTCCTACTTTGCAATTGTATGTGTCAAAATATGGCACGCTACTTCTTAAGACATTCGGAGGATCCTTACTGCTTGCTTACTGCTTGCTTGACAAAAGGTTGAAGATTTATTAATTAGACACAATACATCACTACATATTATTATCCTTTGATTATTTGAAATCTGAACGCAATCATATTCCCTGCTCTACTAAGTAAATTCTGAGTAACTTCCAAAACCTTAAAGAACACTAAACACTCATGTACAAATGTAATCACTATACTTAAACATACCTGTATTTGTATACCAACTCCTCCCTCAGTGCCGGTCTTAGGGCGGTGCGAGCGGTGCGACCGCACCGGGCGCCATCAAGGGGGGGGGCGCCAAGTGAGACAAACGTCGCTGGACAAAGCAGTTTTCAAGTCAGTTCGATCTCGAAGAAAGAAACGGTTATTTTAATACGAAGCCATAGATGAAACACCAACTGATCCGGAGGAATTATATAAAATGAACGTTTTTTACCCAATGTTAGATACAATCGAAAATACATTGGCTACACGATTTCAACAATTGTCATCATTCAATGATACATGGTCTTTTTTATACGACATAAAAATAATTCCAGAATAATCCATGTTAGAAAAAGCCTGTGCTGATTTGCAAATAACTTTAACCGATGGAGAAAATTGTGACATATCTGGACAAGAATTGATTGAAGAACTTGTAAGTCTACAACCATTATTAAAAGATCTGCAATCAGGAGAGCCAATAAAAGTTCTTCGACTTATAAAAAAAAACGATTGGCAAGATGTTTTCCCGAATGTATGGACAGCGCTTCGTATCCTAGGTATTAACTGTACCTGTAACTGTTGCCAAAGGAGAACGAAGTTTCAGTAAATTAAAACTTATAAAAACTTACCTACGGTCTACTATGTGTCAGGAAAGACTGTCCGATCTTGCAATTTTCTCCATAGAAAATGCTATTGCCCAAAAGTTAAATTATTCCGATTTGATAAAAAAGTTTGCAAGTGGTAAAGCTAGAAAAGTATCAATATAAGTATTTCGTAATATTCTTGCTATATATCTGGGGGCACGGTAGTGCCCCCGCCAAGTCGAGCGCGAAGCAAACACTGCCGTACCATCCTTTACTGGAACCATTTCGCCGCATTTTCAGGCCCCTATTTGAGAACCTTTGGATTGGACCAGAACGCAGAAATTTTCATCATCCACTAAGCTATGATAACATACTTAAAATCCAAAATTTCAAGTCTGTGGGTCTTACAGTTCCGAAGTTAAGCGAAAGCAAAGTTTCGCATTTATGACACACACTCACTCACTCACCTACACATAATCATCAAAATAGAACTAGTACTTCCCATAAACTCAGAGCGCTGAAATTTGGTAGAGAGTTTGGGTTTAATAGCCACATAAAGGGAAAACTATAAAAACTACCATAATCGAAGATCTGGAGTACCTGGTGACCCTGATTAGAAAACACAAAAGCCCAACCAAACTATTAAAAAAATCGACATACCGCCTTTACACACATACTTTGGCGGGGGCACAGCAGTGCCCCGCCAAGGCAAGCGCGAAGGAAACACTGCCGTACCATCCTTTACTGGAACCATTTCGCCGCATTTTCAGGCCACTATTTGAGAATCTCTGGATAAGACCAGAACGCAGAAATTTTCATCACACAGTAAGAAATAAGATAAGGTTTCTACAAAAAAAAGTGAAATCCCATCAAAAACATTCTGGAAAAAAATCTAGCCAAGTCTCGATGGAGCTGCTTGCTCATCTCTAAAAAGTAATGAAATCTAGAAAAAATCGTGCCAAGCCTACGGTTCCTTACTACGATTTCTTCATTATTATAGTAAGTGTTGTGTGACTTGGCCGTTGAAGGGTACTCAAGGGTACAAATCCAGTATCAAGCCTTAATTTTCACTTGTTATTCAATCAACGTTGTCAAATTGGCAATTTTTCATCGTCAATGGGTAGCGGTTCTGGCGACAGATTGGTGTAATATTGTCACAGAGCACCTGGTTCTGTGCCCTTGTGTTCCCTTCAACGGCCAAGTCACACTACACTTACTATCCATCCATCCATCCATCCATTCAGCCCATGTCCACCCACTGCTGAGTATAGGCCTCCTCTCTGTCGCGCCAGCTGTTCCGGTCCTGTGCAATTTTCATCCAGCAACACTAACTATAATAATGAAGAAATCGTAGTTAGGAACCGTAGGCTTGGCACGATTTTTTCTAGATTTCATTACTTTTTAGAGATGAGCAAGCAGCTCCATCGAGACTTGGCTAGATTTTTTACAGAATGTTTTTGATGGGATTCAATTGATTTGATTGTTTGCATGAAAATCAGAATAAATAAAAGTTGACAATCATTATAAATTACTGTGGAAGCAACTGCTTTTTCTGGTGGAGAATAAAAGCAACTGTTTTATAATTTTTTTTTAAATTAGAGGGGCGCTACTTTAAGTTCTCGCACCACCTAAAAAAATTAATAGGACCGGCACTGTCCTCCCTGTGACAATATAACGTATCCTGTCACAAACAACAACTTTGTATTCTCTCAATAACATATCCGTTATTCATAGCAGATGAACTATTGGTCATTTAGCTTTTAAAAGCATTGATCCATTAAAATGTTGTATGCAGCCGACAAACTGTCACAACATTAAATGAATACTTGATACAATTTTGTGAAAACATTTTAATATTTCCCTGTTTTAGCGAACAAATTAGGCGTATGATTGATATCAGGTCATTTGTGATTGTGATATAATTTCGTTATGACATACTGTCAGATGATTTTTAATTACTTATTGATGTTTATTAAATATTACTTCAACCTTAATTCACTTTGCGGAGTTGAAGCAGAAAACAGATTGCCGTTTGCTTTCTGGCAGGATATGTTTTTTTCTGATTTATGCCAAGAGGCATCACACTTAGTCTGCATTAAACACAGAAGCTACTGACGCTCCTTAGAAAATACTATGAGATGTAGAAGATTATTCATTCTAAACATTGCAAGTGCGTGTAAACCCTATGCCCCGAATCCCAGGTGATGCGAACAAAACTTAAAAAGCTAGTCTAAACTTATTAAATCTCGTCTAAAGTGAACAGTGGTTCCGCACCGCGTAGTTAGCGGTGAGGGCAACGTCTAAAGTGCCCACTCTAAGTGCTAAGTGATTTTTATCGCTGTACGATTACATTCCGACAAGCGCAAACACACATTTGTGTTGCCACTACATAATGCGGACTGGCTTGTTTTTCGCTGGATTACCCGTTTAAACAAACCGAGCGGCCGGAACACCAAATAAAGGGAAATGCTAACCGGGTACCCGTTATTCTTCCAAAATTAACTCATAACGCCTAGAGTAGGCACGTTGAGTTTTTTTTTTCCGCCAGTAATCTGCTTTAATGGGCGGCTGGCCAGTTGCTTTCGTAAATCGCAGCACGCGACCGCGGAATGGGAATCTTTAAATAGTGTACATGCATTTTTGATGTCGCTTTAATGTCACGCCTCTGCCCGATTGTGGCAACAATTAACGTTATAACGAGTTCATTAATGATGTACATACAATGTGCGGGACGTGCTTTTATCGGCAGATAAAAATTTCCCGACGTATAAAGGATCTGGGAGCGCTGTTATTGCAGTGAATGTTGATTCGATACTTATTGTTTGTTTGTGGGACTTTCCGAGGCAATTGACGGTTAAATTTAAATTGGATTTCAAATAATGTGGGACTGAAGAAAGAGGGAATATCATTTTGACTTTTGAGTATGTCAAGCATGCCATTCTCTTCGTCTTTATTTATCTATTTAAAAAATTATGCCACAGATATCTTATGGCACAGTTTTGTGATCACATTCCACTTAGTAAATATTGTGTAACTAATTTGTATCTGTCAGATTATATTGATTATTGCATTAAACAAACATTATAACTTTAATATTGACCAGATCTTATCTATCTACATAAAATCTAGGATTCATTATTTTAATTTATTATCACTTGCCACATTGGGAATGAAAACTCCCAGTTACCATCAGAGTTCCTTGCATTAATTATACCACAAAAAAAAGAATTCACTAAAATAAAATCAATCACACTGAAAGATATTTCTGCAAACGAAACGCAAAATATAAAATTGAAACGAGAAAAGTAAAAATCGATCTCAGTGAATGGGCAAATGCTTTTAATAATCGAGTTAATAACGATGATGGTTGAAGCCGGTCTTTTAAATTCCATCACAATCTACTATAAAGAAAGATTACACAAAGAAATGTAAAACGTGTAAATTTAATTACAACAGCCGCCCGTAATTTTGGCAAAAAAGTCTCGCAAGGGCCAAAAATAAATTGGATATTTTGCAAGACAAAAAGCTGGAGGAATTTAATAAAAGAATTAAATATGTTACATATGTATAAGTTTAGAGGCGTAGGTAGAAAAACAGGGTGGAGGAGGGCCGAAATAATAAGTTTGAGTGGAGTTCACGGCCCCGGCTCACCTGAAGAGATTGGGGACAGGAATGCTTAATATACAGTCCCTTACATGCACTGGGACAACGAATAACATTGCCTGCCGCGCCACAAGGGGACCTTTCGATTCTTTACTGATTCTCGTTGATTTTGTGTTTCTTTCTCGTTTTCTATATTACTCTTATAACTCACAAAACAAGACCTGTGTAGTTTTTAGCGTAGTTAAAATTGCACTCAGTAATTTATTCACTCAATTATTGCTGAGTTTGAGAATTGAAGTATAGTTGATGTCTTTCAATTTTGTTTCTTCAATATCCTGAGTCGGTATTTGGCCCTTTCGATAAGCAATTAATTGTAAATTTATTTTAAAACCGATTTTTATCGTTGCTCTTTTTGAGAGGGTCTTATAAGCATATTTTAAAAATAAAAGCAAAAGATTTTGTATTTTTGAATTTAGAAATGTGTTACAGTTGATTCGAGCTATTTTATTATTCCGTCGACTCGTGAATATATTTACACATCGACAACTTCTAGTGTACCCCAAAAGAAATTAAAATATCAACCAACGTAAACCGGAACGCATCCGAAACCACGCCAAGTATCTGCATGTTTACGTTCAGCTGACAGGCATTCATTCTATGCACGGAACTTTCCCGTCAGTCCAAACTTGCGGCTCGGACATCAGGGTAGATAGTTCCACAATGGAATAAAGTAACATCGGATGCTCGTTGGAGTTAATAAATAATACAGAAGTGGAGTGACATGCGCGGAGTGCGCGGGGCCGCCCTAAGTCTGTTTTGACTGCAGATATCTGGCCCCGATGTCTGTCTGTTTGAGAAGACTTTGTTAGCTGGATGAGCTTGTTATTATAAATTATGATTATTAAATAAATTATAATGAAAAAATAGGTTATATTTGAGATAAGTGAGATACTGAAGCTTTAATTAAGTGATCAACCCATAATTTCTGTCATATCTGGTTTATAAGTGTCATGTGATTAATATAGTAGTCAAAGGCTTCAAGTTAGCACCTAACCTAATGTTTCTAGTTATTGTATACAAAAAAAAATTGCCAGTGTGTTTCCATTTTGAACAGTTTGATAGCATTTAGTCTTGAAAACAAGTCAACTAACAGTTGTTTTAGGTTCAAACATGTATAAAATCTTATTCTCTCGGTATCTTTTGTTCTACAAGCAAGGGCAGCTCACTGCACCTTCAGTTTTGTTTAAATTAACCTCCCTTGCCCTATCCAGCCGGCATTGTATCACGCCGCGGGTCAGCCGGACCGGACGGTGCGTAATCTTCGCCTCACGAGACCGCCGGCCGCATTGTGCTAATGCCGCTGCGCCGGCTTTTGTGCCGCCCTGAATCGCTAGATAAGCTTCAACTTTGCGCCTAAACTGATCTTTCTAGTCATTGTTTACAAGTTTAGGCTAATATGCTGAAGAGTCAAGATTGATCAAAATGTTCAATAGACAATGTGTCAGCATTGTGATGAGTCTGATAGTGCATAGATTTGGAAACGTGTCAACTGACGTTTCTTTATGGTAATTCCATGCTCAAACATATCGAATGTTATATATTTGGTACCTGCTTTTTGTTCAAGCTAGTTCAAACTCGTTACACCTTCAGTTTTGTTTAAATTAACCTCCCTTGCCCTACCCAGCCGGCATTGTATCACGCCGCGGGTCAGCCGGACCGGACGGTGCGTAATCTTCGCCTCACGAGACCGCCGGCCGCATTGTGCTAATGCCGCTGCGCCGGCTTTTGTGACGCCCTGAATCGCTAGATAAGCTTCAACTTTGGGCTCAAACTGATCTTTCTCGGCATTGTTTACAAGTTTAGGCTAAAATGCTGAATAGTCAAGATTGATCAAATTGTTCAATGGACAATGTGTCAACATTGTAAACAGTATGATCGTGCATAGATTGGGAAACGTGTCTACTGACGTTTCTTTAGGGTTATTTTATGCTCAAGCATAAAATAATGTTGTATTTTTGGCAACCTTTGTTTAAGCAAGTTCACCGACTTCGCTGTACCTTCAGTATTGTATAAATTAACCTCCCTTGCCCTATCCAGCCGGCATTGTATCACGCCGGGTCAGCCGCGCCGGACGGTGCGTAATCTTCGCCTCACGAGACCGCCGGCCGCATTGTGCTAATGCCGCTGTGCTGGCTTTTGTGCCGCCCTGAATCGCTAGATAAGCTTCAACTTTGGGCCTAAACTGATCTTTCTAGTCATTGTTTAAAGTTTAGGCTGAAATGCTGAATGGTCAAGATTGATCAACATGTTCTATAGAAAATGTGTCAACAGTGTGAACAGTTGACACGTTTCCAAATCTATGCACTATCAGCATAGATTTGGAAACGTGTCAACTGACGTTTCTTTAGGGTTTTCCATGCTCAAACGTATTAAATGTTATATTTTTGGTACCTGCCTTTTGTTAAAGCAAGGGCACCTCGCTGCACCTTCAGTTTTGTTTAAATTAACCTATCCAGCTGGCATTGTATCACGCCGGGTCAGCCGCGCCGGACGGTGCGTAATCTTCGCCTCACGAGACCGCCGGCCGCATTGTGCTAATGCCGCTGCGCCGGCTTTTGTGCCGCCCTGAATCGCTAGATAAGCTTCAACTTTGCACCTAAACTGATCATTCTTGTCAATTGTTAACTGACTTGAAAATAAAACCGGGTAGTTTGCATTTTGGTGTACTGTGAACCTGAATTTAATTTGAACAATTTTATTATGACTGTCATTATTTAGTTTTTAGGGTAACAACAAATCTAATGCCCAGTTCTCTAAAATTTTTACCGGGTCCATCAAGCTATTTTGACAAATATGATGGTATTATTAATGTGATTTTAAAAATGTAAATGATTTAAATAATGTGATTTTAAATACATTTTGCCTATAGGTATGTTATTTTTCAGATCCGTAAAAAAGAACTCTTAAGTTAATCCCTAAATAAAAACATTTTTCATTCTCCTAAAACTAAAGTTTGTTAGCACCCACATACGGTTAATTAATTGTAACACTCTAAATGTTACCCTCTCTGAAAATAAGGTCCGAGTGACAAATCGCGAGTACAGCAACAGTTGTCCCAGAACACGGGGTAAATAAACAAACGTAACACTTAAACAAAATGCTAACGAAATTAACAAGGGCATTAAGAAAAGAGAACTATGTCGTTAAGGCTCCTAGCAATTGTAGCGGGGAGCACACTGAAGGAAAAGGGCGATGAATAAAACACACGTTAATAGACGCGCGTCTAACTACACAAAGCACCCACATTAGCGCCTAACGAATAAGGCTCCTCTGATGGATAAGATTACGTCTTCCACCGTTTGCGCTTTCGACGTCGGTATTTAAGAGAAAGTAATATCTGACAAAGTGGATAAAATATACTTCGGCTGCACTTAGGTGCGGGCCCGAGGCCTCGGAGGAGGGCAGTGTGCCGGTTCCCACGCGGCCGCCTATCTCATGTTACACCCGAAAAGAATCCCATTTTTTTTCTCACAGAATTAAACGAGCGATAAAATTCTTGCGACGTCGCATGAAAATGTGCGTTACCTGCCTTGCATATTTATGCGTGCCCCAGTAATGACGTTTGTCGAGTCTCCCTTGCGGGTTTCATTACTGTTCGCCTCTCCGAGCGTTAAAGCAATCCCTACTTTACAAACAATCTGTGTCGAGTGTTTTCCGATCGCGTCGCATCTTGTTTGCATTTTTCTCTTAAAAGCTGTGTCAATTAAAACGGCCCGTAACAAAGTCGCGCTATTATTTTTTCCACGCCGAGTGCTCCTCGTTAGGTGTTTCTTATGGAGGTGCGCGACGTCCCTCTCTGTTCAATACATGCCGTCTATGCCCGTCGCCGTCGCGCGCCGGCTTATGCTGAGAATGTGGGCACATAAGTCGTCACTTAACATTAACTCTAGCGTAAGTGTGCAATATCATTTATCTCAGCAGCGCGGGTAAATATTGTTCTTAATTTAATTCAAGTCGGTGGGAGCGCACGTGGGTGATGGCGCGAGCGGCGGCCGCAGTCGCGCGTTGCACATCGAATATTTCAAGGGGAACGGGCCGGAATATGCTCGCAATAGTTCGCCCTAATCTTGAGCCAACTGGAGTGTTGCACCTGCAGCCAAATTCGTTCCAATTAGGAGGAGTTAGAGAGCTCCGCTGAGTGAACAGCAAATGATGCGGTCCCCACTTAACGCCCGGCGACACTTACGTTTCGTCTACACGTAAATAAATTCAGTTACCTCTTGCACTGAGTGCACGTCATTAAACTTTCTTGTGCTCAGAGCCGGCTCGTGACGTTTGTTGCTGATTGGCATTTTAGCAGCGTTCTCGGTTATCAAAATTGCATGTACAAATTTAATTACTGGAGGTATTCAGTGCGCAGGAACGTTCGGCGAGATTGCTGCGTCGATTGTATCGTGTCAGCCGAAACTTGCAAGATGCTTTTGTAATGTTACTTGCTGTACTGCTGATACTGAACGTTCTAAAGTGTAGTTCGCTTCGCTTGTAATTAAACTAATATCAAATATCTAACCATGTGAACTGGTATTATTAACCTGGTTAAATAAATGCTAAATTGCAGAAACAAACTTAAACTTTGACTTTGTTTGAGGTGTGGATGAAAATTCTAACCATAAATTCTATGGGATACAGGTGAATATTAATAAATTCATCAAAAGCCCTTTAAAATAATTTCAAATAAGTCGACAGTAGATACACAAAAATTATGCGTTTGATTGTAGACTGTACTAAAAGTTAATATAATTATTACCACGTCGTTATAACTAGATAATTGAAATGCTAAAGTTACGAACAAAATATAATTTTACTAAAATCGATATTTCAACCATACGTATTCTTAATAAATCAATCGTTATTAAATGTGCATTCGAATTCGAATACGAATTCTAATAATGATTTATTTTCAAAACACATCGGTTGATATTGTTGATTCTGCTTTCCACACACACTTTTAAGAATAAGTAGGAACAAAGACGATGAAATATAAACTAGATTCAGTTACCATGACATACTTATAGGCGTGTCTCTTCAAATCTCACGAGACACCCATATTCACTGTTTGCTTAATATAAAATTTAACGTAATCGACTTTACGTCGATGCCGTCGAATACATAAAGGGAACATGCTCTTTCCAACCAGTAGTGATATCCTACTAATGTGCTTTCGCCTACAATCTTTTCTTGCGATGACACGCTAAAATACATCACGAGTTCAAAAGAAAATCAATCTTGTGGCGTTGGTATTGGAGTAGAATTTTGCGTGATTGGTGGGCTTTGACTTAGGATAATTTGAAATTTAAAAGCGGCGATGTCAATCTTTATCGTAAGGGAAGTTGTAGGAAGGGGGAGGTCGAACCTCTGCTAAGGGTGCGCCGCTGCGTCGATTGTAATCACGCAAATGGCTCCATATCAAAATGTCACATTGCTATCGATGTTTCGCTGTCATTTTTGCGCAGGAGTGCTGGTTCATTTACTTCACTAGTTCCGTCCAGACAGTTCATTTTACTCACTTTGAAATTGTAATGTGTTAGTGGGGTCGGGCTTTTACTTTGAAATACTATTTTACATTTTTATTTGCTTTCTTTACTCGTTTCGTATGAAATGCTCAACTTTGAAATAGGATCGCTTTATTTCTATTCTGGTAACATTTAAAGCCCAATCCAACATTTTGCCAGAGTGAGAAAGAAGCGTCTATTTTATAAGGCATGTATATTTTTTAAGAATCATAAAAGAACATATTTTAGGGTTCCGTAGCCAAATGGCAAAAACGGAACCCTTATAGTTTCGTCATGTCTGTCTGTCTGTCTGTCTGTCTGTCCTGGCTCGTTCTCCGCCGTTTCTGAACCGATTGCCACGAAAATTGGTGGAGAGATGTATAGTGATAATTCAAGAATTGGTTTTTAAAATAATCGAAAAATAATTATTTTTACCCCCCCTCCCATACAGCGAAAAGTAAATTCGAAAAAAAAAATTCGACTTACCCCAGCATGTGGGGTATTGTTAAAAAGGTATTTTTAAATACAATAAAACTTGCCTTGAAGCCATGTGGATCAAACACTCCAGTCTCGAGATATATTAATACAAAGTTAAAATTAGAGCGTCCCCCCCCCCTTAACTTTTGAAATACTATTACAATAATTCTGAAGAAAATGTCCTGTATACCTCCAAGTAAGTACTTTCAACGAAAACTATAGCGAACTCTGTATCATACATAGTTATTTTTATACAACTCGACCAACTTATGACGTGCAGTTGCCCTTACTAAATGGTGTCTTAGGCGGTCGGGCCATCTTTCAGCTACGGAACCCTTTCATGGGCGTGTCCGACACGCTCTTGGCTGGTTTTTTTTAAAAGCCTTCATAGTTTACTTAAAATCTTCGAAATTTGAATTCACTGAAAAAGTTGAACTATTATAATTAAATAAAAATTCATAGTGTAACTTTCAACGTAAGTGGAACTAGACATTCAAATAAATCCGCCCCAACTTTAGAAAGACTGTTTGTAAAAGTCATTATCATTAAAACTTTACGAAACATTCGGCAATAAAAAAAAATCACGGAGTCACGTATTTAAACAGAGTTTTGGGGAGCTCCGTTTTATTTTTCTATCGGCGCAGGCTGTGTACCGCCACTGACTACGATCGCCTCCATTAAAATAACTCGTTAAAATTTATCATCGGGCCGCTTAATCGCTTTAGCGCCACCATCTGGGGTTTTATGATTTTTCTGCTTGGTCTGTGTACTTTCGTGGTCATTTTAAAACGTTTACAAAATTGCTTGCGTGAGTCGGTTAAAAGCTTTCCGCCGGAACACTTTTTGTATCTTCCGTGCATTCTCCTTTCGATACCATCTTCGCTTTCGTTAACAAAGCGTCTAATTATAACATCATTACTTGAACGGAAAAATGAATTTTGCTGTCGTTGAAAATCCAATTTAATCAAATTATGCCGGATTTTCTGCAGCCACGGTATTCCGTGGCGCACTCGGAAGATAATTAAATAATTAAGAATGTATGAATGACGCTGTAAAGCCGTTTTCCTGATATTGTAATAATGCAGTCCTCTTGGGCGAAATCTTTTAAATTATTCTCTCACGGTTTTGCTTCGTAATTACGCGACGTGGATGCCTACGACTCCGCATCTATTGTGTTGTGTTTTATATGAAAAGAACTTTTGGAAAATTCGTTACCAACTTTTTAACCTGAAAGGGGATCCTGGAAAATTACGAGTCCATTCCTCGTAAAGTGCACCGGAGTAATTATTTATGGCTTTGTATTAACAATCCTAAATGTAGTTCTTTGTAAGATTTTGGAAAGGTTACGCAAAATGAAAATTCCATCTTTGGGGTTAACATTGTCCACTGTATGAAAATACCAACCCACATTGTTCCTCGTTTATTTCATGTTGCCAGTATTTTTTCCCATTTTGGGCATAATTTCATCAGTATGTGTTTCTGTCATTAAATTAAGTAGTATTAGAAAAAATAACGTCATTAATAATTGAGCTTCTTAATATTTTCTTTAAGACGGCATATAGCTAAATGTAATGTGGGTAAAACCAAGATTTATCTGAGAATAAAAATAAGGCACGACTACCATCACGATATAAGGGCAGTCCGTAAAGTAAATTACTCGGACGATCTATCGCCCTCTAAAAATCGCTCAGACGAATCCTGCCCAACTAATCATGAACCACACGTCGAGGATAGAAGCGGGCACGATAAATTCGCATCGCCCGCGCGGCTCCGATGTCCAGTCCTAAAATCGCGGCTGCAAAAAACCATCGGACTGAAAATCCTACGGCGTGGTCCTGTCGCTCGATTCCGCCTCCCGTCTTTTTCATGTAACCGAGCACCACTATTTCATACGTGGCACTGTTTAAGCCCTCAGATTTTCTCCCAGCAGAGAGCGCTAGCGTCGGTCTTTTTGTTCGTGCCGCGCGCTGACCGCTATAAACGCAAAATATAAACCTAAAGAAGCTACCTTTGACATTTTAAAGGTAAAACGCTCCCAGTCGCGTCGGACGTTTGTCGATTTCTGCATTTTAAAGTCATATTTTCGTTTTTTAAACGGTGTCGTCGACAGTTAAGCGCTTTGTTAACGTGCTCTGTTTCATTCATTCAGTTTATCAACTGCGGATGTGTCGCATGTCCGGACTAAACCGCAGCCTGAAGATTATCTGTATACGTCATTTTTGACAAGCACACTACTCAGATTAATATTATTATTCTTTCATCATCATCATTTGTAGTTTGAAACAAGTATTTTTTATATATATTTAAGTACTTGTATATACATAATATCAAAAGTACAAAATATATAAATGATACAGGTATACTGAACTGACTTTAAATTACTATATATAACTTTAACTATGAACTATACATAAAACAATAATTTGAGTAAAAGTTATCTTGTTATTCAAAATGTGTTTAAAAATAATAAAACTGTTTAAATAACATTGGCACAGCTTTTTGTGCTTATCCTTTTGATAGAAAAATCTCCCCAAAGCTGGCGGTCGTATCATATTTCACCAATATTCGTAACTAGATATTGGCGATTTAAAAGAGCTTCTAAGAAGCCGAAATAAAGAAGATATTTCAAATTGTGCTGCATTAATTACTGTTATATTATCAACATCTTTAAATCAAGACGTATACAACTCTTAACCTAACTAATAATAAATCTATTTTCTTCATTCCAGATTGACCCCAAAGTGGCCTTCCCTAGAAGAGCACATCCAAAGGTAAGTTACATTTCATTACAGTTAGACATAAATCGAAAAGGAACCCTCCTAATAACTCATTTCAACATTTAAATACCCACAAATGGCACTGCCGAGCGAAGTTACGACATATTGTGACGGTAAAACATACCGGTCCAACGCCGTTTGTTTACTTTCAAACATTTACACAAAATATTATTTTAGGTTAGACATTACTCTCCGCCGCTATTAAGATGTTGGGCCACGATGCATAAATAACTAAGGGCTAATAATTTTGTATGCGGGCTGTGATGCCGGCCGGGCCGTATCCTAGATAGCTCTGTGATTGAATTGTATTACAGCTTATTTAGTCTATTTCCTCTTACTCCTAGATTGAGTATAAGTTTATTTAATAAGAGGCTTTTATAGCTGATATTATTACATGAAAGTTGTCGTTGGAGATAATTAACTGGAATATCTCACAATAGTGAAAACCTTTGATTTGGTTTTATTCTTATTTGTTCTCAAACATTTTAAATGAAAAAAGTATAGATAATTATTATTGATTGACATTTAGCTGTTAAAAATGAATAACAAATTGTAAAGCTACCAAAAATATAATGAGTATGTAGCTACACTATTTGTTGAAATTTCAGGCACCATGACATTTGACCAAATATTTTATTTCGAGTACTACAGTGTTCTTTATCTCCAGAGCTTATTTTAAATTCAGTTGATACTTAGAAGCCTAACAATGCGTACGTAACAACGTATTCCGGTATTCTCATCCAGAACTCATAATAACGACGAGGGTGATTGTCCAACTCTCTCAGCGGTGAAACCTCACATTTTGTAGTGAATTCAAAATTATTGTCTAGGAGATTTTTTGCGGTTTTCCACAGGGTCGCTTTGAGAAGTGCAATTTGCAACTATGTCGAGTGTGAGAGCTGATGACGTCAGAAAATGCGATGAGACGGAAAATACTGTTCCGACCTGCGCATTTGTGAATGAAGATAATTACATTATCGGAAGAAATGTTAAATTATCATTTTTAGCATAAGTATTATGGCTTTCCGAATAATAAAAAAAACATAGCTCATGCCAAAGAAAACGCCTTGACATCGCAAAATTATAGCCCTGTCATAAATAATTGTAAAAAATATAGATGTTTATTTAATTGACAAACATCGAAAGCTTTTTTAAGATCTCAGGGAAATAAAAGACAAATATATATAAATAAGTTCAACAATAATTTGGTGCCAGTTGTAGCTGGCATCTCACATGTGCATTTACGTACAAACATGATCTTAATCTCCAACAAATAAGCCTTCCTTGTGCGCAGAAGTTATGATTGCAATTTTAATTACTATTCATAAATATCCCTGCCATATCTTTATTAAATCCAGTTGGCACCATATTCCTGGCAATACTAACATCCTCCGTGGTTGCTTATAGTATAAGAAATGCTTGCATTAGTTAGAACTCCTTGGCAAGTACGTTACTTTTGGCTTAGGTTAGCATTGTGAGCAAGCTTTGTTTCCAGCAAATTTGCTTGCGATTTCAAGTTCAACGAATTTCAGATGTGAAGTGAATTATGACGTCTGAACCACAATGCTATTAAATGTGGTAATAAGATAAAATAAGCACAAAGTCTAAGGATTTATGAAGTAATAAGTGAGCAGATATAATAAATGTGAGAAATAGGCTATGTTTTCAACTTTTTTGGAAAAAGAAAATAATGTAGTTAATAAACATGCAATTTTTCAATATTTCTTTCTTCTCTCAATGCCCACAGACATTTACTTCATAAGATGGCAATGTCAATGGTATACCGAAAAAAAAATGTAAGTGCTTTATTGCAGTCACAATGCAATACATTTTTGAAGTGTACATGACAGTTTTATTACGCAAAGTACGGTATCACGTTCGTCCGTTTAACAAAAACACATATTAAATTATTGATTGCCTGAACAACGTAAGTAATAAAAACGCTGCACGAATGAAAAACCGAGATGAACAACGCAAACTACACAACGAAACAAAAGTGGGGACTGCACGCGTATTTGTCATATACGAAACTCTTTTATCTCAAAAATTGCTTTCAGCTCAGTTGTACCTCGGTATGTGTAAGTTATCGCTGGTCGGGTGTGCCGCATTTAATGTAAATTGGCGGCCGACTCCGCTCGGCCGCCGCATCCTATCTTTTTTACATTCAAGTAGCTGATACTTGAGGTTTTATTTAACCTACCACGGGTAGTTAGGAAGCACTCGCTTTTGTATTTGAATCGTTGAATACTAAACAGTATATACAGATTTTATTTGCATCGCAAAGATAAACTACAAACACAGAAATATCGGCACTAGCTCACACAAAAATATCTGGACGCATCCCGAATTATAACGTTCGCCCGTCACAAAAAATCCGCGGAAAGAGTCGGCACGCTACCTCCTTCTTTTTATATGGACATTAAACGTGATGGATGGTTTTAAAACATCACGTTATATTACTCTATCCGGGCAGCCAGTGCGGTGTTGCGTGGCCGGTCAAAGGGGATGCCGGCTACGCGAATTACATGAATACATTAAGGCAGCAGTGCCTCGTACATGTTACACTGTAATGCTCACGAATAAATTTAGACCATGCTCCTTCATCATGGTACCACCAAACGGCAACTATGTATGTAAATTTTGACGACCCTCATAGATCCGCCCCTGATAACGAGGGTGCGATCCTGAAGCGACACCTGCCCGGCCCCAAGATAAAGGTGCCTTAGAAATTAATTCATTAAGAAATTTGAAAAAAGCAAAGTTTACATTAACTCCGGCGAACTGTTCGCTGACATAAACAATTTCCTTAAGAACGGAGATAATAAGTTTTTTGTTCGTCTAATTAATTGCGATGATAAACGACGCACAAAATCGGATGATTTTGTCTGTACTTGCGGGGGCGAAATTCAAATTTCTGATTATCGTTTGTCGCCGCTTCTGCTTTCCCTTCTTGAGCAAACAATGGAAAAAAGGGGACACCGCTCTCCGGGCGCAAGCTAAGAACAAAACAAACGAATTTTTAATATCGTCTTTATCGATAATTGAGACTCTCGCGAAAACCTCTTATTTTGAAAACTTTTAGAGACTGTGAAAGAGGAATCGTGAAAGAAACTGGAATTGGAAGAAAAACTTTTTTCATCTTCTTTGTTTGACATTGACAGTCACTAAACTTTGTATTTTCGCAGTGGATCTATTTAATTTAGGATTGAATCAGAATTTAATTGTCCAGTCGGCAGATGACTCGGCGTGATATTGGATTATTTACTGCGTCTTTAAAGTCTGTTATTCTTCGACGCACAGGGAATTCCTTGAAGGTGAACGGTCGGGCTGGTGGTGTGTGGGAGCGAGTTGGGAACAAAGGGTAATATGTCATCTCGGCCAAGTTAATTGACGCGGTTTCCGCACAGACACGGCGGAACGCAGACGTCAACGTTTCCTCCCTTACATATTTATACGAAGCTTCTGCGCTGACTCGCGTACCATGAAATAATACCTATTCGCATTAATTCGAACGGAATCTTAAAATCTGTGTTGAAATTAAATGTTTTGTTTATGACGAAACCATGTCTTGCGGTAATTAATTATCGAAAACAGCACGGTCATCTATTGTTCATTTGTTATGGTAAGATAACGTCGCATTAAAATTAAAATGTCCTGGTTATACTTAAAACCCCCATTAAGTTTGAAAAATTGTATTCTCTTGATATTAAAAGATTTAACTACATTTGAGAACATAATGAAACTTGTTGCGTGATACAGAGTTATATGTGCATAACACAGTTGCATGTATTTTTTTAAATGAAAACTTATAACACATTTAGGCTAGGCTCTTACAACAAGATTTGATGTTAATAAAGAAAATGACATCCGCATTTTATAATTCTGCGATTGATTTTACATACCAACACATCGCAACCGTAAAGGTACTTAAAATATAATACTCTAATAATTTAAATACTCGTAGACTAACTTTATATTTGCTGAAGACTGATGCAATGCAAGTTCTTAAAGGAAAATGTTTACTGTGTACGTTTACTTAAAGAAAATATTATCAGATTTACGTGCCCTGAAGGCCAAACACATCGAGCATGACTCAACTCGACACCGTTACACTCAGCGCTACGCTCGGCTGCCTCCAGCCACTTCAAAAGGTTTACGTGCATTTTACTCAGAAATGTTTGTCCAAAGTTTAACCGTCGTAATTTCAATTAAAAAGCTTTAATCGGCCTCGGAACGGCCGCCAAAATCGGCGTCATTTGTAATCACGCGGCGTGAGTTTATACTCTTTAATGGACTTTGTAGAAGTAGTTCCAACTCTCCTTACGGCTAAGATATTTGAGGAAAAACTACCACCTACCGCAGTAAGTGGCGAAGTTCCCGAACTATGGACGTAGGCCACGCGGCGTCGTGGGGAGGCCCACTCGACTCGATTTAACGTGTTTCATTAAACGTTTTGTTGGTGTAATCGCAAGTAATTTAAGTGAAGAGCCGAGCTTCCGACTTTGTAAGTATTTTGTGTTTTCTTTTTTAATTACTTCGTTTTAACTTTGTTGTTCGGCTTTTAAAAGCTGACTGACAGCCAAATAACAAAGTTCCTTATAACTATTTAGGGAGGATGTAATGAAAATGAAGACTTTTTATGCGATAGCGCTTCGAGGAATCGGTTATTTAGCTCTTTTAGTCAGAAGTTACCTACATGCAATCATGTAGTCTTTTAACTTGTTCGAAACTTAATTAAACAAGGTTCACGTCATTTCACTGCAAGTGAGTTTCCTAAATATCGGCTCACTTGTATTGGTTTGCACGAACACTTGATTGTTGGAAAGTCTAGGCATATTCAGTCAAAGTTTGTGATAGTGAGACTATCAACCGCGAAATCTACTAAAATTTAATAATTTTAAAGAAAGTTCAATGACGCAAAATATAGTGCCATCTGTTGGAAAAATCTCAAACAAATCCTTGTTTAGTTTCCCTTTTTCAAAACTAGATGGCGTTATGTACCACTTTTGAGTATATTTAAAATTACCAGAGCAGCTCAAATAAATTTCCGTTGTAGATACTTAGTGCGTTTTAAACGCTATGCTTCGAAAGATGTATGGGTTGGCTGTAGAAGCAATGCTTATTGATTTGTTTATTTCTTAACTGAAAACTAGATGGCGCTTATCACCACTTTTGGTAATACCAAAATGAACAACAAGCATAATTTCTGTTACTTACTTAGTGCATTTTAAATGCTATGCTGCGAATGATGTAGGGGTCGGCTGTAGCTCAGTTTGCGGTCACGGAACTTATGCTTGACGGGCGTAGTTGTGAGGCCGGCCGTCGGTAAGTTACTCGGTACATCTGTTCTATCATTCTGCAGGATTCACGTTTTTGGAATGTTTCGGTTCAAAATTAGACGCAGTTGTATGCGGTTGGTTATTAGGTTTCGTGCTGGTATTTAGTGGGTAAATTCTTGGTATACAAACGCGTTTTTGTGAATCCTAGGTTCGTAGGCAATGATTGTAATAGTAACCGGGACTTATAACGAGCAGATGATGTTGATACATACATTTTTGCTATTAACGAATTTACAGACGGATCTTTATTCAAATATCTCTAAGCAACTTTACAAAGACAAGTAGGTCATACTTAACACTTATGGACTTTTTTATTTTTATTTTTATATTAGCGCGGTGTATTGGTTCAGATCGACCTGGTGGTAAGCCAAAAAGGAGCCCTAATTGGTATCCCATCGGTTTGCATCACAATACCGGCCCTCAAGATGCTTCTTTACGCTTCTCTTGAAGGAACAAACCAATCAATACCTTTAAAAATAAAACAAAAGATCAAAGGTGACAACTCTCGTATTCGTAAAATAAATATACCGATCGCCTTTAATCTGCTCATCCATCTTTTAACGGCCACTAACAATCTGTTTATACTCATCTGCACTACGATAAATCTAAAGCCAGTTTTAATCTATCATTGAAACTTTCATTACCATGATATTCTTATTACCATAACATAAATCTGTCCGCACTCCGCACCGTACCACCGTTAACATAAATTTAAGTAGGTATTTTAAAGAGGTATCCTACAATTCACTTAAAGTGGAATAATTTAAATTTTATTTCACTTCCAATTTAATGTGATAGTTATCCGGAATAAATCATTTATCACTTCTTGTATTTTCATTGCGATATTTAAGAGCAATGTTCAATAAAAGTAGCTCTAATTTGTGAAATTGGCACATTACCAACTTTAATGTTTGATATCTTGGACGGACCCGTTTCATTTATTTATCGCTATCACTTTAGTTGTTTTTGTTTTAACTTTGACTTTTAAAACATGAGTTGTCTAAAAAGTTCATGATATAAAAAAGTTGGATTACTTCATAAAAAAAACCGGCCAAGAGCGTGTCGGACACGCCCATGAAAGGGTTCCGTAGCTAAAAGATGGCCCGACCGCTTAAGACACCATTTAGTAAGGGCAACTGCACGTCATAAGTTGGTCGAGTTGTATAAAAATAACTATGTATAATACAGAGTTCGCTATAGTTTTCGTTGAAAGTACTTACTTGGAGGTATACAGGACATTTTTTTCAGAATTATTTTAATAGTATTTCAAAAGTTAAGGGGGGGCGACGCTTTTATTTTAACTTTGTATTAATATATCTCGAGACTGGGGTGTTTGATCCACATGGTTTCAAGGCAAGTTTTATTGTATTTAAAAATACCTTTTTAACGATACCCCACACGATGGGTTTGAGTCGATTTTTTTTTTCCAATTTACTTTTCGATGTATGGGAGGGGGGGGTAAAAAATAATTATTTTTCGATTATTTTAAAAACCAATTCTTGAATTATCACTATGCATCTCTCCACCAATTTTCGTGGCAATCGGTTCAGAAACGGCGGAGAACGAGCCAGGACAGACAGACAGACAGACAGACAGACAGACAGACAGACAGACATGACGAAACTATAAGGGTTCCGTTTTTTGCCATTTGGCTACGGAACCCTAAAAATTAAAAAAGTTTTCGTCAAAATAGAAAAAAAACAATACCTAAATTGTTGAATACTATTTAAAAAGTTAAAGGTTTAATATTAATAAATAATCAGACTATTATTCTTCTATGGTTAATAGGCAACACATGATTCCAACTTATTTTTTAACGAAATAAATTCAATTAAAATATTTTTTAGCTTTTGAGTAATAAGACCAACGAACATTTTTAATACACCAAACATTTCCATTTTATCAATTCTGTGTATTCACACGTCAAAATGCGAGAATAAAAAACGAACGCGAATTTCCCAGTGAAATCGGAATAACCAAAGATTCCTAAAAGGCGTGCCTTATCCACAATTTTGTAGGGAAAATAAGGAATTTCGCACGCTAGTCAACTTTACAAATAGCGTGACGAAGCAAAGTTGCGGTCGCAAAACATTGTAACTTTTATCCTGTTTTCACGTGGAAAATTTTGAAACGTTTTGCCACCTTCAAGAGCAGCCACACAATTGATGCTTGGTTTTTTTCTTTAGTTTCTTGAGTACTGGCTTTAGGAGCTGCTGGAATTGTTTCTATAATTAGTTTGTAATGTAAATGTTGACTGTCATTTGTAAAAAGAACAAGTTAAAAATAAGATATAAATAGGATTTGAAAAGTAGGTACACATTAAAATTGTTTTTGAATAAACTTTATATTATATTTGAAAAAATAAACTATGCGCGGATGAAACCGCAGGCGGAAGGCTAGTATCCTTATAGCTTCATACCACATATCATGGAAATCAGATATCATGTTTTTTGAAATTGCAACCGTATTTATTTACAATGACGGTCTTTTCAGTTAAAGAATAACATTTTGAATAATTTCTTTGAATAAATCAAGCCATCAAACAAAATAAGCTAGATGGAGAACCCCAATCAAAGGGACCTTAACGGTGCCGCCCTAAACGGAAATCGAATACTAGACTGCGAAAGTCCCAACACGTATTTACACACCGATAAACTGTCGCGTTTTCGACAGGTATAGATATAAATATACCTGTAAGTATAGAGCTAAAGAATTATGTATTATATCTTAGGTTAATAAAAATCTTCAGGTGCAAATCACAGTAAGAACTACAGTTTTGAATTGGAAGGCATCGTCACAATAATGTTTCGAAACGACTAGAATGTTGCCATTTACTTGAGTGAAAAAAGTCAGTTTAGAGACATATTCAAAAACTATTTTACGACTGGTAAACTTTTTTCCATTTTATTGCATTACTTCTCATAATATCTTTTGAGTGAATAATGTGTATCTGTGTCTTGTTACTAGATGATTATGTTGAATGTCAATCCTATCATCTTAAGTGCACTTACATATTTAAGTAGCAAGCCTAAGGGCAGTGACGGGATAGAAGAAAATAATAAAGGAAATACCACAAAATAACGTCCCGCAAATAAGTATGTATGCTAATGTTATTCCACACAAATCAAAAAACAAGCTTATCTCGCCTAAATGGAATGATGATGGCATGATAAAAAGGGGAATCCGTTTTTATGTGCGATATTTAGCATCGGACAAACTGTAGATGATTACGAAAAAATTTGTTATCTTTTACAAGCCACTCGTATTTTTCCTCGAGTGTTTTGTTTGTGGGTAAATATGTGCCAAAATAAACATCGTGAATGATTACTGATGCCCCCATCCAATAACTTGGTAATGTGATATTATGGACTTTATGCTGTTATATCTAATTCGGCATCAGCAGTCTAGAATTCCAGATTCTTCCTACTGATGTATTTGAATTAAAAAACAAAACACTATTTATATTTTAGGTGTTTTAATTTCTCTAATTTAATTTTTACCTAGGTATTACTAAACGGTGATACATCAATGATAATAATGTCACAATCGTTGAATAGATATTTGAGAAAAAAAGTATATAAATCTTTTCTCTTACAAGTGTTTTGCTAAGGGGCTTTAAAATTTACACTTTTTGCGATGTAAAAGGAAGTATTATGTGCCGTGCCTATAACAAATACCACAATGAAATTACGAAAGACGCCAAACTTGAGGAAAGATCACCGTACAGCGCTCAGTAAGTTTGAAAGCATGTGCCCGTTGATAAAATGTTTTCAGCTCCCTCGCTTTTATATTGAAAAATGTTTTCGTGTGTCGTTTTAAACCTGGGAGATCTCCGGAGTACAGAAACTTAAGGAAGAAATTACAGCGAACTGAAACAATTTGTCAAAGGCCAGAACGCACCTGCGATTCTTCTGGTATTAGAGATGGGGGCAACTCGGCGTTCTTTGACTTTTACAATCTTTTCTTTATTAAAATTCTAAACAATGACTAAGGGCAACATAGTATAATATATTTCTATTCAACATCAAAAAAAGTACAGATTCGTACTCCAGCTTTGTTTTGACAAGATACACATTATGAGGTGAACAGAGGAAAAATATATTCCGCTTCTTCACTAATAACGAAAGCAGACTAATAAGTACGCGATAAGAAATATTTTTTACACTGATGCATTATATCAATACAAAATCAATTTCGAGATTCAAGCCACGTGATCAAATCTACAAGGATCAGCTGGTTACACCCCCATAATAGCTCACTTTACACAACCGCAGTTTGAACGTCGCGCAATTCTAAAAGAACGAACTAGGATTAAGAAGTAGTCATGCTCAAACAAAACTTGCGGTTGAAAGCGTAAGCGCTTCAAATTTGCATCTAAAGCTTTAGTTCCACCTACTTCACTAAGAGAAATCAGAATTGAAGAAAATCGTTTCGTGGCACAGAAATTATTCCCCCACGTGCGGGTAACTTGCATCTATTGACAGTCAGATCAGGTGTTTCACAGTAACAGGTAACACAGTTCGAGCTCGCTGGTCTTGATCGCTTTATGCATGAAGTATAAACTCGTTTCTTATTTCAAACTGGTTCGCGCCCGTGTGAGATCGGGGTTTTTAAGTTGCATCACGCATAATGCGATCCCTTTGACGGTGGCGGGTGAAATCGAATCTTATCGAATTGCGTTATTTCGTTGGTTTTGCAATACATATTTATTTTAGTTAATGTAAGCGTGGCGTCTAAAATTAAAGTTATATGTTCCATATCGTACTCCTAAAATTCTCAAAAATAAAATATTAACATGGTCATGGTCAAAACATGACATAAAAGTAATGCGTTCTTAAAAAAGAACTAGCGGAAAAAATAGTCGTAATCAAATAAAACTATCAGTCAACGAATACCAATATAAACTTCATGATATTTTATCAATGTTGTCTGGATCTGCCACCCTTAACATAATAGAACCTAAAACCAACAGTCAACGTTAAAAATCGAATGATTTTAAAACACGACCTCCAAACCTTTACGTATAGATTTTTCATCACAGCTCGCGTCCCAAAACTTGTAATCATCGTCTAAATAATAGCAGTATTAATTAATAACTTGAAAGTCAACACGGTTCACCCTGTCATTAGTTTGAGACGTGTGAGTATATCAATCATTAGTTGCGCTTATCGCGGCCGCGCACCGTGTACGCGTAACTACGGTAGGGATGTGCCGTGAAGATACGGTTTTGGAAAAGATTCAAATTTTAATTTTTAAATTAAATATAAAATAATTGAAAATAATTTAAAAAATACTGAAAAACTACATACTATTATTTATATTTAAAAAAAAACAGGTATATACTAATACTTGTGTACGCTTGTTCAATTTCATCATTACATTATTTAAAGGCAGATTACAATTCAAATGTGCCGTGTGCCGTGTGGTGCCGGCAGAGTAGAATAGCACCTCCCCATATCATCCCGTGGGTGTCGTAAGAGGCGACTAAGGGAATGTGAACACTGTACTTATTTTCTTGTGCCCTGCTCACTTTATCCACATCATCCAAATATAGTGAAATCATCCGAACTCTTCTCCGGTCGTATCGGTTTCCGTTCCACTGGGTCTAGGAGGGGGAGGACGAGAGTGTGCACTTGCGTTTGCGCGTACGTTTGTGCACCCAAATATATCCTGCGCACTAGACCGCTTTCGAAAATTGACATCGATTGGCAAAGTCCTGTGGCGATGGGTTGAAGTAGAGAGGTTCAGTCTGATGCAAGCTGGGCTTTGTCTGAAACCTGCACGCAGGCGGCTCCGGGGGTGTGGTAAGAACATCGTGGTCGCTTTCGCTCTGCTTAGGGGGGACAGAGTGGATTCGGCAGCACCCGGAGTGACAAAGCAGCCCTATTTAGGGAGGCACTGCTTTCCCTGCTCAGCCAGGGAGGGGGCTAGAAAAGGTGCCCTAAACAAAGGCTCTCCCCATCTCTCAAGTGGAAGGTAGTAGCCGCGGCTGCCTCCGCATCTCTTAATTCGTGGTCGAAGTTGCAAATTGAGAAAAATATCAAAATTCAAAGATATGACATTCGGTGCTTGGAACGTGCGAACACTTCTCGATCGCGAAGTCAGCGCCTGCCCGGAGCGGAAAACCGCCATTGTAGCTCGGGAACTTCGTCGCTATAATGTTGATGTCGCTGCCCTCAGTGAAACACATCTTGCTGACGAAGGAGAGTTGGTGGAGAAGGGTGGTGGTTACACATTCTATTGGAAGGGAACTGCATCATCTGAGCCGCGACGGTCGGGCGTGGGGTTCGCTGTCAGGAATCATCTTGTGCCACAGTTGCAGGAGTATCCCGCGCACATATCGGACCGCGTTTCAACTTTGCGCCTTCACTTGGACGAAAATAACTTCCTTAATGTTGTCAGTGTCTACGCGCCAACCCTGGATAAGTCTGACGACATTAAGGATAAGTTCTACGAGGAGCTGACACAATGTCTTGAATGCATAGGTCATAAGGAACAGATTCTTCTCATGGGTGACTTTAATGCCAGAGTCGGACAAGATTATGGAGCCTGGCCTAGGGTCTTGGGCAGGCACGGAGTCGGCAATATGAATAGTAATGGTCGTTTGTTATTGAGCTTGTGTGCACGGTTTAACCTGGCAATTACCAACACTATGTTCAGGCTCCCTGCCAAATACAAAACTACGTGGATGCACCCAAGATCTCGACATTGGCATTTGCTGGACTATGCAATCGTTCGGCAAAAAGACATGTCCCAGGTCCAAATTACCCGTGTTATGCGCGGAGCACATTGTTGGACTGACCACAGGCTTGTGATCGCCAAACTACGCGTTCGTCTACGACGTCCTCGTAGGTCGGTAAGGGAAACCAAGAATACCCGCTTAAACACCGAGAAGCTGGATGATCTTCAAATAAGACATCGGTTTGTGACAAAGCTGAATAGTAAACTGCCATCAGCTGCGGAATGTGTCGGAGTGGATGCTGGCTGGGGTGGTTTGTCTTCTCATATGTTAGACGCCGCCAAAACTACGTTGGGTCT
Source organism: Nomophila noctuella (assembly GCA_958496325.1). Classification (NCBI taxonomy): domain Eukaryota; kingdom Metazoa; phylum Arthropoda; class Insecta; order Lepidoptera; family Crambidae; genus Nomophila; species Nomophila noctuella. The sequence continues at coordinate 11,418,982 of OY292484.1, forward strand.
AAAAACTCGCAAGCACGAAGACTGGTTCGATGAGAACGATAAAGAACTGACAGAGGCCATTGACAGTCACCGCAGACTTCTCAGACATAGTGGAGATCAAGCTACTCTTGCAGCTGAGATAAAGGAGAGCGGAATTAAGCTTCGTAAGTTAACACGGGACACCAAAGATAGATGGTGGCAGGAAAAGGCTCGACACATGCAGCTGCTCGCAGAAACCAATCGGCTCGGGGAATTTTATGGTGAAGTCCGTAAGTTGTTTGGTCGTGCTTCTCATGCCAAAGTTCCACTGAAGACTAGCGATGGAGTGAACTTGGTCAAAAGTAGGGATGATGTATTAAGTCGATGGGCTGAACATTTTAATGCGCTACTGAACATAGATAGATCTCCTGATCTGCAGCATGTTCGCTCATTGCCACAACTCCCGATCAAATCTGAACTTGATGACCCTTTAACGCGTGGCGAGGTGATCACAGCCATTAAGCAGCAACAGAATAAGCGTGCGGTTGGCCTTGATTTAATACCAGGCGAGCTACTGAAGTACGGAGGTGAGCAGTTGCAATCATGCATCTGGGAGCACTTTGTTCGTATGTGGGACGAGGAACATTTACCAAAATGTTTCCGAGATTCTTGCATCAGGGCTTTGTACAAGAGCAAAGGTGACCGGTCTGACTGTAACTCTTACCGAGGTATTTCACTTTTATCTGCTCCTGGAAAAGTCTTCGCCAGGATTCTTTTAAACCGCCTCATGAAACTATCAGAAGAAATTCTACCGGAAACCCAGTTTGGCTTCCGGCCAAATCGAGGCACATGCGAAGCCATCTTCTCAGTTCGTCAACTGCAGGAGAAGAGCAGAGAACAAGGTCGCCAATTGTATCTATGTTTCGTGGACCTTGAGAAGGCTTTTGACAGCGTGCCTCGAGAGGCTCTTTGGATTGTACTCGGAAAACTAGGATGTACGGAAAAGATTGTGAACCTTTTGCGGCTCCTACACGATGGCATGGAATGTTGTGTCGCTGTCGATAGTGATCAGTCCAGCTATTTTCCGGTGACCTGTGGGGTAAAGCAGGGCTGCGTTCTAGCACCGACATTGTTCGCCTTGTACTTTGCAGTAGTAGTCCGTGAAGTCATTACAGGTTCTTTCGAGGGCGTCCGCATCCAGTTTCGAACAGATGGAAGTCTCTTCAATATAGCCAGGCTAAAGTCTCGCACTAAGGTATCTCATGCCTTAATAACTGATATTATGTATGCGGATGACTTGTGCTTCGTAACGGATTCTCCAAGCGACCTGCAACAGCTGATTTCTAGGTTCCACGAGTCTTGCTGCAAGTTTGGCCTGAAGATCAGTGTCAAGAAAACCGAGGTCATGAATTCGGATGATGGTCAGGAGGCACTGGCCATAAAACTCGGGGATGATGTGCTGAAGCAGGTTGACCGTTTCCGTTACTTGGGAAGCACCATTACACCAAAATGTGACGTTGACTCAGAAGTCAATAGCAGGATCAGTGCTGCAGCTGCAGCATTCGGCAAACTTAGCTCAAAAGTCTTCAGTTCACATGACCTTAAACTGGCTACAAAAATATCGGTATACATGGCTATTGTTTTGCCCAATCTCTTGTACTCTGCGGAGACATGGACGTTATACCGCCACCATATACGCACGTTGGATCAATTTCACCAGAAGTGCCTGCGTAATATTATGAAAATCCGTTGGTCCCATCGTGTGCGGAATACTGAAGTTTTGCGCAGGGCCAATGTCGGTGGCATTGAGTCATACCTCATGCGTCGACAACTTAGGTGGAGTGGGCATGTCTCCCGAATGGCAGAAGAGCGAGTGGCCAAGCGCATCTTCTTTTCAGAGCTCCAGTACGGAAAGCGGAAACGCGGTGGTCAGTTTCTGAGGTACAAGGATGTTCTGAAAAGACATTTAAAAAGATGCGGCATACAGCCAGCTCAGTGGGAAAGGCAAGCAGCACAACGACCGGAGTGGAGGCGCCTCATCCATCAAAAGGTGCAAGACTTTGAAGAGGGGAGGAGGTCAGATCTCGATAAAAAACGAGACGACCTTAAGGCGCGACCACCTGCTGCCGTCCCTTATAATTATAATTGTGGTGTGCTAACTTGTGTCCTCTGTGGACGCACCTTTAACGCTAAAATTGGCTACGTTAGTCACTGGAGAGCACACCAGAGGACAAGAATACCTTAGTCCTCCAATATTTATATTTACTTATATTTATATGTCATAAAGTGGTCGCTGTAGCCGGAAACGGCTGGGAAGGCATCATCATCATCACAATTCAAATTTTTTTGTTGGTTTTAAAACATAAAAATAATTGATATTGTCATGAAAATATTATTCGAAATAATGATTTGACTTCACTGTATGAATTTGTATTTATTTCGATCGAGCAGATTATATTTATTCCCAAAAATATTGAACCCCGAATTCAATATTAAAAAAATAATTTAGACGAAATTTTAATGACCCTGCTTTTCCTGTATCTGTGTATCACGAAACAAAAGTTTATTTCTCCCTTTTACCCGTCCGAAAAAACCTCCTAATTTTTATTTTTATCCCGAACATAGCAAGTTAACCGGATTTCAAAATGTCCAGGGATGAGTGCGGCTTCGCGCATGCTCCTACTTTTAGGCTGAAATTCCTAACCGCCATTTTAATATTTAATCTCGCCCTTGTCTAGAGCGTTTACCGGCGGTACGCCCCGAAATACTTTCGCTATTTGTGTGAGGGACGCACATTGGTTAGGTACCGTTTTTGGGGGCCAGGGGATTGATAATTAAGCCTTTTTCCCGACACGTTTCGCTTTTAGTTTATTTATACATGCTAATTGATGTCCAGACTGCAATTTGCGTGGTTAGTGTACCTAAGTAATTTTTATAAACATTTTCCTATACTTTTTAACAACAATGCCAAATCACAGTTGGATCGATGATAAGCATGTTTTTGTAATCAAATATTCAACATCATCATTATCAGCATCTTCAGCAGCTTGAGTATAGCTAGCGTTGTAAACATGTATAAAGCTCGGAATGTCATCCCACTACCCACTAAATCCCTTGGGATTTTTTTGCACCCATGTAAATGGAGGGACCGGTGCTCTTGCACGACCAGCGCCTGAGTCAATTCCCTGGTACTCCTGGACGTAACCATTAGCGTCGTTTGATTTATACAGAACCGTGGTGTTGTACAGTACACTCGGACTTGTCTGGTTTTTTAATCGCTCGCCGACCACTTGACGGGCGGCCGTGATAGATGATGTCCGACGCTCGGGTCGCGTTTTGTCATTTTATTAATACATAAATTGGTTAGCCATGACGCAGTCGAATCCTGAAAGGACAAAGCTAGTTCAATATTTTCAACGGAATGTGTTGCGCACACGAATGCTGTGGTGAAGGAAGCCAATAAAAAAACTGTAATTTTCTACACACACAGTGCACTTAAATGACAGATTTATTCCTTGGGTTATTGTTTAGTACTTTATTGCAACATTCATAAGCAGCAGTGATAAAACCTCAGACCATGGTAGACTATCTGTTTTTTCCTGATGTATTAAAAAAAACTAGTTTCTAGATGTTAGATTCGTATAATCTATGATGTTTATGATGTTATTAAGCGGTTAAGCAAATTTCCTAATAATATTTTATTGATGTACGTATTATTTGATAATATATGTAACGTGTGTCTTCTTTCAAAGAAAATAATGGAATATACGTATCTTTTCACTTACTTGATAATTAAGTCGTTTTTAAAGGCAAGAGAGACATTTAAACCCTCCATTATTCATTATACTTCATTATTCTTCTTAGTTCACTGATAGGTCATACCTATCAGTAAACTAAGTCCCCGAAGCAGATCTGGTAATGGGCTGTCATTGCGCAGGATGGCTCCCACCTTGGAAGCTGTTAGCGAACTTTAATATTGAGTCGCTCTGCAAACTCAAACATCGATAGTTGAGAGATCTATTTTAAAGTTGATTTTTAACTTTGTTCATGTTTAATCTGTATCCAATAAAAGTTATAAAAATTAAAAATGCTATATTTTTTTTGTCCTGCTGTTTGTATATAATATTATATTTTTGTAACAACAACGATCATGTATAAAATTTATGTTAATATGACAAGTATTTAATTTTAATACAACAAAGGACTTTTAACTCAGTACTCTCATAACAAAATGTAAAATCAGGTGGTACCTACAGATAATCCGGAAGGAGAATACAAATTAAAGAACTAAACGAGGCAAAACTGCTCCATCAAATCGTTTTTTTTTTTGTACTATACTTTAAAAGATCCTTAGTAAGTACAGCGCATTTCCTCATCTTGGAACTGTCCGTTAAACTTTCCCCGATCAGTACCTATCATGGCGATAAAAATATTACAGTATTTGAACCAGTGGCTCCAGACATTTTCCAAGAAAGCTATTGGTCGATAAACTTATTACCTGCTGCAGAAATGATCGCTCGCGCCTTGGGCGGGCTCAACCGATGACATGTCATTATTAGCCAAGTCCAGGAGAAACCGAACTCGCAAACGATTCTACACATTATTATAACATGCTAAGGTTGAGTTTTCAATGCATCATTTTAAGTTGTGTAAATAAACTAATGACCGCCAGTAATGAGATGTTTGTCGATAATAAATGTTATGACTACCTTTACTTGACGAATGCTAGTTTATTAATTTGGTAAAATTAAATGCTTAATGTTTTAATAAAAGTAATAGCAAGGTACGATCAAAAATTGTATCAGGAAAAAAAGAAGCTTATGTAAATAGTCAAATATTTTCCCGTTATCATTTTATCTAAGTTAATGATAAAAATCTACTAACGACACTCATTGTTGCTTCGTTTATTAAAACTATAAATCGCACAAACAGTTTATTTCCAAAGAAGATGGTGTAAGCACTCCGCCCTTATCTCCTACCAATTGAGATTGAAGATAAAAACTTGCAACTCAGCTTTAAGGTTTTATTCTTTCCAATTAGGCTTATTTCCACCAAACTCGTTAAAAATATTCGTTTCACTTATTCGCATTGAAATGAAATGAGAAACTGCATTGAAAAGCTTGCCAACAAGATAATACAATCTCTAGCTCATATTCCGTAAAATATAAAACTCAACGTGCAAAAGTAAATGCACTTTCAAAAAGCAGAGTAGCAATCTAGCGAGGAATAATTTTTCCGTGCGATTGCGATGCGATGTTTTGGCGCATCGTTCGACAAATAGTCCCCGTCGCAGTCCGCAGGGCGGTTCGCTGACGGCACAATTCCTGCCGCTACCCAGCCACCGGCAACCAGGAAAAAATGTCGAGATTGCCGGAGAGCGCAGCCTTGGGGTGTCGGCCGATTCGCCACGTTGCAACACGGAGATTGTGCCGTCTGTTTTGTTTGCCTCTTACCGTCTTATTTCCGCACGGAGAAATTGTATGAAGGGGCATCCGACTTCAAATTGTTATTTTGCAAGTCGCTCCAAAAATTGTCCCGCTCAAAAGAAGCGCAATCACCTGTTCCGGTTTGGAATTCTCGAAACACGCCCAATTATGAAAGAGTTCCTCATCCCGAATGATAGTTAACGCTATCTAGTTAGCAGTTAAATAGCTCATTCTCAGTCTTGGAAACGTTCCCTAACGTAATAAACGACAAGAGTAGGAAGCTTCGCGTGAAAGTTGAGAGCGTATGCTATCTCATGCAAATTACGGGAGATTTATCATAAGACGTCTCCGTAATTGCGACGTGAGGAGATATGGCGGGAGCGCTTAAAGCCAGTCTCCAGAAAAAAGGCAATTAAAGGGATAAACTGGAGCAGTTAGGTCGCTCGTCACGCCTGTGATATCTGTGGAGCGCGCGTGTCGGCGGCCCGGAGCGCGCGCGTCTTCATCCCTCGTACATGTAAAGGGCGGAGACCAATATCATAGACTACAGACTAGGAGCGGGGAGGAACATCCGCTACTGACGGTATTGCACTTGAAGCTTTACAAAGCTAAAAGCAATACAGTTATTTGATTTAAGTCGGGTGTGTACCGCCGCCTTCCGCTGGATTGTGTTTGTTTTGGTTTGGCAGATGTCAAAGTTGTATGTTTTGAAACGAAGCCTCTGTTGTTTGCGATGTTGTTTTGAGATAGAAGGTATTAGCTACCTACACTATCTCGCCGTTGTCGAATATTGTTTTGAAACTTAATGCTTGATCAATGTTTGATTTGACGCATACTACTAGGTTTTTGTTCATTGTTTTGCTTGGTGATTCATCAGTCCATTGTGTAAACCATTTACAGATATTAGAATTATTTTAGGATAAAGCGTACAACAGAATAAATTAAAATATCAAGGCTTTACATTTCTCACCATTGCCTAATTTTACATGAATAGAAACGATTAATGAATGCTTACACAGGGCTCCATTTATTGACTCTGAAAACGCAAAAGTTAATTTGATTCGCTAGTTTCTGTTTTTAGTTATAATTGTTTTTTGAAGCCTATGACTAAACCCAGTAAACATTTAATTTCCTCTTTGACACTATCCCAATGTAATACTCGTAGTTTATAATTCTGTTTACTCACTTTATAATTCCAATACAAAACATAAAACAAATACCGTCGATAGTCGGCATTCATTAGGTATTTGCTTGACTGAAAGCCTTTCAATTTCAGTTTAACGCGACAACGCCGTTTTCATAATCGAGCGCGAGTCCATCAAAATAATCATTTGCTTTATGAGCGCTCGATATGTGACATTCACTTCGGTAATTAATGCAAATCAATGGTGGGACGTGCGATTGATTCCGAACTAGCGGCAAGCCGATCAATTACGTTAATTAGCTGGACTGGAGCTCCCAGGATCCGTATTGCTGACGTTTCAATATTATGCAAATGCTTACGTTATTTGCTCAGTAATAACTGGATGCGCGCGGCCATCGCCCCTCTCCGCTCGAAACACCCGATTATTTCATGTCCTATTAACAGTCACAATGATTATCTTTAAACTCACTTTTGTTGCTGATTCAATCGCGCGAAATAGCACGAGTGAACGGATAAAAACCGACTACGTGCACCTAATTATGACCTGCGTTGTTCCAGCACGACAAAAATATTTTTCACGGCAATATGCGACAATTTATTTGTAGAATTCACAGTGGGAACTTTGTAATATCTGACACTGTTGGCTTTGTTGGAAGAATTACTGCGTATTTTTTCGGTGGACATATCGAAATTCTGACCTTTACAAAAATGGTGTTAATTTTAACACGTTGCTGTTTTGGAAATGTATTTTGTCATAGCGTTGTAGATAAAAATGTAACAATGTCAGATAAAAAAGCCTTTCTTGTCTTTCTATCATCAAATATGTAGTTATAAATAAATAAATATTTCACACCATCACATACATTGATCTGACCCCGTGTTAAGTAGCTTAAGCACTTGTGTTACAGACATCAGAATCAACAGTGGTATTACAAATAGATACATATAACACCCAGACCAGGACAAACAGACATGTTCATGCACACAAATGTTTGTACTGTGCGGGGATCGAACCCGCGACCTTCGCGTAGTTACGTTAGCTTTACCAATCAATACAAAACGCTTAAGTGAAAACAGTTACCGTTACAAGTATCTAGTTAGGTTCAATTTGTAGGATAAACTGTTCAACTACATGTTTCCGTTGCAAAATCTGAATAATATTCCATAGCCTCTGAATTGATGCCAGCCCACCGCTCAAATTGCTGCCTTGGTCGTGCTGTTTCGGCGTATTATCCGATATCGTAAGCCGATCAATGAAACTAATGAGCTAAGGTGTATAGAAACCAATATTATGCAAATGCTATCTTCTAGTTCCAGCAAGGCCTGATATAACGAAGGCCCTTTAGGCTCAGAATTGGCATGCTTTCATATTTTAATGGGGAAATAATATTTGTATGCGAGAAATTGAGAGGCGTCACATCTTTGAGGACTTTATTGAATTTTCTTTTCTGACTATGAAAGGGATAACGCTTTTCATACGAGAACGCCTGCGTGATAGGTTGGTAAATGTTTGATGATCGTTGTCAACATGTCGGTATGCTTAATGAAAGTTGGAATACAAAAGATAGATATTTGTTGAAAATGTGATATTTTGACTAATAAAGATAGGTATGAATACTTATTTCAAAACATAATCTCAAGTAGTCGATTATCAGCCTATTAATGTCCTACTACAGGGAAAAGGCCTCCATCGTTTAAAATCATGTTTTACTTACAAAGATGGGGTTTGGCTTAATAACCACGATTGTCAAATGTGGTTTGGTGATCACAAACCTGGGCTGTGTTCGGAAAAACTAACAAAATTTAGACCGATCCGGGAATCGAACCCAGGACCTCGAGACTACGGCCCGGTACTTAAACCACTAGACTATCGAATTGTTCGAACATCATCTTCTTTGGTTTAATGTTTACGAAATACTCCGTTATATTTAGAAAGGCCTGGCAATGTTTGTTTGAATTTTATGTACTTTAAAATACGAAAAGTCTCGTTCTACGAATTCTGTGAAACCACTATCTGGAAGTGAAAGAAAACGCGTTAATGACTTGTCTAATCTCTCAATTTTTTCGAGGCTCTAGGAAATAATAATTACAGCATTTTCCTCTCCCCTTGAATAAACTTCACAGCTACTTACAGGCATCACATTTCTGATTTCATATTTCCGTGAATCCGGGTTATAAAGCTCGTAATACCTTTCTGAAAATGTTCATATCCATTCATTTTATTGGAATGTTAAGAAATTATGACAATTGGAGATAAGTGTAATGAAATGACGAGTGAATGTTGGCTTTTTGTTGTAGTCTTTGAAAATAATTGTGAAGTTATCCGATTAATTGATCTTTGATCACACCCCGATTTTTATCCGTCTATAGTTGTCTGGTTTTTCTATGGGTTATTTAACTAATATAATGAAAAATGGTATGATTTAATTTTCTTCATATAAAACATTTCGCCTGAGCCTAATATCATTGAGTAACCGCTAATTAACTTTATCAACATGATAAATTGGCGAGAGCGATCGAAACAAAATCTTCGGGTAGGAACTCACTATGCGGAAAAATCGCGACCGAATTCACCCGGCTGAATTAACGTCTTTTCGTGTTCATGATAATGACAAACTTTAAAATGGGAGTTTTTTGTTTTAATTCATGGTATATGAAGTGATCACCGCTGTCCATGGACAGCAAAAACTGCACAAGGGTCACAAATGCGTTGCCTGCCTTTTATACCCCCTTTCCAACTGAACTCTCTCTCTGGCTACTGAACTCACCAGCAGAAACATGGTGCAACAATTACAATGTGCTATTTCACTGCGATCTTCTGTAATAATGACACACTATGCCGAAATGGCGTCGCGTTTGTATAGAAAATGCATTGCCGCCGAAGTTCGGTCGCGTAATTTCAGCCTAGTGTGTCCCTCTTCCTTACGACATACGCGCCCGTACTATACCCTCCTTAATGTGTGTGTATGTACTTAGTACGTCGACAGTCGATACTGACTTTGATAAACGAGGCAGTCAGTGTCAACCAGAAGCCACGTCACCTACTTTGGTGCATTGCGGTTCCCACATCTTCCAACCCTACCCTTGTTTACACTCTATCCGCGTAGTTTTGGGGGTTCAGTAGCCTAATGGAAAAAAACGGAACCTAATAGATTCGTCATGTCTGTCCGTCTGCCTGTTCGCCAGTATGTGGCATAAACTTTTTTTCCGGAACTATAAGAACTATGCTTTTGACACTTTGTATATATTTTTTTTCCGTGAACCGCATTAAAAAATTTCAGACGAAATTCAAATAAGAAATAGATAGAAATTAAAGTAAAAATTAATTAAACTTACATATGTCGGGTATTTATGGATAGGTTATTTTGTTCTGAAGCGAAAAGTGTGGGCAAGAGACACTTCCAAACTTGTAAAATTTGAGTCCCCCTGAAACGTCTAAAATAAGAGTTTGATAAAACAAAAAAAAACATGTACATAAATAACATACCTGTGTAGTTTTGTAATACTACGGATCCGTCGGTGCGCGAGTCCGACTCGCTCTTAGCCAGTTTTTATGACTAGTAACGTGATATAACGTCCGACAATAGTGCTTATGATAGTCCCTTATTTGTTTGATACACTTTATTGCACGTAAGTGGAATATTGTAAGCGCGCAATCGTCGCGCCCACGTGCGATTGTGACTTTTGATGTTGTCTGTTCGTTATGCCGTGTAATCGTAGACGTGTTCGTGGGATAGCTTTACATTTTACTCTAACCTGTAAGGACCGTTATAAGATTTTATAAATAAGTAAATGAATTAAGTAAATATTTTTTTCTGCTCGCGATTTGCCAAGGTACAGACTTATAAACTGAATGCTTGCACCGTTTTTTATACTTGGTGAATGCTTTTACGCATCCTCCCTCTTGGCGAGCAGAAGTATTTGGGATTCCGCTGGGAGCGACTAGCCACTAAACACCAAGTTGCTCTCGGGTCACCGTATGCGACCATTGGGGACCAGGTTGGCATGCACTCCTTTTTGCAATAGTGACTAACCCCGATTACGGACCTTCTTTCAGTTGACATTGTGGCCGAGAAAATCGGGCCATCCATCCAAAACTCTTATTGGTGTGATACCGTCCTATAAGAGAATAAGGTTCTTCTAAACCACTCCATATGGCCCGTTTCGTCTCGGACACGTCCTGATGCCTATTCTGCATGATAACTTCTTCACAGAAGGAGACTGCCAACTATTACTAAACTTTCAACTCATTCAGCGCATTTGTACCACTAGTAATGTTGAAATGTATTTACGGTAACGGTTGTCACGTTACATCAAGTAAGCGGTATAACTGCCGGTCCCCTATCTCGTAAAAAAAATTGATAGCTTGTAAAATATTCTTCTCTTTCACCATCCTCGGCCATTTATGAACGTATAACGTAATGTAATGCAAAAAGTAATAAAACTCCCAATATATCCCTCAATAGGTCCAACAATTCGACAGATTTAAACCGGTTACCATAAAATTCCATGCACATTGTAGGGAAGCAATTTTCACTCAATCCTTCTCGTCAACAAGTACAAACTTAGGCAGCGCACGTGCGTCCCCATCAATAGTATAACAAATAGGCTGATATTTCGTCAGAAATAACCCGAATCAAGTTTCAGTGCGAAAGCTTTTGTGTGTGGCAGGTGAAAAAGTGAGCGGTGTGATTTATTCGTGCCGGTGCCGTATCGAGGGATGATTGAACGCGAGACGTGTTTATACAGCACCGGCCAAACCGTGAAATATGACAACTGAAATACGTTCAGGACTCCTCTATTTTTAATAGTCGAGATCTCGAGACGCGACCCGTAGTGACTCGCGCTTTTTAATATTAGAAATATCGAGTCGGTATGAATACAAAAATTTGATTTATGCCGGTATTGCACGTTGTATTGTTTCTTGCTATCCGCGCGGGTTATTCTGTTTCTGTCAAGCGCATCGCGTTTGTTCGCGATTTGCATCGAAGTATTACATGCTCGGATGTGTTATAGATTTGAACATCTACAAAAAGAGTTTTTTTTTTACTGTTATCAATTAGTTAAACAAAGATTAGTCTAAGTGTTATGTAGGATGTAAAAGTTGAAATAATGAAGTCTCATCTTTTATTTACTTATAGTAATACAAAACCAAAAACTTCGTTATCCGTTTAGGCAAATCCCGCTCGCCTTAAAATCACTTTAACCGTCGAGTATTATTCCAGACCAGTTATTCCAAAATCGGAATAACTATACAAATAAATAACGCCAGTAAACGGTATACGTGTTCATCAAAAACATCCGGAGAATTTATTCCGTTCACAATTTTAATAACAACAGAAGTGCTTTCCATAAAATTGTTGACCGTACCTCTAAAAAGTCACTCTGCACTGCCGTTAACGCTCCATCAGTTGACAATTTGCGTAGATCTACAGCATCAACAGTTTACGCGACCATAAATATCGGCTGGAACACCTCAGTGAGTGAGTAATAATTCAATTATGGCATAAAGCGCGTCGCGTATCGACTATGATAGCGCAATCTTCGTACACGATCTAGCTAGGAGGCTGAGGCGTCTCATTGCGGTGTCGATAAGTGCCTATTCGACGCTACGTACCCTCTTACGTACACGTCGATAGCGTAATCCGAGTAGACGTTTTCAACGTATCGGTACGCGGAACGCGGATTCCGATCCGGGCGTGTTCCGGCCTGAAAATAATTTGGTCTACGTCACTATTATTTTTATTAAATAAGTTGTAGGAATTCACACAATTTAATTTCTATATTTCCTAAACGGAACTTTTCTTTGAGGGTAGAAATGTCATTATTTTTTTGAAAGTTGACACATAACCTTATTATTTTGAGAAAATAACTGATTAGATGTTCATCTATCAGGCTTAAAAATATTTTTTTTTTTCGTTTTACTTGATTTATTTGGAGATGTGTTTACAAACGGTACCTATATGATTTGTGTACTATGTTTATACAAGATTATGGTGAAACCTAGTTAGTAAGTTTTTAAGTTAAGTATACAGTAATCTATATCTATAAAACTCAAAGGTGACTGACTGACATAGTGATCTATCAACGCACAGCCCAAACCACTGGACGGAATGGGCTGAAATTTGGCATGCAGGTAGATGTTATGACGTAGGCATCCGCTAAGAAAGGATTTTGAATAATTCAACCCCTAAAGGGGTAAAATAGGGGATGAACGTTAGTATGAAACTTTGTCAATTTTAAACCGATCGGGCTGAGGCTTTGTATGCATAAAGCTTCTATAACGTTAGCATCGCCTAAGTAATAATGTTGATAAATTTCAACCCCCAAGGGGGTAAAATAGGGGATGAACGTTAGTATGAAACTTTGTAATTTTTTAACCAATCGGGTTGAGACTTTGCATGCATAAAGCTATTATAACGTAGGCATCGCCTAAGAAATGATATTGATAAATTCCAATCCCCAAGGGGGTAAAATAGGGGATAAACGTTAGTATGAAACTTTGTCATTTTTTAACCGATCGGGCTGAGACTTTGCATTCATAAAGCTACTATGACGTAGGCATCGCTTAAGAAATGATATTGATAAATTCCAATCCCCAAGGGGAAAACATGGGATTAATCTTCGTATGAAACTTTGTCATTTTTTGACCGATCGGGCTGAGACTTTGCATTCATAAAGCTACTATGACGTAAGCATCGCCTAAGAAATGATATTGATAAATTTCAACCGTCAAGGGGGTCAAACAGGGGAGGAACGTAAGTATGAAACTTTGTCATTTTTAAACCAATCGGGCTGAAACTTTGCATTCATAAAGATAATATGACGTAAGCATCCCATTTAAAGAATATTCCACTTCTAAGGAGATAAAATAGATGAAGAAACTGAAATTCACGCGGACGAAGTCGCGGGCGCCCGCTAGTTGTATTATATGATGCAAGATTTTGCCCTGCAGTGGGAAATTTGTCATAAGAAAATTCCGCAATTGTGCCACATTGTAATTGAAATCACTGAAAGCATTTGAAATACATAACGTACCACTAATTAATACTTTGTGCGCAATAAACCAGCAAATAGGGATTTTACTCCTGAGTAGTTCTAGTTTATAATGCCCGTAACTGAGCCTAATGCAAATTTGCAATGAAACATTTTCAATCGTAAATGATTGAAGATACTTGAACTCGCTAATGTTGAAATCATTCCCATGTTGTTTGTTGATACTTAAAGCGTTTCAACACTTCGGCTATTGCCTTTTAGCTCTGATGAAGCATTGAATTGTTTGATTTTAATTAAGAAACTATATTTGAAAGTTCTTACAATTACATACAATTTAAATAAAATTAATTCAAACTATTTGTGGAGTTATCTTTTTCACACTTGACATTTGTTACTTGTACAGTCACGAGCAATAATACATCTGTACCTAAACACCTCGACTCTTAAAATCAGTAAAGTTCTAATTTCGATGTGTTTGTATACATGCTAGTGCTCATGATTGTACAAGCTTTTAATTTGTTGTATTTTGTCATTGTAGTGTGCAGTGCATATTATTTTTACTGTGCAATCATAATATTGCTTAACGACAACTTTTAATTCTATCAGCAACTTTTTTCTAAGTTTTCCAGATAGAAATAGGTGAGAAGTCTTTTTTAATTTAACGTAAGAACTAAATATTTTAAACTTATTAATACTACGGCTGGTAAAACACAAGCCAGCAAGTAAGACATTGCACTTTTATGGCAAGACTTACAATTTAAAATACGTAACAAAACACTTTAATAACGATGAAATATCTATAGTCTATACATTACTTGACAGTTTAATTGTAAAGGGCAATCTAGCCTAGCCTAGCCTAGCTGCGGCGTCAGTAAGTGCCTATTTGAGGCCACGTACCCATTTGCGTATGCCCGATAGCGTAATCCGAAGCGGCGTTTTGTGCGTATCAATACCAGCAGCGTATGCGTAATACGCGTATACCGTAATACGTACCGTACGAAGCGTATACGAAGCCTGTTCCGGTCTATAATGCTCGCCGTAAATGGGCCTAATGCAAATTCACAGCCTCGGTGGGCGGTTGATAAAAATATCCGGTAAACTTGTATTGTGTTTAAATTGTTTTCGTATCGTCTGGCGTGTAATGTTTCTTGGAGTTAATTTTCTCGTTTGCTCGGGTGAGGTGTGTTGATCGTTCTGTTCGATTTCGGAAGTGGTTTGGGAGTTCTTTTTTTGCCGAAATGGGCCTACACACTAGAATGAGAGATTCCACCTAGGGAAGGGACTCTTCCCTTCCCTAGTGGGAATCTCCAGCTTGGAGTAGAGAAATAAAAAAGAACTGGTCAGTTTTAACGTTCCGTCTTAAACTCGCGAACTTATTATGAACGCTTCAAACATAAACTCATCCTTTTTCGTTCAATCATAGATTTATTTATTTTACAAATGTAATGGTACGTTACACAGTCGGTCCAAATATTGACTTTTAAAGTCTGGTTTTAATTTATGACAGTGCAAACTGTTGAGTGTGCACTCCCATTATAACAAAACAAGCAAAAACTTAAATCCTTTGCCCTCCAACTAACTAAACGAAACTAGGTTCAATATAAAGCTCTCAATTTCTCGGAGCGCACGAGCTAATCGTCTGAAGAGGGTCTAATAACTGACTCAAATTTACATAAACAGAACCGTGTCTTGAGGCTGTTATCATTCAATTAAATAAGATTTTGCGATACCCACTGGTACACCTGTTTCATGAGCTCTGACTTTGAATATCTAGCTTATTAACAGCGATTCGAGTGTGATTTTTGAATTAATTATTTTGTTTAATGTTTTGCTGGTTGTGTTTTTGATTTCTTTATGTTTGTAATGCTTGAGGACTGTTGTTGTTGCCTGTTTGAATGGAGTTGGAGAAAGTAAGCGCTTACTTTTTTACGTCATTTTGGTGTAAGGTGGAAATAAAACGCTTGAGCAAGCTAAGAGTAGTTTATGTGTTTCCTGATAGTAGAGTATCCGACTTTCATGTTAAATGCATTTTTAAAGTAAATAAATCTGTTTGAGAAACAAGAACAGTATTATTCTTTAAAAAGTAACGTTGAATTCCAATCTTAGAATAATTCATACACTTTAAGACGAAGATAAGACAAGAAAATATGTGCGAGTATTATACTAAACTCAAAAATTTATTTTTGGAATAGCACCGTTTTGTGTTTTTCACTGTCGATATTTTGTTTGTAATTTTTCGTTGGTGATAAATTTTATTCATCATACTTGCGAGTATTTCATAGGCAAACAAGACTTAATCAATGCCATTCACAGTCCTGACATTCAAACTTTTCAGAGACTATGTAAGCTTTTGAGTTTCCCACTTTTTCTATCTGCCAGTCGATTGGCTGTTCACAATCAATCAAAAACACGATCCAGGTCATTCTGAATTCCTTTCATGGCCGAACTTCTTTTTTTCCTTCAATCCTCACTCATCTAATTTGAATAGACCAGCGAATTTATTCAGTTGTTCAAGATCCGTATAATTTTTATTAGCAAGCCAGTCAGATTATGCCGAGCTCGAGTTTCTTGTATCCAACAGTATGTAAGAAATAAGTCGGTCTGAGGCTCGCTATAGCTCAAGGCGCTTTGTCATCCTGTATTATAGTGGTAAGCTCACACGAATACCTACACAAAATACAGTAATATCGTAGTTTGTCGACGCTTGGCTTTGTCTCTATACGGATGCAGCTCTGGTATTGGTTTCAACTCTTTTATCGAAGCTTTTGCAGTAATAAATAGGCTGGGAATGTCAACCCTTTATTTCTAGTATCTCTAGTATTGATACGAGTTTTCTATTGACATTTAAGTGTCTTGTGTTTTGCCATATTGTTAGTGTAGGTAGTTATTGTTTATTAGGCAGTGATTTATGTAGTATTTTTTAACAAACTCTTTAGCTTTATTATTTTAATACAGATTCCATTTTTGTTTCTCCTACCCCATACCCGCGTAATAAATACTTTCATTTTACAAAGTAACGATTTCATTTGGCCCACGCAGATTCGGTACGCTCAGCGTTTTCGAATAATTCAATCTGCAACGGTCATACGGCACTCCAATTACAAAATGCACGCGAAAGTCTGCGTTGCAACTCCGCAATAGTAATCACTCTCCGATTTACTCAACCAGAAATGACGTCTAAATCGGTTCAGAGTGCGTTCGTTTGCACAACTACTAGTTACTGGATACCAATCTGTGTAGACTTTGCTCTTGTTGACAAGTGACCGGGTGGCGTTTTGTTGACGGGGAAATGCGGGGATTAGGAAGGGTAGGTCATTTGAAAAAAAGTTTTGATAATATCAAAACTTTTTTTTTAATAAAAAAACCGATAATCATATTATGATTATCGGTTTTTGTTTCAAACCAGTAATGTGATAAGTAACGATGATTCAAGGTACTATTTATGGTTAATTGAACTTACCTTAAGTGAAGTTCAACCAAAATTATACGAGTTGTAGCATCCGTAGAGATTTAATAATAACGTATAGTATGTTTCCAACGTACTGCATCATCACACGAATTTTAGACATAATAAATAAAAAATTAAATCGTTCTATTGACTACCGCGCCTAGCACCTCAACCTGCCGACAGGGGGCCATCATTTATTTTAGAGTATTCCTTGACATTTTATTCTGCAATACTATTAAAACAGGGGTTACTTGGGAGGGTAGGGATCTTAAATCTCTACGGATGCTACAACTCGTATAATTTTGGTTGAACTTCACTTAAGGTAAGTTCAATTAACCATAAATTATACTTCGTTGTAGCATCCTAGGAGATTTAATAATAACGTAGATGTTCAGATCAAATAATTGCAGAATAAATAATAAAAGCGACTGAATTTAACAATGTTTATCGCTTTTAAACCATTTTCCTAATACATATCAGTCTCTTAATCAGCATAATACTAGAGGTAGGCACATAGGAACTTATTATAAGGTAATTTAAGTATTGCGTCAGATAAAGCCCTGCTTGGCGTGGACCCGCCAAAGGTTACAACAACAAACAACTAGGGGAGGACCTCCAGCCGGATGACGCCGGCGGAGAAGCCCGCGCGCGGCGCCGGCGACGTGGCCGCGCGCCGCGGGCTGTGCCCCAGGACCCGCGCACTTTGGTGCCGCTATCTCCCAGCACTTGCTTTATCCAGCGGCTTACCTTCTGCGCACTAGCACCTCTCACCTGCTTTTTAAGGCATTCGCTGGAAAAATAGAATTATTATTAGTGTAATATGAAAGGACAGTTTTTGATTCGCCTTATAGGACGTCGATGTTTTAACGAGGTCATCTATAATAATAATAGTACTAGGTTTGTTAAATACTATGTTGTTACTGTTAATAAGTCTTAACGTCTCAACCAGTTTAATAAGTTTATTACATCCAGGTCAAATGATTCCCTAGGAAATAGCTTACAAATATGAGATAGTACAAAATCTGCGTTACATATTTGGGTAGATTCGGTCTAGCCCTAAACGAACTATTTAAAAATCGACTGACACACTCATTAATAATCCTAAGTCAGAGCAATTGTTGCCATTCAAGAGTCTTGAGACATAACTTATTGGCTGTTTGAATGTTCATGTTTAAAATGTCTTTGTAAAGTAAATATATAGTGCTTCGAATTTAGAATAAATCAATGATACTCTTTGGAATCAGATTTAAAAAATAGGTAACAAAACTTGCCCCTGTACTACATGACACAATTGCTGTTAATTTCATAAGGTTTTCCATACCATCAAACCTATAATTTTTAAAGCCGGTAGGTAAGTCTGTTCTTGAACCGTGTTCGAGTAACCTCCAACTTACATAACTTTAACTAAGACCCGTGGGACACAGGCAATATTAAGCCAGTTTAGCAAAAGATACTGAATACGACCAGCATGAAGTACCTCCAGGGAGTCTCTGTCGGCCTTCGGACATGGCGGCGGCGGCGCAGAGGCAGGGAGGAGCGGCGGCTGCGCGGGCCCCAGCATGCAGCTGGCGGCGGCGACGCAGCTGGTGCGGGTAGTGGCGAGCGTACGAGTGGGCCACGCCACACGCGTGCTTGTGCATGGTCAGTTCACTCGATATGGAGGCATTGACAAGTTCCCATGCGAGGTTGTAGACGTTGATCTGCGATATGCAGAAGGATGTTGAGGAGCCAATTTCTTTATTTTCAGGCTAGATGTATCAATAAACTTGATCGATCTGACATTGTCATCTAAATTTTCTCCAAATAATTTTTTGTCCCGTTTCACACTTTGATCACCAATCAATATTTATGAAGCTTTTATCCAGTGATGGGAAAATGAGATGGCGACAATTCATGGTCTCTTCATGGTGTGGATCCAATATTCTCTTGTTTGATAATACTCAAATCACCTATTTTAATACTACCTAATACAATGTCAACTTCAAAAAATCATTCTGGTTTAAGTCTACAGTGAGATTGGCTATGCCTGCATACCTGCTCCCAATAAATTCCTTCCCAATAATGCCCATATCTGTTTTAAAATTGATCAATGTTAGGTATCAGTAGGTACAACTACCTCCTTTTGAATACTTTTCGGATGACATCTCGTGCCACCACTTAAAAAGCAAAATTTTTAACATTATGTACATTTGTTTTCGTTTATTAATTACAATGATTTTAATTTATTTGATTTTGAAAATGATTTATGATTATAATATTCATATTTATAACAATAATGTTTAACGAAATTAAAATTTCTAACTTAATTTTATCTTATATGTAAAATTATAAAACTTAATCCATTGTAGTTATAATAAAACTTGTTAAAGAATCTGATTGTTTACTGTTAGTAAATTAAATAATTATTTTTTCCAATAACGATAAGCAGGTCAAATATTGTTAAATAAATATGGAAAGGGAGGATATTCTACCACAAGTATTTATTTACTCAAATAAATCCTCGATCGCAACATACCTAATAATATTGCATGCCATCAAATTGGCAAATTGTAGCTGAAGTGAGAGCTAGTTTTAAGACCATAATGTACCTACAATCGCAATGAAAATATTTGATTTGATTTGATTTTATTTTATTTCCGAATGACATCTCGTGTCATCCCTTATGAAATAAAGGTTACAATTATATCATTTGATCCCCATTTTTAGATACTTTATTTCCGGATAACATCTCGTGCTACCATTGAGGAAATCAATTACTACTGGTAGTATGTAGTTCCAACGTCGAACTCGAGTGAAGTACTTTTGAATACTTACCGGATGACATCTTGTGCCACCACTTAGAAAAGCAAACTTGTATTTCCGGATAACATCTCGTGCTACCACTGAGGAAATCCATTACTACCTACTGGTAGTGTGTTGTTCCATCGTCGAACTCAAGTGAAGTCGGTACATTTTTATTACTTTTCGGATGACATCTCGTGCCACCACTTAGAAAAGCAAACTTGTATTTCCGGATAACATCTCGTGCTACCACTGAGGAAATACTACTGGTCGTACGTATGTTGTTCCATCGTGGAACTCAAGTGAAGTACAGATTGAATACTTTTCGGATGACATCTCGTGCCACCACTTAGAAAAGCAAACTTGTATTTCCGGATAACATCTCGTGCTACCACTGAGGAAATACTACTGGTCGTACGTATGTTGTTCCATCGTCGAACTCAAGTGAAGTACAGATTGAATACTTTTCGGATGACATCTCGTGCCACCACTTAAAAAAGCAAACTTGTATTTCCGGATAACATCTCGTGCTACCACTGAGGAAATACTACTGGTCGTACGTATGTTGTTCCATCGTCGAACTCGAGTGAAGTACATATTGAATACTTTTCGGATGACATCTCGTGCCACCACTTAGAAAAGCAAACTTGTATTTAATTAAATACTTGCAATAGAATTTTATTCCCATAAAGGCTGCTTAATTATACAGAATTAATATGTCTCTTTTCCTCTTACAAAGACTAATTTCCATGGATAGTTGCTCCTTAACAAACAGCTTTCTACCCTGATAAAGAGGCATAGGAAAATATTTCCAAATGCAGCCCGAGGACTTATAGCTTTATCAATAAATTCAATTTTATTACTCCGTCATATAATGTTACCCTGTTGTTAAGGCTTATTTATTTATTATTTATTGAAAAGACACCACCAAAGGTTTAATTTTCATATTAGCTATGTAGCTTTTCTTGGGTAGCAAGGATTAATATTTCTCTCTCAAGGAGTTTAGTGTGCCTACATCCAGCCTTAAGACACCTCAATACAAGCTGCGGTTAAGGTGCCCAAAAAAGAAACAAATTCCCTTAACCGAGTTTCTAGAAGACATATCAGCCACCATTTCATAAGTTTTATGACGTTTATCTGTTGGCAATTCTAAAGTTATGTACAATGAATAAAGCTTAAACGCTAAAAAAAATAATTCAAATTTGACTTGGCAGAAAATAATATTTCATTATTTATAATTAAACTTAACTTATTGAAAGGGTTTACAACCACTGTCACAGTATTTGAACATGAATCCTGGTATTTAGATGTGCACCACAACTGTCTATCTATGTCTCTATTTGAGTTGACTTCATAGTACAGGTCTCATTAATTTTGTAAAAAATAATGTGCTGACCATAGTAGGTAAATTCATATATAATAACAGATATTAAGAAAATAAATATAGTTATTGCGCCATACTTTTTTTAAATGATCACATAAAACATATGTTAGTCAGAATAGCACCTAGAACATATTTAAATTATTTGACTTGTCTAAATTATACCAATTTTTATACGCCGTATTTATATTGTGCCAAGGCACTTTGAGACAACAAATGTAGCAGCACCAATATAGTCTCACTAAGTATCTAATGACTGACACGCGAACGCTAGCCTGCTCGCGCCCACCAGTGTAAGGACGGGCCACAAGTAATGCGACGGTGTAAGTAAGTAACACTTTTTCATGTGGTTCAAAATACAAACTTTCCGGAACAGTTAATGACAATAAAATTGGGTAACAAGGCTGGTTTGGCCGATATTGAGCACAATAATCCCAGTCGGTTCATCATGTACACCACTGCCATTTCTCAATGGAAATAACCTTTAAATAATATGGGAATTTCTCCCATCCTGTTAATATATGTAGAAGATAGCTGTGGTATTATCTATCATCAACAAAATCCCTGGATTCCTAAGTTATTACGTAAATACTTAGAAAAAACACTTTACTGACCTTAACTTTATGTATTTCTACACAAATTAGACCAAACCTTCATTTGAACAAAAACGCCGGGTATCCGTGAACGTTTGTCGAGAAAACTTCTTCTCCAGAAGCTTATTTTTGCACTGATGTTATCCTCTGTTTTGGTTTTCGTCTTTTTCCCCATTTTCACTAGCACAAACACACAAAATTTGCTTAAATTTAAATAAAATTACGTTTTTAAATCGGCGCGCACGCGGATGATGCAACACACAGAAAACTAATGATGGCCCCCTGTCGGCAGGTTGAGGTGCTAGGCGCGGTAGTCAATAGAACGATTTAATTTTTTATTTATTATGTCTAAAATTCGTGTGATGATGCAGTACGTTGGAAACATACTATACGTTATTATTAAATCTCCTAGGATGCTACAACGAAGTATAATTAACTTCAAGGTGAAATGATTAAAATTATAGCTTTTTATGTAACATGTATGAACTCGCGCATCTTTCGGTTTAAATCATTAGTGAAGCTTACACCAACTTGTGTAGTTTTAGGATTCTTGAGTCTTAGTGTAGAAACACTTAGCGGAAAAGACGTGTCCGGATTTCAGCCAAAATTCATTATCTATACAATATAAAGCGACGTATTTTCGACGGTCATCGTCCATTTAAAATACATTGCGGGCGAACTTCGGTCGCAATTTTTATTTGTACGCGTACTGTATTTTTTTTTTAAATAACAACGAATTATATCACACGGTTTCAAATTCTTCAATGTATAAATGTTAACACAGAAACGTGAAAATTCAACATCAACCGGACGCTTGTCAACCTGCGCCGTCTAATTTACCAGACGAACAAAATTGGCCGATCCGAACTCACTACCCTTAATCAATGAATAGGTAACATGGTAATAGCAGACGAGGCGCGCGTCAATCCGTCGGTAGACCCATCTAGCACCATTAATCTTATCTATTCACAGCGGGTAGCCCACCCTTCATGGCTGCTTAGAATTTGAATACTGCATCTGTGTACAACGTACTCTATGCCGTACCTAACAGCGCATGATTTTTTTATTCAATTCTGATCTCTATTGCTAGTAAAATAGAGTTACGCGGTGTTGTTGTACGTACGTGTTTGCAATGCTTAAACGAATCCAGCAGGAATTACGACTAGGTCGATCTGTGCGTGAAATGAAACGCAACTAACGTGAAATAGTAACGCGAGGCTTTGTAGCACCGTTCGCAGAAAATCTGCGTGTATCGAATAATATTTTTTTCCCTTTTCTAATGGTCGGAATCGTCTAACAGATTTTGACGAAATTTAATTACAGATTCTTGTATGGAGTGGCCTGAGGGCACGAAATTCATTTAACGAAGCTGAAGTTACGCTGTTTCAGCAAGCAGTCTGCAGGTTAAAACGGTAACAGTGAGGTTTTTGAGAATAATTTCGAGGCAAGTAATTCGGGCTTCAATCAAACGGTGCAAATTTAAAAATGTAAAATCGCTGCGCCCTTTTACCAAGTCACTGCTTTTTCTCGGAATCACGTTGTAGGTACCATCATTCTTTGGGAGGGCGGCGGCGGGTCCACTGTCAGCATCCTCTGTCCTTGAAAGGGAAAAGTTTACCAAGTCTTGAGATATATAGGAGATAGATTCCAGATGTTAGAGTGGCTAAATCTGATTTTCGAGCCTATAAATTTAAGTGTTTTTACGTTAACACTGTCGGAATAAGCTCAGAGCTATTTTGGAATGTTTTAGTTGCGGAATAAGCGAAATTCCAATATTAAATAAATATGTGAGTGGAGTATTTGACGGGCCCGTTGTTCTACAAGTCAGTGAACCTGGCTACAAAACCAAAGGGTTTTTAGGGTTCGAATTCCGCTAGGGGCAAATGTTTGTATGATGAACATAGGCATTTGTACTCAAGTCATAAAGGCAATTGGTGAGTTGGTTCAAAGATTTTATTTATTTAATTACAATCCCAAACAACACAACACTTTTCAATACAACTAACTGCAGTTACGTTGTTAATTCATATTTCCCTTACTCAATCTCGTCCTATTACATCCCGCCGAGTTGGATTTCAGTCTGAGTATTTCTATTACGGTTATTGTCTTCTACCACAGTTGCAAACAACGGTACGCAGTAACTATATCAACCTGGGGGAGCCAATCAGTTGTATTTGCATTTCAGTAGCTGCCATTATAGCGTTTTCGCTGCCACGTCGAAACAGCCGGCGTGTTTGTTTGTGAATAAAATCAATCCATCAATCTTTTACTATAATTTCATATAGTGGATTTTAAATGTCGGGAAAATTCTCGTTAGGATGGTTTTTACAAGGTTTTTGGTGTTGTTATTCAATTATTTGTTTCCAATGACGATTGGTGTTCGTATACTGGGTTTTAATCCAATTTAATGAAAATAACAATGACCAGACGATAATTTGCAAAACTTTAAATTACTTAGTTTTACTGAAGACAAACTTTTGAACTACTCTTTTATTTTGTTTAAAAGTAATTTATTAGGTGTTATATTTATGTATCTATTTAATTACAGTTGATCCTGATATCCGTAACACAAGTGCTTAAGCTACCTACCACAGAGTCAGATCAATGTGTGTGATGTTGTGAGATATAGTCATTTATTTATTTGTTATTTAATATCTGATAAAGGTTGAATCGATTGACACACTTTTACTCTAGAGATTTCTTGAATGCGGGTTTTGTAAATTATTCGTCCTATTAACAAAAGCTAAAGAGCAGAATTTCCAAACAACTAGCAATCGTATGTGCGAGTATATCTACTATTTGAACTAAATCCCTAACGTTTGTTCTAAGCACGCTTGGTCTCCTGATCTTATGCATAGTACCCATTGCTTCGGAACACAGCCACTAGCCCAAATCGGCCTATGCAGTACATTTCAATAGCTTGTGGTGAATCGTCCCACTGCACTCAATCCATAATATTATGTAACTCGAACACAATACTACGATAGTGTCAACACGAATCAAACTCAAATTGAATTTGTAACATGAGTGAGTCATGCCCGATTAAAAATATTATTTCCTTTAACATAATATCAATGTAAAGTACAAGTAAGTCATTTCTGTAGGGAAAAAAATAAAATGTTTATGCAATAGTGATATATCCATATGAGAATTTTGTGGTATAGAAATGCTTTGTCATCAATGTGATGAATTCACAATCTAATCCAATGCGGAAACTTATTTGTCCGTACGTATTAAGTATTGAAACTAAATTAAATATGAAAGGGCAAGTTTGTAAGATCCAAACGATAAAATTTAATAAGTTTTTTCGACAACGTGGCATGAGAAATAAAGTAAAAACAGTATTTATTTAACGTGATGAATTTTTAAATTTGTTATGACTAACTGGATCTAGACTATATCAGAAACATTTTTCGGAGTGCATAAATGTTAGTAGACTGCAAACCAATAGCCCAGATAACCTATCATGGACTTAACTAAAACATTTTGTTACGAGTTAATTCAATGTCTTATAATTATACATACTTAAGCTTAAATTCGTTCCACAACATAATTACTTAACTCTTAACATTACTGCAAGAAATATCCGCAACAGTAATGTGCCTCTAGACAACACAGCTAAATAGAAACAAGTTGAAACGCCGCTTTGCCAAAGAGACCGTTGTATTAATAGTAAGAACTGGACATAAATATCGCAAGTAATTACAATAAGACGCGAGATCTTGGAAAATCACTGGGTAGCGGTCCGCAATTAGCGCGGAGCACCCAACGGAAATAAATAAGGATATTAGCTTCCCCGCCGCAGATAAAATTATATTATTGTGTTCGTACTTAGACCACTCGATAAGAATCGTTTGCAATTATTTATTGCACGCGGACCTATAATGGACATAAAGAGCCTCGGCCGAGATCGGAAAGGCAACAAGTCGGTTTTTTGGTATAATACATATATTTTCCGGCATGTTGGAACAGTGACAGCATGTGTTTGTGGAGAGTATATTTATAGCGGCGTGTTTTTGAGGTTTGCGGTTTTTTCCAAAAGGCCTTTTTCGTGTATTTGCTTTCTATGTTGTTTGCGAACGAGAGTAGTGAAGCTGAGTATTTTCAAGGATGAGTGGGTACAATTAAGACATTTTTATTGCCTCGGTGGAATTTTTGTGTCATGTCTTTGAATATGGATTGAAATTGAAATATAGTAATAATACCCATCCGGCCGTTTCAAATAATGGCAGCCGGTTTTACGATCAGCCAGGTACGCAGGATATCTTAAAGCGCACAAGTGCACCAATTCCCTCATTCTCATAGTTCGGTGGGGCAGCAATCTGACAAGACCGTAGAGAGATCAGGCGCAGGACCATCGCCTTAACGTGCCTTCCGAAGCACCCATCCGATGACTCGCCTCTGTGAAAGGTCCTTAACGGCATCAACGAGCTCTTCAAAAAAATACCTATTATTATTTGTTGCAACTGAAATTTGGCGATTGTGACGTGGGAGTTCTTATGGATTTCTGTAACTCAGGTCACATTATTTTAGAACAAACTACCCAGTTACCTAGTTAATATCTGGCTAGTTATATAAAACTTAAATATTATGATAAAATCGGTTAGGTTTCAATTTATGGTTACAAGTAAAACTTGGCATAAAAAACCTGAAAAAGTGATTAAAAAGCTGTACAACCTTATCACACCATTAGTTATATCCGCAATCTTACAACCTTGCCAAGCTTCATCTCTAGGTTTTATACAACAGTTGCACATAACTTGCCCCCTACGTTGAAGGGGCAAGCAAATGGCACACGGGACTTGCCGTGATTAGGTCGGGGACTGGGCAAAATAACTATCATCTTTCAGAAATATTGTTCTTGGCTATTTTACATGCCATTTCCTACGTTAGCCGAAAGGTATTGGTAAACGGATTTCGCCCAACTTTGTCGATGTGATCGCGAATGTTGAAAGTGGGGTTTTGTTTTCTATAAACGAGTTTATTTGTTGGAAATGTGATGTTTAAAAATCCAAAATAATTTCGATGTAGTTGGTTTTATCGTCAAGTAAGTATTACGATCGGTTTTTTTTCGTATTCATTTTGTCAAAGTATTATTTGTTTGAACCAAACTGATCGTATAAATATGTAATATGTGTTATCCTATAATTAGTAAAGGTTTGTTAAGAAAATGACGAAACCTAAATAATCCGCACTATCTTATCCAATCAGTAAGTAATTCAAGCAAAATGGACAGCAGGATGTTACAGACAGTTTAAGTCAGCTAACTCCGAAAATAAACGTTTCAATTTGAAATTAAACGCCTAGCTTCTTTTTTAAACGTCGGCAAAAACAAAAGGAGCTCTTTCCCCAGCCTTCTAATGAAAGATATTACTCTGTAAAAATATTCTTAGGAAAACGAGCCCAGTAATTACTAACCATTCGGAACGATGGCTGGGATGCAGCATGCTCGAATTTCCTACTCATACTTCAGCAAGGTAAGTATTATTACCGCTCAGTGCTCTCCCGTTTTATTCAACAGTCGGTCCCTAACGCTCCTCTTCGCTAAAACCGATTCCTTGTTACTTGATTTCTGCATTTCGAAAAAGCGTAAATATTTTCCTCTTGGGTGCTTTTGCAACGATGAAGAATTCAATGGCCGCTCCAACATTCTGAATTATTAAATTGCTACCGTAACAAAACTCAGCGATGTAAATATAAATCCCTATAAATTATAAATAAGTATTTCATTCGTTTACGGTGCCCCCAATTTGTCGGTAATAGAATATGAGTTTTGTGAATCGCAAATTTCGACTGACCGCTACCGGGGATCTTAAAACGACAGAATGGCGGTTAATCAATTGCTCGGGTATGTTTAATGCTCAAATTAATGGCCGATTTGGAGACTGCACGTCGAGGATTGGAGCTAAACACGAGTTATATTTGATTAAGTGGTCGGCTCTTTACGACTTTTGGTTTCAGAATTTCGACGATAATCTCCAAATGTACGGGTTCAAACCGTCCCCCGTAAAAGAAAAACCGATGCGGAATGAAAAGTGAAAAACGCACTAACGAAACAGCGGATCCTCTCATCTGTCTAAATAAGGGGTTGTATTGAAACGCTATCAATCCTATTCCGCTTTTTGCGAGTTTGATAAAAATTGAAACATATTTTCGGTTTCTGGTAAAAGCTAAGTACATTCGGCTCTCCCTGTGTTTTTTTTTCTCTTTTGTAAGAGATTGCGCTAAGTGATCACATTTCGATATTAAACCATTTGCCGAAGGCCGGCACCGGCTACGTATTTCATTTTACTGAGTGTCTGACCTGAGTTTTGGCGACTTGCTTTTTGTCGGAATTATATTCCAATCTCTTTATTATATCTAGTGTCAATTTTTCTCTGTCCCTTTTTATCTGTGTAAGGGCTGTGTTTTTATTGAAATAGCTATGTTATCTTTGAAATGAAACGTTTGATGTGTTGCACTTTATTTTGAACGGTTTTTGCCTTTTTTGCTTTTATGATTAATATTTATCGGATGATTTATTGAGCCTAACACGTTATGACTTATTGAGTGTTTTCTTGCTCGAAGCATATTTATATAAAAAAGTAAAATACTTCTCCACTCTTAAATATATTTTTGTTTTGAATTGTTTACTCATACATTTGTTAGTTGCTGTTTCATCAGGTTTTCAACAATAAAACAATATGATTAATTTTTGATAACTTGAAAGCAGATAAAAATTCATCAATATTATTTAGGAGAATTAAATAAGTTAATTTCAGTATAGGTGTGTCTATGACGAAATTATTATTCAAAGTCAAAGTCAAAGTCAAAGTCAAAGTAGTTTATTTTGCAATTTGATTTACAAAGAAATTCTTTTGCACGTCAAATCTTTTTTTACCTACCAGCACTTCGACGTGAACGGCCTGCTGAGAAGAAGTGCCGCAAGAAACTCAACAGTTTGCCTTTTTTTAAAAATAATTACAAATTGTATAAATCATTATTTACATGTCATCAAAATAATAAAAAAATAATCATGTCATATAAAAACAAAACAAAAAAAACCATATAAATACAAATGTAAGAAATTAGACAACCACATGCGCAGAGTGGTAAGAAATTGTCAGGCCCACAAATTCTTGTCGATATCATTTAAATAATCTTCTATCTTATAGTAACCTTTTCTCATTAAACAATTCTTAATTTTAATTTTAAATTTATGTAAAGGTAATTCAACAAGATTTTGTGGTACTTTGTTGAACATTTTTATGCTTAATCCTACAAAAGACCTTCCCGTCTTTTGAAGTCTGACACTTGGATAGGCAAGTCTGTGCTTATTTCTTGTATTGAATTTGTGTGTATCAGATTTTTTAAGAAAATGTTTATTATACTTTCGAATATATAAAATACAATCAAATATGTACTGAGAAGGTACTGTTAAAATATTAATTTCTTTGAATACATCCCTAAGTGAGTCACGAGGTCTAAGGTTGTAGATCGCACGGATAGCTCTTTTCTGCAATATAAAAATTGACTCAATGTCAGCAGCAGAGCCCCACAACAGTAGACCATATGACATAATACTATGAAAGTAACTGAAGTAAACCAGTCTTGCCGTTTCAATGTCAGTGACATATCTTATTTTTCTAACCGCGTAAGCAGCAGAGCTTAGTCTTCCTGCTAGTGCAGTTATGTGAGGACCCCATTGTAACTTGGAATCGATGGTGATTCCTAAAAACATGGTTGAATTGACAATTTCTAGTTTCGCATCATTCATAGTAATTTGTGTATTCATTTGCCTTACATTAGGCATCATAAATTTAACACATTTAGTTTTTTTAGCATTGAGTAACAAATTATTGGTACTGAACCATTGTGACACCTGCAAGAGAGCTCCGTTTACTTTGTCAAATGTTTTTTCGTTTCTCTCTGTTTTAAAAATGAGAGAAGTATCATCAGCAAACAAAACTATCTCACAGAGGTCCTTGGTAAAATATGGAAGATCATTTATATAAATAAGAAAAAGCAAAGGTCCTAATATCGAACCTTGGGGCACGCCCATTTGCAGTTTAGCACCGGCAGAATTGGTGTTTTTGATATTGACTCGTTGTATCCTGTCAGTGAGGTACGATTCAATTAATTGTAAAGAAATGTTTGACACACCGTAATGTTTTAATTTTATAAGTAATATTGAATGATAAACACAGTCAAATGCCTTTGACAAATCTCAAAAAATACCTATAGCATTCTGTTTATTCTCCCATGCATCAAGTACATGCTTCATAAGTGCAATACCTGCATCGGTTGTACTCTTGTTTTTAGTAAAACCGAATTGTTTTGCATGAAGTAAATTATTTCTATTAAAATGTTCTAATAACTGACTAAAAATTATTTTTTCAAAAATTTTACTTAATGAGGGTAATATTGATATTGGTCTAAAATTTGATGGGTCACTTTTGTCGCCCGATTTAAATAAAGGTATCAACTTACTATATTTCATTAAATTAGGAAATTTATTTTCATCGATGCATTTATTAAAAAGGAAAGCCAAATGGGGAGAAATAATTTCAATTATAGATTGTATAATATCAGTTGATATTCCCCATAAGTCCTCAGTTTTCTTTTTATTGAGGTCTTTGAATGTTTTTAATATAGTGATTGGGGAGATGTGATCGAAATTAAACGTAGTCTTACATTGATCTACACAAGAAGCTAAGATTTTTTGAGCTTGTTGTGTACTAGAATTTCATTCATTTATAAAATCAGTTATATAGTTACAATATAATATTATATTAAATTTAAAATGTTATAGTGAGCGTAACGTGTCAAAGAGTGACAGCGACATTGTCTGAATAGAAAAGAAGCTTCAAATATGGTGAGTACAAACGAATGTGAATGTATGTATTGAAAAAATATGTACAAGTAAAATCCGCCGCAGGCAACGCTCGCCGATTGAGCTATCTCTCCACTGTCACGTTTGAACTCGTCTGCCTCCCTTTATTTTTTGCATCATCCATCGCCTTAGTCGGATAACACCCCATTTTCGCACACTCCACTCCTTTGAAAAATGTTTAGACTTCACTCCGTCGAGTTCAAATCGGTCCATTATCTTATTAAATAACCATTCTACGGGCCTAGTCTGATTTTTGGCCACTTACCTTCACCTCGGGTATAATATAACCATTACTGTTAACGGCTTACTATAAAACTTGAGGCGTAACATTGTACGCAGAATCAAAATTTTAATTTCTTTAACAGATTAAATCTTACGATAGCGTCTGACCGTAAAATGTGGTTTTGAATGGAACGTGATTTTTCTTATAATAAAAATAATATTTCAGTATTTTTGATATAAATGTAGTCAATAATCTAGTCATTAAAATACATCGTTGAGTTAAATAAACAAAGCTATAGTGCTAATACTATAAGATTAAAAAATCGGCCAAGAGCGTGTCGGACACGCCCATGAAAGGGTTCCGTAGCTAAAAGATAGCCCGACCGCTTAAGACAACATTTAGTAACGGCAACTGCACGTCATAAGTTGGTCGAAATGTATAAAAATAACTATGTATGATACAGAGTTCGCTATAGTTTTCGTTGAAAGTACTTACTTGGAGGTATACAGGACATTTTTTTCAGAATTATTGTAATAGTATTTCAAAAGTTAAGGGGGGGGGGGGCGCTATAATTTTAACTTTGTATTAATATATCTCGAGACTGGGGTGTTTGATCCACATGGTTTCAAAGCGAGTTTTATTGTATTTAAAAATACCTGTTTAACGATACCCTACACGATGGGTTAAGTCGAATTTTTTTTTAGAATTAACTTTTCGCTGTATGGGAGGGGGGGTAAAAAATGATTATTTTTCGATAATTTTAAAAACCAATTCTTGAATTATCACTATACATCTCTCCACCAATTTTCGTGGCAATCGGTTCAAAAACGGCGGAGAACGAACCAGGACAGACAGACAGACAGACAGACAGACAAACAGACATGACGAAACTATAAGGGTTCCGTTTTTGCCATTTGGCTACGGAACCCTAAAAATGAGTATTTAAATCAAATTTTAAACACAAATGCCTCATATAAACACTAAATTAATTCTTATTTATCTTGCGATGCATTTCATTTCATTCTTTGGGAGTTGTACAAATGTTTCTCCGCTGTTGTAACAGCATTCTTGAATTGAAACTAGCGAGATGCTTTCGTGAAGTTCTCCGCAGTTCTCCGCTATACACTCCCAGTTTCTTCACTCATTAAGTTCATTAACAAGTCTCAGCATCAGTATTTTTGATGCTTTCGCCTCGCTTTTCAATATTTTCTATTCGTAATTCACTTTGTGTTGGGCCCGACGTCTGTGTAAGCGAAATATTCGAGAAACGCTTTGAATTTCGATGTTTTATGTTTGAGGTAAATAATTTAAGCACTTGTGAAAACTTCTTGTTCTTGATTAACGGGGCTCAATTAAGTGTTTTAACTTAAACATTTTCAGCTGCTTTGTAATTGTTTGGTTTGTTTTGTTACACTGCAGCTGTGTATAGGCAAACTCCAAGTTTATATTTGATCACAAAGAGATTGCATAGAATGTCAGACAATTTTGCGAAGTGCTGAAATAAAGGAACTACAAACGCGAAAAGGAGTTGAGGAATCTTAAACACATAAATACAATGGTTGGATTTAGACTCAAATTTCGAGATTTTAAATATTACAATGTACTTCGTTGAACTGCAGTGCGGGCTCTGTAAATTCCATTTAGCTAAATAGCTTTTGAGAGAGATAAGAATCTAGTCATACAATGCTTCCCTACTTCGAGCGGGAAACTAAGGAAATTGAAAAGAGAGTCGCCAAGTAAGACCGTAATGTCGATGGTCCGATTTCAGGAAACCTGAGATTCGTATTACGAATGCTATAAAAATTGAGCGCCGATAAACACTTGAAACGTTCAGAGGTTGGACAAAGTTTTTATGCGAGACAATTCCCTTGGTCTCGCAATCTTGGTTTTAATAAGTATATAACGTTCCCGAGATGTACCTGTGAGGAGGGGATTTACATAATCATTACCATATCTGCCGTACTGGCGCGCGTATTATGCCCGGGAGGTTAATAATGCTATTTTCTCGCCACGTTTTCACGTTGCTATTTCACGTTATCGACCCCCTTTATCTGCGTCGTCATTGTTACTAGCCACTCGACGAGCGGCTCCTGCCCCTTCAGGTCACGCTCTATATCTAACACCACGTGGTCCGCATTAAATTAACCAGCTTTCACTCGTTCAATCGTTTTTTAATTCCTTTTTCACATCGGTCAATTTTCTTTGATGAAATTCACTAGCCAATTTGGTAATAAAAGAAACCACACCTGGATTGATACCTATTAATGTCCTGATATACCTTATGTTGACCTGCTCAGTAACATGTAGTTCACACGACCTCAAGTTAAATTTCTTGGACGAATACAGCGATTGCCTAGTCCCACACTGAGCTCAAAGCTTGTACTATGAATGCTAGGAAACGGATAGACACACTTTAATATATATACTTTTTTAAATAAATACATAAAACAACCAGACCAGGACAATCAAACAAGTTCTTGCACACAAATGTTTGTCCTGCAAGAGGATCGAACCCGCGACCCTTGGTTTTGAAGCCAGGGTTTCTGACCACTAGATAAACGAAATGTCATTTTGTTGTTCATGGTATATTATTGATTTAAATAAGAGTGAACTGTGAAAGTTAAGAGCCTTGTATAGTACTAGAGCTGAATATGATACTGCCCAACGTTGTACGAATAAACAACAAAATTCAAAATTCGAACGTCTCAAGTTTGCAGCGAGAAACACAAGATTCTCTCATGAGCATATCACAAGACAAGTGTGACGGTGCGTGCAAAGCACACATGCACGGAAGTCGGCCTCACTCACTTTAACTCTGATTTAACGGATCGCGGACTGCGTTCCTTCGAAAATAGATACCTAAGTAAGCACTCATGCGTTTCGGCACTTCAAATTACTTTTTGCATGGCGGAATGAATGGAAGAATTGAACCGACAAAACGGTCCCCATTGTCGGTAACGAATGTGTCATTTCCAGCTGAAATGTGAGCTCGCTTAATTCGTATTGTGACTGCACAATTATTATTTTTAATAGGTATTTTGTCGTATTTTATTTTTGACTAGATGCTGTGGACTTTTATTGGATTAAAGGCATTGTTGAAATGGGACAGGATTTGGTTTGTTAAATTATAACAGTAGATATATCTCCAAGATTTTGTTGCTTGCAAGATTTTTATAACAAACAGAGAGATTTGTTTTCCATTGAAAGCTACATTATCACTCTATTTATGTCTACCCGTGCAAACCCGGGGCGGGTCGCTAGTTAACCCTTTCCAAAAAAAAACAAGGCAACAAGAAAAAAAAATTAAGTAAATTGTTTGTCTCTTTTTGTTTTGAAAAAACGTTACATTACGTAAACTTTATGAAAACTAGTTACGTGATATTAGTCAACTACATCCCCCCTTACCTTGTTTTCATTCGTCAGCAGTTCGCGATCACACAGATATGATTTAGTATTAAGAACAACTAAAAGCTGCCGAGCAAAGTAACGCAATAGCCAATAAATCTAAAGTTCCGAAGAAAGTAATTCTGTTTCTATGCTTATGTGATGTTCTGTCTCATGAGATAACTACACTTCGTAATTCGCTGAGTGTGCTACGATATAATCGTGCCATTTGTTTTGTCGCTGTAACTTTTGTTCTCGTCCCTAATAGTGAAATTGATGTAGCTAAATTCTTTCACGGCGACAATCAGGTGGGTCGGTGAGTAAACACGAAATATCTTAGAATTTTCACTTGGGTGGTTAAAAGCGTGCTTTGTCACAGAAATAGGACTTTTTCAGTGGAACAGTTACCTTTATAAGGACTTAACGTCGGAGGAAACGGCCGTCTAAGTATACGAGCGCAGGGGCGCGCGGGCGCCCTCTCGCCGCTGATAACAGAATTATCCGAATGACGCCATCTATCTTTTAAATGTGCACCTTTACTTTTGGACGCGATGCGTTGTTGGTGCTCCCCGGGTTTATTGTTGGCTGACTGAGTGTAATCATGGCTCCTGCGTTTGTCTACGCGCACGCATATATTAGCTCGTCATTTTTCAGAGATGAACGTGTGGGCGTGTGTTTGTGAGGGTTTCATTATCGTGACTTTTGCGGATGGTGGAAGCTTTTGCGGTATTCTAAATGGAAGGCTGTTATTAGTACTACGTTTGCAGTTAAATAATTTTGTTACTAACTACAAAAGGACAAATTTCATCAAGTGAAAAAACCGGCCAAGAGCGTGTCGGACACGCCCATGGAAGGGTTCCGTAGCTAAAAGATGGCCCGACCGCTTAAGACACCATTTAGTAAGGGCAACTGCACTTCATAAGTTGGTCGAGTTGTATATAAATAACTATGTATGATACAGGGTTTGCTATAGTTTTCGTTGAAAGAACTTACTTGGATGTATACAGGACATTTTTTTCAGAATTATTGTAATAGTATTTCAAAAGTTAAAGGGGGGGTACGCTCTAATTTTAACTTTGTATTAATATATCTCGAGACTGGTGTGTTTGATCCACATGGTTTCAAGGCAAGTTTTATTGTATTTAAAAATACCTGTTTAACGATACCCCACACGATGGGGAAAGTCGATATTTTTTTTTCGAATTTACTTTTCGCTGTATGGGAGGGGGGGTAAAAATAATTATTTTTCGATTATTTTAAAAACCAATTCTTGAATTATCACTATGCATCTCTCCACCAATTTTCGTGGCAATCGGTTCAGAAACGGCGGAGAACGAGCCAGGACAGACAGACAGACAGACAGACAGACATGACGAAACTATAAGGGTTCCATTTTTTGCCATTTGGCTACGGAACCCTAAAAATTGGTAATGTCGATCTACTCTGTAACTTAATACGTCATTCGATTTGTGAATGTATTAAATAAAACATATTTGAAAATGAGGCTTTTATACACAGAACTGCGACGTTTAATAATGACAAAAATTAACATAAACTAACAGTTTTGTATACAGAAAGTTTCAAGTTAAATAAAACGCCGTAGTTATTTAAATGTTGACCATTAATAAACAAACACTCGCAAGTGTATCATAACATAACACCGCCAACATAAACATGTGTAACCGACTGTAAAACGAAACATAAAACCAACCGGGCACTTAAGCATTCCGTTTGTTTATTCAATATTGGTTCGCAATTGCGCTTCCTACTCATAAATGGCCTTAGCTAACCGAGCTAATAACATAAAAGGTGTTGCGTTTAATTTGTGTAAATATTTATGTACATCGTCCGGGTTGCAGTTGAAACCGCATAATGCATTAACTGATTACCGCTGCGATCCATCTTCCGATACGTCCAACGTGCTCCGCCCATCGCCTTCTGTGCTACGTTTGAATTCGCAGAAGACTTGGACGAGTGTGCGTTTTTCTTACCGCTTCATGACTTGGTTTTATTAGGACAACGCCATCTAGCGTATTTTTTGAGAAGCCCATAAACTAATAATAGGTCAGTAAAATTCTACATAGTAATGTGAGTAGGTACTTACGTTTGCTCAACAACTGGTCTGAAAAGCTTGTTTGTTAAAGTATATTATTGTTGTTGACAAAAACGCAAAACCTCTGATAAATCAAAATGTGTTCGATTTAATATGACACTCATCTCGAATACATTAATTAATTTTGAAACAAATAAAATGAATGAGGTCCTTCTTTTATCATAATATAATTTATACGTAATCAACGATATGATATGCATTGAATGAAGTCAATTAATGATGTTTAAACACATAATAATATAAACCAATTACATTTATAAAGTATCAATCATGGAGTTTATGTAAAAGAGATAACATACGTAAATAATTTTATTCGAAAATAAGTTCTGTTTAATCCAAATAACGGGAATTTCAGTAGGTACCTGACATACTGTTCCACTTATAAGTCACAAGTGACAACTTAAAATATTGTAATTATGTAATACCGTTTCGCCCGTTTTCTTACGATCAGCCAACATAATAATGAAATGTTTTGGTCACCCGCCCGATGCAATCGCAAGCCGAACGTGCTAACCACTGCGCCATCGAGTTCCTCAACTCAAGGTTATCACGTTCAAGTGGTTCTATATCACTTGCACGGTTTCACTTCGAATGTTTTGTACCACATCAATAGGAAAGTTACTGGACAATGTAAACGCTCCTTCCCGTAGACGATAACGACTACGGTAGTTATTCCACGGCGGAAGATAGGTGCTCCCATAATAACACGGCGTTACTTTAATTTGAACTATATCGGCTCATTACATACATTGTTGACGTGTAGCTTCTGTCTTCACTACAATTTTGTAGTTTAATTTGTGCTACTAAAAAGTTGCCTCGTTTTCAGTCTTCCAAAGCAGGGTGGTGCTTGCTTTGTTTTAGGATCGCGTAAGGTTAAATTTTCCGGCACAGTTGAGTTGTGACCACCATTGCTAAATAGCTGGTAGTAGTACTTGACATTAAGGTCGAAGATTCGGACATCAGCAACCGTACAAGGGTCGCATATACGTTGCCTGTATTTAAAAACCCCATACTCTCCCCAACTAAGCTAAAATATAATTTCTAAACTGTCTAGTCGTTTTGGATCATTGAATTATTATTCATTGCAAATAAATTCACTAACAAAGCTTTCATTCAATGATATTAATAGATACAAATAAACGTCTCTAAATCACAACAGGAATACGCAGCGGCCAGCTAATCACATTAAACATTTTCATTGATCTAATATGATCACAATTATAGTCGAACCGTCGTCTGGAATTCAGTACAACTTCAACCGAATGAAATTAGATAATATGAGCGTTGAATGTTTGGTGTACAAGACGCAGGCATGACATGCGTTGTCTACGTCAAATTAACATCTGCGCTCTATTGTGGGAATGCCTTGCATCTCTCGTATGCAGCCATCATTTATCCAGCTAAAGCTGTAGATGTATATTGCGGATGCACATATAGCTATCGGATAAGCTTGTATTGTTGTACTAGCGGTTGCTCGCGACTTCGTCCCCGTGTATTTCGTTTTCCGCAAACATAGTGTTTTATTATACCTTAAAGCCTCGACAAATGGCCTATGCAACACAAAAATTATTTTTTTCAATTTGATCCAGTAGTAGTAGTAATCCTGAGATTAGCGCGTTCAAACAAACAAAATCTTTATCCCTTTTACATTAGTATTTTAATTTATAGTCTGCGATGACGGTGCATAGATATTTAGTTGGGGGTAGATTTGTAATTATTTGTATGAAAAGTGACGCATAAGATCCTAGTCATAAGATCTGCGGCATTCCGCTACTACAGTACAATTTAAATCAATCCGCACCTTAGTGTCGTCAGAAATATATCTAGTAAGTACCTTAGAACTTTAGAATAGGCTATCTAACATTACGCTTTGATAGTCCAATCCTTTGATGCAAGTAATGAGTTTAAATTATGCCTATCTATTGAGTAAAGAGTTCTATACATCATTTCACTGGAGCTATTTAGTACAAGTACGGCCCATGCTGCGTATCCCTCACGCGAACACGGAATCACATTAATATGTAAAACACATACCAGCTAGCTTTTGTTGTGGAGATGTATTTGGAGCGATGATTTCTTCCCGCGCCAATGAACACATTTTCTCATTTTGAACAAAAATCAAGAATGTAAGAGCATTAAAATCCCGTGCTTTGCCCGAATATTTGCGACGGGAAAAATTACTCTCTTATATTCCCTGATAAAAATTTTCACTCGTCTTTTGCTCTAATGAGAATAAGCAGTGTAGGCGATAAATTGAAATTTATTTTCTCCATACGCGCACACATACATAAATATTTATTACTTATTAAAGTCGGCGGCAATTCATT
The DNA here is from genome assembly GCA_958496325.1 of Nomophila noctuella. NCBI lineage: Eukaryota > Metazoa > Arthropoda > Insecta > Lepidoptera > Crambidae > Nomophila > Nomophila noctuella. The sequence goes on from OY292484.1 coordinate 11,457,628, forward strand.
AATTCAGGTTTTACGAGTTACTCCAACGGGATTTATTACTTCGGATATTGTAAAGTTTCTCATCGTAACTAAATAACAACTCTGATTGGGCAATTACAGGAGAGCCGTCTCATTCTGTTTGAATAGCAAACTAATGTAATAACAAAGGTCGATCTCACTACACAACTCGAGTGTGGAAGTTGACGAAAGTTTTCTTATATTTAATAATATGAGTGGTATTTGTCGAACTTTTGCAGGGCGCAAATTATAAGTAGGAAACACAAATAATAGTTGACGTAGGGCTCGAGGCGAAAGAGGGCGAGGGCGGGTGGCGGCGGGGCGAGGGGAGGGCGAGCTGGGTAATCAGCCCGGACAGTAATTCGGGAGCCTTAGGGGTGTGATCGGTTAGCGCCGACAAGGGTACTACCACTAACATCCTCAGAGAGAAGAAATACTTTAGTTCAACATTTCCGATGTGGTTTTGTTCTGTAGCTCTTCGAGATTAGGCAATTTCTCAATAAACATGCGACCATAGCGGGCAGCTGCTATTGCTTAGTTTGCGAGACGTCTCCGGAGAAATTAATGTAATGTGGAATATAAGTTGGAGCATCGTAATAAGATTGGGTTCGATGTTTCTGTCTGTTTCGTCAGATAGTTTATTTAGGAGCGATGTGGCGGGCGTCGTGAGTTTTATACGAGTTATGACGGTTAGATACGATGCATTAATCCATTTATTGTTTTCTACTTTCAAGCCAAGGTGAATCGTACAATTTGATAAAAGCTTTCCCAGTAGAATCTTGTTTGGTGACTAGTTTTTATACCTAGATTATAATTAATATTTATGTGAGTAGGTACATATTATTATCGGAGAACCTGAAAGTAAAAATAATTGTATAAAATAAAACTATTAGAACACGCTGTAACAGATTTTTCTTGTCTTAAAAGTATTTTCTATTCTATTTTTATATTGACTGCAGAATTTCGTATTTTTTACATGTAAGAAACTACAAAGAAAACACAATTTTTCCATCCAAATTCGCATGACAAAGCCATAGAGAACCCTGCGAATCGCAGACAAATTTCCGTCCATTTCAATCCCACTGTCTGTCAAACCAGTGTAGCGAAATGTTTAGAAGGCCGGTTCTTTTCAATCCTGGCGAAAAAACCGTCGTTTCTGACAGGTCAGTGATACCAAAACCGAGGATGGGAAAAAAAAAACTTTAACCCAATTAAGTTGGCTTTGAATCTTTTGATCGCGTCGAGAGAGGGGCCTACGCAACACTTGGTGGTGAGTGCACAGCCCACCGATAAAGGACCCTCGAGCTCACTCAACAGACTTCGGGTATCTTTGCACCTTAATTACACTCCGTCCCTATATAAGTACGACACGTATCTTTATTTCCCCGAACGGAAAAGAAAAATTGCCGTTCGAAAATCGAGATGTTTCCATACAGAACGGCTGTGTTGTTTTTGTACTTATTTTTCTGGCCTTGTTATGTAGGTATGAAAGGTAGCTGTTTGATTAGTATGAGTGATGATTTGTAAAGATTATTATGAGAAACTTTCATAAGGTATTTCTATAAAAGTATTGAGAGACCTATACTACAAAAAAATTGTTCTTTTATCTATCGATATTAATATAATAAAGCTGAAGAGTTTGTTTGGTATGATGACCACTATGTGTGCGAAAACCGAAATCCACGGGGTCAGAGTCGCGCTCGGCCGCTAGTGTAATATAAAATGAAAACGCATTATTTAATAAATAAATAAATATTTCACAACATCACATACATTGATCTGACCCCGTGTTAAGTAGCTTAAGCACTTGTGTTACAGACATCAGAATCAACAGTGGTATTACAAATATACTTAAAATGGATACATATAACACCCAGACCAGGACAAACAGACATGTTCATGCACACAAATGTTTGTCCAGTGCGGGGATCGAACCCGCGACCTCTTGCGTAATAGGCAACTTCTTGACCATTACACCAAGCGGGTCGACATTTAATTATCCTCGCGTCTTGTTATGAGTGTAAAGTTAGTACAACTCAAGACAACATTGGTCCCAAATAAATAATTTTAGCCACAAACTGCTCTACTTAATTGGGCATAAGAAAAGTAAGTAACTAAGATAATTTTAAATGAATCTGAAATTACCCTTAGCGCGTTGACTTCCCAGCGGTGGGAGTAAGAGGTTGAACCCTTATTAACTCTATAATTGAATAATTATGAAGGATATTCTCATTTTCAGGGACTCGTTGTGAAGGGAAATTCGTTGTTATAGCTTTAGTGTCTTTGCCAGCATGCATTTGATTTAAGTGTATTTTTAATTTAGTTAGCTCACGGTATTTCCTTTTATTCAATGTTTGTGATATGTTTTAGCCTGATTTCCGTTAAAAGAACCGAAAAGACCGATTAATTAAATATGCAACAGTTATTTAACATATTTTAAGGCAATATAAAATGTCTAATAATAGCGTGGAATGCCATTCAATCACAATTTATTATCGAATAATCGTACCCCGCTACCGATTCAATATTTTATATTTCCGGCAAATGGAAAAATATTTTGGCCAGAATCCTTCGCATACGCACGCAAAACAATCCGCCGAAGTTTCATAACATTTGGATAAATCTTTCAGAAAAACGGAGAAGACTATCAAACTTTATTTATGTAGATAAATCGTTCCGGTGACCAGTTTAAAGCAAGGTAGTGTAAGCATGCGAGGCGTAATAGCACTACAAAACCTGCACAAACTTCTCAGGGCAGTAATATTCAGCTTCCAAAGAGCGCACGGAGCCCAAAGCCAGCCTTATCTGGCAACTTTTACATTATCTGTCGCAGTCTTCCATAAATTTGAGCTCCTAAAGCCTACTTAGGGTTATCAAGTCAAAACTACCTAAGCGTGTATTTATTTGTTTCTATTTTCTACTTGATTGACTCCGAAAGTTCTGAAAGACTCGGCATGGGTTAGCCCACCTTGCGAACTTCCCGCCCCTGATTCGAAATCAGTTAATGCAAAAGTTTATTTTTATAAGTAAGATTACACAAGAGTTCGGATAGAAGTTTCTCGGAGCAGCTTTCTTTCGGAAATCCCACAAAGTATGGAAGGAGCGATGCTCCCAACAGAGTTCGAGGATTAATACTGAATTCAAAATGATTTTGGGACTCTTTCCTGTATTGTGGATGTCCGTAAACTTTGATAGCGTTGCATATCGTTGGCCAACTCCGGCTCTCTGTTGCACGACTTTGTAAATTTATTTAAATTTTAGCATTTGCGATTGAATGAAAATGTTGAGGTAAGTATAAAGTTTGAACGTTAACTTTTAAATAATTTTGGCTTAGTGTGCGACTTTTTAAAAGAAGTCTAAAACAAATGTATTGTTTTAACTTCTTTTGGATGCTCAAATGTTTAATATAAGTAGGTAATACAACTTTTTAACATTGCGCTCAAGGGATAGTAAGCGAAGTAGATTTTATTAATATAATAGCGCCTGTATAGAAAAAATATCGATTGTTGCGTTGTATTAAGGTGGTAGTTATATTAATTGTTCATTAATATATTTTTTTATTCAAATTAATTACCCGGGTTGATTGAACCCCATTGCATATTTAACTTAATCTATTTATATCAATTCGATCGAAAATTTATTGTAACGACGCCTCGCCTATTACAGTATCCATAAAGATCCTTCATACAATGTCGTGGTGATTTTCGTACAAAACTGCTAAAGCTTCTCGACCCCATTTCATATCAACCCAAATTTATAATGAAGCGTAAACCCGTTCCTTGCACTTAAATACCAATCTATTTCCCATAACGGGCTGTTTACATACATTTCCATAAAAATAAACCGCCCAAACGTTCCATTGTCGCCTATGCCTACTTAACAATTAAAGCTTAATAGGGTTAAACCGTTGTATCGTTATCGTTAACAGTGTGCAATCGTCGGAATTTATGTACACTTCCCGATGGTGCTCATAAACATTGTAAAACTTCCGACAGATGGCGGGCGGCGGCAATGGCGGCCGATTATGTCCCAGCCGTAGGCCAAACATTGTTGTTATACGCGAAACAATATGTGCACAAAATTTAAAACGTTTGCTTAGCGGATTTCGAGAAAAAGGTGGCCCGGATTTGACATTGTTACGGGCTCGAATTGTTAGGAAGGATTGACGTGCCCGCTTACGGGCTGTTCGAGAAAAACATAATATGTATTTTTTTAACTTATTATTACAATGTAATATTGTTTTTACAACATATTATTATGCTTTTGATTTTTATATATTAAGCTCTTGATAATGTCGATTAACGATTTTTAAACTCTAAATCTACATTTTGTTGTTGTCAAAAATATATTTTTGTTCTGTAAAGAAATAGCTATAAATACGACACTTCGGAACTTAAATTGCAACAAAGATATTGGGTATGGAATTTGTATAGACACTGAGTTGCAATACGAAGTTAAGCAACGTCTTCGTGATTTTTTTTCTTTCTTTAAATAGTTTGCAATGTAATTCGTATTTAACTTTATAATAGACTAACTAACAACTGTCCCTATTAATAACTCCTCAATTAAAGTGATTAAATTTTAAAACGAATCAGTGCTTGTCTCGCCGTTTTCCCATCAAACGTTATTCCATCTAGCAATTTCAGTGGCCACAACGTACTCCTTGACAAATTAGATTTTTGCCGGCATTCCTGGCTAAGACGAAATTACTGGTGACTTGGAGTCAAGTGCAGGCTTTTAAACGTGAATTAGAGGCCGTGTCACTCAAGCGTTAATGGCGTATTATGACTGAGTGGATGTCGCAAGCAAAAATTATGTGGCCATTTTGAGTTTTTCATCCGTGTAAAGAATCTTCAAAGTCAAAAGTTAAAGTGTTAACTTGAGCGTATTATCGTCCGTCCTTAAGACAAAAAGGTGTATTGATCTCTGTGCAATTATTCATATTATTTTTTAATAGTTTGACAAAAACTGGCAATATAGCTAACAATTTTTTATGTGCCTACCTATTAGGCATGCATTAACTTAATTTGGTCTGACCACAATATCATATCCTGGTTTCAAAATAAGTTAATTATCAGCACAATATTTACAGACTAATTCATTGCAATATTTCAAAGTAAACAATGTTATTAAATTATTAAAATATACCCTTTCATTACCATTCGCGGTATGACAAACTACTTCATAAACTTACATAAACTAACAATAAAAGTAAATCACTAATAATAAAACGGCTTCTTTATTGCCGGTCCCAAAAAACTCCTTCCACATTTTGGACATCCATAACTGGACAAAAACAAAGGGTTCAGCTATACTTAGCGATTTGTTACCACGGGCTGTCATACGCAGGTTCTAAGTCCCTTCCGCGTCGCTGAGCTAGGCAGAGGACAGAGTACGAGCGGGAGCGATAGCGATAAACGTATGAGCGGATTTGGATGGATGTTCTTTGCGTAGGATATTTTAATAAATTCATAAATATTTGACAACATCACATACACTGATCTTTTTTCCTATCTGTCTGGTTCCCGACTAAGGGCGACGAAGGTCTGCTAGTAGTCGTTTCACTGTATTAACCAGACTCGCCAAATCCTGGATCATGGTCAAAGCGGACCCTGCACAGAAATAGGAAAAACGCTAGGAGAATGACATACATTAATCCGACTCCGTGTTATGTAGCTTAAGCACTTTTGTTACAGACATCAAAATCAAAAGTGGTATTACAAATATACTTAAATAGATACATATAACAACCAGACCAGGACAAACATACATGTTTTTGCACACAAATGTTTTACCTGTGCGGGGATCGAACCAGCGCTCTCTTGGGCTAAATGTCTTAAATTTATTGACCAATCAAGCTGGTGTTAGAAATGTTCTACTTGTTTGGTGTATGTTTTAAAGCAACCTAATTTTTTACCTCATTTTTAATCACCAGACAAAAAAAAACTTAAATACAAGATGCTTTAAAAAACAGATGCCTAACGTCGAGTGTGTGAGTGATTAACGAGTAGGTTCTTGATACCCTACTCTGAAGGTCGAGAACAGTTTCTACCCAAGAGGATTCTTGTGACATTTGCAATTGTTCTAAGTTTGAATGTTTATTATGTTTAAGTAATCGTGTTTGATATTGATCTCATGACCTTTTTGATGCAACCGTTTTAGTTACAAACTATGAAGAGTATTTTTTTTTGAATTTTTGAATAAAGAAAAGATGTTTGTGGCAAAATAATATTGTTTAAAATTTTAGAAAGCCACTAAAAACAAACCTTAAGTATCTGTTAATGGGTTAAGTAGGTGGAGAAAGTTCTAACTACACTTCCTTTGAAATATATTTAGAAACTCTTGTTAACCCAAGGGGTTGTACTATGCGTAGATGTTCATCTAAGTTTCTATTTGAATGGTAATCTCGACACATTAAATTGACCTACTAACATACATAATGAAAGATACTAGAGATTTACATGATAATAATGACTTTTTTTCTTTGTTTCAGGTAAGTTTCCAGACTGCAAATCAAGAGAAAGTGGTAATATTTCAAAATACCTTATCAATTTTATTTTCGTTACGATATGTTGCTGTTTCATAGTTCAGAAAAATGCAGTGCAAATAAAACCTTATCTCCAAAAGTAAAACAAATCACAAACAAAAATTAAATAATTAATTTCCCGAAAATTAAAATGGTTTTAAACCAATTATTGAATTCTTATAAAATGTCATCCTCGCTATGGGTTATCGGGCCTTAAAGAATGTTTAATTTCACTTATAATTACATATTTTAATGCTTTACTAAGGTCAAACTTAACTAGATCGGGTTTAAGATAAAATTACAAACCGCACCTTTGTTAGTATTAGCTGTGAATACCTCCAACGAAACGTAACAATTCTCGAATTGTTTCTAGAGAACCGACTTTGAAATTTCCATTCTAACCCAAAACTATGTTATTATCGAGAAGTGATCAAATTACCTTTACACTAGCAAGTTTATGCTAACTGAACCCCGATAAGCGATGTACAATTCAGTAATAAACATTTTGTTTCAATATAGAGCCCTTGAGGATTCGTCCGCGAATTCTGAACATTCCATACGATTAGTTTGTCTGTAGTACATAATTACACCTTTGGTTGAATCTAAATCATTTCAGTTTTCGCTTGTTTTGTATTCAAGCTACTTAGTCATCTAATATGTCTGTTCATGAATGTTTTTGGCATTTTAAATATTATATTGCTAAGTTGCGGTTTAATATTATGAAATAATTTCGCCTGATTTCAAACATAAGTAGTTAGGAAATCGAAATCAGGAATAATCTTAAACAATCAAACATCAAACAATCTGTTTAAGATTATACCCGATTTCGAACTTTGATAAGTTTCAAAATACTTTTACTGTTCGAGTTTCACATCAGCATCCTCACATACGTTACCTGTTTATGCAATAAATCGCAACAACAAACTCAAACCAGACACGCATCACAACAAAAATAGAACACCATCATTTAGATAATCCGAGACAATAATTTAATCAGTTTCGTCTTCCGAAATACAAAATAACTACGCCCAGTCCACGGACGTTGGAAGCATGTAATATTTAAATAAAGAAGTCAAGTTGTCAGGAGCAGGCGTGTTGATTAGCCAGTAGACCCGCCGGAGATTGGCCTCATCTCGACTCACGGCTGTGCATCAAATATTCTACAAGTTTATTCCTACTAAACGCTTTCAATGAAAATGAGACTATAAACTTTCCGTGCGACGCAGAATGATTCTATTACGAATATGAAATGTTATTACCTCGGACGGATTATAAGCAGGAGCAGGTTCTCACAAATGAAATTGCTTCCCTCCTTTGGAATCCATTTTAAGGATGAATGGCATAATTCTTGCGAGTGAAGACTTTGTCACGACGTGGTTATAGAGACAGTGTCGTGTGATTCCGTGTTGGGAAGTAACGTTTAATCAGGGGATTTAAAACTGAATTTGTTTTACTTTACAACCTAACTGGGACGCGTACAGACTGTCTTTGGAATTTTAATCAGTTTTGGTGTGAGAAACAAATTAGTCTGAGACACGTTCATTGTTACGCTGTTAGTTTTTACAATACACATTATACTTGTCATTCTTATGTAAACTTAGTACCGATAGGAAAGTAAATCTGTTGTGAAAGTAATAAATTCATTCCAATTGATGCTTTACATCTGGGGGCACGGCGGTGCCCTAGCCAAGTCTCAAGTATTACAGTTACGACCCCAGAAGCGCGTACGCCCAATGGTATGTCGAGTACCCAATTTGAAGTTATTGAAGTAAAATATACTATGCATATAACGCAAACCTTCAAAACATTTGCTTAAAATGAAGTTAAATTTAACCAGACAAACTTTGAAATCACATCTAGAATCTCTCCTATTTAAACAACACAACAATAGTTATTTTAATTACTAATTACATTCGAGTTGATTCTCCCTTGGCATCTGACAATGACTTACCAGGAAATCGTTAATTAAATCCTGCCTCGTATGTAAGGTGGTTTTACTCTCATAAAAGTTTCCCGTGAATATTCACGAGTAGGTACGTGTAAAACGAACCGCAGTGACAACTAAGTCGTATTATCAACTTTAAGTTCCGGGTGTTATGGTTGATTCTTAACAGCAGCTTACGTCAGCAAAACAACCACCTATTCAGATTATTGACTTGGATTAGTTATCCCGCTTGTTGTTCTAACGCGCCGCAATCTCATTATCCATGCTTAAGTACGTTAAGTTGTTTGAAGAAAAAACACGAATTAATTATAAAATAACATCTTTTTCATTATTCGCATAATTTTGTTCCGTCGAGCTTCGGGAAGTTAAGTAAGACGATTTGAAAAATAATAATGTAATTTCTCTTTTAATACTTGGCTAATGCCGTTCATGAAAATACTTCGGACTTAGTTTATGAAAGAAATGTGAGTAAGTCAATTGTGAAAGATTCAACATTCGGATTGTTGCTTTACAAATTACTCTCGCGTCACAAAATAAAATAAAATATTAAGATACGACAACGTCATGAGCATCAAGAAACACATTTTCATTAGGTGTCTGAGGCACAATATGACACAAAGTATTACTTATCTTCACGGAGTAATTTCTGATAAATCGTGCGCAAACGTGTCTCAAAAATAAAAAAGCCACTCACGCAAAAACTCAATAAACTGTACTTAGAGCTTTAGGACGGTAAATTCACATTTTTATCATTGTATATTCACGAAGGCGCGAAGCAAAATTCTAATTTGTTGTGTTATCGAATACACTGGAGGGTGGCTGCGTTCTCGTAGTTACCTCGAGAGGTGTGTTGGCGCCACCCGAGTTCGCGCTAGGACAAGATTTATGTAAGGACTTTTGTGTTTGTACGAGTAGTTAAGCAGGGGGGCCAAGGCGCGGGGACCGGGCAGAACTCATCTACATTCGCTTTTACTCACACCAGATATCTAACAAAGTATAGAGAGCCTCCTTTTGTCTATCCTCTCGCATCCGCTACAGTTTCTTCAACGGTCGGAGGAAAAATGCGGCGCGCTTTAAAATTCCACGCATACGTACTCGTACGTAGGCACGTAAGAGTTACTTTTTCTTTTTTTTTGCAATTTCTCGCCATAGACACATCATCTGGCGTGGATGAGTTTTTGTTGGGACGTAGGAAGTCCCTTTGTCTTTGCTATGAAAGTCAGAACTGTTGTAAGGAATACCCAGCTCGCGATGCTGTGCAGGCATTGTTCCTACAAAAATCTAAACTTGGGCCTTTGTGACAGCGTAGATGGAGCAACACGTGTCACCGGTCTAAGTAATGAAACCCCAAGCGCGTTTAATTAAACCATTCGATACGACATTTAGCTGATGGACCAAAATAGCGTCTTCCCTTTAATATTTTAGTGGCAGCGTTAAACTTGGTGATTTTGCAGTAATATTATTTTAAACGGTGGGTTGGGTCACACATAAAACGTTACGCATTGCATGTTTTACATCAAATATGTGTAGTTTGAAAGCGAGTTAACCGTAGATTACGTGCGGGTTTACCCTTGCTGTTATATTTTATAATATCACAGAATAATGCAAACTCAGAGCAAATTTTATGGCAGTTTATTTTACAACCGGTGCTGTGTTTCTATGAGTCGAGCCTAGGTTTAACAGCTGACCTTTGTTACTATGTAGTCGCTCGTAATCTGACTATAAACTTCGTTTTTGTGAACACAGCTTGCTTATTCATTTATCAGCTATCATTTTTTAAAGACAAAAATCTTTGTTTTAATCTATACTAATACTAGCGGCCCGCCCCGGCTTCGCCCGTGGTACTTGTTCACTATTTAATGGATGATATTATACATAAAAACCTTCCTCATGAGTTACTCTATCTATTAAAAAAAACCGCATCAAAATCCGTGGCGTAGTTTTAAAGATTTAAGCGTTCATGGGGACATAGAACATACAACATGACAGAAAAAGCGACTTTGTTTTATACTATGTAGTGATATAAAGCTGAAGATTTTGTTTGTTTGTTTGTTTGAACGCGCTAATATCAGGAACTATTGGACTGATTTGAAAAAATCTTTTTGTTTTGGATAGTCCATTTGACGAGGAAGGCTTTAGGCTGTTGGAATTTGAAATCCACGCGGACGGAGTCGCGGGCGGCCGCTAGTATTCAAATAAAGGCTCTGTTGAGTTTATTTGAGTTACTAAAGATTGACATAATCGAAATACCAACCCACTAAAATTATACCAGAAATAATTCATCTATATAAAAGCGAAAATATAACAATTGTTTTACAGTCTCTTATATACTCTTACGTACCTTTACTTCTATACCAATTTTATACTATAAAGAGGAAATATTTATTATGTATGTTTGTATGTAATGAATAAACTCATAAACTACTAGACGGATTTCAAAACTTCTTTTTGCATTAGAAAGTAACGTTATCACTGAGTATGCTTATATTTTGTACTATGTAGATAAAAATATTTTCATTTTTCTTTTTATATGTACCCGTGCGAAACCGGGACAGGCTGCTAGTATATTAAAAAGCTAAAACATTTTTTTTGCCTTTAAACTTAAGGTAGTCCGTTCCACTTTGGTTTGTTTCATATTTCTCAATCTGATTCTGACTTTGATTTCCGCTTCAGTTTGCTCAAGCCACAGATTACAGGCAAGGGCAAAACTTGGACATTATTCAATGTAAATGTATAAAGTCAAAGTCAAAAGTCAAAGTCAAAGTGGTTTATTTTGCAATTTGATTTACATAGAAATTCTTTTGCACGTCATATCATTTTTTTACCTACCAGCACTTCGACGTGAATGGCCTGCTGAGAAGAAGTGCCGCAAGAAACTCAACAGTTTGCCTTTTTTAAAAATAAATATTTGTACAATTTTTTACATGTCATCATAATAAATCATTAAAAATGTCAAAAAAAATAATGTCAAAAATAAAAAAATAAAAAATTACAAATGTAATAAATAAATAAATTAGACAACCACATGCGCAGAGTGGTAAGAAATTGTCAGACCCACAAATTCTTGTCAACATCATTTAAAAAATCTTCTATCTTATAATAACCTTTTCTCATTAAGCAGTTCTTAACTTTTAATTTAAATAGATGTAAAGGCAATTCAACAAGATTTTGTGGTACTTTGTTGAACATTTTAATGCTTAATCCTACAAAAGACTTTCCAGTTTTTTGCAGTCTGACATTTGGATAGGCAAGTCTGTGCTTATTTCTTGTATTAAATTTGTGAGTATCAGATTTTTTGAGAAACTGTTCATTATACTTTCTAATATATAAAATACAATCAAATATGTACTGAGAAGGTACTGTTAAAATATTAATTTCTTTGAATACATCCCTAAGTGAGTCACGAGGTCTAAGGTTGTAGATCGCACGGATAGCTCTTTTCTGCAATATAAAAATTGACTCAATGTCTGCAGCAGAGCCCCACAACAGTAGACCATATGACATAACACTATGAAAGTAACTGAAGTAAACCAGTCTTGCCGTTTCAATGTCAGTAACATATCTTATTTTTCTAACCGCGTAAGCAGCAGAGCTAAGTCTTCCTGCTAGTGCAGTTATGTGAGGACCCCATTGTAACTTGGAATCGATGGTGATTCCTAAAAATACGGTTGAATTGACAATTTCTAGTTTCGCATCATTCATAGTAATTTGTGTATTAATTTGCCTTACATTAGGCATCATAAATTTAACACATTTAGTTTTTTTAGCATTGAGTAACAAATTATTGGTACTGAACCATTGTGACACCTGCAAGAGAGCTCCGTTTACTTTGTCAAATGATTTTTCGTTTCTCTCTGTTTTAAAAATGAGAGAAGTGTCATCAGCAAACAAAACTATCTCACAGAGGTCTTTGGTAAAATATGGAAGATCATTTATATATATAAGAAATAGCAAAGGTCCTAAAATCGAACCTTGGGGCACGCCCATTTGCAGTTTGGCACCAGCAGAATTGGTGTTTTTGATATTAACACGTTGTATCCTGTCAGTGAGGTACGATTCAATTAATTGTAAAGAAATGTTTGACACACCGTAATGTTTTAATTTAATAAGTAATATTGAATGATCAACACAGTCAAATGCCTTTGATAAATCACAAAAAATACCTATCGCATTCTGTTTATTTTCCCATGCATCAAGTATATGTTTCATAAGTGCAATACCTGCATCGGTTGTACTCTTGTTTTTAGTAAAACCGAATTGTTTTGCATGAAGTAAATTATGTCTATTAAAAAATTCTAATAACTGATTAAAAATTATTTTTTCAAATATTTTACTTAATGATGGTAATATTGATATTGGTCTAAAATTTGATGGGTCACTTAGTATAATGAATGCAGCTTCCAAGTTCATAGGCTCTCAGTCCCCCGAGATTTCCAAGGTAGGACAATGTAGCACAATCTTCATGTTATTACCTCAATTAATCATAAGTTTGTGTTAGTGAAATTTCTCTGTTGGGTGGACCATTGGTGCATGAGTTCAGTAAGGCATGAAATTGGATCGAAAACCTTAACGTTCCCCGTTCTCAGAACTAGGGCATAGCTGATTTTGGAATATCACAGGGTATAGGTGCTCTTTTAAATTAAAAGCAATCGCTCATGTGAGGATTTTGCGGGTGTAAATTCTGCGTTGAGGTGGAAACGGAGGGAATTTTAAATGGATTCCAGATATTTTCTTAGACGTAAATTTTCGAATTACGAGTAAATTGTGAAAAAGAGGTTGGATATCGTTTCATGCAAGAATGGGTTGGAGTTAGGAATTTTCTTTACGAGCTGGTTCTGAATAATAGATCACGGAGTTGAAACCGTGGGAGCTAATTACAGAACATTTAAATGTAAGTACACAGTCAGGACCATATTTTTGAATACCTATTCGAGTCAAGAAAGAACCGTTAAAAATAGTGGAAGAAGCTCTATTCAGAATCATTATCATGCATTCGTTTTAAGCAGGTAAAATTTTTGATATTGTATTTTATCAAAGTTCAAAATGACGCATTAGCTCACGGTTATAAAAAAAAATCTACTGAACGTTGACAAAAATAAAGTTTTAGGATTACTAAGAAAAAGTCCAAATTGATAAAGTAGTGTTCGACGAATAATTAATTCTAGAAAATAGAAGTAGTCATAAAAATTAACTATCAAAACAACGAAAATAATAAATAAAATATTAAGTAATTCTTTCAGGCACCAACCACTTGTCTTCACCACCTTTATTTAGGAGCCTAACAAGCCAAGAAAAGTAAGTCTAGGAAATCTATAGTAAAACACGATTTTCCATTACCCCTACTAATCCAAATCCCAAGTCCACCCATGGTCGCAAGCCCACTTCGAAATGGAAAGTTCTAAATTAATTTACCAATATACCATCTTCATTCTGGCACACGTGCCGGAGACACTAAACTTAGTTGAGATTAATCACTAACGCAAAGAACGAATCGCACATGCAAGCAAACACTTGAACTCGCTCGGACCGGAATGCGCCCTGACAAAATGCGAACATAGAATTATGATAATAGTTTTAAGGAGTTTAGAAGCACCGAATTTCTGGTATAAGATGTTGCAAGCAGGTCTTCGGTCTACTTCCCGTATGGCATAAATCACTTGCACCTTATGCTGCTTAAGATAAAGGTTATATTTGAGGAAGGACAGCTGCAGTCCAGGGTCTCGTAGCGACGCCCGCCTTGTCTTATTTATGCGTTGCAATAATTTAGCTTAGTTTTTGTTGCCGGATTTATCACTTACCTGTTGGATACGGATAGTTTTACGCTCTTTAGGAATATTTGAGAAGTTTAAAGCGCTTTTAAGTATTTTGCAGCGGAATTTGGATTTCGAGCTAAGCGGGACGCTCAACTACGTCATGTTCTAATTGAAATGGAGGTGGATCTTTTGAGGTTAATCGGATTTTCATTAATTATGTTTTATTTGTCGCAATAAAATATGCAAATGATGTTACTATTATTTATGTACTTTCACGCGACGCCTGTGTGTTTGGTAAGTTAAGGTTTGAGGTTAAAATATTAACTTCTGATGGGTAATATTCTGTCTGATCATGTAAAGAAGTAAATATAAAATGAGCTATCATAGGTCCTGACCTGTTTTATAGTCGTGCAAGTAAACCCGCTGCTGTAGCTAATAATATTCTGTTAGAAACTTGTAAATTTAAAATAGTATTATTAAACAAACATTGCGTTCAGAGGAATGTTTCCGAACGGTAAACCGTTGCTAATTATGAGTGCAATTAGCAAATAAAAATAAAGAGTTGAAAATAATTTTACTTTTCCCATTTAAAGTTACCTCGTACTCGGTAGCGCGGCGCAATTAATTGGGCTTAGAGTGTGAGGCCGTGCGTTCAGTTCCCGCTTATTTTTCACGTTACGAAAGTCCAGTGGCGAGGTCCGAGCGCACGCGGATTATTGAATTAAACTTGATAAGTGTATTAGCCACTGTTGTTGCTCCATTCTCTTGATTAATGGTCGACCGTTGCTTTTTCTCTCTCATTTATATGATAATGAGTCGGCAGCCGCGACCGAACACAATTATTATGTGTAAATGAATGTAGTTGGAAGTGAAAACGCTTTTTGAAAAATTACCACCTACAGTGAAATCGGACGATCGCCGACAGAGCGCGAGCGGTTTTTGAATGGTGAATGTTTTTTTTATAAAATTAACTTCGGTTAATTTCGATTGGCGCTGTTTGCGCTGGTTAATACAATCTCAGACGTGGCGTATATTTATTCAGTTACATTTTTACAATGCAAATGCAATTGTAATTGCATTTGCATTATAAAAATGCTGGACTTGACCGACTATTGACGGTTCCTACTCAAACGTTGAAAATAATTTTGATACAAAATTAATTATTCATCTTTTAAAATACATAACAATATAAGCATTAAATTTAAAATATGTTCTCTTCATGGTTTTTTGAATTGCAATACATCCCAAACCGAAATACTCGTATATAAGAGTGTCCGTAAACTCGCGTAATCGAGTCAAAATAATTGCCGTCGGAATTCGGATAGTGTGAATTTTAAATCGTGAATGTTTTTACAAAATTAAGCGCGTTTATTTTGATTGGATTATGCTAATGAGAATGCGTTTGATGGGGAAATCGTAATCGGAAACGCCTTTATTTATTTGCCTAATCACTTTGTTTTGTGACGTTACAAATCAACTGTTGGTAGTGAAAAGATTTATTCGATTGTGAACCTTATTTTGTTGATGCAGGGATGTGTTTGTGTGTTTATTCTGTAGTTGTTTTCTGGCTTATTTCACTATGTAGCTAATTGTCGCTATTGACGAATGTCATGAGAGCTGGTTTTCAAGAGTTAATAGTGAAGTCCGGCTATTTATCTACATACACATATTCGTATCTACTGATAAAAATCTACATTATAATAAATTGTTCTTGTGTAGTGAAATATAAAATTTGAAATCAGCTTAGAAAAATGGATCCTACTCAAAGTAACAAACTTGAAGAGAGTTTTAGAACATTACATTTTACTGCAGAAAAGACATTTTTTTTTCTATTCTAAAATCTCATTAAAAATCTTCGGCTCTTTGATAACTGACAGTAGTCGAATTAAACCCACCACGGAATGAAATCCGGAAATATGAGTGCATCACCAACGTAGAAGCCCTGAAGGTGAGCCATTCCCACTCGTAGTATATTAATGATGTCAAACGTACCGCCTTTGTCTCGGATTGACGAGTTCCCGGAGAACTACTTCATTTGTCTGCGGAAACCAGACGGGAACTTAGTTTACTCCTGTAATGTAACTTACATTGTACGGTGCAGAATTACACGGTAATTTGGCTAATCAATACTTTGTATAATTTTGTTAAAGAAATATGCAACGGTGATTTAATTTGAACTCTTATTTCAAAAAACAAACGATTGATTATTTTTAAAAAGATTTAAATTTCGAACAATTTGAAGCATAAAATAATATTATAAAATATTAAAGGTCGAATACGATTTCATTTTTGCAGCATCTGATTATTTTACACTACAACATTTAATTGAATTGATTTCTATTTCAATTTTTAAATGTTTTATATCCTATTGGATGTATTATTAAATAGTATACTAATATACTAATCTGATTAAATACTATACTATAATACTGGTGGTTATTGATATTTAGGTGCAATACGTTTTTAAGATGCGCAAACATGACGAGCTCAATTCATCTTTTAATATGTAAGATAAAGTGGTAGCCAAGTACCTAGATAAAAAGTTCAAAGTTTCCCCTGGTCAGAAAGATGAAAGTAAACACTGTAATGGTTTTGATAAAGGGATATAGACAGGTAAATATTCCCGTTAACCCTTCCTGTGTCTGTTGCGTCGATATCAGTTGATACCTGTCAGTAGGACACCTGGGTTGAAAGCCAATATTTGTGCAGTAAAGCAAAACTTAAAGTCCTTATGTGAGCGATTTATAAACGTTGGTTTCGTATCAAGGAAATTTGACCAAGTTCTTTGACATTATTTCTGTAGGAAAAACAATGCGACTGGATTTTTTACGTTACGTCATGTTTAGTGAAATACCGATCTCCGGTTTATAACGTTTTTTTCAACTCCCTACATTTATTTCAAAATGTTAACAAAATGGAAGAGTAATCATTTTAAAAATATGAGTGTTCTATATTGAATACACAGAGTAAAATATTTCCGTTTTTAAAACAAATATTACAAAGTGTTTTGAATTCATATTAATTATTCAAACAAGACGAAAACACTATTATATCAAATTAAAAACTAAGACACAATGTTAAATAGTTGTTATTAGCCATTTCCCATACTTTCTTAAACTAGCATGATACTCGTATAAGCGTATCTTATATCAAATTGTATAATTTATAAATATAAGGGTTAGGGGACAGGTAAATATCCCACTCTCAACCCTTCTTGTACCAGCTGTCACGCGGCGCGAGATAACTGTTGATGCCTGTCAGCGGGACAACTCGGATTGACTTATTTTTTGTTTTTGTTGAGTATAATTACGTACTTGTAAATACGGAGTAAAAGATGAACATTTAAAAAATATATCTATACTAATATATAAAGCTGAAGAGTTTGTTTGTATGTTTGTTTGTTTGTTTGTTTGTTTGAACGCGCTAATCTCAGGAACTACTAGACCGATTTGAAAAATTATTTTTGTGTTGGATAGTTCATTTGACGAGGAAGGCTTTAGGCTATTGGAAATCGAAATCCACGCGGACGGAGTCGCGGGCGGCCGCTATTTTTGAATAAAATTGTAACATAAAAAGTAAACATTTGGTTACGACCCATTTTTAAATGATGTGGTCAATTGTTTCCTGTTTTTAAATATATTTAAGTACAAATTACAAATTCGTACTAATAATTAATTCATATTGGATTTTTATAGCATTTATTTAAATAAGAAAATAGACTTAGTACAAACAAAATAATAATTTAAGAAACTTACCTAAAGCGTATCGTATATCAAATTGTATAATTTATAAATATAAGGGTAAGGGGACAGGTAAATATCCCACTCTCAACCCTTCTTGTACCGGCTGTCTCGCGGCGCGAGATAACTGTTGATGCCTGTCAGCGGGACAACTCGGATTGACTTATTTTTCGGCTGAACGTAAATATACCATTTTAGGGTTAACATTTTTTTAAATTGTTCATTTTGTTTTTTGTTTGTGTTGCGCAAAAAAGCTGTTAATATTAAACTGGCAATTTAATGATCGCATATAAATTTGGACTACCTACTAAGTATCAGTTTCTTCATTGAGAGATATAGAAAGGAACTTCTATAGAATAAACTTGTTTTCATCAAGTATTCTACGAGTATGCATACGATATGTAGTGTCAGGTTAAGTAGTTACTTCTTCCGAAAGCTAGTTTCAGTATATAGTGTAATAATTTCGTTCAAAATATAGCCCAATCTACGTCAGATACATCAAGAATAGATGTGTCAAAAATATGGTCAATAAAAAAAAATGGGGAGAAACAATTATATTGCTAAGAATAATGTATTTTTTAACTTGAATAGTCATCTTAAGTAAGTTAACAATTTCGTACTTTTCTCTCTGACAACGACAAATAATTTTATATTTCAACAAAATTGAACGGCAGAATGAGGTAATTACATTATGTTGCATGCATTAAGAAACGTACATTAGAATATTACACAAGGACTACTAATTAGGGCAAGGACGGTAATGTCATTTTAATGGCACGTAGTTTTTACTCACATAAAAAATATTATAACTTATTCTTTACGCCAAAATGCCACACATGCTTTTTTAATACATTGAGTTCTTTCAAAACATTCTTTAACCATATTTGGATCAGGAATGAGAATGGTTTAAACCTTGGCTTAAATTATACATTGTTACTGTTTTACGCTGTGTATAAAACTCACAAGTAAAGAATTCGTTACGGAACATTCGATTTTATTAGACGAAATCGGAACCCACCGGTGCTCGCATTCAACACTATCGAACTTTCCTTAACAAAGCACTAAGAAAAAGGCAAAAACACACCTAAAAGTCGTTTCGGCACAATAGCCAACTTTATTTGGAAGGTCGAAAAAACTGTTACAAAAAATATGACGTTTGAAAAATTACACGCATTCACAAATCATGCGGGGCCCTCTTTTGTGAAAAGTTTCGCCGCCTACAAAGGGGCCCAACTCGTTCTTAAGGCGTTAGAAGCCCGTATGTGCACTGTTTGTTTATCTGTCCTCTATAAACATAATAATGCTTGTGGAATTAGTGCCCGGGCTTAATTTGTCGGATGACATTGTGTGGGAAATAGTGTGAGTCAAAAATTATCGTGAAAATGGCATTATTGTGTTATCATTCTTACTATTAATTTAAATGTGAAAGTTTGTGAAAGTTTGTTTGTTTGGAATGAAATTTGGTATACCAACAGGCAGGGTATAAGGGCTGACTGAGGTGATAGGATACTTTTTACCCCAATTAAATGCTCCCATGTGTTGGAATAGGAGTATTGACGCGGGCAAAGCCGCGGGTAAACACTAGTAAATTCATAAAAGCATACAATTTTTGTCCAATAGTTATGTTCAAAAGGGCAATGGATAACCCGGTATTTTCCACAGCACAGGAAGAAAGCCGGCATCAGAAAACTTGTGTTCAAAGATCGGTATCGCCAAGACCTTTAAATGTCAAAAGTCTCAAACGTCTACTTTTAGTTTAAAAATAGGAAAAAGAATGCAATTGGCTTCTCAATTTCGACAACATTCAATTCTTACGATCAATTACCTGTAGAACCATTCCCGCTTAATTTGTCGTTCGAAACGAACTGGAAAATAACGTGTGTCAAAAAAAAGCATTGCAAAGTATCGATAAATCAGAGAGTCCATAACACCTGAACAAGTGTAGGTATCGGACAAAAACGGCGAACGTTTTACGGAGCGAAATACAAAATTCCATTTGGTCCCGTCGAGAGGAAATGAAGCAATTAATTCAGCAGATGGCGTGGTGCGAGCATTAATCATCGACTAATCGTAACTGCAGTCTTCGATTAAAGCGAACAGACGCCGTGTGATGTAACGTAACTTGTCTATCGCCGCAGGTTCTATCGGAAGGTACGTAGTCTGATAAGCTAGGGGATGTTTAATTACTTTTGTGCTGATGTAGAGAAATGTTGACGCTGTAATTGTAAAACGAAAGTAATGAGATGGGGCATTTTTTTAATATTACTATTTTAAAAATAGTAAGTTTTATGAATTCCAAAATGTTAAGTGAGGTGAGCGAGAGAGAGAGTGGAAGAGATGAGTTGCATGGAAGTAATTTTTACCAACTCTTGAAAAGCCGTCTTACACGAACATAATATAGCGATTTTTTCACCTAGTGTGTTCCTATACTTAAACTCGACGTTTGCTCCCCATTGCGAGCAAGGCAATTTATTCCATCAATAAATGAAAATAAGATAGATAAATCCTTGCAGCGACTTCACTTGATACTTATTCCAAACTCAGTTGTAAACTCGGCTTCAAAATATGAACAAACCAAAACAAAATCAACGACAGATGGCATTGCTTTTATCGAAAATCTTAATCCTCGCATTACATCAGTCAGCCGCGAACGTCTTCTAAACCCGGCTTTCTTTAATAAATTAACACGGATAAGATCTATTGTCACATTGCCGGCCTTCAAAACTTGTCTCTTTAATTAATTTCCGTTTGAGAATTTAATAATGGCACTGTGAGAAGGCAATTAAAAATGGATTATAAGTAAAAATGAAGCAAGTGGTGCGTTTAAGAGTCGGAATTGGACCGAGTGGGCAGATTAAGGCAGTTGGTCGGTTGGGATTATTCGACAGTCTAGTGGTAATGAAATTCGCCGCGAGGAAATACCGGGATAGAGAGGCCTAGTGCTTTAAGCCCTGTCCAGACAACCGCTGATTGTATTTGATGAGAGTTTTATCTGCTGTTTCTATAGAATTGGACGGAGCGGAAACTTTGTTAGGGCGACGGTTAATGTAACTTTGAGGTCTAAAGTCGGCTCTGTGAACTGCTAAACTGTTTTTAGTTAGATAAGACAATGTTCGCGGGACATGATACTTGTATTTGAGATGCGAATATAATTCCTAGTTAGGATTATATAATCTTCAAAGAATCATGCCCATATCCCGTACCATATTGCGTCAAAAGTATATTCACACCGAAAATAAAGTTTTATTTATTTATACCATTTACTGGAATTTTACCGTTTCTTTTAACCGCGTTTAAAAGATAAAAATAAATTGTAATTAAATGACCTACCTACTTCCGCAAGATTCATTTCCCGTAACTTTCTCGTTCCGAATTCCGATTTTATAGTTGTCACTCAATATTGTTGCCTAACAAATAAAATAAAAATCTTGTTCACCTAATTAGTATTAGCCTATTTAAACATTTCACATTTATAATACACGATAGAAAATAACGGAAATATAATTGGATGATTTTACAGCACATCAATTTGATGAAATGATGGGTGAACGGTTGTCTATTACAAATGTTCTTGATTTCGGAAATCTTAGTAATATGTCACCAGACATATGTCATTATTGGTTAAGAATGTCTGGTGATCAATTTAATGAATTATTATTCACTGTACCAAGATTAAGTGAAATGGTTCCAAATGCTGGATTAGCACTATTAATTTTTATTATCAAACTCAAAACTGTCAGATTTCGTCAATAGTGAAAACATGAACCGAAGGAGTGCGTTATTTCAAATGATCGATGGAAATAACCCTCACCTGGACAAAACAATTATTTACTGCGAGGAAGAATACGATCCCGACATGTCAGTGCCCGTACTTACTTTAACTACTTATTAATAAGTAAGAATCGGGCAGTAGTCAACACACTAGATGCAATTGTGGAATACTGCTGCAATTGCCGTGTCGGTAGACGGACGGTGGGATGTTGTGCCCATATAATGACAGTAGTTTGGTACCTCAGCTGGGCTCGATTCAGTGATGTCAATGCCCAAGCGTCATAATTGGATGTTTTTTTTTCATGAATATGAAGATTAGTCATTGCTAAATTGATTGTAAATACAACAGCCGAAACGTCAAGC
This sequence comes from Nomophila noctuella, assembly GCA_958496325.1. Lineage (NCBI taxonomy): Eukaryota > Metazoa > Arthropoda > Insecta > Lepidoptera > Crambidae > Nomophila > Nomophila noctuella. The sequence goes on from OY292484.1 coordinate 11,479,723, forward strand.
AGTAAGTAGTATACATATACTACAAAATAAATATCGCGTTTAGTCCCGTTAAATAATTTTAATGCTTACATCTTATAGTCCATTTCACCTGAGATGATCCTGGTGACTGTTAACAGTTCAAAAGAAAATCTAAACTATTCTTAAGCATTAAGAACCCTATGGGAAATCATAGAAGCAGCTCGTGGATCTTATTGCATTGAAATAAAGTTAAATTTCCCATAAGAAGTCTACCTGTCACAGAGACTAAAATCATCTAAGCTGAAATGGACTATAATAATAATTGATCACTCGTTTTATTTATTTAAATAACCTTGTACGTTTAATTAAACTTATGGCTTTTGCATGAGTCCTTGCCATGTATTTTAACAAAACTTTTTAGCACTTCCTAATTTCATCAGCAGTAAAAATATTTTGCGATGAAAATTAATTACCTACATGTTCAAACCACTCTCAGCAAAAATCTGCGTAAGGTTGAAAACTCCCGACAAACATAACTTTTTGTGCTCTGTCTGTAAATTAAGATCATTAATTTTTACTTGGTATGTAAGTACTGTAAATTTATCCGGCGATAATTACTGTCGGGTAATGTTTGAAATACTTTTAGCGTTTAAGCAATTAAACTTTTTATTTTTCTCAAGGCTCCCCAAGGCCAAAAACTCGCGTTATAGCTATTGAATTTATTCTAAATCATTTGATTCCAAAAATATGTATTTTTAAACCATTAAAATCGAAAATAAACCGTCATCTTATTTAATGCAATCAAGCATTCAATTATTCCAAACTAAAATTCGTTACAATTTTGAAATACGATGACCCAACTGCAAAACCAGATAACCGACTAACCCAAATCGCAAATCAACCAATCTCCATCACAATTAATCTTTAATTAAAAACTGTAATTACTCTAATAGCGGTACTGAATCGCTAATATTTCACAGTACGAGTATCTGAGAATGACGTTGTTCAACTTTCTATACCGAGGCTGCAGCGGTGTTGTACGCAACGAACAATTAATCACGCCCACAATGCAGAGTGTTTCAAAGCGAAAGTACTCACAACTCCTGCGTAAGCGCGATCGATAGCATGTGGAACTCGCGGTTTATGATGTAATTTGGCTGAGGAAGCATGAGAGTTCGAAGAAGCACGGTCGAAATAAGCAAAGAAACAGTGAAATAGCACTTCGTGACTGATAGCTTTGTTTCTGCTGGTGAGTAAGGTCGCCAGAGCTCGACCTTACTCACCAGCAGAAACATGAGAAACATGAGAGTTCGAAGAAGCACGGTCGAATTGAGCAAAGAAACAGTGTAATAGCACTTATTGTGCTATGTTTCTGCTGGTGAGTAAGGTCACCAGAGCTCAGTTGGTGAAGGCAGACAATGCATCTGTGACCCTTGTGGGGATGTTGATGTCCATTGGCGGCGGTGATCACTTCCCATTAGGTGACCCTCTTGTTCCTTTGCTTCCCTATAACATTAAAAAAGGAAACTCAATGGTTGCTTTCAGGCAGCATATGCCTAAACTAAAACGCCTCGATGATCTAGTGGTTTAAGTACGAGACAGTGGTCTCGAGGTCCTGTGTTAAATTCCAGGATCGGTCAACGCGCGACCCTTGGTTTTGTAGACAGTGTCTCTAACCACTATGCCAACGGGCCTGTCAATAAAAATTAACCATGTCAATCAAGTTCGTGATAATAAAAAAGTAGTCATTCAAAATATCTGTCTAACAAACTCAATAACCTCAATAGGTTCGCCTAAGCCCCACCAAACGACCTGAATGCAGAACTAAAGTTCTAGGCCAGAGTCATACAGTTGGGCCACTAATCGTAGCGATTGTCCCTTAATCTTTAGTGCTAGCAGCGGCTTACGACCGTAAACTTAGTTCGTCCAGTGCAATCCATGCCATTTTCACTTCAACTTGTTCATTACATTCGAATGTTCTCTTGGCTAATAAACCTCAGCGCTTAAGACTATCTTTATTACTGTTACGCATTGATAGACTTGGGAAGTGGGTTTGTTATGATGAACTACCTAACACAGTGATCTTATTTATTCAAATAATCAAGTACTAGTTCGATAGTGACATCTAAATAATTAATCACTTAATCTTTAGAAAATGTTACTTCACACGAGAGTATACCATTAGCTGTTGAAAAAACAAAATTAAATGTCTTGGAGAATAGAGGACTTTAACATTAAGTGTAAAATATTTTTATATAATTTATTAATTCAATTCTCAACTTAAACCTAATGAATGTCAATAAAAGGGTCAGCAACATTAATTTAATTCCACCATAAAGACATCTACTTCAAACCGCCCAAATATATGTAACACCAAAACGATTATCAATCATCGCTCACCAATACCCCTCATGAATATATAATCTTTCATTGAGCACAAAATACAATACTAATTTTACCGAATGGAAATAACAAGCCATCGAAATACCGTAGCAAACAGGAAAACAAATACGGAGATATTTAATTAACTCCTTTTTGTTTGTTTTTAAATACGTAACTAATAGCAACATTGATGTGGATGGCAGGAGTTAATTAGGCCCCGTCATTTTTTACCTTTGATCCTCATTCGAATTGAATTGCGTTCGGTACTTCGACGAAAAGTGACATCTAAATATAATTACAGAGGTTTATTACGAGTCGTCAGACTAATGGCTTGATTACGGACGAGCATAGTGACGACAATCATTCAAAAATGAACCCTATTGCATTTGCATAGGACTTAACGTGAACTTTTATTGTCGTTCTTGACTATATCTGACCCTGATTTTAGGACAAAGAGTTCAATAACCGTTTCGAATTAGGAATGTTTCATTTAATTAAATAGTTATATTATATGAAAGATTATTAATCATATTTTTTATATATATACGTTTTCGTGGCCAGCAAGCCGATGAGATTTCAACAATCCTTTCGGGCTATTAGTGGCAGAGCTTTTAAACCACATTTGTGACCACAGATTCTTATTTATTTATTTAAATCGGGATCATTGGTGCTGCCAGGTAACCCTTATAAGAGAAACCAAAGAATTTTGATGATAGCAGAGACCAACGGCTTAACGTGTCCCCCGCGGGATTCGAACCCACAACCTCCGAGGTTTGAGCACAGCACTCCTACCACTACACTACGAAGGCAGTCCTATAGGACTTTCTTATTCCTCTTAATCATTATAGTGTAGATATTAGCACTATAAACCAAACATATGACGAGTAGACTCATAAATTGCATCGGCAATCACGTAATCGAGACCGGTAATCAGTGGCAATGGGGGGTCATTGATATAAAACCGTTGCAATAGAACAGTCATGCTGTGAGCCCAACAATATCTAATCAAGTACCGAGTAATTTTCTTTGCTTTAGTGCCTAGACACTTTATTAGTTTCTAGTTGTTATCCGCGGCTTTGATTGCATTATTAAGAATCATGTTTTATCCGATTGCAGCATTTAATCTAGATAAAAAGTATCCTGTCACCCATACCCTGTCAGTATACCAAATTTAATCAAAATCCGTTCAGCAGTTTCAGTCGGGAAAACATCCAAACAAACAAACTTTCACATCTATAATATTAGTATTACATATTTTCAAATATTTTTTATTGAATACGTCTTGGTATTTGACTGATTTTTGAATTTATTTTAAGACGTGTCGTTATACTTGTAATTCATTAAAAAATTTACAACGAAGCTTTAAAAATGTACATAGTGTCAAATAAAAAAAATAAGTGTCTTTGGGTAGCCTTTATAGGGTCAAGGTACTTACCACCAGCCACCAACCTACTATATATATTATAATACCTGCCGTTTACTTCAAACACTTTACTGCCAGTGATAAATTCCCTTTAAAAGATAAATTATCGCGTTATTCAGAATTAAGGAAATTTTATTTTAATATTAAATCATTATCGTGCCTTCCGTATAATTCTTACATCGAATATCATATGATTGATCCATATCGAATGTCAATTTGCTAATAATCGGTATTACCAGATTGCTTACTAATTGTGTGTGTATTATACTGAATTTAATACCAATCTATGAGTAGGATCTATTACAGTTTCGTCTTAAATAATTTTATTAGGCGTTTTGATTATGTAGGCATTAGGCTAAGAGTGAATTTAAGCTTCACATCTACCTACATTCTTAACTGTTGCAACTTATTTTCAAAATCAATTTAAAATGTTAGACTTGACTTGTTTAGACATGAATGTACCAGAGAGAAACTAAAATCTAAACCTGAATTTTAAAAATACTAGTTCTTACCCTCGGCATTTCCCGCGCTATAAAGATACCTGATTTATCCCATGCGAGCATTAAATTGGTGTAAATATTCTGTCACCTAAGCCAGCCCATACTCTGTCAAAAAGCCAATTTTATCAAAATCCGTTCAGTAGTTCCAGGGTGACGGACAAACATTGAAACTAAAAATATTAATTTTACCGAATTGAAGGATCCGTTCAGTCTCAAAAACATACATAGTTCCTCAAATCCCACAAAACCTAACTGTGTAATATTACAGGTACCTACCCAAAAACCGTAACCTCATAAATTACCATCGCTTTTCCGCAAAGTCCGCTTAGACACGCATTTCTACGTCACAAACGTCGCTGATTATAAAAGTAATATTAAGAACCTGGCCGCAATCGCGCCCGCATACGGACGCAGACACGCCTATTATTTTTCATATCTCTACCGGCGTTCCGTGCAGGTGATTACTTTTAATTTCAACCTTTTCGTTGTTAAAAAGCATGTTCTACAAACTGTTGTGAGCTTTTTTAATGAACGCCGACGAGTGGTGACTTTGACGTGTGTGTTAACTGACACGACAGTACCGCGTTCTGGGTAATTAAGTGTTTGCTTTGGCCCTAATTCTATTACTAGAGGAAGACTTTAAATGTATTCCGAAATTCGGCTCGGCCACTTTTACTGTCTAGCTACAGTTCAATCACGAAATAAGTTGTTATAGTGTAACTTTTAGTATCAAGCAATACAGTCCACAATAGGGGAACTTTCGGAAATCTTCCAAAAGGTATTCTCCAAACAAATGAGTGTTAGAAATTTCTTTGTATATTCAGCTGAGATTGTGACGGCTGCCCATTCCGGCTATAAAACATATTTTATACGGATGATGTAAACTTGAAGTTATTGCAAAACAATACAAAGTTCTCAAGACAAAGTTTTATACAATTTCGTGTGTCTCCACTCCATATTACATTTGTCAGTGTCCTACAAGTTTTATTGCAGCGAATATGATAGATACACAGTTCCACAAAATCTCCGCTCCAGCGTCATACTAGACTGTTTTCTCATACGAACTATAAAACGACACCGCATACCGGCCACCTAAACAATTTCAAAATGGAACAAGGGTTCATACTTTGCATAAAAATACCGAGACGTCAACCGTTTACAAATAACTTCTCTCCGCGTTCGGGGGTAATTTCTGTTTTCCCTTTTGCCGAAAGTTATGACACAAATATGAAAACATTAAAATTGAATCGCCGCCAAATATGTTAAGTTGTAGGGAACGCAGGAAATGGTGGCCGTGAATAGCAATCAGAGCATTCGTCACTTGCGGCGCGTGCGGTGGTGTGCTACGACCGTAGCGCTCGCTACGAGCAGCGCCCGCTGCCGCCGCCCGCCGTAGCCCTCGCTACGAGCTGCGCCTATGTCCGCCGCCCGCCGTCCACGACGCCGTCGACGCCGGTGATTGACGGCCGATACACATTATAACGCGTACCCATTATCTAGTCTCAAGGCTGTCGACTGAAATAACACCTTTTTTAATGGAACAATTACCAATTTTTTTCGGAACGTTCTGATCCGGTAATTGTTACATGTATTTTTATTTAAACGACTGTCGATATTTTGACTTACATTTAACCCTGATATAGTACATTCAAATCCAATGCCTTTTATTTTGTTTTTAATATTATAGGTATTATTAAACCAAATTAATCAACGGTTTTTGCAAAAGCCTAATAAAAATACACTAACTACAATATTAGTTGAGGAATGTACAAATAAAACAGCTTAATACAACGGTCAAGGAATGTTTAGAAAATCGTTGAACCATTATCGATAGGAGGGAATCCTGGGAGCGGCGAGTGCATTTCCACCGGCCGTCGGTTAGTTTAGATCAATCGATTCTAATTGGGAGGTGATCGTTCGACACCCAGTGCCATCGTAAGAATATTTCAGGCCCGCCGCGGTGATAAATCAAACTCGAAACCGTAATGAAAGCGAACGGATCGCGTCGCGAAGAGAAGGGAGGAAAAAATATCACGGAAAAAATCAGGTGCGTCCCCCGGTCGGGTGCCGAGAGAAAAACAGTCGGTCGGGCGTCGCGGGTGGTGGGCGGGGGTGGGTGGTGGCGGTCGATGCGGGGGGCGGGCGCTGGGCGGGCGACGCGTGCGCGAACCTGCCTCCGCGGCGGGCGCGCGGCGCCGCTCGCATACCCACCGCGGCCCCGTCGCTAGCAGCCCGCGTCGCCGTCCCACACTCCGCGCCGCGCCGCCGTCACCTCGCGCCGACGCGCGCGACTACACATTCGAGTGCCCGCTCCGACTTTACATGTCCAAAGTGTTAAAGTCAGTGCTTCCGATCGCGACCGCGAGAGTGCTCCCGCAGACTCACGAGCCGGAACCGACCTGCACGCCGCTCAGGGTTAGTAAACGCTTCGATACGACTCCCGCACGCCGCGCGGTGATCGATGACGCTGTAAAAAGTTTATTTCGGGAGCGCAAAGTTTGGTAAAGTTAAGTGCGCGCCGCGGTGCACATTGCCCCAGCCGCAAGTGGTTCCTATCGGCCGGGCGGCGCCGTCGTGTCGCTCCCTCCTCCGTCCCTCACTAAAAACAACAAACAGATCAATCGACCTGTTATATTCATACAGACACTCATAATACGAATCCTCTCTCTGTTATTGCACTTCGCCGAACGAACGGACGAACAACAACCACGAATTTCGTTTTTATGCCTAAATATCGCGATAAGATAAGACTCACAACACTAATAGCTAGAAATAAAATTGTGGAATCGCATGTAACGGTGATATTAACTGTGAACGGTTCAAGTTTACCTACTTTTTCTTAAATTACACCAGCAGGCTATTTTGTGGGAAACTAAATTCAAGGGCCCGTATATTGTTTTGAAATATTTTCGGTGTAAACAATAATTGTATGAATAAATTACAATCGTGATTTGATCGTTAAAATTAAAATAGCACAGACGAAATTGACTTTACAAAAAGAAAAATTGTGTTGAGTGAAACAAGAAGGTTTGGTGTTGCTTGGATTTTTTCTTCAGTCATGAAAATCAGTATTTCCGTATGCATTACGTAGATTTTTAGTTCTAGTAGTTTTATCTTTTATTTAACATCGTTTTATTAGTTTTAGCAAGTAGAGCAGTTTTTATGTTTTCATTATAATTTTGATTTTTATAGTTTAAAACTCATTTTACTCACAAGCTTTGGTTTGTGTATTATTTTACTCATGATTTTCTATCTAGAGCAGTGATTTATAGTAGCAGTTGAATTTTCAGCAAAAAATTATAAAAATAAAAGAGTGGGTTGAAAAACAGATAATTAAAAAAGCAGTAAATACATTTTCACAATAGCTGTTGATTGATGGTATCGATACATTCAATTTCAAAAGTAATTTTAAGAGTTGATAAACAGGAAAATATTTCCGTTTTGTGATTTCAAACCTATTTCAATATTTTTAATGCATATAATTATATCTCTATGCTACTTATCACATTGTATGTGTTTCTCAGTTGTGTAAAATATGTTATAAACTTCCTGACAAAAAGTAAAAACTAAAAATATACTATTATGTTTTTGTGTATATTTGAGTGAAACATAAAATATTCACATAAAAAGTTATTACGAAAATATATCTTACAACAAAAGTTACTCTTATCAGTACTTCAGGTCCTTACTATTATGTCATTACAATTAACAAATCATTCTTTAAAAAGTTTAATTAATAAGAAAAACTGTTCCTATAAACTCAAATGTCGTTGTAAAAAATACCAAATCACCGTTATCCTAATAAGCTACCTACAATTCCCCTATAGTTACATAAATAAAAATACTCGTACAAGCGAAAGAGCCCCGCTATCGTACCGCCCCTGTGGAACGACTTCTTACCTGTTAACATCTTGAATTCAAATCTGTAGAATAAAATACTATCAATGTTATTCAAATAAATTGTTTTAGCATCCACGTCAGTTGCCAAAAAATAGTTAAATGAAGACTTAACGCAAAAAGACTCTGTGACATTTTATTTAAGCACTTGTAAAGTGCGATATGTGCAGTACAAGAAAATTAATATTTTTGTACTTTAGTCATTGTAATTTTTGTATAGTAGTAGTTTGTGAATTTAATTTTATGATATTGCCTCCTTGTCATCTTAGCCATTAGTAATCAAATCACTTCAGAAATTTTAGAGATAATAATTTATGTTAAAAAGGTAAAAAGCTACATCCAAGCGGCATACCATTCCACAAAAACATATAGGATTAACACACTTACCTTCCCCCTTTAGTTACCGAAATTGGCATACAATCAAAAGTGGACACGGTCGCCTAAACTCACCTGCAATAGAAGGCACGGCGGCTGCCAACTCACAACGGTCTGTCTATACGGGAAATGCAAGTTATGTACACTCTGCACCACTTTACGAAAACATGATAATATTTGTTTACGTCAATTACGACTTTATACTTTGTTGTACCTACATTTTGAGTTACGACTTTATTCTTTGTTAGTATTTTATAAGAAATTGTTTTAGTATTTTTTTGAGTAGGTATCGAACTCATAAACGCAACATTACAATTTCACTAGAATCTTGGTTTATCGTCTTCAAATAGATACTGGTGATTTCTTTATGTGAGGGCCTGAAATGAAATGAAACTGAAATCTGTCTAAATGCGGAACAAGCGCTGGCCAATTATCACTGTTAAAATAAACATATTTTCGAATATTGTAATTAAAATCGCTTTGCTATTAAACTGATTAAAATAGGTTAGTAGAGCAAATAACTTACCAGAAATACGATGTAATTATTTTTTATTACTAACAACGTTTACAAATCAGTCCCCTAACTGTCTTATTTAATAACAATTTGATACGACGCTTGTTAACATTTATTATAATCAGGCTTTCTCATAAAATGCCCGGAGGATTTCAATTTAAAGCAAGATATTTTCCTATGGCAGATGATGGAAGACTAATAAATTTGAAATAGATAAAACGCGTGAAATTAAATACTTTACTGTAGAAGAAAGTTATTTTTATAGCACACTTAATTATCGATTGGTTTGTTTGTGTTTGGAAAAATAAAATAAAATTTGGTCATCAGTCCCAGAAAATTACGCGTTTAAATTACCACCATTATTTCTTTAAAGCACAGCAATCATACTAACGTTATAAATATGAAAATTTGTTTGTTTGGGTGTTTGTCCGTCAATTACGCTGAAACTACTTAACGAATTTGGTGAAATTTGGTAACCAGGCGAGGTATGGGCTGACTTTGGTGATAAGACACTTTTTATCAAAATTAAATACTCCCATACTCATAGCTGCGGCTATAAACTATTTTGCTAAAAATTAACCTTTACACGTACTTACCAATCTTTGCGACCCCGAGCCGATTTCCCTTGTTTTTATATAAAACTTCAGTGAGCAGACAGCCGTACTCCATCTAATAGCCTACCTATTCCATTGAAGAACACTTCACTAGGTGGCGTCGCTCAATGCGGGCACATAGTAGGGCTTCTTTGATCTCCGAGCCTTTTATTTCAAGTGAATCTACATTATACCTTGTCCCCGGAACATAGACGTAGTTCTTCTATTGCTTTATTCGATGTGTGCATATCCAGTGCTGCGTCCGCCAATATTTCCTAGAAGTAATTACGACAATGTTCTGGGGTGGTGGAAAATTATTTGTGATTCGCGAATGTTTCCTTAAAATGTGTGTAACATTCTCACGTTTTTACGTCTAACTTACTAAATATTGTTTTTAGGGTTCCGTAGCCAAATGGCAAAAACGGAACCCTTATAGTTTCGTCATGTCTGTCTGTCTGTCTGTCTGTCTGTCTGTCTGTCTGTCTGTCCTGGCTCGTTCTCCGCCGTTTCTGAACCGATTGCCACGAAAATTGGTGGAGAGATGCATAGTGATAATTCAAGAATTGGTTTTTAAAATAATCGAAAAATAATTATTTTTTACCCCCCCTACCATACATCGAAAAGTAAATTCGAAAAAAAAAATCGACTTACCCCATCGTGTGGGGTATCGTTAAAAAGGTATTTTTAAATACAATAAAACTTGCCTTGAAACCATGTGGATCAAACAACCCAGTCTCGAGATATATTAATACAAAGTTAAAATTAGAGCGTCTCCCCCCCCCTTAACTTTTGAAATACTGTTAAAATAATTCTGAAAAAAATGTCCTGTATACCTCCAAGTAAGTACTTTCAACGAAAACTATAGCGAACTCTGTATCATACATAGTTATTTTTATACAACTCGACCAACTTATGACGTGTAGTTGGCCTTACTAAATGGTGTCTTAAGCGGTCGGGCCATCTTTTAGCTACGGAACCCTTTCATGGGCGTGTCCGACACGCTCTTGGCCGGTTTTTATCAATGGAAAAGACACGGCAAGGTACTTTAAAACCATACGTCTATACCAATGTACGTGCCAACTGAAATTTTATTCAGAACAAGAAAGTATTTAATTTCATGTTTGATTTTAACAATTTTTTGTTTTATTTTATTGAGTGTAAAATAACTTTTTAGACCAGCGTCCTCGAAGTTATTTGTAAAATTTTACACTGGAAGAACTTTTCTTCTGTCAGAACTTGGTTTTAGTACAATGTCGTTTAAAAAAAGGTGTCTTACTGTGTGTACTTGGCTTAAATTTATTTAATTTCCAAATACTGAATTAAAAATTAAAATATTTTAAGAAGACAAGTTTTGAAGAAACATTTGCAATTTAATACCGCTACATTAGTGTAATTTTAATGCCGCATTAAAATACTATTCAACAGTCCATTTTCCCACAGTAGTGCAAAGAAATTTGCAGAAATATCGTTCAAGAAATCGAAAAACTTACTTATTCGATGATTAATACCTTACCGTTATGGTGCAAACTTATTATTTATTTACTGTTCTGAATTATCCACAGCTGTGGAATAAATTACTGGGAAATGTGGTAGTTTCCCAGACGTGCAATACGGTTTGCTATGCAGTCTTACCAGCAACAAGTTGCCATAATTTTATCACGTGATAAGTGACGAAAGATCATTAAAATACTTTTTCTAATCGATTGTGTTCATTCGATTCGATTGGAAAATTGGTTACGCAGATGAAATAATTAAAAATGTCTTGGTTATCTTAGGTAACTAAACAAACAAACAAAACAAAACAAAGTTTTGGGGCTTAAGAAATGCTCAGTTTTATTTATTTCTTACGCGATATTGAATTTAACTAACACATAGTTTTGCCTCGCTAAGTTTCTACTGAACTTGTAATTACGGAACATCTGCGTAGCCAAAGACCTAGCCCGCAAAGCATTTAGACAAAATCGATTCGAAACTCCATTACGCACCCTCACATTCTAAACTGTCACAAGACAAAACTAATGTAACAGTGGAAACTCGCGAAACCGAAGGAGCCTTAACAGCAATACGCTGTTACCGTCACACGTAACGAGTAAACACGGCTAATCGACTAGCGGCGATGATGATAGATGAAAGTTAAATGTCTCACGCACACCTAACTCTGTTTGTGCCATACGATATGACATATCGGGTCCCATATTGACGGCAGCGTCGCTTCATGTCTAGAGCAAACTTTGTCATGTGTTGTTTTCGGCCTCTTTATTAGAGCAAAGTAAAATGTTGATGTATGCGATGTATTAGTTGTGCAAATACTACCATACATGTGTTATCGAATTACTCGATACTGGAATATGTAAAAGGTTTTCGGAGTTGTTGCTACCGATGTTTTTGTGTTCGGTCCGTTGAGAGGGAGGGAGCTCTGTGATACAAAAACTTTGCCCTGTATTATTGTAATTTCTGTTGTAATGCAAAGTATGTGTCATTTTCAGTTTGCAACCGGTTAACACGTTTTGCAAAAATTCGGCAATAAAATGTTGAGTTTATAATAAAAACTATGTGAAAATTTATCATCAACCAAATATTATAATGCTCTAGCAATTCTTTCCAAATCGACGAAACAACTAACATAGCACATCCAACACAAAAATATCTTAAATTAAGGCAATAAGGTTGATATTTGTAGTTACTGCTGTCGTGTCTTTCCTTCGTTGGATGGCGTTCGTGATATTCATACTGAATGGCTATCCCGACGGTTGTGCAGTTGAAGTATATTCCTTTCATATTTGTTGTCAGTAAGCACCATCTATGAGAAACATATAGTTAAAATTTTGACAACTGTATTTAGAGGTAGCTTTGAAATAAAATGTTTTCTCCAGACACATCTATACATTTGAAGAAAGGATGTACATTCTTTTTAGCATTAAATGCGACTATGAATATTAACAATAAACGCAGTTTCATACATTTAGCTGACGTGATTGAAACATAAGAGCGATACATTATCAAACAAGTGTGTTTTACATGAATCTTTAGCTAGTGTGTGTTACATGGAAGCGTCTGCCACTCGATTTCCGTAACCCTTGACGGGGGAAGCAGACTAATTGGATCATGGTTACACAGTGCTGTCTGGGTGTGCAGACTTAGTCATGATAGGAAGGATATTTTAAATCAGATTTTATGTTGGTGTGACATAAAAGCTGGTTTTAATACCTAGACCTCATTTTTTGTATAGACGCGGCAAGCAAGAAGAATAGATCACAATACCATAAAAGGAAATATCATGCAATACTCTCTTAAAGAAAATCCATATAAAAATTAATGTTGCCTTTTAGCTTTATTGTACCCTTTATGCACGTGCTATTCTACTGAACATTTTCTAAAATTCAAAACTAATTTAGCACAAACTCTTCATCGAGGAGCACAATAATTTTCCCATCGAGAAAACAGCGAAAATCGTTTAGCAAAACAACGTACATTAATTATACCGCAATATCAACTTACAAACTATAATTTAGAATTCAAAAACACATACTCAGTTACATTTCAAACTCATAACTCGAGATCATAAGGCTAACACGCAAGACCAACAAATTGTCGTTTAAACAAATGGGCACTATTTGCTTTCTAATTGGACCTAGTTGAATATAAAACGGCCGCGGACACGGCCTTAAGCTGTTTGACGTAGTAATAGTGGCTGTTCTTGCAGTAATTACTTATAGTTAGTTTGTTTTTAAGCTTATTATTACGCCCAGTTCCCATTGGGAGCCAGGGTTTGAGCGCGATGTTATTAATTCATACAATTCCGCGTTTATGTCGGTTAATCCCCGATATCTTCACGTTTTTGGATACATTAGGAGTGAATGAAGCTCTTAAGTGGGTTTATAGAAGGTTAATGCTGAGGTTTCGCGCCTTAATGAAGAGTATCGGTTGTTAGTTAATAGCTCCGTTCCGGAGGATTTTATTTAAATTACCCGTTTGTTGGGCAGTTTGGAGTTTATCTGGGGGCACGGCAGTGCCCCAGCCAAGTCTCGAGCAAAAGCAAAAGCGGGCACGGCCGTAACCATCTTTTCTCGAAGCGTTTCGCGGCTATTTCACCCCCCTTGTAGCATCGATGTGGACAAAGCTAGAAGTTTAAGTTTTCGATGACCGTGAGTTAGTATCAAAAGAAGCTCAGTCTCAAATTATCATGACATTTGAACTAATAGTTTACGAGTTATGAACGATCAAAGTTACACCATTTTGTCACTCACTGACTCACTGACCGATCATCAAAACTCTAAGGTACTTCTAGCAAACATAGAACATTCAAATTTCGCACCAAGATAGGTAATTAGCTACAAACGAAGGAAAAATTATGAAAACTTCAATAAATTTATATATGATAGGAAACAAATTTATATTTGCGGTTTTACAAGAACAATCTGTATGAATTTCGACTGCATTGTTAACTTTGTCATTTTCGTCATCAAAACTCTAAGGTACTTCTAGCAAACATAGAACATTCAAATTTCGCACCAAGATAAGTAATTAGCTGCAAACGAAGGAAAAATTATGAAAACCTCAATAAATTATATATGATAGGAAACAAATTTATATTTGCGGTTTTACAAGAACAATCCGTATGAATTTCGACTGCATTGTTAACTTTGTAATTTTCGTCATCAAAACTCTAAGGTACTTCTAGCAAACATAGAACATTCAAATTTCGCACCAAGATAGGTAATTAGCTGCAAACGAAGGAAAAATTATGAAAACTTCAATAAATTATATATGATAGGAAACAAATTTATATTTGCGGTTTTACAAGAACAATCTGTATGAATTTCGACTGCATTGTTAACTTTGTAATTTTCGTCATCAAAACTCTAAGGTACTTCTAGCCAACATAGAACATTCAAATTTGGCACCAAGATAGGTAATTAGCTACAAACGAAGGAAAAATTATGAAAACTTCAATAAATTATATATTATAGGAAACAAATTTATATTTGCGGTTTCACAAGAACATTCTGTATGAATTTCGACTGCATTGTTAACTTTGTCTTTCTTTATGTACAAAAAATTATATCGTCACCTGACCGTTATGCTGATGGTTTTGTAGATAAAAATAAGGAGTTTAAAGATATGAAAATTGTGCATCAGTTTCATGGGATGGCAAAGATATGGGTAATTATGTACTTAAAAGCTAGGTTAGAATTATGATTTAAAAAGCATGTTTAATGCACTTTATAGATGGGCTTAATAGACGAGTCTAAGACATAGCGGAGTGTGATGTCCTAAGCTGCGGTGACGAGTTTTTTTCTCGTTTGTATAAAGAGACCTACAAAAAATAAATGAGATCCCACCAAAAACATTAAATGTAAAAAGAAGCCAAGTCTCTACGCAATTCTTCAATCGTAAAAAGTTTTGAGATCACATAGAAGCCAAGTCGTGTTCAACTTAATTTGTAATAATAAATCCATACTGTGTGACTTTATCAATAGTTTTGTTTACATTACAATAACAGTGACTTGGCCATGAGCACAATTTAATAGAAATGTAATATGGCATATTGAGAGGAATTGAATGTATATCTTTACGTATATAAAATATTGTCGTCTCCTGGTCTTTGATGCTTGTAAAACCAAATTTATCCAACGCGTACTGCGCCGACCCCATATAAACTGTGAACAAGGCAGGCAGATGATGTGATGACGATTCGAAAACATTAAATTTAAAAAACCAAGAATATATTATAATAAAAAAGATCGATACAATAATAACATTAATTCAATGGTATTTGAATATGATGACAAGGAGCAAACGACTCTTAACTTGTGCTCATGGCCAAGTCACTGTTATTGTAATGTAAACAAAACTATTGATAAAGTCACACAGTATGGATTTATTATTACAAATTAAGTTGAACACGACTTGGCTTCTATGTGATCTCAAAACTTTTTACGATTGAAGAATTGCGTAGAGACTTGGCTTCTTTTTACATTTAATGTTTTTGGTGGGATCAAGTTTACATCGTACTTTCATTAAGCGTAGATAGCTGTGAGAGGTTTTTTATTCTCTTTTTTAGTATTAAAATGAAATCAATTTTTTAGGTACATTTCGGTCATAACATTATAAAATGTATCTCAAAAGTAGAATACCAGTAATGTTCTACATACTTGGTATTTTGAATAACAATAGATGTTAGGTTATTTAACCGAACATTGTCAACATGTAAGTTAAACTGATAGTAAAATTTAGATCAGTACACTGATCTAAACTTTAAGAGAACTGTTATTAGTTAGTTACACGTAAATCAATACAATTTTATTTGGCTTACAGAAAATATACTCGCTGAATATCCTCTGAATACTGTTTCTTAGCCAAAGACTGCTCAATTGAACTAGTGATTGAGAGAAATTGTAACTAGATTTCTTATCTTTCGTATTGAATATTTCTTATTACGTACATGGCCCGGAAAAAATCACTGTTTTCATCTACTTTCGTTACATAAACGAGTAAGAAGCTAGCTAAATTTCCTATTTTGTCTTAATAGTACGTTAAATTGTTTGAAGTATGATCTTATTAAAACAAATAGAAAGGCTTAGTGAGTAAAGTAATAAGCTAGGGTACAAAGTAAATGGCACTTAGTTAAAAGTTATGTTTTATCAATAGCAGTTAAAATAATAATATGGATTAATTACATTTTTCCCTTTCATAAGTTTTCAAATTATACCAAGATCGATAAAATTATATCTTTTTATATTTACTTTGCCTCGAGTAACTAATCTACTACTTTCTTTAAGAGTTAAGTGAAGATCAAGAATATTCAAGAAATTGCACTCCATTGATCCCTATTAAACTCATGATCAAATAACAGTAATAGTAGCTATAATTAAAATAACGGCTGATAAACTCAAGCTGAAAACAAACACCTGCGATTCAAAGTTTCATACTTATGTTGTTTCAATACTCGGTTGTAAAACTTTCTCTATGGTGGTAGTAGATTAATTACAAGACCAGAGTAAAGTTTCGCCTTGTAGATTTACGATCAAACCCTTAAAACTGGTATTAATGAGATAGATAACCTTTGATTTTACTCGTTCGTGTCATTGGTGGAAGCTTCAACTCCATAGTACAAGCTTTGAGCTTAGTTTGGAGCAAGGTAACTGGTATGACATTTCAAAGAATTAATTTATTTATTGAAGTCATGGTTTCTCACAAGCAGGCATTCTCAACAGCAGTTTAAAAAAAAACTATGATTATTTCACGAAGAACCTTATAATCTCAACCTGCCTATGAACACTTTGCAATATTTTTTGCAATCCGCACAAGTTCTTTTCGAATTCACGAATTTAATTCAGGATAAATGATTTTAAAAATTTTGGAGATTCACTCACGAGTCACGAACTATTCCCCACTCGAATAGTAGGTATAAATATCTGCCCTTCGCAAATGCTGCGGTTTAATTTATCTGTAGGTATCCCAAACTTTCAATAGCCGGGAGGGGTTCGAATCAAAATATACGTTGCCAGTTCAATGGTTTGTTTAGCATTAGACATTCAACGGTGAGCCTTAAGTTTAAATTTCGAACCCACCTAAAAGGAATAGATGTGTAGTTTTCTTATAGTAACTGTATTTGCATGAATGAGAAGATATTCTATGATAGGCCTTTGTGTTTTATTCCTTTGAGCTCTCATTGTTGCGATCCAGTCATTAGAACTCTATTCATACATGTCCTATTTTCAGTTGTAGTGAACATTTTAATATCTAAAACATCGTAAGCATTAAAGTAAAATAATATATAAAAATCTTAATATATAATTATAATTGTCATTTTTCGTTGTCACTTTATAACTCAAGAATGGGCTCACTACCTATAGGTGTATATTAATACCTAACCAATTCAGATACAGAATAAAAGAAACAAATATTTATTTCATTAATGTTTGCCCTAAGAAGGACTTGAACCCACGATTCTTGTGATATAGGTCATCACCAAATATTATCAGCCAATCAAATGTAAGTCTTTTGGTACATACTGAATCTCAGAGTATGTAGAAACGTTTTTTATTTATCTTCGAGTCCAATTCAAATCAATATTAAATTTGGACACAGTCGAAAACATACGAAACACGTTATTTTTCATGAAAGTAAATGCCATTACTTTTTGTGTAGGTAAAGTTAGCTGAACCATGCAAATTTAATTTTATGCTCGACATATTTACCCTTTGCTGAGATTCTGTTGATAAAAATTCAATTGTTACGGACATTGCAAGGAATTGCAAGGAGAATTTGGAGTAATTGTAAAATAAATGTAATTTGCTGACTGAAAAAGTGCTTTGAACTAGTGAATTGCTGTGTAAGTTGTTTAGAATGACATTTTATCAAAGAAATATCGTTTGACTATTATTTATTTTGTCCACAAACTCTGTCTTGAAGTATTTTTGTTATTAAATATTAAATTTTCAACTACTAATAACAATCAATTCTATTGTTTCACATTAGATATGAGAAAGAAATATAACTCTCCCTAAATGTAATTCGATTTCTCTATCCAGTCGAATCCTTGCATGTAATCTACCTAAGAGAAGAAATCAATCTGATATCCGAAACCTAAGTATCGAAGTATCAAAATGTGCTGGAAAGTCCTAGTGCAAAACGGGTAGATTATAACATTAATTTATCCGAGGTGTACGGATGGACGGGCTCTTGTTTCGCTTAGCACTTACAAAGAGCAATCGATTTTAAAGCTCGCTGGATTGAAAATTATATGAGAAGCCTTAGAGAGCGGTGCGGGCGGCGTTCGTGAGCCGCCAATGCGCTTGTCTTTCGGTTCAATGGGCTTTCTTTAAATTGGCGACGGCTTCGCCGCTGGCCGCGCCGCTTATTGCATCCCCGCAACGTCGCGACGTCCACGATATTGCCTCTATTCGACCTTTAAGCAAATAGAATTTCCCAGTCTGTAAATAGGATAGCGTTATAGGTAAATCTTCGGCGTGTCCTCGCGTCGTTTACGGGTAAAAGGTAGAAATTCAATTTTTATCGGAGCCACTCTACGACGACGATTATGATGGTAGATGGCGCGCGTGTGCCGGGAAAGTCTTTCGGGGAAATTCGTGCGTGATGAAGGCCAATCCTTCAGGCCTTGTCAGGAGATTGTCTCTTTTCGGGTTCCAGCCGCTCTATTCATATTCATACTGAGGCCACGGATAACAAAGTATCATACAATGTCGTTTTTATTCTGACGAGTGAACGCCAAGAAAGTTGCGTGCCGCGAGGATTTCCATCATGGGACCCATCAAATAATAACGAGGTCGTCCTTCTGAAACGGTGCGCTGCCCGATATCGCGGGCCGATCTATTCGGTAACAATCGTGGACGATCTTTTGTGGTTTATGATAATACATGTCATTGTTATTTAGTCAATCGTTTTTATGTACGCTTATGAAGAGACACATGTACGCAGGACATGCGTATCGATTAGAAGGCATGGATGATTATGGGGGTTCGTTGTAAGTGAACCGATAATATCTGTGTATCAGTGGAATGGTTCACTTAATAGGTGTAGACCTCGCATCTGCAGTACGCGCGGCCGGCGGCTTAAACCCATTGTCGCCCGGAAGAGAGCCATCATGAATTCTGCCCACGATCTACTCCAAGGTTTATTGTAATTTACAAAACTGACGGAGGTTTTGTTGCTATCATTCTGGGGAAACGTTTGTTTTGTTGCTCGCTTTAGGGTCGGGAGGCGGCGGATTAACGTTGTTGCGAACACAAACAAATGACTAGGTGGTGTGTGAGCTTACAAAAAGGTGGGCGGTTTGGTTAATCACCTTCGACTGTCGATGGAATATTGAATTTTGTTAACGTTCCTTCACATTACATTATGAAGTTAAATAGCTTTAGGTTAGCTTTAAAGTAACCTTTTATCTAAAAAGGTTAAGTGAAAAATTTAAGGTCTGTTGGGATATGTATTTTAATGTAGTAAAAGTCAATATGGATTAGAAAATCTATATTTCTAAACACTTTCTATGAAAGGACAAATGAAATACGTTTCCAAATAGTTTGTAAATCTTCTTTTTTAAAGCCTACATTTCTATCTTATGAAGGGAATATCTAAGGTAGTAAACATTATACATTTTACTGAAAGCGGAAGGCTACTAATGGCATAAATTGAAGAGCGAGCGCTCTGATGCAACCGCAGGATTTTGCGTATTTGAAATTCAGTTCCTGGCAACGTGGTACCTCCGAAGCGATCGACTATGTAGCGCACCCTTTATAAATTCCTTCATAGAAAACCGAAGGAGATGGATCGCTTTAAACACGTTGCGGAAACCGGAATTTAAAATTTATGTCTCGGCACATCAAATTTTTAAGCACCTGAAGAGCTTGTAGGTAAGGAAATGTGATTGATGCAGAGTACTTAGTAAGTTTTATACGTTGTTTTATTATGTTGAAACTTGAGATGCGTTTGTCTTTTCGTAAAAAAGAAAGAGCTTGCAAATTTTTAAGTTTAGTGTAGGAACACACTATCCGGAAAAATGGATTTGCGTTCCGTCGTATTCATAATATGGCGCACTTTTTATTGGGAGATGGGACTACTTATTCACACAATGACGAAATTAATGCATTTCCGTCGAATTTCGGTCGCGTAATCTCATCCTAGTGTGTTCCTTCCTACTCTTAGAATTAAATAGGCCTACTAATAATACGGCTACGCATTGACCCGTACGTACTAGAGAATTCAAAAACACTTTTACAACTGCAGATCTGTTATTTTTCATCTGATAACACGATGAAATTTGCGTTCCTCTATCCCGATTGCATTGAATAGATCTTTTTTTTCGAAGCGGCTGAAATAGCAATTAAAACAGTTTTCAAGTATTATAACAGCGTAATCCGTTTGTTAAGGGCTGTCAGTGGATGGGATTCAGCAGATACACATTCCGATATTTTTGAGCCCTGAATGGTTGAAATCATAACTGCCGAATGGCTTTTTGCCAGTCGCAAACCGGTGTGGAGGTGAAATTTTAAAAGCTGTTTGGAGGGATTTTTTAAATGTCTGCAATCTTTTTAAGTGGTCCGCTTTTTTCGGATTGCGGGAAGATTTCGAAATTTATAACTGTATTCGATCAATCAGTTGCGTGTTTAACAAAACGTTTTATTGTTAAAGTTTGTAAGTAGGAATGTGTGCTGATGTGATTTGCTTGCAAGCAGAGGAGGAAGAGGCTCTTTCAGTACTTACCAATAAAAAAAATCTTCATTATAACAATACTTGGATAATGCTTGTGGTATTTACTACAGGATTTATTTGGCTATATTTTAATATTATTTAAATACATCATCAAATAATAACACGCTCATAAATAACAATGATGCAACAAGTACAAGAAAAATACAATTTAACACTTTCAAAAATACAAATGATTAATTCTTGATAACAAAGTATCTACAGTATAAAAACATCACGTACGTACCATATTTATCAAAATAAATGAATGCGAAAGACGATCTAGACTACGTTTGCATTTACACAGCGCATCGCACTACAACATTCGCCGCGAACAAATTACGAATGCAACCCGCTGTCTGGCCAAACGACAGGAGCTCGAGTCGGCGATGCCTGCAACGTCATATCAATCACTATTCAGTCCCTTGGTACCTGGCCCGGATACGAAATTACGCGAATTTATGTACACGGCCAACTTACGACGGGATTTTAGCCGAGCTCGACTAATTTTGAGCCGAAACTCGTTTGAAATGCAATTTTAAGCGCTTTACGAAATTCACTTATTAATAAAAGGCCCGGCTTGAGAGGGATTCCTGGTTTAAATTTCATTAAAGACAAGCATGCTTATTAAGAGATAAAAATCTATATTTTTTATTAAAAAGTAAATTTTCGATTTTCATGGAACTTGATTTTCGTCATCAAATGTACTGTCTTTATATTTTTAAAGATCCAAACAAAGTTTGAGTTGCATAAAACGATACTATTAAATAGTTTCATTAAGTTATTTTGATAATTTTCATTGTTTTTGTAAAAGCACACAATGTGACAAATTACAGTTTTCTTAGAATCTTCAATGAGATTCAGTTCAAACGAGATTACAATTCATCTCAAGGTCTTGGTACATCCATTTATAAAATATAGGTTGACAGTAGAAGTCATAAAAATATAACAAGCAATAGTAGACTTTAATACAACACGTTAGTGATTAGAATTCTAACAACGTTGATGAACTATTTGGTCTCAACAATATTTATAAAAGTGAACGTGATTTTATCTCTCTCGTGGAGTACATTTTATAGATTTTATGGACTTGTTTACAAACATGTAGTTAAAGCCCTTCATGCGGCGTTCTACTTTTTATACATAAAACATCATGCGTAACATTACGAGAGTGCATTGTTGAATAAGTAGAGTTATCAATACTAAAATAATAAAGCTAAAGATTTAGTTTAACGCGCTAAACTTGGAAACTAAAAATTCTAATTAAAAAAATATTTTTGTGTTAAAAAGTCCGTGTGACGAGGAAGGGTTTATGCTATAGTATAACACTATATTAGCGGAAACCGAATCCTCGCAGCCGAAGTCGCGGGCGGCCGCTAGTCCCTGCATTAGATAGTTATATACCCATTCTTAAACCATGCTAAGATTATATGTAATATTATAAGATATCACATTTGATCAAATTCGTATGTAACAAATATTTACTCAAATAATACCAAAATTGATCGAAGTACTTGCGTACCCATTCGCGAACCCCTCCAAAACACATTAAAACTACAAATCTAAGCAGGCTATTCTCAGCAAAAATGTAATAGGTAGACCGGGCATCGGTAGAGCGTAGTATTGGGCCGGCCTAAGCCCGGACGGGCCTAATCCTCAGTCTAACGGCGCGGTTAGGCCCTCTACGTAAATTTGTGTAATTTCGTATCCAGGCCAAGTGCCAAGGGATCGGCCCCGCAATGGTGATTGATATAATGCCGCGCGGTAAGCATCGGCGACTTGTTCCTGTCATTTTGTGCCCTGGTTTTTCACAGGGTTGACGGAAGATGGGTAAGGGTTCGAAAAATATTCTTATTTCAATTGTGTGGTTATAACATAAACAAACAACTTTTTTTAACAGCTGCCACAGAAAAGTAAAAGAAAAATTAGTAGTTTTGAATGTTTTTTTTTTATAGAAGTGTAAAAAAATAATGAAATAGAGATCTCAGACGTTGCAGAAGTACACATAGAATAAAACGCACATAAACTTAAAATCATAGTAAGCAAATGGTAAGTTTAAAAGACAAAGAACAACTTAAAACTTATCAACTAGAGCTTAAAAACAGATTTGATGCCTTAGTTGTTTCAGACAATATTGATGAAACTTGGACAAAACTAAAAGATACAGTAAAAGAGGTGGGTCTGAAAACTCTCGGGAGAAAGAAAGGGAGAAGGAGGAGGAAGTGGCTGACTGACGGCTGTAAAGACATGATAGACGAAAGAAGACGTCTAAAGATACTTGCGGAGCAGGACGATCAATGGAAGGAAATGTATGAGGAAATTCGTGCAGCAACAAAAAGAACCATTAAGGCAGAGAAAAGGAGGTTTATGGAATCAATGGTTAAGGAAATGGAAGGATTGTTTAAGTCGGGTGATAGTAGGAAATTTTATCATGAAATTAGGAGTGTTAAGAAAGGTTACCAACCAACCATACAACTATTGGAGGATGACGAGGGCAACCTTGTCACTGATCCCCTGAAAATAAAGGATATGTGGAGGAACCATTTTCATAGCCTTCTCAACTGCCCACCACCCCCTAATGTGATGGATAGAACCTCTCGGGTAAACACGGACGAAGTACCACCCCTCACTTTCGAGGAAGTACGGGATGCAACATTACAATTGAAAAACCACAAAGCACCAGGAGTGGACAAGATAGCAGGAGAACTTCTAAAATACGGAGGTGGAGCCCTGCATTCTAAATTATACGATCTTCTGGTGTGCATATGGGATCAGGAAAGAATACCGAAAGAGTGGAATCTGGGAGTTATCTGTCCGGTGCATAAGAAGGGAGCCAGGAAGAAGTGTGCTAACTATCGGGGAATTGCTTTGCTACCAACGGCGTACAAGATCTTGTCCTACGTATTGCTGCGGAGACTTGAACCATTTGCTGAGGCCATAATAGGCGATTACCAGTGTGGTTTCCGACGTAATCGAAGCACGGTAGATCAAATATTCCTCCTCAAACAGCTTATGGAGAAGAAGTGGGAGTACGCGCAGAGTATCCATTCGCTGTTCGTGGATTTCGCCAAAGCATACGACAGTGTGGACCGTGATTCTCTATACTGCATTTTGAGAGAATTTAGCATTCCAGAAAAGCTGGTGAAAATGGTGGAGGCTGCTACAAAGAACAGTAGACTGGTAGTGCGAGTTGCTGGAGAGGTTTCCGACGAGTTTGAGGTTGTAACAGGTCTTAAACAAGGAGATGCGTTATCACCCATGTTATTCAACTTTGCCTTAGAACATGTTATAAGACAAGTACTGGTACTGGACGGCGGAGTGAATTTAAATGGAAAGCATGCAGTGATAGGATACGCAGATGATCTTGCGTTGTTAGGGGACCAGAAAGAGGAGGTGGTGTTCGCAGCGGAGACCTTGGAGGCGGCAGCGGGATCCATAGGTCTAAAAGTCAATAATGAAAAGACCGAATATGTCCACATGCACCGCTTTCAGAACACAAGGGCACCTCGCAACAACCTCACAGTTGGCAATGTTGTGTACAGGGGAGTAGACAAGTTTAAGTACTTGGGCTGCACAGTAACAGATACTAACACGAGGACTGAGGAAATAGAAATCCGTGTGCAAAATACCCTCAGATGCTGTGCGGCCTTGCGTAAGGTGTTGGTGTCCAAACTTTTAAGTAGGAGAGCCAAAATCCGTATCTATAAAACGGTAATAAGACCGATACTGACATACGGATGCGAGGCTTGGACACTAACCCTTAAAGAGGAAAATAAACTGCTGGTGACGGAAAGGAAGATCTTTCGTATGATCCTGGGGCCGGTACAACGAGACGACGGAACTTGGAGGAGAAGGAAGAATGAGGAGTTGGAGGAGCTGGTGGCCGAACCCAACATAATTGGCGAAGTGAAGGCCCAGAGACTTCGGTGGATCGGTCATGTCGAGAGAATGCCAGAGGACCGTGCTGTAAAGCGAGCATACGAGGGACGGCCGTGCGGCCGACGCCCTGTCGGACGTCCTAGGTACCGCTGGAGCGACGAAGTGGCGAAGGATCTGCGCGAACTCCAGGCCGACCACTGGCAGGAGGTGGCGCAGGACAGATCGAGGTGGCGACGTCTGCTATTAGAGGCCAAGACTCACTTTGGGTCGCTGCGCCATCGCAGTAAGTAAGTAAGTAAGTTTAAAAGAGAATTTAATGTTAATATTGATTTCTAAATGTGTGCCAAAGTAAATTTGAGTTTCCAAAGTATATTTTGCTCCAACAAAATGGACAAGAAACAAGTCCAAAACTGGATTGTTACCGTCAACTTTCCGCCCCACAAATATCAAGCAGGATAGTTCGACAAGCCATCTATAACTGTCGTCATAAATGTACCGTTAAGTCTTTAATAGGCAAGTTAATAAGTAGAAAACTTTGAATAAACTCTTCTTAGGCCGTCAATGTTAAGAGCCATCAGGAGCAACTGCTTACTTTGCCAAAGTTACAACTAAGTAGGATTTATGTTAGATACATGTTTCCTCAAAAGGATTATAAGAATATCATACTGACATGCAAACTTTCTTATTAGAAAATCAAATTACTTTGGCATCCTTTCGGCCGAGTTTTATAAGAAGAGGAGAACAAGGAGTGTTTTGTTAATAACTTTTTTGTAACATGGTTAAGTACCTACCGACATCGATAAATTATAATATGTTAAGTCTCAGTAGGTATATCTTTCATTATGTTCCCAAAATAATATTTTTGATGGAAATATATATTTCTAGCAGTAATTTATTTTGTCAAAGGTATAAGGTAAAAGAAAGAGATATTTTTTATTTAGAAAATTCATTAAGCCTTTCTTGCAACAAGACCCATAATGGTGAAAATCAATCCTCTCTAAAAATATGTACTATGCTTGCAAACTATTTTTGTTAAATCTGTCCGCACAAAACTTTCGATATCACCCTGATACATATATTTTTTGAATAAAATTATATTGCAAAGCTGACAAAATTATATCTAACATCAACACGATTGTTTTAATATCCAAAAAACAACAGCGATGCAAATTATTTAACAAAACAGACCGAGCCGCGCCCCAAACGGCAACAGACTGCCATCGCACAAAATCAGATATGAAAATATTTGGCCGGTTAGCAGTTTACCTAAGTTCTAATAGTAAACACGCTTAATACCCTTTCATTTATAACTCCCTCTGTGGTTCTTGATATAGGCTTGCCCTTAATACCGACTTAATTAGTGTCACGCAAGTTCCTTAATCCTAGGCTCGAGGATGGAACGACCGTTCTTAAAATGGAGATTAGTACGGCAAATATCTCGAACTACGCTATCCGTTCATAAAACCACTATACAACAGGGTAAAAACGGTTTGGAGTGCGTTCAAATGGTAGGGGAGTAGGGATGTCGCTTGTTATTTCGTGTTTATACGTTCACTGTATGACTTTAGTTGTTACGGCAGATATTAATCCGGTAAGTAACTGAAGGGTTGTGAGTTAAAAGTCTTGTTTTGATCACGGAAAACATTTATTTTGAAAATAATTAACAGACGACATTACATGTGTAAGACGCGTAGTAGCCGAACCAACCGTACATAGGTATGCACTATATATATCGCCAGATGGCACGGCTCAATGGACTTCGCATTATCCTAACACCTCCCCTCGAAGTCTATGAGCTATCTTCTTTACTTACATACAATCATCCATCATACCTAAGTTACGCAAGCATTCATGATGTTTTGTTCCACTCAAACCCTTGGTCAAAACATCTGCTGGCATTCGGTCAGTACATAAGTATTTGAGATTGATCACACCTTGTTCGCACATATCTCGAATAAAGTGGTGCCTAACATCGATATGTTTGGTCCGGGAATGATAATTCCTTGTTTGGGCAAGCTTAATGGCGCCTTGATTGTCATTAAACAGTGTTATGCAATCACATTCTACACCCACACTGTTCAATATGTCCCGCAAATATAAAGCTTCTTTAGCTGCCTCGGACATAGCCATATATTCGGCTTCGGTGCTTGATAAAGCAATGGTTCTTTGCTTACGTGCCTCCCAACTGACAGGAGCACCACCTAATATAAATGCAAACCCTGAATAAGACCTACGGTCTAATGAATTGGAGCCCCAGTCTGCATCTACTACACCAAACAGAGGCAAACCTGTCCTTTCATACACTAATCCGTATTCTGATGTCCCTTTCAAATATCTCAATACGCGCTTAGCTGCTGTCCAATGCTCAACACCATAATTAGTATTAAATTGACTCAAGTAATTAATAGCGTAAGCTATATCCGGTCGTGTTGAAACGGCCAAATACATCAGGGCACCTATCAGATTCTGGTAAGGATAACGTTTCATGACATCCTCATTCACACACTCAGGTTTTCCCAATCTCACATTTACATCAATTGGCGTCACTGCAGACTTACAATCACTCATATTAAAACGTTCTAAAACTTTCTCCAAATATGCTTTTTGATTTAAATATACTCTATTGTCACTGTCACGACTAAATTCTATACCTAGACAATTACTTATCTTACCCATATCTTTCATCTCAAATGCATTAGACAGTTCTTTCTTTATATCTCGCATCCACGAACTATCATCTGTAGCTAGAATTATATCATCAACATATATAGCAATCAACATAATTCTATCACCCTTTCGTGACACAAACACACATGGATCTTGCTGCAACGCTTCAAAACCAACATCCTTCAACTTTCTCACTAATTTCTTATGCCACTGCAGTCCTGATTGACGCAGACCATACAGAGCTTTCTTTAACAAACATACACCTTCACCACATTCATTCATCGCTTTCTTCCAACGTTTAGCTGTCTCAATTATTTCTTTGTCTTTAATTATCTTTTTCTGTGTTCCAATCTTTTGGTTTTTGAGTATTCTATCTAGAACATCGTTTAGCCTTTCTGGCACTTCCATAAAGACCTCTTCTTCGAGCGATCCATTCAGATAAGCAGTTACCACATCCATTTGGTGGATCTCTAGATTTAATTCAGCTGATAGTGCAGCTATGAGTCTAATTGATGATGATCTTACTACGGGGGATGAAATTTCGCGAAAATCCTCCCCTGGCCGTTGCGAGCATCCCTTAGCTACAAGGCGTACCTTCATTCCTGTGGGTTTCGTTCTAAAAACAAACCTATTTCCTATAACTCTTCGTTCATTTGGCTTAGGTACTATTTCCCATGTTTTATTCTTTATTTGGGCTAGATACTCGTCTTCTAAAGCACTTTTCCAAGCGTTTACTTCATCTGTCTTTTCTATTTCATTCCATGTCATCGGTTCTATAGTAGCTATATTTGTTATGTGTTCGTTAGATTCTTCATCTTCTGATTCATTCTCATTATTGTCTCCTATCAAATTGTACTCCTTACGTGGTCTACCGGCCATTCCAGTACGTACTAAACGTGGTCTTCCTCTACCTCTCTTCGGGGGTTCTATTAATCTTTCCCATGAAACTGTAGAATTCCTTTTCCTGTGTAACTGTCTACTTTCACTTTCGTCTCGTTCATTTAAATTTTCAATCGATCTTCTAGTTCTTAAACCATCTCTTCTTGCTCTTAACAATGCTCTTTGTTTCTCTTCCTTATCTGTTAGATCTATATGAATTTGCTCATCATTCCTGTCTGTATCATCGTTTTCAAGAAAATCTTTATATTCATGTCTAAACGCTGTTTCATTCATACATTTCACATCACGAGTAATTACTATTCTTCTTGTCTTTGGATCATGTATCCTGTAAGCTTTAGATTGTATATCGTAACCGACGAATATACCAAGCTGTGCATTAGAATCGAATTTTCCTTTCTGTCTTCCTTTGTCTTTATAATAAACCTTTGATCCAAATATGTGCATGTAGATTACGGTAGGTTTCTTTCCTTTCCATAATGTAGATGGTATTTGACCATTTAAAGCTGTGGTTGGGCACCGGTTCCTTATATAATTAGCTGTATTTATTGCTTCAGCCCAAAATGCAGGAGGACTGCCTGCTTGCCTCATCATACATCGTGCCATCTCCACTAGCGTACGGTTCTTCCTTTCGGCGATACCGTTTTGTTGAGGAGTGTACGGAGCTGTCAATCGCCTGCCGATACCTTCTTTCTTCAAGAAGTTGTCAAACTCATTGTTCACGTACTCTCGTCCATTATCAGACTGGAGAAATTTTATTTTCTTTCCAGTAAGATTTTCAACAGCAGCTTTATAAGTCTTGAAAACATTTAGCGCTTCACTTTTGTTTGCAATGAAATAAACTTCACACCATCTAGATTTGTCGTCGATGAAAGTGATAAAATATTTTTTAGCACTAAAAGATTGATGCCTCATTGGCCCGCAGATATCAGTGTGTACTATTTCTAAAAGCTCACTTGTTCGGCCTTCATTGCCCTTTGGAAAAGGTGCACAAGTTAATTTTTCGCTTAAGCAGACTTCACATTCAGATAATTTTTCACCATCGTTGAACGTTAAACCATGTACAAGATTGCTTTTTGCCATAGCTTTTAAGTCTTTTTCGTTTAAGTGGCCAAGGCGTTGGTGCCATTTGTCTATGGAATTCTTCGTCTCTTCAACACTGTTGACATTATTTTGGCTCATACGAACATGATATAAATTACCGACACGATCTGCGCGCATATGAATTTTGTCTTTGTTGTCAACTACTATCGCATCATCTTTTCTAAAACGCACTTCATAACCACGATCAGTCATTTTTGCCACTGATAAAAGGTTGGTTCGTAAGTCTGAAACGTAGAATACTTTTTCTATGTCAACTTGGCGTTCTTCACTGCCTGTATCCACAGCTATGCTGACCTTTCCAGTACCAGTTATCTGTGTTCTTTCATTAGTAGCTAAGTTCAATTCGGAGTTCAGCTGAGTGAAACCGTCTATTATTCGTTTGTCATTACACATGTGACCAGTGCATCCACTATCAATACACCAGATCGGAGATATTCTTTCACCTAACATCACCTCTTCGGTGGAACTCAACAACATTGTCGTCTTGTGATCACTAACATTACCATGCCCTAGCTGTTTAGCGCTTTGTTTGATTTTGGTAATATTCTTGGTTTTACAATCGCTTGCATAATGTCCACGACGACCGCAACGGTAACATTCTATGTTATAGATATTGATATTATTGCCTTTCTTCTGGAATCCTTTCTTCGAGTTCGAGTCTCTATTGATTCGTTTTACGAACATGGCTCCTTGATCGACCGTCTTCGAATTGCGACCTTCATAATCTTCGATGATTTTTACCTTTAATGTTTCTGTTGATGGTAGATCATCCCGCGATTCAATCGCAGTGCGGAACATAGCAAAGGAATCTGGCAAACTGTATAACAATAGTATGGCTAAAAGTTCATCTATAACAATCAAACCGATCTCTTTTAGTTTTTTAACAGCATCAAAAAAATCCGTTATGTGCTTACGTAGGTCGTCTTCTTCTTGCATACGGGTCAGTACAAGTTTCTTCAGTAGCGAAGCCTTCCTAGCAGGTCCACTAGACTGATAAATAGATTTTAATTTCTCCCAAATAGCATTTGAAGTTTCCAAGCCATCTAGTACACTTAATTCACTAGGACTTACTGCCAATAAAATATCTGACTCGGCTTTGCCATCCTTTTTAATCCAATCAGCATACTTAGGGTCATGTCTATCCGGTTTAGGTATAATTCCTGATACGTATTCCCACAAGTCATTTTTCTTCAAAATAGCTCGCATGTGTATCTTCCAAGTATCATAATTATCACCAGTAAGGGGATCAATTTTAATAGTAGCAGCCATATTGAGGTTTCTTCAACTTCAAAATATGTTAATAAACACCAATAGTTCACAAAATGTCGATCAAAACACACTAAATATTCTTCATATTAGGTATTGTCATTACGACGTAAACAATCCGGAACGTAAACTTGCAAGTCTTCAACTCGAGGTTAACTTCCCTTTACCGATCGCGTTTATAACTTTGTTTACGTAGAAATTATTTTCGACAAAATCACTGCAAATCCAGTCCGTTTTTCACAAAACACTTTATAGTTCACTCACTGGGCCCATAACCTGAAGGGTTGTGAGTTAAAAGTCTTGTTTTGATCACGGAAAACATTTATTTTGAAAATAATTAACAGACGACATTACATGTGTAAGACGCGTAGTAGCCGAACCAACCGTACATAGGTATGCACTATATATATCGCCAGATGGCACGGCTCAATGGACTTCGCATTATCCTAACAGTAACGATATTAGAAAACTTGTAACATTTACCAGCGCCACCTAAATAGACGACTGAAGTTTGACGTCATTTTTGCGAGCATACACCGACCGGAGATGTTACGAATACGCTTCTATCTTAAATTTTAAAACATCCCACATGACACAGAAATAAGTATGTATCTGAAAAATTAATTCTAACCCAGAATTTTAAAGTATGTAACTATATTTTCCATTCGCTGTCGCGACATGTCGGCACGAAGAGTCACTGCGACGAGGAATTCTAAAAGAACTTGAACACAAACATAGTATTTTGTGTACGGAAGTCCTGCCGCGACCGCGTAGAACGGATGTGTTGGAAAACGCTTGCATACTGAGTAGGCGTGCCTAAAAGACACTGCGGTATAGTTTACCTACAGCGGATTACACGAAACTTAAACATGCCACCTAAATCTGCGACAAACCAAACCACCCTATTCACGCCAGTGCCTACAGCATTTCGACCAACTAAAATACACACTAACATTCTCCATGCTTTCTTAATACCTAACAACGCCTTCCATATCTATGTCAAGCTCACATGAATATTTCTAATCGAATTCTGACACATCTCAGACACGACACTAACCTCGTATCTGGTTAATCTCGTTAAAATTTTAATCATAAATTTCTTGGTGCGTCGAACGTCAGTGGAAATTATTTCTAGTTTGTCCCCTGTCTTGTCAGTCGACAAATTAGTTACGGATTTATACGTGTCGATCGACGGGCGACTTTATTTTTAACGAGACATCAAACATTATCGAGGGCCCGAGGAGTTGCTCAAGCGCCTGTTTACAAATAAGAAACGCCGAGGAGACGAGTGCGTAATAAATTTTATAACACGGCATCGATCCGGATTCGAACGTAATAATAATATATCGGCACGGAATATTGGAATGTTTCGGTGCGCTCGGCCCGCATCTCAAAATAGACCCTCATCAAAGACAAGCAGGTTTGCAGCTGTAAATCCATTTCAGTGTGGCTTGTCCGCATTATAAATTGGAGCGTACGTATACGCGCGAGTTGTTTGTGTGCCCGCGTGACGTCCTGCGACCCCGCGCTCCCATCTCATGTCGTATTCGTTTGCGTTTTCTATTAACGTGTCCCGGACACTATTAGGGCGGCTAGATGGATGTTGTAATTTGATTTTGTATACATCCCCCGAATTAGAGCAGCACTAGAACACAAAGACTCGTCGAGATTTGCAATTCTCATTTTGCCTATAAAAAGTGTGGCTTGTTTTTTACTATAGTTGCGGGGAGTCATTATCAACAATGTCACTCCGTTGACAAACTACTTGTGTATGATAATTCGAGTCATATTGCATTTGATGAAACGCGGTACGGGAGCCGAGGTTCGCTGAGCACTCTAGACGACCGCAGTGCATAGATTTGCATTTTACGGTTTTGATACGTTGAGCGAATATTCAGTGCGGTGTCGGCGTAGGTATCTTTTCAATTCGCCGTGGCGCGAGCGGGCGCCGAGTGGCCGCTTGAGGGCGCTCGAGTAGCGGCGCGTGCTCGAGTGCCGGCCGCCCTGCGCCTGCGCAGACGTCGCCTCCTTCCCCACGCCACGACCCGCCTCCCGCCACAAAGATTATTACAATTAACTCCAACATAGAGTGGAGCGGCAATTTTCTACAGATTTTTGGCGACATTACACCATACACTTTTTTCATTTATGAAATTTTGTTATTATGGTGGTGTCGCATTGTTGGACTAGTAAAAGATGGAGGTTTAAAATGTTGGATGTGAAAATTCAATTTTATATTCGCGACCATCATTTTTTATTTTCAAAACGTTTGCAATGAATATATACAGGACGGAACGTATCTCACAAAACATGTGTTCTCATCGACAACAACAAAAATGTAGGGCACGGGCGTACGCGAAAATGACACTTTAAAAAGTAGCACAATTTCAATTACGCCAGTAAAAAGACGTCGAACACAGGAAAAATATTCTAAGTTCACAACACGGAGTGGGTAGTTATTCGTGGTCGCGCGGAACGGAAGACGGCCATATTGCGGTGTGTCAGCTGGCAGCAGCGGCGGAAACGTCGTCGGCGCAAGCACTAGACGAGCATTTAACTGGTTTTATGTCTTACCACTCATAAAACTTCGTATACCCGGTATACTCGGTGAATCTTTTAGTACTCTCTTTAATCAATTGGAACCAGTTGTCATTTCACATAAGTTTACACCCCGGAGAACAATGAAGGTTGACCTGCAAAACTACCGCACTACGAAACTACTCCGACTGTCGAGCTCATTTTCCATAGAATTGCTCTGAGTTTATAATTCCGCAATTCTAAAATATACTCTATTTAATAAGCGAATAAAGTGAGTTTTTATTCGCAGCTAAATTAACAACATAGTTTTTTACGTCCTAGCAACACAAACTAGTGTAGAGAACAAAACGAAACATTTATCCTTTGAGCCACGTGTACAATATAAGGACCCATTTAACAGAGTTGATATTTTCATTAAAATGATAAGTTAAAGTTTTAATAGTTCAATTTTGTTAATAAAATAGCTAATTTAGCAGTATAATTATTTAACGATGTTTCAATTTGCAATTGACTTGTTGTGTACCTACAGAGAGTAGGAAAGGCAGAAGGCAAAAATTAAACATTATTTACTGGAAATGATGGTCTTAACAAAATTTGTCTGAAAAACGAGTACCTATGCACCAACCAAAATGTTAAGATATCATAATATAATTCAGATTGAGCTAGATAGCTTATGCCTTATTGTTTATGAAAAAAATAAGAATTATTAAACATGCTGTTCATGTACAAACGCCATAATTAAAAGTGAAAAAAAAGCAAAAGCTCTTTAAGTAATAAAAACGCCAATTATAAATATGAATTTGAACAAACCGTGAGTCCATCCACTTAAATTTGTATTATTTAATAATACGGTCAAGGCTTGTATTGAAATAACAGAACAATTCAGTTATGTTTAACCTTTGAAGTGGCGGTTAATTTTAAAGTACACAACGCCTTATCTGGAAGCGACCGGTCTGTATTTATAGTTTGGTTTGTAATAGAGCAACAGATACTGTCCGTTTGTACGGAATGTATTTTATAGTTTTCCATTAGTGTTGCTAGTTTAGAATTGTCTTATTATTTGTACTGATTCTGCGCTGCAAGGAAGTTTTGTAGAGGAAATTGTTACAATTGGTTTGTTATTTTCTGGATAATTTTGCGTAGACGGAAAGTTGTTTAAGTATTTCATTTCATGAAATTGAACCAATAAGAATCCTTTTTGAATTTAATCAATGGTTTGTGTTTTACGTTCAAGTTTTTTTTTAATATTCAAGCTAGTTACGAGTGTAACCTATCGGTCATCAACAGGAAAAAGTGGCATTCACTTTATAAACTCTTATAATCTCCTAATACATTCCTACTCAAAAATTAAGTAAAAACTAGGTATGTATGGATAGAAAATTGAGTAAAGTTTACCTTTGTACTTGCTATCTCAACGTTGCTGAATATACTGTTCTATCACATTAAACTTGCAAATCATACAACAAACGTATCCAAATAACCATCACTACGCAACACTTCCAAACACCAAATGACTACATTATCACTGACTTTTACAACTTAGTGATCCGTCTTAATTTAGTTATGAGATCTTCCATCCCTCGTTGAACTGTCCTTGATAAACTACGTTAACTTTTGTTTGTTGCACTGCGAGGCAGACGTCGTCCCCACACGGCAAATAAATCATGCGTCGAACTCATTCATCGAAGGGAGAGGAGGGTTCTCCCGCAGATCGGGGGTGTCCCAGACACTCGTTCAATTGTTTTAATCGTCAGATTGATTTTGTCTTCTCCACTTTGTGCGATTTGATTTTTAGATTCGTGAGTCAGGAGATTATGAGAGAATTTAAGGGTGTTCAAAATAGTTAAAATTCGCGATGAAAATATTGGAAGCAATTGTTTTAATCGACAGAATGATTTTGTTTGCTAGCGCTTTATTGCATGAGATTATTGAAGACGATTTGAGTACTCGTTTATAAAAAAAAATATAGAAAATACATTTTAGACGCAATCGTTCAATTGTTTTAATTGTCAGACTGATTCGTCTTCGGGCGCTATATCTGATTTGATTTTAATGGTGAATAAAACAAGTTTGGCTTATACGAATGATCACGATAAAACTAAAATCTTGTGATAAAAATATTTCGTATTCGGTATGAAACGAAAGAAGATTTGAGGTCTTTAAACTTTGATTAGTCGATGAATATTTTCAGAGCATTGTCATAAATATTCTTTGTACTTATGTAGCTATATCTGAGTTTCCACCCAATTTATAAGATGCTGAAGAGCTCATAGTTTTCTTACGTTAAGACCTCAAGATTTGAAATTTATGTAAATTTGAATATTTCCCTGACCAAACAGATGCTTCAGTGGCTATTTAATAAAATGGCAATTTCCCCGCGTATGATCTACATTATTAAATTTCAAAGGAGATTATGGTCCCGTAACCTAGAAATATTACCGTTCTATTTTACCATCGTTACGAAATTCATATTCTTAATATAGAATTTTGCTTTACTCGTGTATCTTTAATATAATTTGGAATACCACGGCCCAAGTACGCATACATGCTGTTTTAATTATAACAGAATGGATGTGATTACTGTGTACATGAAAAAAGGGAATAAAAATACTCAAAAGATCTGCGGGCTTGCATTCATTAAAACTTCGTCGCAATTTAATTAATTAAAAAGATCAGAGCTAAAATAAAACAACATTGTTTTCGTTGATATTTACTAATAACCGCCGCTGTGAATACTTAACAACGAACCTTTGATACCTAGACGTCTAATCCTACATTCCTTTTACAATTCAACTCTGTATAAAGGATATAATTAACTAATTTCTGACATATGCGCCAGAGAACACATTTTCGCAAGTGCTCCGCGAGTATATACCTTTTGTATAATTAAAGTCGGGGCAAACCTAGTTTAACTTTAATCCTATAGCCTCTTGACACCGCTTTTCGCAAAAGGGGGTTTATTTTGTCGGCGACAATATCGAACGACACCGCTCAACCACCCCATACGTGTCACCCAAAACAGAACTGTCGTGTGTACGAGAGACGAATCATTTTCCGTCGTGATATTACGCCGTCGCCGCATTCGCTGGAAATACAAGACGGGCACTGTGTTCGCTCAGATAGTGATCATTCATAATGCACATTTTGTAGCTTGTGTTCGCTGTATGTGCCTCCCCCTGATGTTTTGGACTAGTATATTTACGAAGTAATATTCGTTACTATTGTTTTCAATCACGGTAAGTTATACGTTTACCGAATCAGAGGTAATTTATGGACTAAATTTTCCTTTGTTTATTTTCACTCATCTTGCCTAATGTACGTATCTATTTGAGTATTCTTTTCACTGTTGAAGATACCTTAATGCCTGTAAATGTATTCTCTTATTAATCTAAAGATTCCATTATCGATAATAAGCCAATACACAAAGCAATATTGGGTCTTTGTACCGTTTAAATGCTCAGATCATTAATTTGTTCTCACACACGGCTTGTCTAGTATAATTACAAATAAATAAAGTAATTTAAATTTTAATTAAGCGCGCCTAACATCATTGAACATTTTAATTATATCAACACTCATTGCATGTATCTAAAATAAGTTACAAAATATATCGAAAATGTTGTACAACATATTTTAAATTATTTAATAATTATAAGGACTAGTCGATTTAACAGTAGCTAAAGGACATAATGTTTCACAAGGTTTTAATCTGACCTTCTACAAACAACAGACACTTTAATAAGTAATAACATGAACGAACTACAACAACTTTCGCTTCTTCTTGAAATTCTCCAACTCTTGGAGTTCTCAATGTAAGTAGTAAGTACTCTCGAGGCTCGTAAAGTATGTTAAATCGTTATTCTCGTGTCTGATCTCTGACGTCAGGCTGTCCCACCGGACAATGAATGTGAGAGAATAGGTATTGCACTTGGGTTTGCGAACTCACTTACAGCCTAGTTAGTTTACGGGTGAAATTACTAGTTAAAGCTAGCTTTCGGATAGGAACTCACGTCAGGAAAACCAAAATTAGACTCCATAGTTGATCATTGGATAAATGGTTTAGTAGATGAAGTATACCTAAGTGTTTAATAACCCTGCAACTTTGACTAAATCATGTCTTACCTTGTATCGTATTTTCTGATGTATAATACCCAGAATATAAATAAGCCTGAAAGTAGTAGATAAGAGGGTACCATATTCCCAGCCGTTGCAAAATACTGAAATTATTGAAACGTTTGACATATTTCTGTCAAATAAAATGGACTCGTAATTCCTTATAAATCTTAAGGTCGACATTCCATTAGACCGTGTCCGATGTCCGGCCCCTGGTGTTTTAATGAATGCTCTCGTAGGCCCGCGACGGCTTACAACATTTAGGCCCTTATTACGCATTCTCGACATTTGCCTAATGTATGAAAATTTGAAAGAACGAACCATGTTGATGGTACTCGAAACAAAATAATTGGTACGGTCTCGCGGTCCCGGATTTGGCCTCCACATTCATTATTCACTTTTTATTTCACCCTCCCCTCGGCTTATAATTTGACTCGAAACATAAAATCAAGTTTTATTTGATTATGCGTAGCGAAAAGAAAAACTCGGAATATCTTGTATCCTTCACTTTTAATAGGGAGAAGAATCTTTACGTTGTGATTTACTTGGGAAAGTTAATTCTGCTCTCCTCACTCATTGCGACTACAGACGGATTCTTACAATTTTGCGGTCAGATTCATTTCCTCATTACATTTACAATGATTTTACCAAAAAATAAAAAAGTTAAAGTTAAATTTCTTTACCTATCTGTCATAATATATCAACAAGCAGATTCTAGAAAAGATAATATGTATTACGGCAATTCATCAAGATAGCGTAACACAAGTAGATGTAGCGGGAGACACAACATCCATCTCTGATTGCAAAATAAGCATCCTGAACGTACTATCTTACATTCTACTCATACATCTGTCAGCGTATTTCTTTCAGACAAAGCAGCCTTCAATCTTACAATAGCCTAGGGTTGGTATAGGCATAGTTTTTTGCATTTAACACTAGGGGGAAAGCTGCAAGGCGTCCCGACGGCTTGCTTTCATCCACTCTCAGCATAAAGGGAAGTATTCTTGCGTCGTATATACAGCGGCTGTATATCGGGAGCGTGTTTAATCGCACCCTTCATATGGAGTCATTCCGAAGACTTCGAAAGGCTTTCGATGACAAGTACGCCGAACCGGATCGCTTTTTTGACGGCTAAATGCGTCTATTGTTTCGAACGGGAGTAAGCAAATGGAGTAGTTCTGCGTTTGCGAGGGGAATCATTTTCTTTAAAAGCGCCGGTGTGTACTTTTTCAAGCTTTACGAGTATTTTATTTATTTAGCTTTACGAGGTAATATGTATGAAAAAATATAGCTTACAAGAACTCTTCTGTTACTTAGATTGAAAAATCGATATTAAAAGTGTATCAAAATAAGTTAAGTGAAAATTTTGTTTTTAGAAATATTTTTTTCCACAGTTTTGCTGTTTCAATTACTATAACGAATACTACAAATAAACAATAACTGTTGATTAAAATAGAAAGTATTGGTATAAAACGAATATATAAAGTTTATTTTGCAATTTATAAATTTACTGCTTCTTCGGTAGTCGATTAAAAATTATATGTACAGTGACACTTTTTGATATAATCGTCAAAACGATAACTTTCATCACAAAGATAATAATTATTAATAAATCTTCGATTGGATAAGAGCTGTATTATTCAAGTCATATGAATTCAAAAGGCGAAAATAATAAGATTACAGGCTATCCCAGAGTAGGTACTATTCGTATTGAAAGGAGTGGTCCTTTGTTCGCAGAGGGCCTCCGTACGAGTAATAGAGTGAAAGAAGCAATATCCAAGCCACTTCATACCTACTTCATCCGTTTCTTTCTGCCATTGTGCGGATCCTCTTTAAATTTTTCATGGCCTTATCAACGCATCGATCAGTCGTTATTTATTCAGCTCACGACGTAATTCTAAGAAGTTTGTTCATTTACATGCAGTCAGCTTTTTTTTCGTATTTACTTTCTTGTTTGTGCTCTCTTTACGGCATATTGAATGAAAACAGGCGTGTGTGGGTCGTTGGTATTCATTTGTTTTTTATTCGCGGTGTATTAGTGTGTGATTATGAAATAAGTATGCCTGTTTAAAAGAATAATCTTGTTGTCACATTAATTGATAATTACATCTCCTTTTATACAATACACTAAAAACAAATTTTCTCTAAATGGTAGAGATCTAAGTTTTTACATGGTGTTCGCTAGATTTTTTTACTCTGTATTTCTTTTTGTTCGCGAAAAAATATCTCTCAACCAAAAAGTAAAGAACATATTTTCAACTTCACCTTATAATGGAGATGCCCGCGGTCTACTTAAAGTATTTGTAAAACGGAATTCGCTACCAAACGCTATCAGCTTGCCCATTTGGCAATATTCCAGTAATATAACATTTAAAAATCTAGGTAAAATGATTGACGCAATGAAAGGCAATATGTAGCACAAACTTACTTCCATCACAATATTTTGAATATTTTGGGAAACGCAAGCATATTTTTCGAAATTTTGTTTCTTAAGAAGCCTAAAATTAATGTTTCAATACTGGACTATGTTCATTGTTAATTTTTTAATTATTACGATGATTACATTCCATATTTAAACCCAAAATCCCTAAATGGTGTTTGATACTTACAACGGTGTAATATATCAAACCAAACTGATAGCACACGTTGGAATGGAACACAAAATTGAATTTTATTTTCATTCGTAATCAACAATACTTGTGCCAGTTAGAAAATTATTCTTAGAGCAATCTATTCATACGAACAGACAGCGAACAGCAGAATGAGATAGAGATTAATACCGTGCAAGTGCTATTGAAGTCGAGTAGCAGTAACATTTCGTTAATGCCCCCCATTTAGTTTGTATCCCGCCTGTCTTGCGGTGACGTCACGTTGTGTGCAAAGGTTTTGTTGCACTGAGATACTAAGCTATTTAAAATAACTGATTACCGTGTTTGAAGGGACAAAAAACGGTTTTTGTGGTTTTTCTAAAGTAATTGAAATCAACTAGGTAGATTAATACTCGAATCTAGAAAAGACATTTTTTGTAAAATGCTACAGCTAAACTATACATAAATAGTTCGATTATATGCTGTAACACCCCACCCCAGCCTACCCTACTCTACCTAATAACCTGAAGCTAACTGAATGCTAATTGAACCCTAATTGAAGACCTACATGACCTAACCTATCTAGCCCTAACTAGTATACCTAAGCTGTTATGTATAAAATAGTAATAATTATTGGCTCGTGATGTAATCCTACTTTGGCACATGATCGTCTAGTTATCCTACGTTGTTCCTATAGTAACTCAGTTTCTTTTAGGAATTGGAATATAGTTATGGTATGTTGAAGTAGGTAAGTATTTGAATAATGATGATAGATTAACATTCAACCTTTCATACGTCAATCTTATTTGTTAATAATAAGTACCTAAATCATACACTGAAGAACCTAAAACATAACACATGGAGAAAAGTTGGAAAGATATTTATATATATAGGAAAGTTTACTTTATGAAAGAGGACATAATGTATTGCGGCCCTCCTTTAAGGAGGGGGGCGAGCCTCCGGCGCTCCGAACTCGCCCTGTGGCCTCGTCCAATGACTTGGTCGGCTTCCCAACGCTGACACGATGCAAATGTCATATATAGGTACAGTAAGAGGATGCAACCCGTGACTCTATGTGTGTCCAGCTCACACGCAAATCAATAGAGTACAATCTTGTGCTCAAGAGTGATCACTCTAACTTAGATGAGTTTAATGGGAAACAACATTATGTAGTTGCTGGCAAAATATAGTTATTGTAAACATATACAATATGTAATATACATATAGTTGTACAGATTCGTCAACTGAACCACATTCTATAGGTAACTTATTCTGATCTAGAATAAGACAAAGTTTATATTACAATAAACTGGTATGCTGAATAGGTTAGTATGGCCAAAGAATTCTCCTGCTCCGTCAGGCAGACAGAAGAGACTCGTGCTGCATCGCATTACACAAGCCAACCAACAGATCAACAACCCTATTCCCTCTAGGAATAACACTTTAAATCAAATTCACTCAAAATGGTTCAAATCGACCAAACCAATACAAATTATGGCTTCTAATATTGAAATATTGTGTAAAACACTTGAACTATACGATCAGTTATAATATAAATCAAACTAGTCTTTCTAGCCTGATAACCACTTAGCTTTTACACCATTCTCGTCCCTCAGCACAGTGTACCGCCTTACTCCTCGAGGTTCAGCAATACTCCAAGTCTCCAACCACTTTTAACCACAACACTGACTCTAAGCTAACTTCCAACAGGCTTTGTAAGTAAACACTGATTCTAAATTAACCGACGGCTATAGGTCTAATACTAGACTCTAGGTACTTCAGCAAGACTGCTCTCGTAACACTCCTGATTCGCGGTATTCTCACTATTATGAGCGAGCACGACTGCTCCCGAACTCTGTCTGAACTTGACTCTGAGCGAGCATGACCGCTCCCGAACTCCGATTGAAAACTGACTGACTCCAACATGGATCCTTCTCCTTTTATATCATTTCTTCCGTAGTGCTCTACAGGCCGCAGTAGTGCTCAGGAGTGCGCTGCAGTGCAAAGGAGTGCTCTGCAGTGCTCAGGAGTGCGCAGTAGTGCGGTACGACAGAAGGGAGATAGCGCTATCCTCCCGGCTGTGTTAGACGCATTCCATTCCATACGCCCCGCCCCCCGACCATCTGTCCGTTCTAATTTGAACCTTAAATATAACTATAATAAGTTTCAATTTTCTTCATTTAGTTTACTATGTTCTTGAGACCTGATTATTTGATAACTTAAGTAAATATCAACTAAAATGCTAGATTTTAAATTATTAATAAGATATCCCAAGTTTTGTGTTTGATGATGATTATTTTACTTATCGATGGATACCAAATGATATTTACAGTACCAAAACT
This sequence comes from Nomophila noctuella, assembly GCA_958496325.1. NCBI lineage: Eukaryota > Metazoa > Arthropoda > Insecta > Lepidoptera > Crambidae > Nomophila > Nomophila noctuella. The sequence continues at coordinate 11,521,967 of OY292484.1, forward strand.
ATATAAATTTAACAACCTAGGTAAGCTTTGTATCATAATATTGATATAGCATACTTTCAGTACATTTGTTTGTTTATTTGGACCGTGATGGACCCTCGTGGCACGGTACAGCATAAAAAGGATTGGTTCCTTTTAGTTTGTTAAAAAAGCTTTAAAGGCAATTCATATTTGCAATAACAAATTTTGCAATATATTATTCCATGATTCAGCATTTATACTTCAACTAGCGACCCGCCCCGACTTCGCACGGGTGCTACTAAGTTTATTGGTGTTTCTCTACTATAATATGCATGCATTATGCATAAAAACATTCCTCTTGAATCACTCTATCTATTTAAAAAAACCGCATCAAAATCCGTTGCGTAGTTTCAAAGATTTAAGCATACAAAGGGATATAGGGACAGAGAAAGCGACTTTGTTTTATACTATGTAGTGATAAGGTGTCTTACAGTCTTACAGAAGATACATAAAACATTTCAGTAGCAAAAGCCTGACTTATATACGAGTTTTATATACCACTGCGCGTGACCGAGGATTTTTACAAGGTCTTCAAGTACTGTAAGAACATAAAATTACTCTTTCAGCTTAAAAGATGCCGTCAAGCATTTAACACACACTGAAATTCCGATTTGCAGTGAATAAAGTTGCAAAAATATCACGAAAATAAAGAGTGCCACGACCATTTTTAGAGGAGAAACATTTTTGAATATGTTGTTTCAAATATTATTATGCAGCACTTAGTAAGTAATAATACTATTTGAATTTGAAAATACAATGTGCTTGCTATTTTTACCGACTCTGATACATGACAAAGATGGTTTCTGCACATCCAAAATTGTATGTATGGTAATGCGAGTTCTAATTAGTCTGTTTATAGGCCATATGCATGTTAATTAAACTGATATACATCATTAAGTCGTGCCATAAAGAACATGACAATGCCAAATGTCGCTGCAAAATTTTAGTGTGGTGTGAGCCTTCCGCTCCCACAATTGTCCGGTTAAGCTGTTAAGGTAGCCTTCTGCAACCACTAGCGACGTCCGACCGAAAAAAAAAAAGTCAATGCCAATCTTACTAAGTTTTGGAATATTTCACGAGCAGCCAAGTGAAAGCGGTCCCCAAGTACTTATTCCTCCGGGCCGAAGTGAACTAACGAGATGGCACCCTAAGCCCTAGAATCACCATTTGCCAACCGTGCGGTCCCTGTATTGTTACAAATGGCACAGATCTGTTCGACGGCGCTGTGCGGAACCTAATGAGCTGTGAACCAGATAAGGTGCGCTACACAAGAGACGGGATCATCCCCTATCTATGCGGAATGCTCAGTGTTCGGTGCGCCGGAATGGGAGACGTATAGCGGAATGTTTGATTCATATAGCGTTGTCTGATGTTTTACAGTTTTATGGGGTTTGTAAAATGTTATTGAGGTCTTTGTGAAATGGTTATTACAATTACCCTACCGCAAAGTACCTACAGTGTTGTCCAACACTATTACTCCTATAAATATAGTATGTATTATTTTTATACTTAGTAGCAGCCAAGAAGTAATTCGTAAAACACCTCAGTTTTATTGAATTGTCAATACGAATTCTTTGTTTTGTATTTTGCTTCAAAGAAAATAAAGAAAACTTGATACATTTTTACAACAAAGTTATCAAATTACATCTGTATTCTAAGTACAAAACAAGCTTGTAGCCGAAAAGGAAGATGACACAAAAATGTTAAATGCACCCACCAATTCCGGGATGGCAACGAGCTTTGATGCTTAAAAAGACTTCCTGGAACATAATAGGTAGGTCAAATTCCTTTTGGGTCGGTGTAGTAATAATGAAAAATAGGTGGGTGCTTCAAAATACGCATTTATTCAGGAAGACAAAGAGCAGACGAGCGGTCCGCAGGCGGTGGGCAAACAAAAATGAAATGCAACGTCAGCGTCGCAGGACGACCTTTGTGCGGGTGATCCCCAAATTCCCTCTGTGTAAAAATTGATTAATATTGTCCCAACCGTTAGTACCGCAATAAATGGCATATTCACTCTTTTACGCTGCAGAAAACTCTAGAAAGGAAATGTTTTCAACTGGTTTTCGCAAGCTGTAATTTCTTTTTTCGAATGAACGAAAAAGGTGTGCAGCGTTGAGTGGATTTAAAGCAATAAAAAATACCCGTTCAAAAGAATTGTGCGAGTGCTGACGCTAGATGCATTTATGTGTACCTGCAGTGTAACTAACAACGATCCTCGTACTATTCTCGTGCATTTAGTTGAAATGACGAGCCGTTTGGTGCAATGGTCGAGAAGTCGGCTATTACACCAAAGGTCGCGGGTTCGATCCCCGCACGGTACAAACATTTGTGTGCATGAACATGTCTGTTTGTATCGGTCTGGGTGTTTCTATGTATAATATGTATGTATTTACAAAAAAAAAAAGTATATAAGTAATGTTTATCCGTTGTCTGGCATCCATAGTACAAGCTAATGCTTAGTTTGGGGCTAGATGGCGCTGTGTGAATAATGTCCAGAGATATTTATTATTTATTTATTTTATTAATAAATAGAATATAACATTGCGCTCTGCGTGTCGATGATACCGAACACCCACGCGTGGTCTCTGGAAATATGTGTGGTCCATCGGTTACTCTGTTTGTAGACGCCTCAAATTAATGCATATCAATAGATGAAGCAATGTGAATAGATTAAGCAAATAATTTGACAGCAGTGCTAACTTTTTTCTGCTTATTATGAATCACGTGTGACAGAGCAAGAAAGCAGGCACACGTACTCTCGTCGCCTAACTGTCAAGCGGGACGTGGAAAATGATTTTCTCGCCCAAATTCTCGTTACCTTATTTCTCGCAATCTGCATCCACGCAAAATGCACTATATTGATATTTCATTAATATAAACGTATACACAAGAACTACCAATATCTTAACTTACATTTTTTGGCCACAGACTTAAGTGTTTATTTTTGACGCTTTGTGGGGCACTCGAATATGACGTAGTGAGCATCTATGGTATCAATTAATCTGAGGTTGACACAGTGTCCACCGTTCAGGTCTAACCACGAAGAGTGATGGATGGATGAGAAAAACTTAGTTTATGATGGGCCATTATGAATTGAGTTAGAATAAATAACTCGAGCGACGTGTAGGTAACTCGCGGAGGGTGACCGGCCCGGAGGATCGTAATTGTGGTGTGTAGCTTTTTGCCGTGTTGCCGTTCGGTGTTTGTCACGGCTCGCTTGCGGTCAAGTTGGACTAAATTAAATTGTTGTATTTTTCACAACAAAATGACTGAGGCGAGTAACCAAGTCCGCTAACGAGGGACCGGTTAATGTCGTTTGGCAACGATGAAGTTTGTGTGCGCGTTTAGGAAATTTGGAATCACCAGACTTTTTCTATATTCCACTTTGTCCGGCGAAACAAAAGTTGAAAAGCCACACATGCACGTGAATTTAACGCTCGTTTATTAGATGATTTTAATAAAAGAGTAACTTCGTAAAATGAAAGAAGGACTGACCATACAGGACGACGAAGACTGACGGATGGAAGACGGATGCGACCTAGATAAGCGCTAGGGTGATGATGATAAAGAGATTAACTATGCAGTTTGTACGATACCATTTCGAAATTAAAACTTTTCACATTCCTCTGCCAAAGTGGCCTGAAGATAATAAGTATTCGGATCAAGAATAAAATTACTTAAGCTGAGTGTTAAAACAATTTGGCTAGGCAAACTCATTCGTGGCCGCGATTAATTCTGGCAATCACAGGTAGCGCGTTCCAATTTAGACCGGGCCAAAAATTGGATATGCGGTGAATAATAATTTTCCCTGCGGAGTGGACTGCGTTGTCCACATTTAAGGTAATTGCGAACAGTTTCGGCTGACGTGGCTACCGGTTAACCTGACACTTGCGCCCACGGGACACCCTTTACAATCCCATTTATAAATGCCGCTTAATCAAATTTTTATTTATCGCTCCCCGCGTATTTGCGTTACAAGCGCCGCTGATAATACATTTCATGACGAGTGAACAGCTACTGATGTTAATTTAGATTCTAAAATTAACAACAAACCTACTCGAGTCGAAGTTTTGATGAAATAATAATAAATTGTGAATGGCTTTCGTGTTTTGAGAGAAAGTTAATATTTCTTTGTCGATAGGTATTTGAAGTTGTGTGAGATTGTTTTTGTACTACGAGAACATTTTATTCTTGCTCAGAAGCTCTATAATGTTGTGGTAAAATTATATGCTCATGTGAATGTTGTTCTCAAAATATACATTTTTATCGCACATCAAAATGTACTGGGCTTATAAACTTACCAATACGACTTCTAAGCTCTATTGTGTTGTAATCCCCTATTGGAATGAAACCAACATTTTGTAAGGTGTTATCTTCATCTCTTCATTCACACAAAGGGTGAGTGGTGATCCTTCGTCCAAAACGGAAACAATTTTACACGAGTATCTTGTGAAATCATATGTCTTCTCTAGCTTTACCTACATGTCAAATATACAAACAGTGTGAATAACATCCCTTTACACCTCCGTTTATAGCCGTTCCCACGTTATCAAACGGATGCCGGAAAAATATGTATTTCTCCAGAATTTTATACGATCATTGAATTCATTTGGATTAGTTTATATCGTTCGACGGAAATGTTCCGTTTTTATTTCGCGACGTACGGTTTTATTTTCAATTCGGTATCAAATGTTGTTTTTGCAGCTTTACTCACCGGGTTCGCATCCTTACTCCGCGTTTTCTGAATGTAATGCATCTAAGAAAGAAAAAAAAAACTAATAATATATCATACTTAAACGATGATGATGACTAAATCATAACTAAACAACATGACACGTCATAAAAAAAAAACTTGTTAATTTAATAATTATTGGTGTGATTCCAATTAATTTATTAACTGACACCTATAAAATATTAAAATATTAGCTTTTCCTTCACAATTCCTCTCTGATATACATAGGTACATAGTTAACAGAGTATCTGACCGAGTGACGTGATATTAAATTATCAGGATGGACAAAATACACAATGAACATTTTCAATACACCTACAATATCAACTATTTAATACTAACATATTGCTAAATAAATAATCGCGATCAAAATAAATCAGCTCCCAAATACTTCTTAACAGTCTCGTAGAAGATTGATAGGTAGCTCCAAATCAGGCTAGGGCCATGCAGGAAAATTAAACGGAGGAAAAAATCGCGTTGATTCGACTAGACAACGCGGGAAGCGACCCACGGAATGTTGTCACACTCGAGATTTACAGGGAAGAGCCTTGGAGGGGGCACTACTTGGACACGTCCGACCCACCCGCGCCACCCCAGCCTGCCACTTATTCATCATTTACGTATATTTGAGTGTGATTTCGTTTGGGATCGTCCCAGAACTCGGCCCTCTTACTCAGTTACATTAGTTACATTAGATGTTACCGAATCTCGTTTTATTCAATTTCCACTGACCTATTATCTTTCACCACTCATAGTAATGGGAATTCCCTTTACGAAATGTAATGATATTTATCGGTCGTTCCTAGTGCTTGAAAGGTCTGGCCTAAAGCTTTTTAAGTACACTTCCATTCATCACTTTGAAGCTCGAAAAGAAGATCGTGTAAATGTTAGGAATTCCAAATTTTAATTACGTATTATCATTCAATGAACGTACGTATAGCCGACGTTTTACCTGAAAGGATAAACTTTGCGCTTGACAAAACATTCCATCGGCGTTATTAAAAGTGAACTCTAAAACAATATGGAAATTGAGTTCACATTTGGGCCGGCAAGTTGGAAAAAGGTGCAGTTTTGTCTGCGAGGGTTAATTGTTTGAGTTTTGTCGCTAACTCCGCCGGTCAGGTGATACGTAAACGTCGGGTTAGTCCGGACCCTTTCGTCTATTATACGCAACATCTGCTAACTTTGTCGTGACGTAATTACGGTATCGCCTTAGCTGCAGCCTGTCGCCGATCGGAAACCCCCTCAAAATCTCGACAGCTATTGTTAAGTCATCACGCACTTTTTACCTCGATATTACCCTGCATAAATATTCACCAAGAAAACAGTCCTTTAGATGAAGTCTCCATTGACGTAATAGACCCCTCTAACCGTTTTAAAGATTCGATTGTTAAAATATGCATTAAATAAATGCGAGCAATTTCAACTCGTCGGGTTTCATAAACTGCTTTTCTGTTTAACGAGTCTCTGGAGTTTTTGTGAGTTTTGAAGATTTAGCAAAAATTAATCCCTCTAGTCTGAACCGAGTTTATTTAGTCAGTCGAGAGTAGGTACAACAGAGCGTAGGTCGGTGGACGCTAGTATCCGGCGGAGCTATTATGTATTACGCCTTCTTCAGAATTATCCCCGACTAACCTCTGAGCGGGAGGATTGCATAATATATTAACGGTAATTATTTTAACATTTCGCTCGCCTGCTGCGCGTTTGCTCACATCGCTTCCAATTGTTTTTACGTTACAAGCCAGCCGAACCCTTACCAGGTCTAATTCGGTAGATATATTACGTACGTTACTTGTGTTGTACGCTGTTTCTAAGTTGTGTTATATTTGTTGCAGATGGTCACCAGGACAAAGAAAATCTTCGTAGGAGGGCTATCGGCACCCACAACGCTTGAAGATGTAAAGAATTACTTCGAACAGTTTGGACCGGTAAGTGTTACTTTATTTAAATTGATATGTCAAATACTACCTCAATGTTACAGAATTACTATCGGTATAAGGGTTGCATCGTTTATGTGAAATACAGATACCTTTTCTTGCCTAATATAGGGAAATCAAAGCTAACAATGACTAAGACAACTTTAATAGGAATGAATCATTTATAGTGGGATATGCAAAGTTTATTCTATCCATTTCTAAAATTATTGCTTCCTCAAAACACTATGAAGTTAATATCTGAACACGCACATTTCTTGACGGCAATCGGTCGTGATGTGGCGGCGGCTCAACAGGACCAAAACGAATTTGGAATATTTCATCGTCATGTTCCACGCAACGTGTCACCGTCGAGAGCGTGAAGTTGCCGCAACTTTCCTCGCGAAATTTAATTTACACCAAACTTTTTGGAAAAGTGTACTGAATTTGCGCTGTCATGTCCCATTTGTTATTAGGCAACGCTAATTTTCCCCACAGTCAAATCATTCCGTGCACATAATATTAAACACATTACCGCCGAATTTCACATTTGGACTAAACTTGCGCGCTGTTGCGATTATTCTGTACGAATTACTGTTTCGCTCGTAATTCATAAAGTTTACACGTTCGTTCGTAGTGAGTCTTTTACTTAGTTGTTTTAATATGGTTATAATTTCATTTCACATAATTTTTGGAAATATATCGGGTCAAATGCACAATTCATATCAACTCTGCTTCATCACTACATAGTATAAAACGGGGTATTCGTTAGCCTACCCCGCAAGGCACTGGACCCGCGGGGTCAGTCGCGCACGGCGTTTTTTGAATTGGCCGACTGACCCCGTTACTCGTACCACGGGGTCAGTTGGGGTATAACTATTTTCGACTACGTCGACTGACCCCGCAAAATATTTTTTATGACATCATCTACTGATAGGAACAAAATGAAACGTACAGGTCAGTACAAAACTGTTAGAGGTTTATTGAACACAACTATAATTCTAAGAGCTCTTATGCTCAAATCATATATACATACATGTTATAAGAGTAAATAACTAAACAATTAAATAAAATCACGTTGCGAGTGAAATAATTTAAACAGATTTAGAATAATTTGCAGATAATCTTAACTAAGCTTATCAGTGCAATAAAACTAATTTGAAACTCACGACGTTTTTAGTAAACCTAAGAAAACAGTTCCTATATCAGATTGAGATATTCCCCATGTTCGCAGAGTGATTTGTGTATAATAAATTCATAGTATTTTTAGCTTTTACTTAATAAATGACGATTCTTTCTCGCACATTTTAATTTAATATATCAAAATTATTATTTAGCTACACAAATACAAGACAAAAACTAACATGGTGTATTCTAGATACTACTATTATCACTAGATAACATTGTAACTCAAAAACTGGAGAATTATTGTCAAGACACACTTATATCTTGCATTACTCAGTAAGGAGCCAAATTCGGACACAGTGTTTTATGACTTTTAAGTCTTAAAAGATTGCAAATAAGCTCTACTTTCAAGGAATATATCGCATTCCCTATCACCCTGTATTATAGTATAATTTGTGTGCGCATTTTGCAAACACTAAGACATTACGATAATGTATTTTAAATCACTGATCATGAAATGATTCCCGTATTATAAAACCATAGCTCTTGTTTAAATAAAAATTTGTTAAATACCTTTTCGAAGCACTTTAGTTCGGAACTGTTAACAAAAATAAAAATAATTGGTTCTTTGGAAATTTATTTATGGACCGGGGTCAGTCGACGTAGTCGAAAATAGTTATACCCCAACTGACCCCGTGGTACGAGTAACGGGGTCAGTCGGCCAATTCAAAAAACGCCGTGCGCGACTGACCCCGCGGGTCCAGTGCCTTGCGGGGTAGGCTAACGAATACCCCTATAAAACAAAGTCGCCTTTTCTGTCCCTATGTGTGTTGTATGTCCCTATGAACGCTTAAATCTTTAAAACTACGCAACGGATTTTGATGCGGTTTTTTTTAATAGATAGAGTAACTCATGAGGAAGGTTTTTATGTATAATATCATCCATTAAATAGTGGACAAGTACCACGGGCGAAGCCGGGGCGGGCCGCTAGTTTAAATATAAATCAGCGCAACAAATACATTGATATTCACATATCTGGTAAGGATTCTTTCGCTTTATAATTAAAAACCTTTTTAAAACGCGTCAAATTCGACAATATCCCCGATGGTATATCGGACGCCGCGATTTAAATCAAGGAAGCAATTATTGACTTCATCTTATTACTGCCGCGAGTCAATATAGAATAAGTCTCGTCTGTCCTTTGCGTCTTCCGAAGTCTTGCATAATGCGTTGAATAATGAGCTCTAACGCAAAGGTTTAAGGTTAGGGTTCGTTCGTCGCGGAAGCCGCGACTGTAAGTCTGAGATAAGTTGGTCTTTGTCTGGCCGCGAGTCAGCGCAGGTGTCTATCTACAAAAGTTTCCTCGTAATTAGCCCCATATCTAGTAGATGCGGACTAAGGAACTTTTCAGAATTCAACATTGGCTACAGCCGGGGAGTCATTGTGCTAGCTCTCAAAGTAATCGACGCCCGCCAGCCGCCCGGCGATCAAAACCTTCATTACCTATTATGAGAGTTTAGAATAAAGCCAACGAGTTTTTCGGAGTGAATGTGATTGATGCCGAGCGAAGGAAATATCCCGGGAGAGATAAAAGGAATTTAATGAAGAGTCTTTAAGAATAATGATTAAGGGAATGGTTATTCCTTTTGGTCGGCGGGCCTAATGATGGGGTCTTTTGAATTACTTTTGGTGTCTAAGTAATAATGTGTAACTGCAATTAGTTTAATTAAATACGCGGGACAAGGGTATTATTTGCTAGCTACCGGGGTGTTCCGACTTGTTGACAATCCTCTCTTGTCGAATTTATTACATTATGACCCTTTGGTTTTGAAAACAAAGTATGGAAGCAGCGTTGCGGTAGTTATAGTCATAACGTTCAGCTATGCGATCTTTGAAAACGATACCCACTTCAAGTCTTACACAAAGTATTCCGAACGAGGGTAAATAGATTATGTAATGCCATTATTACATTCAAGAACGCACACCGAGAATTCTGATTACAAATTAATTCAATAACATTGAAGCCGTGCACTGTGCTCTCGGCACGGCATCATTTCGTAAGGGTGTCACATTTTGAGCAAGTTTAATTAACAATCTAGTCGCTTTTGAAGGTGCCTTCATTAGTGTATTTGTGGATAAACATTGCGCAAACTCGAGCGATCTGCAAGCGTGCGTGTGCGTGAGCTCTCGAGCTCTCGCGAGTGAGCTGTCAGGCGGGCACTGGGGTCCCGGGGTCACGTGATCACGTCCCGTCACTGCCGCTGCCTGTGTGCGTACGATCCGTGACTCCGATGTCTCGATACCGCCCGACTCTCCCTACGTGCGAGCTTTCCGAATGCAAACTGTCTCAGAATATCAAATGAGCCACTTAAATACCGAATACAATGACTACACCCACCTGAAGCAAAGGCCACCGGGACGCGTGCACGCAACGCCGCCGTAAATGAAAGCCGGGTAGGGGCCGAAGGGTGGGCGAGTTTCGACCCCGGTAACGATTTCCTTCAGATAATGGAGAATTTTCTGATGAAAGCTGCTCGGCAGTGCCTTTTCAAGGATTTAGGAACCGTCGGATTTATGGCACAAACGGTCCGCGCAAATTTTGTTCGTCACGACATAGCGGTCCCTATCGCATGCATAATATCCAGTAAATGTCTAGGCATTCTTCTTTCGGGCATTCGGAAGTTTTAAGTGGCGCGCAACTAAAGAGTTATGGAGATAACGTTCCTTTTAGTTTAATTTGCACAGCTGTGGTGTGTAAAAAAGAAACAGATTGCAGAGAGTTAATTTTATGGCGCAGGACGCTTTAGCTAAAACAAACACGTACGCGAAATTACTTCCGAGCATACATTTTCAGAAACAGTTTTAAGGTGAAGGTAATTTGCCAAATCCACTTGGTTATGAAGCATTTCTTCCTTTCTATTTATTCGTTTCTTTCGTGCAACATTTTAATGAAATTTTCTCTTCGTATTGAATTAAGATTAAATTTTGTTAAAGTTAAATATTGTAGTGCGTTTAACGAAGGCAACATTTACAAATTAATAATTGAGAATACGGAAAATTGTTAGGCATTTATACAGTAAAACGCTTGTAACAAACAAATTAATTCCAAAACAGTATCCCTCAAACAAAATTCAAATCAGGATTTGAAATCAAGGAAACAAACCCCTTATATAATATGTAGATCGCAGTCGAATTTACTCGAAATTCGAAGCTGCCGGCACCGAGATACTGACTTAAAAATTAATTAGCCGAACGACCAGTGTAATCGCTGGAACCGATGCCGATTAGGTGTTATCTAGGACCCTTGTTTGTTTAATTTTGACTTTAGCCGTTTGTATTAAAATACAGTTTTGAACGGCCCACGCTGCCGCTTTAGTCTTTTCACTTCCATGGCACCGGAATCTGTCTGCCAATCTCTGCTACAGTCGAGAGAAAACGCACACTTGGCCCTACGATTTTACCGCGGATTGCTTATTTTATTTTTTTCTGTTCTCTCATGAAAATGTATGTCGTCTTTATCTGTCTATCCGCCTCGCTAAAGCGATCTTATATTTAATGTTAATCGAGCAACTTTATTCGCAAGAATTTCGGTTACGATATAAAAATATCCTTTTTCCTTGAATATCGTTTCTTTATTATTTTTAGATTTGGAACATAAAAGATGATAATAATGCAACTCGTGTGATATTACATTACAATAGGAAGTGTACGGACTTGTTTTGTTTTCGTTTTGTCTTCCGCATCGTCATTTTAATCATTATGAGACGCTTCTAACTTATTAGACGTTTAAATTATTAATTATCGCTTTATTGCCATGTGAAGCCTTACGCTGCAGGATCATAGCTTCTCGGTTCGCGATGAAGTTTCCTAACCAATATAAAGTTAGTGAGCTGGCTTTCACTAAGCGTCGCACGCACAAGAGGGTGTCTTTGAGAAAGTTCCGTTGCATGCTTGATTCGCTATTGTTTTAGCTGTCGAGCAAGTCCCAACTCTGACCGTCTCCGCTCCGTCGATAACTACCGCCACAGTACGCAAGTGTGTTGCCTCCTGCAAGTTGCACGATTACTTGCTATTATCTTAGCATACGCTCTTAACTTTGTATCGGCTATCGAATGTTCTAACTGGAACTGGGAGCCAGCGTTCCGCTAAAGTTGCAAATGACTAAACAAGGTCGATGTTGGGAACGCTTTCGATCGTGATTTGCGGTTTACTTAGTGCTTCCTTTCAAACTACCTTCATTCATTTATATAGCTAGTTACTATCTAATTTATAAAAGAAACTTCGTGTAACGTATCTTCCAATATAAATAGAGACGATCAGCACTCAGATATAACATCAACAAAATACGATAAACTGCAAATGGATTGAATTGCAAAAACAACTCTCAAAGTAGCGGCACGCGTGTTATCCTATAGATGGCTCAGCTAAACAAGCAATCGGATACACAGTCGACTCTTGCGCGTTCGTCTGCTATCTAAACATCGTTTACTGTCAACAGCACTCGAACTGTAACTGAGGCGGGTCCGGAATTTGGCTCAACTAGGTACACGATAGGTACGATATCATCGCAGGCCGTATATCAATCAGTTGTTACAACGCTCCTCGGCTGTCGTTTATCTTCGGGGCCGTTCGGATCTGTCTGTCCAGATTCGTGCATTGTTCCGACATTAGCCATGGCTGCCGAAACGGTGGATGTCTGAAATGCCAGTGCGGTAGTGGCGTTCCCGCTGCAACGACGGCGCATCGAGCGCCCGATAGCGTTTCCAATTTCCTGACTTAAATTGCTCTAATTTGGTTATGCGCTGACGGATGATCGAAGGCTGCTAAAGCACCGAACACCAACGACATTTACTTGCGGCCTGTAATTCGTATCGATTTTGGTGCAATCGCTCATCCCGATCGAGTAAACTGATTAACAACGAACACTTTTAAACTTCAAATAATAGAGGCGGCTCAAATAAATAAACTGCGAGTATTTACAAATTATTAACTCATCAAAGCAATAAATTGAAGCGAATCAGCCTGATATTTAAAAAAAAGTTTCAACCTTTTTCGAATATATCTTCAAGCTGCAAAAATAATGTAGAACTTAAAATTCACTTCCGAAGCACGAAACGAAAACTGCACGTTTATAAAATTACGAACACGAATTCCCCGAATTGAGAGTTTGCTTTTTTGTTTGCACTGAAGCAAAACGGGCAGCAGCAGAGAGCCAATATATTAGGCTAATGGAGAACTAATTACGCTCTCGAACGATTCAGAGGACCACATAATTACTCCTCAAGGAGATGTTTTCTAAAGAGTACTATGAAAAAAGCAACCGTCTAAAATGTATGTTCATTTATTTAGTTTAAACAAACTAAGTGATTGACTATGTTTACTTATATGAAATAAAGAAACAATAAATTTCTAAAAGAATGAAAAGCATATCGTTTTACTCATTTGACAAAGAACGCGCGAACTCAAAACAATATCACAAACCACCCTCTGTTGTCTGCAGAGATGGACTCTCAAGTATTTTAATGCGCATTGAGACAAAATTGCGCCCTATTGTATTTAGCAGTGAGTACATTTTTCCTTGAGGGGAATAAAATCGGGACAATGATGTAATAGTTTTCTCGGCGTAAGAGGTATAGGAGGGGCAAGGTAGCTTCGGATAAACGTACCCCCCGGGCGAACGATTTGTATTAGCCGTCTAGTACTGTTCCCGTAATTGTCGACGCCGGAGGCTACGATCGCGCACTCAAACACGTAAGAGAGGCAAATCCGAAAAAGTAATGAGAGACCTTCAATCGATAGCCTCGCTAAATTTTCTTTTTTCATTGTCTCCCTCCTTTTATACTTACCTCAATTCGATATTCCGAAGGCTCTGCATTAAACGACGTAGAAAATTGTATAATTATTCCCGTCGTAATGTGGAATATTACGGCCACCAGCCGAATTTTTGGTGCTCTATAAACTCAATTGATATGCTATGAGTGCGATTCACGCGTCAACTGATTGATCCTGTTACAATGTTCGAGCCGATGGGGCGGTTTAAGCCGATCATTTGCGAAATGAAAAACAATTTCAAACAAAAAACGAGGGACAAAATGGCCATAGAGTACAAAACGAAGCCCGCGTTGTGGCAAGCAATCATAACTTATTGCATTTTTTATTATTATGTTATTGTTTCGGTTTTCTTTGAAAGCGATGTTTGTTTCAAAATTTTAATAAATTTGAGCGTTTCTCTCTGGCTTTATTGGATGCTTGTAAAGTTTAACTACATAGATATATGGAAAGGATGAAAGTGAATGCATTGAACTTCTTATGAAGCTATATAAATGAATAAAATCTCGGTCTAATTCCAAATCTTCAAAGGAGGGACTTCCTCGATACGCGCATGTACGATTATTACGTACTCGGCCTCGGCTGTCCTGACTAAGCTGATTTGAGGTCTCGATTATCCCCTTATTTCCCTTCATCTGACATTAATTAATAAATTATTATGTCTTCGCTTTTGCGACCGTGAAAAAACATACAAGGGAAATAATTCTTTGTTCCCACATCAAGTTTCCCTTTTTAAAAACCCAGCTTTGCATGTGGATCAAGCTACTAAATTATTCCTAAATTTTGATTGCCTCGTAGAAATCCGTCCGGATTCTGGGGAGGGTCTCTTCATTTTTTCATTCTCGTTTCGAGGGACAATTAGGTATGCTAATTCATTTATTTTATGACGGCTTTGTGAAAAAAATGCTGAGAAAAGATCGGTGTTGGGATTTAGGTGGGAGGGTTGGCGTATGCGCTCGGGGGGGAGGGGGGAATTTGATAGCAAGCTTGACGTCTCACGCGGTGCGGTGGTAATTAATGGATCGTGCGTGGCCTTCCTCTGAGGATAACCGTTACACACAGATTCTATATCCACTCCCCGCCGGTGACAAAAGCACCGCATAAATGCAATTTATCAATCGGCAAGCGTAGTGTCTGCTCACTTTTTCACAAAATATTTACCAGATACGATACGTATTCGAAGTCATTACTGAGCGACGCTTTTAAATATTGCCAAAGTTTGTGCAAACACTTGTTTTGCTTGTTTGTTCGATGCGAACGTTTGAATTTCGTTTTTGATTTACAACATTTCTGTCTCGTGTCATTCAGTGTATGTCTTTATGCTATATTTATGTACTCGAAAGTTTGAAGTGTGAAAGGAGTATTTAAATGTCCCTAATTAGGCTTCGGTAATGCGGGTCGTTTATTGGATGAGATATGCCAACACTTTTCTTAAGAAATTTTGCATGAACAGTAATATTTCACTCGGATGAGATCCTTTGATAAGCGAGTTGATCCGCTTAGTTTTGTCTTGAGCTCGCAGGTAAAATGAATATATTTTCGGAACTGAAATTTCCTCGTTTCCTTTTAGACGCTTGCCATGGATTCTATGTAGATTTCATAGGATTCGCATTTTGATCCAATTCTCCTCTTATGTTATTCTTAACGTTGTTTATCATGAGATAACTTTTGTGAAGTCAACAATTCAATTCGTCCGCAGTATTTTTTCTCTCGTGAATATTATTCTTCTGCATGTGAGCGAATAACAGTGAAAACGTATTTTCGTGCCCGTTGAATCTACCGGCAATGTAATAATATGAATTATATTGTTACCGGCCTGAGTGAGGCAAACAATAGTGAGGTGCCGTAACAAGTTCAGCTTGTTTTATTGCGTACGCATTATCCACTGACGTGCGAAGGAAGCGGCGAAAAATAACAACAGGAACGGTCGGGCTGTGACAATTCAAACTGTCAAATAATTCAAGGTGCGGAATGTTTCTCACAATCAGCTAGATCTACAGCTTTACCAAGCGAGACGCCGAACGTTTTTTCCTATCCGTTCGGTTTGTTTATTTCTCGTTTCTCCTTATAAATATAAGAGTTCGGCATCCCTGCACGAATTCCCAAGATGAAAAGGTATTTTTCACACGCGGAGTCAGCCCCGCCGACGCACCACCGCGCGCGAGCTAAACTGTATTCAGTGTAAAGCTTTCCTGTATTGATTCTTCGGCTATTTATTTCCCCATATTATTTATATCGCTAGGAGTTTATTGCGGATGCAGAGTGTGCCAGTTATTTATTGGGAACTTACTTTTCGAACGATTTCACCTCCTCTTACGCTATCGAGTTATTTCTCTATAATTTAATTAAAACGTAGCTGCGCTATTTTTGTGACGACGGAAAAACTGTTATTAAGCGCAAGTAGCCTGTTGAGAGGGTCGTCTTTATTATTTTCTTAGAATCTTATCGCGGAGCGAGGCTACGCAACATCCCTCACTTACGGCATAATGTCGTAACGTCGTGTTTTAGGTATCGTAAAAGAAAACAAAAGCAAGCGTGCCCGAAGTAATAAAGCCGCTCGATTTCCGCTATTTAGGACTGAGAGAATTAAAGTTCTTTTGAGGAAAGTTCACTTTGGTATACACAGGACGTATCCAAAGCGGGTAAGTAATAAGAATTCCGCGGCGGGCGGCCGCGGGGCGGGGGCAGGCACTTTGACGAAAAAACGATGATGAAGCACGATCATGTCGCCGAGATCCCCCGCCTAGCTGACTGACAAATTGTCGAACATTTTTTTCGCTAAAATTCCTTTCGTTCGAATCCAATTATTGAGACTTACCGATAGAACGTAGCGTCTTTAGTCGGTCCGTGGGCTTTGTTTGCTCGTTTCAGTCGACTAGGCCGCAGGTTTGTTGTTACCTTCTCAGCCGCAGTCTTTGCTCGTGTCTTTATGCATTCAACGTTTGTTTCACTATTTCGAATATCAAAAAGACGTCGTCGTAGTGACTGAATATTGTCCCGCGGTCGGAAGGGCCGCCAGAGTAATATTCCCAATGCAAACATGTTTTCGGTATTCTCTAATTTTATTTTGCTGTACGTTTGGTACAATGGGATGTGCAATCTCGCTCAGCTGAGGCTGCCTAAATTGGTCTGTTGTGCAAGCATCAAACAAAAGCGAGGACCTATATGAGTTTACTGATTCTACGCGCTTTGTAAAATTACATTATATAGTCTGGATGTTTGCTTACATTTCATTGCTGTATTTAATAAGTTATTTTTTTAACATTTCTTTATTATTTTAGGATTTGTTTTAGACGACATTTATATGTTACGATACCTTATTGTGCAACTAATAATAATACTTACTTTGTGATTTTCTCTACTAGCCAGATTTTCCCAGTCTATTTTATTTAAGAGCTACGAGTAACATTCTCTATCCTCTGGCAGTTTTGTTAAGATACAAAGTAATACTGGCGTAAATGTATAAATTGTGTTATATCTTAACTTATACATACACACTTTATTTTAATACCTTCACACGGTAAAAGCTTCGAACATTACAAAACAATTTTAAATCAACACCAATCCCCACAACAAAGGTCTGTACCGCCAAACCAATATGTCAAAATATTATCCAACAAATACATTTTATTTGTTGTGTAAAAACGGGGACTTTTTTGTTTCCCCTTTCCGAGGCGAAATAATGTGGCGGTACGGGAGAGTATGCAAAACCTACGCGCGGTCATACCCCAAAACGGCACATACTCAAAACATTCTAACTCGATACAAGCCGTGATAAAGGCTCGATTGTATGCAGTAAATAAAATATGACTTGGCCATATTTCCACTTTCGTTTCTTCCATTTTATGTCCCTTTTTTCTGGCCTCAGTGGAAAACCGTTCATACATACCTTCCCGATATTGCCTAACTTTATTAGCATCGGGCACGTGTTTTTATATCTGAAATATCTTTCACTTCAGTGGCACTTCTGCGGAATAAAGATTGCCACATGTGTTCCACCATTGTACTATGATATATAACGAAAGTTATTCCCTTTCATTCATATAATTTATTGTAAGTGCCGGCGGTGTTGAAGCCCCGGAATTAGTGATTTTATTTTCGCGAAGGTGAATTACTTTATTGGGAATAACAAAGTATGTTTCATGTCGAATGATATTTATTCCTTATTGTTCGTTTTACTTCTGTTTTTGTTAAGCCTGTTAGGTACATAGTAGCAGAAGACTGTAGCGTTTGGTTATAACATTTGTAATTTATCCAATATTGACTTATGTTTTTTGGACTTGGACTTTGCATCGTTAAAGTAAGCAAAATATTCGAGGTAAGGGTATACACTTACTGGTGGATCTGCGGCTTTTTGAGATATTTTGGAATATAGGTTTCCTTGATTGAGCATTATCGCAAACGTAAATTGTACATCACACATACATTGGTTGATACGCTGAACACTAAATAATCATGTCAGTCATTGCGTTTAAGATACGGTGGACTCGAGATATGCGCATAATATTACGCACAGAGATACCGCAACCGCTATTCTTAGCCAAAAAGTACCGAAACGTTTTCTGTCCGAAATATTATTTCAAACACAGCCGTAATTTAAACTGCGTAGCCCAAGCCGAGCGGATCGGGCTTACTGCTCAAATATATAGCTTCTTCGAAAGCTATCGCCAACGCGAATTAGAATAATGCGCTGCGATTTGGCGTTTCAACAAACGAGAACGTGGAATAGCCCACTGTGGATTATTCGGGGCGTTCGGGGTGGGCTCGCCCGAATTTGTGTATAAATGGAGGTGTCAAGACTATTACTGAGCTTTGCGATTGGCAAGACCACATGCGTCCAAGTTCGGAACGACAGAACTAAGGGATTGTACTCGTACAAACATAAGTTAGCAATTTGCCAAGCAATGTTTAGTTTTACTACTCTGTAATATGGCTGGTACAGCTGCCGCTCTATCCTTCACTGATTTGAATAAAAATGGTGCAGTAAACATTTCTTTTGTACAAAATGAAGGAGTTTGTATGAAATAACGAGAAGTGTACTAGAAAGTGTCAGAATATCTACTTACAAAATGTTAAAAAGAAATTATGGTAAGAAAAATGCTGAGATTGAATTAAATACGACTCGCTGTTTGATCGATAATTATTTTCTCTTTAAATGCTTATGTACATAAGTCTACTTTTAAAAAATGGTGTGTACCAGTATGATTAAACAAAATTTTCCTCATCACTCGGATGCCCCACTGAACGTAAAGTAACATGAATTTTCCCAAACAAAAAAAAATAAGTCACGTTTGGCCAAAAAGGTCCCGTTACACCTTACAGCTGAGCTAAAAATACACGAAAGAGGAATAATTGTGGAGCCTCGAGGAAGATTATCTGACTTACGGGATTTGCGTATTTTTTTCCATCCCCCACATGAATTTCGGCATCGCTTATCGTGACGTATAAATGACGGGACGTTAGTACCTAGAATTAGCTTGCTAAAAATAAAAGCATTATTTTTAAATTCTTGTAAACTATACCACGGAACGATTTTTAAATGATACAGTGAGAAGCTTTAGTTGAATAACGTTAGGTGAATCATTAGTCAGAAGAAACTTAAGTTGTGGCGAAAACTCATCTAAGTTCACTGGTATTTTACGAAACTGCAGTGAAAATAAATTATTTTTGTGTTATATTTGGCTTCAGTATTTTGCTGTGCCAGTTGGTCAAAATAAAAATTCCTTGCGGTTTTATGACTATGTCAAATTAAGACTATTCAAGATACAAAAAATTAAAAGAAGCAAAGAATGTTATAAAATTTACACGTAACATTTCCTTGACCACTCATTCAATACAATTAGTCGCAACATTACCTGCTACCCGACTAAAAAGAAACGTATGGTAATTATTCATTAAGAGCTCGAAGTAAGTAAGGGGTCTCGGTCAGATCAAACGCGACGCACCCACGATGCTAATGTCAAAGATTAATGGATTTACAGGAACGAAACCGCCGGTGTGGCTAACAAAATTCTATGCATTATAATATCTTTGAACCTCTGTTCGCCTGGTAATTCACCATAAAGTATTTCAATTTTGATGCAACTCGGCACTTTTGACATCTTAACTTTACTTTAGAATTTAAAATTAAAATTTTAAATCGTCTGAATAAAGCAATAAGGTTATGTTTTCAGCTCCCACCATATCAAGAGGTCGATTGGTTGGCAGAATTATGTTTCTGGCAAGTTACCTAATATCTTTGCCGCATCCTTGTGATTTTAGTAAGCGCTGGTTTAGTACTCATAATAAAAAAATATAGGCAAAATTACTAAGTGAAAAGTTTCTTGATAGGATAGGACATCGTGAGCTGTGCCGAATTTATCTTACAGCCGGATTTTTACGTTTGATAAGTAGGTATAATTAAAGTTAAGGTGTAACTTCTACATACTAAATCCCATTCGATTTATACACTATGTCATTATATTTACTCTTTCAATGAACTATCCCATCAAGTTAAAGCTTAACTCATTTTTGAATTATTGGACGTCCCAGAGATCTCATAGGGCGTGCAACATGTGTTTTATATCATCTCATTTGAGCCGTATTTCGTAACATCAAACTACGAACGTGTATACCAGATTGAAAACGGAGAAACTACGTAGAAGGGATTCAATATAGGTTATATACCTAGCAAAGGAATGGAATTGAAACGGACTTGCATTCATACATGTTGAAAAGTCATAATAAGATTTCGAATCGAATGCGGCGCGTATGTAAAGTTTTTATGGTCTCTGTAAGCCGCGGAAATAAAATTTTATTCAAATGTTACCTCTCTTTGTGCTTAGTTCCCGCTGCGGGTTCGCAAGGCCTATCTTTTTACGTCTTATTAAAGTTTTTCCTAACTTACCATTGGTATTGTCTCTCAAATAGTGAAAATATTCTTAGTTCTTTCTATTGGACCTAGGTATTTGAACTTATTCCGTTGCCTGTCTTATATAGTGGTAACTTTCTGAAATTAACCTCGTTTCACCGAAAATAAAAATGTATATCGATTTAGTCTTTATTTGTGGAAAAGGAAGATTAACGTAGTAAAATAAACGTAAAGGCGGAAAATTAAAAGTAATTCGTGCGAAATTTTATGAACCGTAACACTAACCTGTTAAAAAAACATTCGGTCCGCGTAATCGAATCTGTTTTTAAACAAATTACCGTTTTATCGACTAACAATTTCCTACCCTTAAAAATTGTATCTATTAACTACGGCGCCCTAAACTTTTTATGTCCAACACAAAGCCTTAAATACTTTCAAATGCCGTTCTTAAAATCAATAAAAGGCCTACTTTCATCAGCGGCGGAGTAATAAAACCTGGCTTTAGTGTGATCCGCGCCAGTGGAATTAGATAATGTATCTTTGTAAAAAGTTCCCTCTGTAGCAAGTTTAAAGCAGTAAAAATCTAATTGCTATCGCCAATAAATATTTGCCGACGGAACGCTGGTGTCGCTCTGAATGTCGATAGGGAAGGGATCCGTAATGCATGCCAATAAGACCCTTACAATTGCCGATGGATCTAAGAGAACCAAATTCTTGTCATCATACAGTAGGGCTCGAGTAATAACCTAATCCTTTTATGTATTGGTATAGAAGCAGAATGAATAGTCAAAATCTTTGTGAATAAATTGAAACTCGATCCTCTTATTATTCGGTTCAGGAATTGATATTCTAAAGGTTCTCAATATTGTGGATTCACTCACAGATAAATTTTATCCCGAGTTGATAGATCGCACACGTTCTCTATTGTTGAGCACAACTTCAAGTCTATAAAGCTGAATGTTGTTATAAAACAATTACGCTGAATGGGGAAGAATTTTAAAACAAATAATTTGAAACATTTTTTTTCTTTGTTTATTTTCATAAAAATATACCCGAATTGCATGTCTTCACCATAACCGTCTGCTTGACAAGTTTTATTGTAACTGAATAATGTGATGCATTTTAGATTTAAATTAATATTTTAAAATATTCCTCTCTCTAGGTCGTAAAACAAAATAAGTGTAACCAAAAAAAAATATTTGTTGATTGAAACACTAAACCTTGCCTAAATATAACCTTATAAAAGCATATTTTGCTAAAGCACTACGAATATATTCCGTATTTTTGATCGATACCTTAACGACAGCGATCTTAGGGCCCTGATCGATCACTTCATAGTTGACCTCGTCGATTTATAGCCCTTAGATAAGGAAAATAATGCTACCATAACATCGAGGGGCAGCTGAAATCGCCTTCAACGGAGGACAGTTTAATATAAAATGATTAGGTACTAGCTAGCCGGCAGGGGTCGTCATAAAAACTACACTCCCAGATATCAAAGGCGCAATAATAAAAGCAAACAGTGGGAAGTACAATGCCGCCTGGTAACAATGTTAGTACACTGTTTACTGTTCCCGATACTTTCTCTGTCTGTGTTTGAAAAGATTTTAATTCGATTCGATTGTTGATAAGAAAGAACCAGTACTTGGCGAGTTGTTGTGTAGGAAGTTGCATTTTAAAGTGAAGACATTATTTGCGTTCGTGATAGAAATAAGAGTATGTTTTCTTGAAGAATACGACATGAGTAGCTCGGTTCCACAATAAACGTATGAATTTTTAGCAAACCAGAGCACAATTCCGAGTTTTTAAGTCGTTGTTCCGTTGTAAAACATACCATTTGTATTCCATGACGTATATAACATTACTAGACCTCGATAATATAAAACAAGGACTTTTTTACGCGATTAGTGGTGGACTACAGTAAATTGTGCTAATCGGTTTGTAAATTCTAGAATTTAGTACCTAATTCAGCAATGTTTAAAACAGAAGTGAATTGCTTTAAAGAAATGAATTGATGTTAAAAGATCTGTCTCACTAAAACGAACCTAAATCGCTGGCGAGTTCCGTTTCAATTATATTTGAGTAATGTTTAAACAAATTCTAATTAATTCAGAATCAATATTGACCGAATTTGGATTTAAATTATGGTTTACAGATTCCTGCGATCGTAACACGTGCAAGCTGGTATTCATTGAAATGTTTTTCATAGTTTTGTGGGAATTCATTCAATCGGAATTATGCAAACAAAACAAAATTTTCGTGAGGCCTATGTACCACTATGAGTCGTATCTAGTACATATACATAATTATGTTCATACAGTCAATTACATTATAATTATTATGATGCAAGCTCTCTCACTGTTAAAAATTCCAAAAAAGCTTATAAACTTACTTACAAGCAATACGGTTGTACATTGTAAAACCCGAATCCCAAATAAGATTCCAAATAGATCGTGATGAAAATATTCAAAGAAAACCCATACTTGCACCAAAACATCTCAAGAGACGATGTTGCAAACCAAAGCGAATCTTTACAACTCCTTCCCGTCTTCAAAACATAAGGATGAAGTTAAAAAAGCAAGTGGAAGTGAATAAACATTAAACACCGGCACTTAAGAGCGTTTTCATTAAGGGCGCACAACGTTGCATGCTTATACCTACGTCCGACGATTACTACGGAGGAAAAACTAATTATGGTCGACTGAGGGTGGTACGAAACGTCGGGACGATGGACGTAGTTGTTCAAAGGTTTGGGCTTTCAAAGTGTTGTTTCTGGAACCAAATTAGTCTATGGGACGTGGTCGATGCAAATATCAAATTATACTGTTAAAGAATTGTGTTTTCATAGGATTTAGAAATATCTAATTGAATTTTTACGCATGCAATTTGATTTTTAAGATAGAAAAGATTTTACGGTTTTGTTACATCAGATAAGCGTCGTTATATTGATAAACTAAACTCCATGAGACCGCAGTTCTTACCGAAATATTTCTTAGAAGAAGTTTATTTCTCCTTATTTTATCAATGTACATATACGCCTTTTTGCCGAGTCACTGAGTATATAAAAGCTAAGATTATGAAAGAAAGGAAATCTTAACTGTATAAGCTCGGGCTTAGTTCTAAACAAAAAGAATAAGATGATGGATATTATGTTTATTCTCATATCGGTTACGTCATTCGACCGTAAAAAGGGTTCGTGTTTCCGTTATATATCACATTTCTGTCAATTTTGTCATGATAAGGCCCTGTCAACATTTTGTGACGTATGCAAAGTAACCCAGTTTCTAATATTTTAGCTCGGGATTTCACCGATTTCTTGGCATTTACGCGGGAACCCCTCTCCTCTTGACGTGCGTTATCTTTGTTCGGTAATATAATTTCATGTAAAACCGACTTTCATTTTTCAAAGGAGGTTTTCTTTCGAAAATAAAAATTCTTCTTATATTTTTCCTTCTGCAATGGCAAAATGTGAGACGAAAAACACTGGCCATCCTAAAGGATTTGGTAAAAACAAAGTAAACTGGTAAAGAGAAGTGATATCGGTGATCGATATCACTGAGGGAGAACACCTGTAAGGCTCGGAACACAAATAACACTGGGCCCTGATAAAGCTCTGCAGTCCACACATCGAGAGCGCGCCCAAGATTTATACGACGTTTTTATAGTTCACCGCCGACGCTCCTTGTTTTAATTTCGCACAAGGATCAACGCGCTTGCGGCCCGCTAGTCGGGTCGGGGCTACACAGACGGCGGGCTGTCAACACGGTTAAGAAGTCGTGAGTGTGCCCCAGCCTAATGCACGTCGAAATTTATCGCGCCGCTTGTAATTCCGCCTCGCTAACGCCACCCCGACGCGTCACCCCGTCACCCGACAACACACTTATAACGTTTTCTAATGAAATTGTCCACAAACTCCCGCACGCCGAAACCCCCGGCCCGTCGACGCCGGATGAACCGAAAAAAGTACAGCTCGCGTTACTAATGGCTTCATTTATCACAGTCACTAACAGTGATACACCGCAACGACGTTTTATATTTAATTTGGCTCTCCGCGGAATAAATTACGGCAATATCGAGCCCATAACGATAAAGGACAGCGACGCTCTTGAGTTATCGGGACGGGTCATAGTATTAAGACGGTAATCTTTTGGATTAATTTGTTCGTGGCTAAGTGATAAGTTGGCTGACGAGCCCGCGCGGATCGAAACTTACGCCCGCTTGTAAATAAGCGGTGGCTCCCGAAACCGAGTCATTTGTTTTCCCCGCACGCCAATCAGGTGGACGTTAAAAGTTGGCGCGTGCGTTCATAACTTACGGAAAGTTCCAGCTATTTAACAATAAAGATAACATTCGTGTGGTTAGTGAGACGTGTTGTAAATTAAAACAATGAGGCACATCGCGGACGAACAAATGTGGTCCCAATGTGTAGGGTG
This sequence comes from Nomophila noctuella, assembly GCA_958496325.1. NCBI lineage: Eukaryota > Metazoa > Arthropoda > Insecta > Lepidoptera > Crambidae > Nomophila > Nomophila noctuella. The sequence goes on from OY292484.1 coordinate 11,546,870, forward strand.
GGAAAGAGCATTTCCTCTCTTGTGAATCGGTTTTTCCTTTAACAGGTTGCTTTATGCCTTTCGTAGTTCAAAGCCCATGTAGCTTGACTTATCGTGCTGGTTTATTGCAAGCGTTAAACGTATCTACGTCGATTGCTGCACGCTCACACTTTCTAATACCGTTTCAGTGGAACTAGCGTACAGGCGCTTATCTTACGCGGCAATTGTGCCTGTTGGCATAGAAGCAAGCGTTTCGTCTTTAGATTACCCATTGAATTAATGAATCGCGCCTAACATTACCAGAAAGGCGAAGTGAGGCTTTGTCTTTCCTTGCATAAATAATTTATACATGTTATAACGGTTAGACGTTTTAGACCAACAAAATTAAACTGCTTTGAATATAATTATGAATATATACGTTTTAGACGTCAAACTCTACGAAACAGCGGTGAAAGGTTAATGAGTTAAAAAGTACACATCTGAAAAAAAAACAGTCTAAATATTCAAAAATACTTAGGTTACTTTAAAAACAACATATAATTTGCCTATTCAAAAAAGCAATTCATGATTTTTTTTCTGAAATTCAAACCAAAATATCTCGCTTCAAATAAAAAATATTGATATCACTACATAGTATAAAACAAAGTCGCTTTTTCTGTCATGTTGTCCCTATGAACGCTTAAATCTTAAAAACTACGCAACGGATTTTGATGCGGTTTTTTTTAATAGATAGAGTAACTCATGAGGAAGGTTTTTATGTATAAATAGTGGACAAGTACCACGGGCGAAGCCGGGGCGGGCCGCTAGTTAAAAATCAAAATAAAAAAAAACATCATAAAAGATACGATATCATGTTCGCATAAACGGCAAAGGTTAACAAAGCCTTTCTCATTACACTAACGAGACTGTAGCACTATCTAATCACAGCTCAGTTGCCAAATTACGCGGTCCCGTACAAATGTCGGTTTCAAGTAAGCTCGCGATGCGCCACTAATGCGAGCGTGCGGCTTTCAAACCATACCATTTTGTAATGAAATCTGAACTGATATGAATTTTCATAACGCATGGAAGGATTTTGCGGTATGACGTCAGCCATGGTCTTCAATGGCCGACAGCTGTGTGGAGACGAAAAGTTTGAAGGATTTGAGGAATATCGGTCACTGAATTACTCATTCATACGTAAGAGTACTTATTGATGCGAGGACGTTTTTTTTTATTTTAAATTGTTAAGAAAAGTTCAAATTATATTTCTGGGGAATAATTTTATCTTTATCATTGCTTTACGATCAAATGACATTATATGAAAGATACAACATTGTTCGAAATAAATAATGCAAACTTTGGCAAATAAAAATTTGATATTGTTATGATAAAAAATAGTCATACATACATTGATTGTTTTTCTTTGGAACTAAAGTACACAAAGATTAAAATTAATGTTATAATAAAAATATGTTTAATTCTTTGTTCTTTTTAAGTTTTTACGCTTTTTTGACTAAATGGGAAGTGCAAAATAATTGATTTATCTAATCACAGCTCAGTTGCCAAATTACGCGGTCCCGTACAAATGTCGGTTTCAAGTAAGCTCGCGATGCGCCACTAATGCGAGCGTGCGGCTTTCAAACCATACCATTTTGTAATGAAATCTGAACTGATATGAATTTTCATAACGCATGGAAGGATTTTGCGGAATGGCCGATGGCTTTGTCGAGACGAAAAGTTTTGAAGGACTTTGCGGAGTATCGGTTACTCATACGGACGTGTATCAATCATACATATTAATACGAGAATGGTTTCTTGATTTTTTAAATGTTAAGAAGAGTTTAAGTGGGGAAAATCGTTTAAGTGTCATAATTGTTTTACGTTTACATTTGAAAGATAAAACCGAATTTTGAAGTTAATCACGTTAGCTCTTAAAATCTATTATCATAATGTTTCAAATAAAAATAATGTTTCAGTGAAGTCATTATTTAATTTCCGAAAACCCAATTGAAGTTATTTTATAAATCTTTAAGCGTTAATTTACTTAATGTAATGTAAAAAATAATTTATTTTATAGGCGACCTACAAAAAGACGTAAATGTGGTTTTCAATTTAGGTTTTCCTTAATATTGATATAATTTTGATATTAGTGATATGCGTGTATGATAAGTTACACGTTTATTGTTTGTTGCACAAAATCAAGCAGTAGTAGTAGTTAAATGTACGTGTTTTCATAAGTTGTCAAAGTATTCTTACACACGCACAATCAGGCTACGAAAATGTTAAATTTCGTTTTATTTTTTATTGCACCAAATCGCGTCCCCATTGTTGCGTACCACATTTCATTACCGTTCGTCATAAAGTAATAACAGTTTCGAAGTTTAGAATATTCTACCGGGAAGGAATATGGGGGTTTTAGTAGACAGACGGGTGTATTCTAGTTGCCGATAAATGGCATTTGAAAGACAGGCTAACTAGGAATCATTGTTCATATTGTATTAGGCATCAGATATTGCATGTGAAATACCATGTTTAATTGAACATTAAACCGCTTGCACCGAGAATGCGATCAAGTCTATGAAACGCTTTTACTTTATCTAAAGCAATGAGTGTAATTTTTAGCTTTCTTCCATATATTTAATGTACTATTAATTAATTTGAAGATCTATACTAAACAAAAAAACTAAAGCGTTTGTTTGTTTTTAGAACAATTATTTTTGTATTAAATCGTCTATTTGACATTGAAGACTTTAAGATTTAGTACATGTAACAGTATGTGTGCGGAAACTGAAATCCACTCGGGCAGCCTCAATTGTTTTAATATTTAAAATGTGTATAATGAAATATGTATATTGAAAAATTGATAAGACCCAAAGCTTTGTAGCTTAAGTGTTTAGTACATTGTAGGTATAAACATTTCAGCCATGAAGTACAAAGTCGCACATTTTTTCCCCAAAACAATTCCAAGAATCGTCGCGACAAAATTGTGGCGGCAACGGTTCAGATAGTCCGCCTTGCTATTTCGGAAGTAATGTAAATCGCGGCCGACCACGGCGAAGTTCGCAGATATCTAGCCAAAGGACGAGACGCTAATGTATGCACAATCCTGCACTTCACGTATTGTTGTCTAATGCGCCAAGTTTGCCGAGTCTGTCTATTTACGATTCGCTACTTGAACGTCTGAATTTCATAGTTCATTACTTGTTCTGCGTTTGTTGTAACTAAGATGTTTTGAAAAGCATTTTGAAAAAAAAAGAATTTTTGACTTTTGTAACATATTTTGAAAATATTTTCGATATTCATCAATTAGTTTTACTATATTCTTTTCCAATTTAAATATAGAATCATCCATGTAGGATGAATTATTGAAAGACATCAATGCCCTACTTTCATAATGTGAAACCTGGGAAATGACACATCTAGGTTGGTTTTGCTTTTTCCAAAAATAATCTCGTTTTTTGTCACACATTATCATCTGCTGCAATGCCAGTAAAGCGGTTAAAATAGATAGCAAAAATAGCACTTTTAAATTACAAAATAAAATGTTAAAGAGTAGCGAGCGTTAACGCAGAAAGAAGACAAATCAACAATATTTATTTCGAGTTAAGGCTCTATGTGACGGTAATAAATACCAAAAAACGTTGGACAAACAAAACGGCGCGACTTTTAAGCGGTATCTACTCTATGCATATTCTAAAAGGTTTTTCCAGTTCAGAATCATAACATTTAAACGTACCTACAACGGAGTCGCGTCTACGTTGAAATTCAAAATGGAGATAACTTTTACAGGCCTAAAAACATAACGGCTTCGTGTTTGGTAAAAAAACCTATTCAACCAATTGTGCAGCGAAACACTCAATGAAATTGGAATGACATCCTGCATGTATACTCGGATACATTGTGTATACGTTGGTGCACGTTTTGCCAACATGGTAGGTTGAACGTCACTACAACTGACTTCCTATTTCCATTCGCACAAAAAGCAATCAAGTCGGACTTTTCCTTTTATTCCGGCATTATCATCTACGGGCTCTACAGTATTGACACTATAACCAACAGAATTTTAAGTATTATTAGTAAGTTCCATTTTATATTTAATAATGTAGCAACACCTTATATACGGTTTAAAAGATAAATAAAAAGGTCTAAAACTTGAATTTCGAGTTAAAGCAAAACGCTTTCATTCCTGAATTATTGTAATCTCTGCTTACCGAGGAAGTCACTACAGAAAAGGTTGCCATTTTTGAGCTAGGTAAATGTAATGTGTCTAATATAATCTATTGTGTTCCACGCAGACGAATATAGAACAATAAGTAATACAGTTAGAAACCTTTTGTGGTGGTACCTTTGTCTCACCGCCATTAAAATACAGGCGAGGTTCCGGATTCTAGATGCTGAGGGCATTTCTTAGGCCCTTTCCCTTAGTTAATTTAAATTAATTTATTCCCTTCTTCCATTGTCATGATGTAAGCGGGAACCATCCATTTACCCATCGTTGATGCGTTTTAAGAGCTTTACCGTGTGAGTCATTCTCCATGTATTGTTTGTGCAAAAAACTGATAATATGTTAATGTTATATTTTGTAAAGTTTGAGTTGATTTATTACTAGCGGGTTAAAAGTACTTAATGTAATAAAATATAAAAAATCAATTTATGGATTCAATTACTTGAACCATTCAGAAAACAGGTTTCCTTTATTTGCTGACAAAAATGCAGTGCTTGCGAAACCGATACCCCGATCCTTCTGAAACATGGCAGTAATAGCTTACAGCAAACCAAACTTATATTTTTTCTCAACCATTATGCTGAACCTACAAATGGATCCGTCGGATTTCCCTTACAACCCGCTGCACCGAGAATTCCACCGAAGAGTATTTGTATTTTATTTCATTATCAACAAAAGCTTTGTTGAAAAGATGACGCTCAGCGCAAACTCGAGGTACAGCCGCCCACGAGCAAATTCAAGTAAAACCCCACTCAGTCGGGCCCAAGCAAAGATATTTCGCAGTCGTATTTACTCAGGCGTGCCTAAATTGTTTGCTTACATGTTTGACGCGCCGCACGCAACGCTCATTACGGCGCACGGGCTTTGTTCAGACTTAGACAACACATTGTTACACCCGATAGAGCAGGCCGTTCTTTATATGTTTATTTTTATCATTACAGGTAAGTTCCCGCCCGCGGACGTAATGGCTGCGGTGAGAATTTTTCTTTGAATGTCGCCGGAACGGTATTTAACGACACCGCTGAGACCGCAAGCTGAAGAGCCTTATTATATTTCTCTATGCAACTGGAAATATTAAGGGCCCTATTAGAATAGTGGAGAAGGATGCGTCTCCGCTGACGTCGCCGGATACCGTCGTATTTCTCTAAAGTTGCCCGATTAGACATACCACTTAGCAGCAGTAAACATTAATTACGTTTCTTCCCGCGCCAGGGCAGGTTGGCACACTTAATTGTTCATACAACAAGCCAGCGGGGAATTGGCTCTAAATGTTCGCTGTCCGGGAGGTAGCTCCACCACAAACGCGCTGCGATGTAATAGTCCGGGCCCGGCGCGTTACAAGCCAAAATAGACCGCGCCTTCCTGTAACTTAGTTTGAGAATTGAAAGGGCTGCGCCGCGGGAAAGCCCGTGATGGAAAGCGCAATAGGCGGCCATTTACACCTGCGATTCTTCTTCATCTTACCCTAAACTGGCACGCCGCTTTACCTAAAGTAATTATGCCACATAACGTATTAGTCTTTTGGGAGCGAACACGTGTTGGAAACGCTTAATCACTTACTTTACATTTGCGTACGCAAATAATCCGTTAATTTAATTTCGGTGCGGTATTTATGACGCTTATTTAATTTATTATCATATCAAAGTGTAGGCTTTATTTAGCGGGTTTTGTGTGCGTGCGAATAAGCGTTATTAATGAAATCATGTAACGGTGCACCGGGGAAAAATTTTCACAGCTCGACTGCTATATTGTCGTCGCGAGACATTTACTTATACTGGTTTAGTATTTTACTGTTTGTCAATATTAATATTAACATTAACACAGCTGTAGGCTTAATTTCTTAAAGCCTTAATAGAAGTTTATTAGCATTTGACTTTTTTTTTCATTCGTCAGTTTGGTAAATCAATTATTCATGGCTTGGATCTTAAAGAATCAAGGAAAGCTTTACCAACGGAATGTTGCTACCATACTAAATGATACGACTTTCAATTACACCACTCGACTTGCAACTGCCGAATTCCAACAAACGGCAGCGGACTACCCGCAAAGGAGATGTTGCTCAAAACGAGGGGAACCGCAGGACCATTCGCATTGCACCGTCAACTCGGACTCGACGATCACTGTCCCCGAGCCTATTCTTAAGTTCGCTGACTCCGGACCCGCCACTGTCAACTACACTTCATATTGATTATTTCCGAATCTCAATATCATGTGTCGTAAAACGCATTTGGGCCCGTGTTTGTCCCCTTCCCGCTTAAATCGCCTTGAGCCCTCCTCGCCATTGATATTTATGCTTTTTTTCGGGATTCTTTCAGAGGGTAAGTTGTTTTGAAACTTTCCTTTTCGGAGAAACGGCCGGGTTCAGTGGATTAATGTAACTAGAGTGTTGTAATTGGTTGAGAAGTTATTACTTTTCTGTTTCTTTTCGAGAAAAACATAAAGCAATTGTGCGAGTTGGCCAAGAGTGATTTATTTTTATACGATGGAACATCTTTTTCGAACTTAAAAACAACGCTGAAAGTTCGTAGATTCGCTTATTTATTATTTATTAAATTTTTGGTTTGACCAAAACCACTCAAAAGTTTTACGGGAAGAATCGTCGAAATTCTGTATGAAGTACATCAATAAATATACTCATACTTGCAATGCACAGAACTTTTTAATAATTTTTGAAAATACATTAAATTACATAGAAAAGTTTTGTATAACGCTTTCACAATAATCACTTTCAATTATCTTTATTGAAAGCTCTCGCAATCTTGTATCCGATTGAAACTAAGTGAAAGAAAAAACAAGGGGTTGAACTGTAAAGCAGGTTCTAATAAACAATTGTTGATTTTACAAATGAAACCATTACACGACTCAAAATCACACCCTAAGGCAAAATAACGATTTTGTTCCAAAGTTGAAATGAACAATTCAATTCTTTACGAGTTTCTTAAAGTTCAACCGGTCGAGGGCTATTAATGTTTTTTTATAATTATGAAAAAATACGTTTTTTGAAACGAAGTATATTGCAAATATATGTTTTAATTCATATTTTGAATATGATTTCTCGTAAGGTAAGAAGATAGGACTTTACATTATCTGTTTCTCTAGCCTGGATGCTCTTTGAAATATTATGCCACATTTATCGTTTTCTTTGATACTTTTTGATAAACTTTGACTAAATTTAAAATTATTTGATAAATTTACAAGAATTTAAAATGTTATTCTCAACAAATAAACAAATTACCAACGAAAGAAAAGTAAAAAATAAATTCATATTCATTATAAATATAACAAATGGCCTTCTACTGTACTGTTTTTCAGCTTCAATAGCAGTTATTATGTACAAGGTCACCTTTCAGCACTCCCCTTTGTTTATTCACAACAGATCAACGAAACCACAACAAGAAAAATCGTAATCGCTATAACAAAACTGAAACATACATTTCGTTCGCGTGCGAGGGGTCTTAAAAATATCCGGTTCAGAGAATAAAACACAAAAGCCATTCCGTCTGACAGGACCTTGTTTGAAATCATAACAAATAGCCTTTTAGAAAACCACATCCCAACCCGAACTGTCGTACAAAAAGGGGTTAGTAAACACATTACAAATCTTTGCCGCGGCGTCGGACGGTTAAGAGCGCTGTCAATGAAATCCCTCCCTACTCCGACTATTCGTTATGTGTCTTAATGGATTACATAGAATAAAGTAGACATCGACAAAACAAAAGGGCGAGCTCCCCCGAAAATCTCTGACCACACAGTTTGTGGGCTAAAACTAAATTTATTACATTTGACCTTAGTAATTCTTGCCGAAGGTTTTCTATGCCGATGTGTGGAACGGCTTTCAAAGGTACGCTCGCCCGCCCTCTGCGGTTTGATACGCAACTAAATATTTTATTAGTTACAAAATAGTTCTATAAAAGTATCGGATCTAACAAAGTTTTGGTTTGATCCCATCGGTGAAGTATTTCGGAGGATTAGATCGATTTTAGTGTCGGAAGTTGAATTTGTTACAGCGGACTATTCGTTTTAGAAACACGAAGTAAGCAAAACAATTGGACATAAATATAAATACATAATACTCAACAACTGGACCTCAGGTTAATATTTTGTTTTGACATTATTTATTATCAAATAGTAAGGGCAACTGCACGTCATAAGTTGGTCGAGTTGTATAAAAATAACTATGTATGATACAGAGTTCGCTATAATTTTCGTTGAAAGTACTTACTTGGAGGTATACAGGACATTTTTTTCAGAATTATTGTAATAGTATTTCAAAATTTAAGGGGGGGGGGACGCTCTAATTTTAACTTTGTATTATTATATCTCGAGACTGGGGTGTTTGATCCACATAGTTTCAAGGCAAGTTTTATTGTATTTAAAAATACCTTTTTAACGATACCCCACACGATGGGGTAAGTCGAATTTTGTTTTTCGGATTTACTTTTCGATGTATGGGAGGGGGGGTAAAAATAATTATTTTTCGATTATTTTAAAAACCGATTCTTGAATTATCACTATACATCTCTCCACCAATTTTCGTGGCAATCGGTTCAGAAACAGCGGAGAACGAGCCAGGACAGACAGACAGACAGACAGACAGACAGACAGACAGACAGACAGACATGACGAAACTAAAAGGGTTCCGTTTTTTGCCATTTGGCTACGGAACCCTAATAACATTGAAAAGCTTACAAGGTTGTAGGACTTTTCAAATATATTAATTCATACTTCGGTCTCACACGCACAAGGACATTTTGACCTGACACGAAATGTCAAATGTTCTAAATACATTCGAAATAACCACAATATTAAGAAGCTCAACATTGATTGAAAAAAAAGTGATATTTGTTTCAAGTCTATTATACCTTTGATTAAACAATCTAATGGTGCCACCGATGTTTTCTTTCTAAGTTTATAAGTGGACCATTACTACCATCATTATTTCTATAACTGCAATCTTCTATGATGACAAAGTTAAACGATTGTGAATAGGGCTCTTTTGTGCTTGTTAGGGGTTGAGCCTAGCGTTGACCCGTGACGTCAACGATGACAGTCGAACAACAAAGTTCACATTGATTATCGATGAGTAGTTCCGTACGAATGAAGCGGGACCACAGCTGGATGCTCATCACGTGAAAACTTATTTCTGCCCCGATCGACGCGATTACCCGCTCACGGCTCGGCCGGTTGCAAGTTATCCGAATGCGTTCCACTTTGAGCATGTTCAGTTCAATGTTCATTTCGCGCCCTTTGAACCTGCCACGCTTAGAAACGTTTGATTACAACTCTTTCGTGTTTCACCGGGAGCGTCGCGCTCGGCTTTACAACCAGAAACAAATGAAGAGCCGTACGAGAAAAACTTTTTAATTCGCCTAATGCACGCGAAGTACCTGTCTTTTCCTCTAAAGTGCACTCGTATACGGATTCGCAGCGTCGTCGCACGCTGAGCGTTCTGTCACATTGACTGTTGCATTGTGAGCAGTTTATTTTAGCTCCGCCTTGAATGCACTCCATTTTTCTTAGCGAAAACTTTGAAAGTTAGTGTTTTTTGAAACGAGAGACACTTCTCGGTATTACGTTTTCTAGAGCTAAATGTCACGTAGCTAATGAATTATAAATGGAGCGTAAACGCCCCGTCGTTTGAGATTCCGAATGACATAAAATATTCAACTTATAAAGTATGATCGTCCGTTGTATAGGCGTACTTTGAATTAATAAAGATTGATGAAATATTTCGCTTATAAGACAAAACTAAATTATCCCTAATTAGTCGAAACAAAGAAAACATCGCAACTGCGATTTGTGAGACGCTTAATCAGACTTAATGATTACTTTGATTTTCATCTCTCTTGCCCGACGAAACGAGAAACTTAATGAAAAGTCAAGCAAACTCAGTCGAATACAAATTTTAGCATTAGTATGCAAGAGTAAAGTTTTTATTCAATATAACTTGCACTGTTTTATCTTCCGTTTGCCTTTTTCGCATCAGCGATGCAAGAGTTTATTGTAAAGTTCAGTGGTATTTAATAATACCGTTCAAAACGTTGTTGTGTAAGAGATTTGCGATTTAAATCTCTTTACTATATCTCGATATTTTTCGAAGAACTCTCTCAGGTTTATATTATGTGAAATACTATACAGTCGTCCACACAGAATGTGTTAAGCTTTATAGCGAAATCAGTTTGATTTTTAAACCTCAACAAAATTATTTTCGCCTGAACTATCATTATAAATCTTCACACTTTATGATCATTTGCTTTAACAAACAGATATTTCAATAAAAGTTTCTGTTGATCTAAAAATATTTTATTAAAAATAAATTTAGCCGTTATTGATTCGCTTACAGAAGTGCACAACGAATGTCTCTCGCTGCCACCACCTAATTCTGACATGAATATGAAATTGTATGTAAATGTCGGCCAAATGTTACCGCGCAACTTGACAACTCCACGGCGCTGTAAATATACGGGTGACGTTGCACTGACTATACCAAAACATGCGAGTTCTAGTTTACGACGGCACGACCGCCTATTTGAATAAATTGTTTAGATTGTCGTCTACGTAGGAGTACGCTTAACGTGTGCGTCCGTAGGTGCCGTTGCACAATCTAGCCAAGGAGTCGAATTTGTGTAATAATGGCCTCGTATTTCAGATACAGTGGCTAGTTTTGCCGACTAACTAAAGCAGGACATGGTATAGTGTGAGTGAAGAACAACTATGGAATCGCAAGTAGCTGGTGCAGTTCCTCCATTTGCTTTTATAGTATGGTTTGAAGCAATTGGTGTATCTGACAATTGAAAATAGGGATGACGCTTATATTATTTTGATACTACCGACGACATCCACTTTCTTGACTGCGATAAAATTAAGGTTACATTTAAGGAATCAAGACTTATTTTATTTACTTTATAGCTCGACAAATAAAATTTACAAAAGGCAGACTTAATGTCTCATGACATTCTCTACCAGACTCCCTAAGAGTCTAAACAGAAAGTTAATAGTAGGTAGGTAGTGCTTTTAAATTTTTCCTTGGTCTTCCTAGGCGGGCTAATCCGACAGCCCTATTGTCAAGTTACTCGTTCAGATTCTCTACCTCAGTTCAAATTCGTATAGGTACACATTTAATATAATATGAAGTTCGCTCCCTCCGCAACCGTCTAACGAGTGCAATAACACCTAACTACGTTCAACAGAAGCACCCCTTCTGTTTTAAACTAGAATCCATTTCACGACTACAAACTCCACAAATGTGCATTTTCCCGAGCGTAGCGCACTGCCACAAAGTTCAGGTTAACCACTTGCCATAATTACCAATAAAACGTGTTCTTGGCTATATCACGTCAACGGTCCCGCGTCAGACTTATAAAGTTACTTTAGAAACACACTAGGCGAAAAAACGCGGCCGAAGTTCGGCGTGACTACGCCTGCAATGTATTTTAAATGGAAGATGACACACTATGCCGAAACTTTACGTAATTTTGTTTACAATGCATAGCAGTCGAATTTCGGTCGCGTAATTTCAGCCAAGTGTGTTCCTACTTAGCTTTCACCCCGTGACACCGCGTTATTGCTGACGTTTCAGCCTGATTATCTTTAATTAAAAAGTTGTTTTAGGCTTCCTCGAAATTCAAAGTTATTAAAAGAAATTGCTGAGGCCTCGAGAAGTGGTAACTCAGTGAATTGTCATAATTAGATTAGGCTGGCGCGGGTCGACTAGGATTTAAACGCGGATTTTTAACTGTCCGAATAAGCCGTGTCTCGGTGACGGGTTTGTTACGAAAATCAAATGGAATGGTTTTTAGAAATGAAATGTCTTAGTGAAAGCTGTTGCTAGTGCCAATGTTAAGTACTATTCATATAACGGAATGTAACAAAAAATGTGTTTGAATATTTCAAGATTTTACAAAAAACAGACAAATGATCTTTTGTAAAAAATCTACGTCAATCATTGAAACTATATTTTGTTTAGTGTAGTTGCGTAGTCTTTGTATTGAAATGAATGATTTATTTGTAATAAATCGTAAATTTTAATATGGGGTGGCAGTTTGTTGGACTCATCAGAATTGCATTTACTTCTTATGCCTTCCTTAAATTCAATTGATACTTATTATTTTCTGTAAAGCGCCCATCCAAATGTATCGTAGATAAAACAGATTTGTTGCACTTTCAACTTCCCTGTATTGAAATCAATAGAATGTTTCTAAACGCATCGTATGCTCGAAGAATATTGACAGATATGATCACTTCTCGATTGGATCTCAGCCAACGATGTCTAGATTTTCTGTACGATTTGTTACTCGATACTAGTCGAGCTTCCGTTTAGAATAGATGTGCCATTTTAGTGTGTTACGTCTCTCTCATATACGATATGCGTACGATGTATTTACGACGGTATGCACTCCAACTGCCCGCGTGATGTGTGATGTATCTTTGAGTTGTTAGCGAGAACATTCTCAGCGTTTGCGGAACTGTTTTTATACGTTTCGAACGAATATACTCAGGATTTTATAGCATCTAAAAATTTATTAATTTGGAATGCCTTAGTACAACTTTCTACAAAAAAGAAAAGGACTTTTTTGCGTTAAGACAAAGCTTATTAGACTAGAAACAATTATTGACACTGCGGTAACATGCAACATAGACTTATTCTTTCTATGTCTTATGAATATAGAGTTAGGTGCAGTGATATTAATATTTCTCGTTTAATTTTGTCTTTAAATGTTATTATTTTTTCCAAAACTTCAAAGTATTCTTCTCCCTGCAGGATGCAACAACGCAAATACTTTACTGGTAGAAAACATAGAAAAGTTAAAGCACTCATTAATTTGTTCGCAGCACGCAAAACGAAGTTACCATTCAAACTCGACACAAACGCGACCTAAAGTGCACCAACCAAAAAAACTCGATAGTTATTTTTCGCCGTAAAAATGCGTACCTATTTCATCAAAACGAAAGTGTTTTCGTATTGATAGCGTTACATTGATACGTTTTGAATATTTGCTGGGCGAGTGAGCGCGGTGGCGCACACCAGCAGAACCATATGATTCCTTTTATTTATTTTAATCAAATGTACCGTTCGTTGTTTTGATGCGGGGGTTTGGTGTCGTGGCAGTTTTGTGTGCTCCACATTCGCCCATGAATTCCGGTATGCGAGCCGCGGGTAGATGAATGCTTTAACATTTTACATATCCGACGAATGAATACGTTCTCGCAACTGACGGTTTTTCATTTTATTCAGTTATATGATGTGTTTTTGTTGATGCCCGGTATTGTTTTCATAATGTCCACACAATCGTGGTGTGAGATAGTTGTGTCGGCGTAATGCCTCAATGCATGAAAAAGCGCTATTTACAATGATGAATGACAAGCTTGCAACTGAACCAGGAATATAACTTCAAATTTCATTTCTTGCTCCTCTAGGAACTTATTAAACACTACAGGAGGAAGCCTGTGTTCAATCTTCAATTATTAGGTCTAAGAATATTGATTGTAGTCAGCTAGGCATTCTAGAAATGGTTGGATTCCAGGCCTTGTCACACTAATATTCCGTCAATTTATCTTGAGTATCTTAAAGACATTTCTGAAAAGGCAATTTTGCTTTGGAATTTGAGGTCGTCAAGTAATGTCTATGAGTTTTCATATTCTCATACCAAAAAGATATTTTCTAATGTAATTTTATCAATGTCAAACGCAAATGATAAATGATCGATTTAAAAGTTAGCAAAGCTTTTTTAGCAGTAAGATAGTAGTTTCCATAACATATGTACCTACAGCCATGTCAAAATTACCATCAGACTATAATTATATATAATCATATCATAATGCAGGTATTTAACCTTAACAAGTTATTGAAAAACAAGTGAGTCATGTAATATGCAAGAAAAACATGTGCAAAGCTTCTACAAAATAATGTGATTTATATTTAAAGCCACCTTATTTTTCTTTTATAAATTGATAATTTGAGATTATTATTTTTACCTAAAACATAATTAAATAGATAGATTACTATAATTGTTGATTAGTTCTGAACCAATCGCGGCGCTTCGATACGCTCGCAAAAAGCCCGGCGACCCGTCGGGATAATGAAAATCTTCGATGTCATGGTGTCCTTTTTGTAATTGGCTCATAGTTCTTTGTAACTGTGCGTGTGGATGGAAGCAATCAACAGTTATGAGCTCTAGGAAGAGACATCGGGCGACAGCCATCATTTAAAAACTCTGCCCATTCGCTGTGAAACGCATCTAGACGATTGCCGCTTACGTTCTACAATCAGTATCGTCGCTTCTCTCTCATATCGACTTTTTCCACTTCGTTTGTTGCGCCCGGTTTGGGAATAGTTTTTGTTTTTGCCGGACTAATCAACGCCCGAACATGGCCATCCGACTGGGTTTTTCCATTTGTGTCCCCGAATAAAATATTCCAACTCGTTTATTCTACGGCCGACTTTATCATATATAAATTTCGAATATTTTTCACGTTACACTCGACGGATGAGGTATCGGCGAATAACTTTAAATACTTTGGAATGCACTATTTCTTCGAAACTATTAGTCTGCTTCATTTTAACGAGCAAGTTTTTTATAAGATACGTAACATCTTAATTGTAAAAGTAATGAGATAGATCGTGCTGCCGCAAGTATTAAAAAACCGCGAAGCGAATGCCGATACACGTTCCATTCCGAAATAGTTTTTCGGTGATAATCCAGCATAATCCGTACTAAGGGCCGCCGAAAATGCCCCCCGTCCTCTCGATGATTCCGTACGTAATTGTGGTTATGCGGTGCAAATATCGATTTACATGCCACTGTATAATTCAAGGACTGAATAATGTATTACCTTTCATTAGCACATTGGCCAGTCCCGGGGCGTATTTGCACATAAATTCGCTTACCCACACCCTGAGGAGGCCCGTACGTGTGAACGATTATCCTATGAAACCGCCCCGCGTCGATAGGCTTTTGTTTTTTTGACAAAGTCCTCAGTTAAAATACCTTTTATAATTCCACGCAGCGCTCTAATGCGGGAAAGGTAAACGGGGAAATCAAAACGAATTTAATTCGTTGTAAGTAATAATTCACATCGGCTAATGAGGGCCGGCTTTTTCTTTTAGGCAATTTTTTTCAAACGCGGAAAATGTTTAGGTATTTTTTTTGCCGATTTTTTTTCTTTGGAATATATTTAAGTTGTACAAAATCGAATAACGAAACATGAATATTTTCTGGGATAGTAAAAGACAATTCAGTACTAACCTTGGACCACTTATTCAATTATACAAATGATTCTAGAATGTATTTTTCAATTTAAAAATTTGCTGATTGCTTCAAACAACATCGGATTTGCGTGCCTATAAACACCGCGAGCTATCAGCCTAAAGCCAAATAGCCGAAGCTTACCAACTTTACACAATCAACCAAAACTTCATTAGAAACTCATACGCAACGCGATAATATCGGATTAACCATTTACAACGCTCTACTAAAACTTTAACAAGCGAAAAATTATGGGCCCGATACTAATCAACTCCTGTAATTGCAAGCTTAGTGAGCACGCATGCGTGGTACAGACAGCAGCACGTCATACCAAACAGTTCCGACTTCTACCGCCCTTATGTCAGGGGAATAAGGGTTGGTTTCGAACTGCAAGTGTATGCCTTGACGCGCGGCTTTGCGTACGTCAGTCGACCCTCGATCATTTTAATGGGGTTGTGCCCGGTCTTAGTCTTCGACCCAGCAGATCCATCCCAATTACGGTTCTCCCTTTGATTCGAGTTTGAGGTGTGACGGGGAAATGTTGATGTGTGATCGCAAATTGGATTGTGTTTAACTAATGTTTTCGTATGTTGCGTTGTAGTTGACGTTTTTTTAGATTTTCCCGGAACCATTGAACCCATCATAATTAAATTTTCTGCATATTACAATTGTAACATTATTCTAGTAGTATGGTATACCACATTTAAATTTGCCTTAAAGGACAAACACTAAAATTAATTGAATTACAGATTATTTGACTTGATTTTTTTGCAGATTGCGTTACCTCTAAACTTCAAGCTTGTAGCATCCATAGTACAAGCTTCGAGCTTAGTTTGGGGCTAGGCAATTGGTGTGTCAGTCCAGTGAATTTATTTATTTTATTTTTTCAAGAATTTTATCTACACTGCACTGTGACAATGTTTTCAGCCTTTTCATATTTTCTAGAAAGCGAGCCTCATTAAGCCCAATCTCACTCTTTACTTGACTTATTATTTTGTGATATTCCGAAAAACATGTTAACTCAACAATGGACATTTCAAAAAATTATAACAAACGCCAAAGACGTCAGCCGTCCGACCTTTGCCTTCTAAACTTTAATAAGGTTAAAATTACAGAGCCGCCACTAATGAGTTCCAATAAAATTGCAAGCTTAGCAGGCACGCATGCTATTACTTCAGGAGCGGGCGCACCTCAATCATTTTAATGCCCGTTTTATTATTATTCATTGCGCAACCGCCCTCTCCTCTCCCGATACGCATCTCTATTCGTAATCATTACACCGCAAAAACCAGTCCGCTTGATTAACGTGAATGAATACAAAGGGTATTAGGCTGATCAATGTATTTACAGAGTCGTTTTAGTTTTAATTAAGCTACATCGGCCAGTTAAGCTGGACCGCGCAGTAAAATCGACAACAGACCGTGCGGGGTGTTAATAAGCCTACGCGAATTTAACTCGGAGCGTGGACCGTAAATGGAATCGCCAATAAATCGGGCATTATAATAAACATTAACGTTATTGTTTCCCGTTAAACGCTCCCCGCTCCCCTGCGCCGCAACAATCCGGGAGGAATTTCAACGACTTCAATTATTGAGTGCCTTGGAAAACCGAACCCTTTGGGTTTCTCAAGGGGCCGGACTGTCCATTTCGGACGATAATGCCGCGAGTGTTCTACCCACGTTAAATAAGTCATTATACGTATGTGCGCGTCGGCTTTTGTGTTTTTTCAACCGCGAGCCGGATAGGAATTTAATTATAACTTGAAAACGCTATCTTTTAACGTTATCAAAGTTTGTGTGCGTTTGTTTTCTGTTGCGGGATACGTTCGTGACACCCGTTTGATTTTGTTTAAATAAATTAAAATGTTGCGTCCACAATTTGTACGTTGAACACAAGATATTACGTACTTCAAGAGGCTCTACCAGAAATAATTTTATAGTGTCAATACATTACTTACGCCTTCAATAGGAAGACTTGTATGCTTACTACATGATTTCCCAAATGCAGTGTTATTAAATTTTGGAATTTTATACGTTACTATTGGTGTTTGCCTATATATAAAAATGTATATAAAACAGTATTAAAATAATTTTATCAATACGCAAAAACACCCGTTATCTTTGCATACATTTAATTCAAACAATTTTAACATTACCGATTTATTTGCTTAACTTCAATTGAATATGTTCAAATACGGAATCAATGCATACCTAATCATCGCAATTACGTCAGAATTTAAATGACCAATGCCCATTATACGTCATTAAGTACAATCCAAGTGTCAGTAGGTACAGGCGCTGGCAAATTATGCACACCTTCAATTGGATTAGGGCGTTCCTTGCCACCGGGCATGTATTGAATTCTACCGAATGACGTCATATTATGCAGCTCTATAGTTGATTATGGTACATCGTGGAGTGTAAATTACCTTTGCTATCTAAACATTGCGATGTAGACCTTGATATTGCAGTGCGAGGGTTAAGCGAGGCAATTTCAATGTACGTTATTATTATTGCTGGATTTTAGGGAGCTGTTTAATTAAGGGAGGTTATTGATATTTTGGTTTTCGTGTGTAGAAGTTAAAATGAAGACTAATAAATTATAAATAATAATTCAAATAAAAGCAAAATATACAATCTAAACAGTTCTGTTTGGTGACGTCCTAAACGAATGTGTCTAGGTAATTATGTTCGTATAATAAATAAACTATTTTGTTGTTTTTCTTCCGTTTAAGATTAAACAGATCGATGATGTTATCTCCAAAGTGATTTACCTACTTACAAGTCTACTCAGAAAGACCGTAAGAATTGTGGTAGATTTAGTAAGCCTTAAACAAACTTAAGCTGATCAAAAATGTATTGTTATAAATTAACTAACAAAACAAGCTGCAATCCGCCCAACTGGTAGAGGTTAAGGCATTATCGAAACTAAATTAGGGCGCTTACACACACATGTCACGTTGTCGCTAATCTCAACTCTTAGCGCAATCTCCAGCAATTCCGACGAGAAAACAATACAGCCACCTTTCACGGGAACAAAGAGGAAATAACAAAAGAATGGACTCGACGAATCGCTGCACGCCGCATTATCGGACTCGGCCCGGAACATACGTGCGACCGGCCTTTATAACAAGCAAGTTACAAAGAAAAAAGTCGCAACATTCAACTCTGACTGCTCACTTGAAATGTTTCGTTAAACGTACATCGATACCGCTGCGCTGTTTGAAAAATCACAAAAGACTCTCCCCGACACACCTAATCGAAAACGTGCAACACGAAAACAAAAAAAAACATGCAAAATTCTATACGGCCGCCTAACGTTTCTGGTATTTATATTGTAACCGCTTTGTGTAACTTCAGTTGCAGTGGCTTTGTGTTAAAAGGTTCGCGCGTACAGTTGCCCGTCTATACTACACACGGGTTATCTACTGGTATTTCGCAGACTTTTTTTGTTTTATGATTGACAGCGCACGGCCTGTGCTCGGTCGCGCGACCCGTGCCCACCGGCCCGTGATGCCGTGCTAAGAGACTCACCTGCATTTGCTTCATGTATTCCTATACATATGCAACAAACTCCTGAATGCACTCGCCACTCCGCTCCATCGGAAACCTTTGTACAACACACACCCCCATTCAACCATCCCGCCCTTCTAATTATCAAAATGAAAGCGCAGTTTCCAATTCGCGCCTAAACGTAGAAAAAAATATGTTCATCTCGTTAAAACTTTCGTCTGCAAATATAAAATTCAATTTCTGAATGAGCGCAAAAAATCTTCCACCTTGTTTTTCGCGTTCATTTTGCATCAACCGACGTAGAATCCTAATTATCTTTCCCAGTTAAGCTTAAGTGAATTATTCCAGCCGCCCACTGTGGAGCACAAACAAAACGGCACCGAGTTCGCAACCTCAGTCGAAAATACTAAAACATTAAAGAGCATTCCCAGCGCACGTATAATATCTGCTAAGTAGTATGTAGACGCGGGGCGTAAGCCTGCTATCTTGCGAGGTAACTGAGCCTTACTTACCGGCTCAACTTTTAATAACGCCGCAAAATCATCTAATTAATCTAGTGGCGGATACGGTCGTTACACTCTGATACTTACTTCTATGCGTTCAAACATCTTATTTGTCCCTTACTTGGTCGGATTAACTTAATCAATGAAGATTGTGGTTAAGGCTATTGAATGAACGTCTTGTTTACACTAAGTGAAAGTGTTAGAAGGAGATTTTCTCGGATTTTATTTTATTTCAAGTATTTCTCAGTATTTTGAATACATTTTGTTGAATACACATACCATGATTTTTTAAGATGAAAAATTCTTAAAATAATGAAATTAAATCATGTTTTGACTTGTTGGTGGTTGAAGAACAAAATAACCGAACTGTACCCAAATGTTCGAATCCTGAATAACTGCTATTGTGATATTGGGCAAATTGATTGAGACAACTGATATTAACATTCTGACTCAAAATGTTTGTTCGGCTCATTTGATACAAATGTACATACTCATTACACGAAATAATTCAATATATCTCCCTCATTAATCTTGTTATATACTACAAGTACTCTTGTTTCCAAAATCACATTAAACCTCCGGTCCTTTGTAAGGAATTCTGTATCGGTTATCGCTTCTTAGAGCTTTCAGGATAAAGTTGGATACACTTAGTTCTCCCCGTGCCTATTTTCCAGTTCAGTTTCTCCGACTAAGTGATGTGATATTCAAAAGCGGTCCATGCTATTGCCAGAGCATATTCTTACTCCCAAGGGATTTTCGGAAGTCTATAGAGCTGCGTACGATCCAGCAAAAACCGGTCGCTGCAAAAACTCTCTTTGAATCCCGTAATTGAAGTCTGAGGGAAAAGAGTAATTATCCCAAGTAAAATATCTTTGAGCTCCGAGAAACATATCTGCGGTAGTTCCCTGTTTGTGTGACCCAGCACAATCGTAATTACGTAGAAGGGGCGGCTCTCAGGCAAGCCACGCACACGATGAATGAATTCTGCGACTAATGGTGATCTTATCTCCCAAGATGGAGTAAGGTGGCCGTCCTTAACAGTATAAACTTTGTTATAATACGGGGACTTATCTTGGCCAAATAGGCCTGCCGAGTCCAGGTCATAAATAAGGCCCGGCTTTGATTTCTGAAGGTGACCTCCGCTTTGTGCCTTGGGGTCAGAGGTCGTGATATCCCTTTTAATAGTTCCCAAGAAAATCTTGCTTAATGCCCGTAATCAACATTTTAATCCGCAATAGTTAATTTGGAGCAAGGATTCCTTAGTTCACTGCGAGGACTCCATTAGTGCGATTTCGTTACAAACTTTGTATTCTCTACGTATTAATTTCTCAACAATTACTCGCTAATCCGTTTTCTTCTCAAATTAAATATTTAAGGCGGCAATTTGTGGCGCTTCCGTTTTACACAGCGCGGTACAAAGAAAAGAGGACTATTCGGTGAAAGTAATTTTGAAAATTATATCGCTACTTTGCCTTTGGATCTTGTAATAATTATCTCTGGTCTGTTTTAACAAGCGTTTAATTTGAGTAGGAAGTTAAGCCCTTCTTTATGTCAAATTGTCTCGGCAACGCGTCAATTTATTTTGTCGCTGCGATTTTGCGAATGTTCCGCAGCGCTGAAGTGTGCAATTCACATTTTCACTGGAACGAGTTTTACAACGCCGCCGGTAGACAATACCGCAGACAACACGAATAGATCTGAAATCAATCAAATGCCGTCCATTCGGATACACCGCCCGCCGGTCGTATGCATCCGTAAAAAGTCTGAAACGTATTGGAGACTTTGATAAAAGGTAAAGCCTATTGGCGGAGCGAAAGGGGCAGAATACAGAAGGAGGTTGAGGCGAGAGCAGATAGGCAGCCGAAGCGACGCGAATGCGACATTTCAATTTGAGTATATATTATTCATGGTAATGCGTTAAAAGCGCGCCGGTAGGACAAGTTGCTCGGCGCGGGCGGGCCGGGAGTAATCGCCGCGCACGTGCGAACACCAGATACGTACATAAGTATATTCAATGTTGTGCTTTAAAATTGTCGTTTCGCGCCATTTGCAGTTGCCGAGCCCGAGCCGATGTGCTTCGCTTATTAAGTAACTCCACGAAATGTGGCGCCCGTTTTTATTTATCGTGCTCTATACAAAAACACTTTTTGCCAGAAAATTCGTGTCGAAAAAAGCATACGTGTGGATCAATCAGTATGAAAGGAACAAATACAAAACGGAGCAGTGATTTCAGATGGGATATGTTTTCGATCAATGGGCCACCGTATCTTCGGTGTGGACAAACACGATACATAAATCTCCTGAGGTTCTATAGACCGTCTGATAGTATCACGGTACAAACGGCCAATGTGAGGGCAAAGAGATGATTCGAATATGCATTTCTCAGCGGTTCTGGATTGGAATGTAAGTTGAGCTTGTTTGCAAAGGTTGTTCCATTAACGTAACGATAAAAAAATGTACCAATAAAATTATTGATTTTGTTTGTGGGAGTTAGGGTTAAAAATCCTTGTAGTGATTTAGAATCACGCACAAAACAAAGTATGTTATTACTTAAGCTTATAACCGTAAACATGTTCCTTAATCGGGCCAAGTTCAAAACACATCTAATGAAAAGAACTTCTACCGGTATCCCCCATAAGTTTTTTTACCCGTACACGAGGATAAACATTTCTATCAGAAGCATCAATTCGTTGCAGAGTAGTGCGTACGTGAATGGTTAAGGTCGAACTTGCGGCCAGCATCTATTATTCATCCGCGAAGACACGGGAACAAAATTTGTGTAAGTGCGTTGTGATCCGACCAATCTCGCCATCTTTATTTCATTCGCAATAAATGGATTACGTTGTTCACAGACCTTGTTGCGTTATCGACGTTTTATTTCCTTCAATCAACGATAGCACTACACTTTTGCGTTGTTCTATAAAAGTTGTTATGATGTTTTAAGTGGGTTTTATGAGTGCTTCACCTGTAGCTACTATAGCGCAATTCTGGGAAGTTTGAAAGAGGTGGAGTGATTTCTAAAACACCTAATTAATTTACGATAACTAGGGGCCGCCCGCGACTTCGTCCAAGTGGCCCATTTTATGCTCTTGGAGGTGGAATTTATCAAATTCCTTTCTTGGAGAATGCCTATGCCATAGTAGCTTTATGAATGCAAAGTCTCAGTCCGATTAGTTTAAAATAAACTAAGATTCTTACAAACGTACATCCCCTATTTATACCATAAGAGGGCGCTAAATAAATTGAAACAACACGGCTTATCTAATTAAATCCTACCAAATCAAGTCTTTACTCTATTTCTAAAAAAAATACACCTCAGTCCAAGTATGACTTATCAAAAGAACTAATCTGCAAGTCAGTCAAAGTGGCTAAATCAGTTCCTTCATCCAGGCTTATTGAAGGACATCAGGGAGCTTCTAAAATCCTCACAATGCGCCCACACATGCAGTGTGATTGATGTCGTCGATATATCAGCCCCTCTGAGTACATTGCGTCGTCGCTTAAATAATTTAATCAAGCCTGATTCGGAGCTGTTGTCTTTATTTATATTTCCTTCAATCTGAGCAATATAGAATTTGTGGAGATTATTGAAGAGTGTATAATATTGTTGATTTCATTATTAAAGGTGGATCTTTTTCAAAATATTAAGAAGTATTTTAGCCAATCGATTCCATACTTTTTGATAAACAGATATGTATAGTCCATTTCACCTAAGGTGATTCCAGGGACCAGTTTTAAAGCATTAAGAACCCTATAATAGTCATGGAGTCATATAAACAGCTCATTTGTCTTGAAATAAAGTATAATTTTGTATGAAAAGTACACCTGTCACAGGATTATCTTAAGTGAAACATGAGGTGAAACATCATTCAATAATTTCACTGACAGGGTTTTATATGAGTTTTAAAATTACTGCTAAATAGTGAAAAGTATGGCTAGTTTCAAACTACACGTTAATTGATCAATATCAATAGCACATACTAATATATTGATCAATAAAATTGTCAGTAACGGAATTTACCAAGATTGACACTACTGATTGTTCTCTTTCCCCGAAGGATTTCGTTTCTCAAACCATGCTTTACGCCATTTGAGTTCCGAAACCTTTCCTTCGGAACTCTTCCTTCTTGGTCCCTCCGGGGGTGAAAATATATCACGCTTAATTAAACAGGGGATAGTACAATAGGAAGTTGAATCGATCTCGACCCACTCCAGACAGGCTACATTTCGTTATACCTAACAGTTTGGATTTAAAACTGCGATCAAATATTCCATCCACTTGAATATTTAGTATCGCTTTTTTAATTATACATGAGTGGTTTGGTCTGTTCCAACAATGTGTACTAAACAATATTTTAAAATAACGTGCCGCTTCACCGAAATTTATGGGGAATATAGAAAACTTTTTATCTATTCCGCGTATAATTGATGAAGTTTCAGGTTTCATAATTATTTGAATTTGTGATCTAACTAAAAATTGATTTAAATTTTGTATTTGATACAAATTAGTAGGAATCACAGTTTTAACGAACTAGATTTTACATGCGTCTTGCCCGCGTGGATCAGGACATCAAAATCCGTTTAGTAGTTTCAGCGTGATTGACGGAAAACATCCACACAAACAAACTTTCACATTTATAATATTAGTGTGATTGACATATAGTAGTATATTCTTGCTTATTAGTAGCCAGATCAGAACCCTTACTTCCCTCTTCGAATGCATTGTCTGTCGGTTCATTTATCAAGATACGATAAAAGGTAGACATTACATCCGTCCCTAACCATTCTGGCCGGACTATCGAGCTCTCGCACCATCCTATTTCGGCTTTCGGCCACAAAATTCGGCTCCCCTCGTGCGTGCGTACACATGCAGTACTGCGGGTCGAGTGATTGATGCCGTCAATACATCAGCCAGCCAGCGCCCTCTGCCTCATCTCGCGAATATTAATCAAGCCCATATGAAACGGGAACGGGGAACTCTTCATTTGGTCGAAGAATTTGAAGACGGTTCAGTAAACGCTGAGGAAATACGATGAAATAACCGCTGTTAGGAAAACGTAAGGCAGCTGCTTTTTTTAATTATTAAATTTTTCGATGCTAATTGAAGCAAAAAATAAGTATTTAGACGTCACTCACTTTAACTGCTGTTGCAAGTATTTTATACGTGTTACATAATAATAGTACATGAACTATTATACTGCCAAATAGATTCGTTAAAAAATCCTTCTGGTATGAATGGAATAACCGAAGTTCTAAGCAAAAAGTCTATACATTTTATGTATATTTTTGTCTTCGGTTGTAAAAGTATTGCTTGAATTTAAAACAAGGTGCCAGAACTCGTATAACCAACCCCGTATACGGTTGCTACTACAAATACGAAATACTCCTAGTTTAGCTTATTTCCAGAGAAACAGTGCTTTTCGCTTGAAAAAGTAAAGTCTAGGTAAAAAGCTCTGCCGTGAAATATGCAGTGCCGACTCAATAAACTTTATCGAAGTCGGCTTTGCTTTTAAATTAAAACTTTTTCTAAATATAAATCGCGCTGATAAACTTAAAACATATTTTTGCATACGTTTATGCATGCGTCTACTTTTCATACTTCACGTAGAACTAACATATTTACGTGGTTTTAATGGGCATGTTTACTTCAAAGGAAGTACATAGTTAATGTTTATAATTTGATTCATTGAATTGAGTAAGTTTTTGATAAACTGTCCACATCAGATCTTTACAATGATTGCATGACTGTCTTTTTGTTTGTACTTTTGTGAATTTTAGTTACTATATAATTAGCTTCTTCATGCTTGAAGTCAAAAGGTTTTGCAGATCTACGCATTTATACTTGCAGTTTCATGATATTGCGAAGTGTGGAAACCATAGTTTACCAGTAAAAGCTCTGGTTTAAACGATTAAATTTATTTCCTTCGAGTAAACCCAATAACCGCTTCATAATCTCCCGCAAGCCGCGCGAAGGAACAAAACCCATAAATGACTCGACAAAACCTTTTTACCGAGTGGACTAAAAAACGGAAAATTTTGGCGTCGAGTCACCTGTGACCGCCTATCGTTTTATCGGTACCCCAAGACATAAATTACAGGAGAAAGTAATCGTTGAAACTTTCCTAAGACAGGCCAGAGGGCCACGCTTGGAATTTGTGCAGAATTACCTGCCACTGGTTTTAAGACTTGTAATTTATCAGTATGGGCCCCCGTTCGTATAGGCTGGCGATTCGCCCGGTCGTCCGGAAAATGGGGCGTACCTTTATTTTAAAGATCTCCGAGATAAATCTGAATGAAAGTTAGATTATATTAAGAGAGCTTAATAGCAGGGACGCCGGCTCATTGTATATTGTAGAATGTTATTTCTTTCTCAATTGCTAAAAAGAAGACTGTTATTATCGTTAATTGTAACCTTTTTAAGAGCTATTTTTAGCCTTCGCAGGCTCATAAAAATGTCTAGAAAGGTAATTTATAAAATTACCAGTAATAAAAAAAGCATTTTATATAAAAACTATATCAAAAATCGTAAGTGCACGTTAAAACCAAAACCACTAAGGTTAAAACAAGAACCTCACACCCCACGCATTACACAAAGTATGACATTACAGTATCTCGGAAAAAAGCGGGTTTGATTGACACGGGCAATCGGCTTAATGTAACCTCGAGGCAAGTTTTGTACGAGCACAAACGACTGGTTAAATTCAGAGGTCGACACAAAGCGACGCAATCTCTCTCACGTCACCCAGAAGGAGCTTTCCATATAATTCATTTCCCTATTCATATTTGTCTTAGGAGTCGACTCCTGCGGAAAAACCGAAAGGACTAAAGAACGAAATAAAATGACAATGTTTTACGGCACTGCTGTTATTGAAAAAGTTCCTTGGAATTTATTTCACTCACTTCGCCATTCATACAAATTGGATATAGCGTTCTAAAGTTATGAAACTGTGTACACAAGCGGGCACGTTATCCTAACTGTATCATATTGGCCGCCATTCGGTTTTTTTTTAATACCCGTCCTGCCGTTGGTCATTGATCCTGTAATTCGGAGGCACCCGAGGTTGTCTGTCTATAGGCGTATGGTTTATATTCGTCGTTCAAGATTACGTGACTGGAAATAGTAAAATCGGATGATGATGTTGATAATGTAGGTCGTAATGGGCCATTGCCAATAAAACCTTATAGGTAAGCGATGGATTAAAAGGAACTGGGTCAGGGCAAGGCACGGACTTTATGAAAATAACATAGTTTGGGTGCTCCTGTCAGATTATTGGCGGTAACGCATCGCTTATCTAGGGATACTGTTTTTGTGCTCCGGTGAATATGTAATGTATTTTTCCTTATATGAAGAGGAATAGATAGTTTTTTATTGCAAACAATAAAATGAAATTGAATCTTGAGGGTAATGATCGTAAAATGGATTATGATCGAAACCACAGGAGAATTCCATCAAGTACTACGTAAATAATAAAATAAGTGTTTTTGAAAAGTTATCCTATCAAACTTTCATGCGATACTTGAGTTACATTGAATGATGAATCTTTATTATCGATTTTTCTTTAGACGATTGATATTTATAGTACCGTAAATACTATAATATATTAGAGTATGATTTATAGATGGTCATATTAAACCAATTTCGAAAGAATTATTGCTCACAAGGTTTTTATGAAAATGTACACATTTCACGCCTAGCCGTGCGGGGTTTTAGCTTCTAAGATAATAATATGATGATACATGTTCCGCAGTTATGAAACTGAACCGATATTAAATACACTGTAAGACTTATGTTGGTACTTTACAAACACTTTTTTACACTGACATAATCTTCTTTTAAGCAACTCAGCAAAGTGGATTGTTTAAAAGTCCCTTTTCAGGTGAAATAGGAGCAACCAAACGGAACGACCAATTCACTACACTAACTTAGCATTACTTTCAGTTAGTGCTTCGGTCCTAAAAGGAAAGTTACATGCACTCAATAGGGGGCGCTTAAAAAGTTTCCAAAACGCCAATGGGGAAAGAAAAAGAACCAACTTGGCAATATCACCCATTTGTCCCGGCAAATGAATAATTATTGGAATTTAAATTCTTATTTTGAGTCTCATTACAAAGTTTCAGAAGGGTCATGCTTTTTGTATAATTAAAGAGCTTTCCACTTTGCGACGCTAAACTTCGGATCTGTTAGGGAATTAATTGAAATATTTTAAATCAATTTATCGGGTCGAACCTCTGTAATAACATCTTTGGGATATTATCTGGTATTAAGGACGATGGTTAACTAATTACATTGTTGCGTTGGTAAGCCAATAGATTCTCAAGTGCGTAGTACTTACTATACATATATCTGTTCAGTCCTTTCCATAGGGGTATAAGTAAACACAACAAAAGGCAGACAGGATAGGTAATAAATCTACCAACATTTACATGCCTGGGATATTCGGGACTGCGTACATTGATATTGTAAGTCATAACATAAGAGTAGAAACACACCAGGCGGAAAAAACGCGACCGAAGTTCGGTGAGACTACGCCTGCAATGTATTTTTAATAGAAAGGACACACTATGTCGAAATAAAGTGAGGTAATTTTGTATAGAAAATGCATTGCCGCCGCGTGTGTGTTCCTACTCTCAGCAAAGTACGGTAACATTTTACATTGGAGCCAGAAAACAATACTTCTTATTTTGTGAAATGAAATTGCATTAGATAGTCGTGACCGCGCTTAAGGGCCCCACGGTACGATTCGTCTGTACGACCGATCTGATGAAAATCGTGACGATTGATCGCATAAAATCTGCCGACTTTAAATTATTACAAATTGCGAACGATGAAAACTGGTTTTATTATCCCATATGGTGGAATAAAAAATAACAACACTGCGAACAGTTATTTAGTAATTGGCAAGTGGAAGGGTGTTCCTGGGCGGGTCATCCAGGTCGTTACGAACAGCAGGCGTCGCCCGCACGCACTGGGATCTCTTCATTTCACAGGGAATTTTGCTCGTACATTCTACGGCGCTTATAAACGACTTTTAAGGCACTATTTAGACGTATACATTTATAAAGAGAAATGGACATTTTAAATTTTACATTACCCTTTAGAAGGTGAAATTCCGTAATCAATTTTAAGTGACAATAGAAATTGTCAATCTTGAAAATGTTTAGTTAAAATTATTTACCATGTATTTTGTTATTAGCGCCCCTCATTGTTACCTCCGAGATAA
Source organism: Nomophila noctuella (assembly GCA_958496325.1). Classification (NCBI taxonomy): domain Eukaryota; kingdom Metazoa; phylum Arthropoda; class Insecta; order Lepidoptera; family Crambidae; genus Nomophila; species Nomophila noctuella. The sequence goes on from OY292484.1 coordinate 11,575,538, forward strand.
GATAAGACCCTAAGTCAATATCGTAACTTTTGCCCGCAAACTTAGTAGCCGCTGTGGCCGGCCGAAAGTTTCATGTGGCTGATAATTTACATAATAGAAGACGGTAGGTCTACCCACTATCGGGGTCATTCAAACTTCTATGGATTAGGGCTTTCACGGGGAAGGCTTATCGGATTTTGAACGAATTTCGGGATGCGATGGCGACGTCATTATCGATATCCGATTTATATGCAGATTGAGGTTGAAGTGGCTAGCTGGCCGGCGACGCCACGGGCCGCCGCGCGCCCTCGAGATGCGGCCGCCTCCGCAACTCCGTCGCATTCTACATAAATAATCCCACTAACCAACCGCAATCTTCAACTTTATCTTGCTCGAAGATTATACAATTAATCCCTTCCCTTTACATTCTCGTCGGAACCGGGATCCTCGTTCAACTTTTGCGCACTCGACCCGACGAAGACAGAATCCCCATTGTAAGATTTAACAATTTCTCCCGCCTCGTTACGTTTCACGGAGTAATAATAAAATATCACAATGGATGTCAGCTCTATTCATGATAAGTGTCCGAGATGAAGAGCGTCAGTAGCATAATTCAGCAAATCAGATATTTCGAATTCGTGAATGGGTTTGTTGTAAGGGAATGTTGAAGTAGCATCTCGCTGACAGTAGGTACGATTTGTTCCTCATTACTTTGCGATCGCCTTGGAAGCACTCCGCTAAACATGTTTACACGTCGAGGAGCACACGCTTGCGTTACAGATCGCTCCAATTCGCTGATGAATTCTCGGTAAACAATATGTAATTCCGAAAATGGAGGGCCAACGTACGAAATCGCGCCGCACGGGCTAATGACTAGCCCGCGCAACGTGAAACTAACGAAACTTTAGCGCTATTACAGCATTTGCAATTGCTTGCTCGCCGTCGAATGCTCACTCGATCGCCATTTTTCACCTCCCCGTATAATCTGAGCAGTATTTATGCTATCCAATACCGACCGACATAGTAAATCAATTAAGCGAACCTGCACAAGTTTCGGTTGCATTTAAGCTGTTTATTCAGGAATTAGCTTCACTTTATCAACGTTCGTGTTGCTACCTAATGTATGCAATGCGATTATTTAGCTGGAATAGTAATCGATATTGATTAGTCGGACCAGCCAATCTATGGGCTGGGCAATATGTTGTCGTGAAACCTTTCAATGTTACGTTAGCGAAACTTAGTTTTTATCACGGAATAAGTTGAATGGGGACTTTGTGATGTTTTTTTGATGGAGCGGTTGTGATATTAATTATTCATTTTTAAAATGCGAGTGTCAAGTTAGTTGCATTGTTGGCGTGAATTTTCATCCAACTTTGAGGCAAAAAAGAAGGAGACTGAAAGGCAACACATCATTCATCTTTCAACCGAGCTGTCTATTATGAGTTGCAGTTTTTAAAAGTTTGTAATTAACACGCGCGTCCAGGTCGGGTCACAAACTCGCAACTCTGAAGTGTTCGCCAACTTCGGGAAATGCCCTCAATAATTAAAAATCAAGAGTTAACGATGGCATGTTTTTTTGTTTTATTCGGCCCTTGCGTGATCGGATAAATCGCGTCGTTAAAAGTTAATCGCGTTGATTTGTTTTTTTGAATCAATTATACGTAACTAATTGTCTTTAATGCTCTTTAACAATGCGATAGTGGTTTTATCAAATCGTTTCCTGTCATTCTTCATTTTAACCACTTTTCGCGGCAATTATGTTGTTCTTTAAGTAATTAATTTTATTAAAAGTTAACAATGAAGACAGACATCTTCTTCCGCGATTGAAACTAAATTATCTTTCACTACAGAACAAAATTATATTATTTTTTGAAAAAATAATAATACAATTATTGCTCTATACAAAGGCACCAATTTATAGGCTGTAACAAAGTTTCTCAATTATGCAAAAGTCGTGATTTCCTCTATTCTCAAAAATGTTGTTTATTCAATACAATAACGCCTGTTATTTATTGACAAAAATCATTCACTTTTTTCACTGTTATACAAACTCATTTCAATAATAAAGAAACCGATGTTATTACGCCGTGGAGAGGTTCTTATACAAAGCCCAATGTTCCTTTGAAGATGAGGAAATCTATTGAAGTCCGTAGATAACAATAGATCTGTCTTTTGAAGTGTTTCTACGGTTTCGGAAACAGAGATTTCCAATAATCTACAACGAACTTCATAATTAATCTGTAGTGATCTACTTACTGGAGTAAAAAGTTGTTATTTTTTAATTTTCCGCTCGTTATTTCCTTGTTTGAAGGTTTATTTGGAGTATCCAAATTTATTGGCTTTATTATTCCAAATTGTTTAGCAGTGGTGAATTTTTTTAGAGAATTAGCAGCATAATTATACTATCTAGAACATTTTGAATTTTAATATGTTTAATTATTGAACTTGCAAAAGCGCAATATTTTACTCTCCTTAATGAACAATTGCTCATTAGGTGTGTACCTTAGTTTATCCCCGTGAAACTGTGTCTATAATATTCATGAACTAACACATGATACAACACCCAAACAATCTGATAAGACCTCTCGAATTCCATGAAAGGATGTCGAACAACTTATTCCAATCATTAGGAACGAAACTTCAAATTGAGTAACAGTATATCCAATTCTGTGAATCCAATCGGACCTCTTTGCTTCGTCTCCAGTGTTTGTCTCGAATCCAAGCACAGGTTAATAAGTAATGAAGTGGGTTGAGCCGAGTTTTGTTTGTTAAAGTGATTATTCAAATACGAAAAACGTTTCGGGTTTTCCCTAAACTTCCCTCATATTTTATTCACAGATTTTTCACGGTATGAAGTATTCGTAACTGCTTATAAAAGCCATGTTTTTTTTCTGTTTATACGTTTATATGCGTAAATATCGTCATTATAGAACTATACACAATGTTTGTCATTAGGTGTTTAGATTGTTGTTTTTACATAACCTTGACAGATAGGTATTGTAAAAAGTATTGAAGTCTATAAATTCAAAAAAATGAATGTCATATATTTTTTATTGTTATTGTTTGATGCTTTATTAATAGCTTCTAGCTGCCGATATCGAGCAGTCGAAGTTAGTTTATATAAAAGTTTATAGAAATAATAATTCATGAATTCTAACAAAATTAAAAAATTGTTAGATTATTCATATTGAAGTAAATTTTAATAAAAATATACACGTGTCCAGTTTGTTGTTGGAATAAAACAGTCACGTGTCCAGCTAATTGCCTCATTACATCACTTAAAAATAGTACAACAATGTAATTTTGTATTTAGGAAATAATTAACGCTTCACGGCTGCTTCGTTATTTCCAGTCCGTCAAATTTTCTATAATTATTTTAATAAAATCCCCCGTCTGTCTAACGTAATTGTTCCGGGCCTATATTTAATTACTGTTGCCCGATAAAATATTCTTGAGCGATGTTAATAACGAAACCGCGCGACCCGAAAACTTTACTAAGAAAACTAATCCGGCCCGAGATTATTTCCAGTGGTTCTCAATCAATTCGCCTATAAAAATACGGGATAAAACAGCCATCCTTCGGGAGTTAGCTCCTCGGGGAATCATTACGAAAATACGACAAAATTGTAGACCGTCTTTCAGCCAGGAAGGGGTGTTATTTATTGGGGGCAAAGGCCGAAGTGTATCCGAGTGGGTCTATTAGCTCAACTAATATTTTCTTCTTCAACTTAATTGTTATGTCGCTTTTAAAGCAGGTGGGTTGTGCCATTACGCGCCGAGTTAATGCCGAGACACGAAACTTGAGTGCCACAGAGGGAGCAAGGCCCGCGGAAATATTTAAACAAATTAAAACTTTTTCTTCATGCCGTCCCGGAGAGTGGTCTTATTGTGATTCGCTTTATTGAGTTTCTATGCAATTTGTTAAAGAAATACGCACTAGAAAAATCAATACGATTTTAAATACATTTTAATTGAATAGTTTGTTATGTCTATTATCGTTTTATCGATCCTGAGAAGCGATAAATGCAAAAAATACAACAATGAAAAGTTGAGTGCGATTAAGTTAGCAAAGTAAAAATCTCGATAAAATAATATTTTTATAACTAAGCGGGGCACACACGTTGACCTATGACTGATAGGTCAATAAAAACTCTTACCACTCAAGTTTTTTATGTTTAAGCCGAGACGATAAACCGCCTAACTTACCTATTGCATTGTAGGTCCTTTTTATAGATACTTTGTAGCGGGTAATAAAGTTCGCGTAGACGAAATTTAATTATAAATTTCAAAGGTTAACTGCGAGGCATAACTTCATATTTCAATTACGTCGATGTCAATTCTACCTGCAATCGAAACAGTTGCAAGGAGCATTTGATTTTATTGCTTCAGCACATTGCGTTTTGTTTTCTACGTTTCTTTGCTAATGAATTTGGAGGACTTTTCCTCCTACTAGAAACGTTAACGTGCAGACCGAACACTAGCGCTGCCAATCTGCTATTTTATTTTCATTAATTGTAAAAAAATTAAGACATTTTGAAAAAAAAACACTGTAAAGTGCATTAAAATTAACATGCATGATTTTTTTAATCTTTTTTGAATACTTTTCCAACTTAAAAATAGCCTTATTATGATTATGACAACCTACTGATGAACAATGTGATAAAAGTCACTTTTATGAAATCATAATTTTTATTATGTAGTGCACCCACAGAGCCATTTATTATATTCATCTTCAATTGATTGCAATTAAATAAAAACGACTGGCGGCGCTAGTGTCCAGACTGCACGATCTCAAGATTCGTGATACAAAGTTTGTATGAGCAAGCACACTCAGTGATGGATGCGAGCACACAGCTCTAATCTTGTATATCGACCAACCGACCAAACTGGGCGAGTAAACTAACAATCAAGAACCCTAATACAACGGCGCTTTGACGGACGCGGGCTGACCATTAGGTCTGGCGATTGTTCCTAACAGTTAAGTAACCGCAGTTGCTCCAAGTACTGCATAGTTGGGAACAGAAACAACTGACAGTTTGGATTTCAAATAACCAGTGGAATGAAAGATGGCATCCGAGGGTTCGATCTTCAAATATTTGGGACTTGGGGGACTGTCGTGTTGCATTTAAGGGATGTTTTGGATTTGAATAAGTGAACGTATTTGATGTAACGGGTTTTTTGTTACGATTTAGTGAAAACCTACTTGTAATGAATCAATATTTAATGCAAAGCCATAAAAATAATTTTCAACTGACACTTAATAATTGGAAAGTATCACAAAATATATTTTACAAGAATATTGTTATTATTCCTAAATAAAGGAAAGCATAATTCATTTTAACAAAGTAATAAGTGCATAACGTATGTATTAGACAAAACAAAATATACAAGTCACCTCGTTAACCCTATAAGTTTTCATGTCCACTAAATTTGTGGAATTATGAAAAATAAATTACTGACCAGTGACAGAATTAAGTACATGCCCCAGAATTATATGGCAGGTGTCCCTGAAGACTTGCATGAGTCTCCCCTAAGTGTTATAGCGTTAGATTTAAGCAACAACTTTGACAAATTGTGGTTGAAGCTACACGATATTAGTTTACCTGGTTAACTGTAGACGGATTTAGTACTTCAAGTTAAAGATAATATCTTAAATAATGATAATATATTATGAAAATGAAAAAAATTTGCTACACTGTATTCTACTTGAAGTGATTATCTGTATTTTTAATGAAATTTAATCTTAATCTAAACTATATTTTTAGGTTGGTACAAATAAACATTATTGGGTTGAGTCTTTTATCTTTAAACAAATGCTCAAACACAGCTTTGTTTCACTAAAAACATTTTTTCCATTCCAAAACAAGATCACAGTGCTTTCACCAAATAAACCAATACCTACGAGCAAAAACAAAACGCTGCCACACCATAAAGAATACCCACAAGTTTTTTGCTGTCGCCTGGTCGTCGCAAACTTTGTTAACAATCAATAAAAACTTGCTTTATTCTTCCCATGTACGTTCTCAACTATAAAAATTCTAGGCGCCACTGTACAATGTCTCCAATTTCGCTCACTTTCACACGCTGTGAAAAATAGCGAGTGGAATTAGCAAAGTTCCAGAGAATCCCACAAGAGTGCGCCACACATTGTCCGAATATTAAAAGGCGAATTAGAGTGCTCACGGCGCTATGGGGCCGTAAATGGCCTTGTTAGGCAGCCTTTGTGAAGCGTTTGAGGTCTCATGATAGGTTTGACTTTTTAATTGATTGTTGTTTTGGGGAGGACGGAGAAGACAACTCCTAAAGGTTTGCTGCATGTCGAGTTTTGTGAAAGGACATTCATTGTATCAAGAATTTCAAAGAAGGATATATGTTTTTGTTTTTATTTAATTCGGCGAAATTTTTAGGAATTCATTAAAAGACTTAAATTTGCTGGTATATTTAGAAGCGTTCATTGCTTTTTAGTGTAGGAAACACACTATGCTAATTATTATGCGACCAGAGTTAGACGGCAATACAATTTTATACAAAATTACGCGACGTAATTTCGGCACAGTGTGTCATCATTATCATCCATTGTAGGCGTAGTCACGGCAAAATTCGGTCGTGTTTTGTCCACCTTGTGTGTTTCTATACGATACTTAATCTTGAAGACATAACTGGCTTTAAATTATTAAAATAAAATATGACCTTTTTAATATTCTAGAACCATTTAGTGCTAGTTTCTTTTACGGTGCTAAAACTGTTGGTATGCGTGTTATTTTGCGCCAAAGATTGGCCGATATGCACAGCCTCGACCTTGCAGTTTGAAGTATGACGTGTATTTACTGCCTTATCTTACAATAATTCTGCCATTCAAAAGAAAGTTATAAAATATTTCTTATTGTTCACAATAATACAGAGGCTAATATTAAGTACAATAGGTTTAGGTTTACCATCTATGGTATGTACTTTTTTATTTTACACCATGAATGTATAACACGCAAGTTGGTTCATGCTTGTACATAGTACTGAGTAGGAATCTTGGTTTGCGATATCGATTAACAGCGTAGGTAATTCTCAGTTGTATTCATCCATCCTCCTCAATTCAATCATCAAGCTCAAAGGACTTGAACAAAAATTCCCACACCACCTCAGTGTTTGTTATCAATATTATCAATCCGTACACAAATCCTCAAAACAAATAATCACACAACGGAAAATCTATAAGTGATCGCGTGCGGGCTTTAACTCAAAAGACACCTCGGAGGTTTGGCATTGATCACTGAACCGAACTTCGGTTTTGGCGGAACGTCGCCCAGGGGAGCGACCCAGCTCTTTCGCCGTCCTTGTCACACACACCAGATTACAAATATGTAAGAAGGTAATGATGCGATAGGCCTCACAAATTGCCCGTAACAATACCGCATTAGGTCAAATCTATGTCGCAGGATACGTCATAATCTATTTTTTTCCACGGAATCCTTAGTGATTTGGACGGACAATAGACGATCGCTTCAATGTATTTTTTCATATAAAAGCTGTATTGCTTTCCGCGTTAATAATGTAAGCCAATTATCTAGCACGAGGATTTACTGTTTTCCCTCAGAAATGCTCACAAATTACGTTATATTTATTCAAAATGTTAAAATTGTGTAAATGATTAATCTCTAACCAATTACGCTTTGCACAAATAAAATATGATCAACGTAATCGGTCTACGTTTCTATCCGTTTTCTTAGAAAATGTTAGGTTAAAAATATAAAGACACTAATCACATTTACTTTACCAAGTTATAATATTATTATTTCTTGGCTACAATAAGTGAATGAGACGTAATTTGACGACGAATAAATTAAGGCTACGGATACAAACATTTGCTTAACTTTGCCATCACCCATAATTCGTTACGGCGTAGTAAAAACAACGTAATTTATGAGATAGAATATCTCTTTTTGTTTATAAAATTTGACTACATGACAGGGGACGCGGTGTCGACGCGTCACATATTTCCCGAAAAGGGTTACTCGCGCCCCACGCAAGCATAGGAATTCCCACTTAAACAAATCACCACTAAACAAACGTTTCTACAGGTAGAAATAATTCAGCGAAAGGTCACCTGTTACAGTATTCGACATCGATCATCGGGAGTGCGTTGGGCCGACCCCGGCGTAATGTCGCCCAGGGGACGGCCGCGCGAGACAATCCCTGGCCCCTGCTAAACTCGACTTACCCGCGTTCCTATACACGCACATTTTTTTTTGAGGAGCTCGATGGCGCAGTTGTTAGCGCACTCGGCCTGCGGTTGCTAAAGTTAAGCAACGTTCGCAGATGCCAGTCATCGGATGGGTGACCGAAAAATTTTATCTCGAGCTCCTCCGTGCTTCGGAAGGCACGTTAAGCCGTTGGTCCTGCGCCTGATCTCTCTACGGTCGTGTCAGACTGCTGTCCAACCGAATTATGAGAGTGAAGGAATAGGGAGTGCACCTGTGCTTGCGCACTCACTTGTGCAGTATAATAATATATTCTGCGTACCTGGCTGATCGTAAGATCGGCCGCCATGGCCGAATACGGCCGGAGGGGGTAATAATACATTTTTCAACGCGGGTCATTCCGCTCACCCTTCCACACCGGCGCGACACATGACATCTAACACATCTGAAAACTTAATAAGGAATCCATAATTAACTCCCGCGTACGTAATTGTAAGGCGTCACGCGCGTCGACATGAATATTCACGTTGCAATTTCGTTCGCATTCAGATTTATCACGGTTTTGTAAATGGGGATTTTAAAAATGTTCCTTGGTGGGCACATTCGGGCTTGCTGGGCAGGGGGCCGGGCGGGCGGTGACAGCGCATCTCACCACCGTGTATTGTTCGTGTCCTAACCGCCGACTTTCCATTTATTTCTCTATGAATACGTTATTACCTGCTCGCCCCCGCTTATCAAAGTTTATTTGCAGCGTGTGGTTTACTCTGTACCGGTGCTTATTCGTTATTACAGCGGCGGAGTGTTTTATTGCCGAGGCGGGGCTCAAATCGCGCACGACGCCCTTGTTTTTCGCTATTTTCCCCGCGATCTTTTCAGGATTTGAAGTTTATTTTATGTCTTTTCTTGTTGCAGATCGAGGACGCCATGTTAATGTTCGACAAACAAACCAATAGGCACAGAGGTAAGTGTTAAATATATTTCTGACGTGTAGTGTAACAAAATATTTCCTAAACTAGCTGACTCATATCTCCCATCAAGGAAGTAGGTACATGAAAAAATTGTGCGATTGATTATAACAAAAAGTAATAAATTGTGAACTTCAATATGTAAATAAAACAGCCAAATTTATATTTTAGTAGAAGTCAATCACAGGCCCGTAATATTTCGGTAATCACTGTTAGTAAACGTTTCCATTGCGTGCTGGTACCCTTTAAACGTTGATATTTGACTTACAAATAAATAATTGGCTATTAAGAAACAGGTCGAGATTACAGAAATTGTTACGGAAAAAATCTGTATTTTCCGTATAAAAAGTCGTAACTTTTAAAATAGCCAACATTTATTTACGAATGGCTCATCAATAACGGAATCGAAAAAAGCAAAATAAATTCTTAAGGCAATAACATATATTATCGCTTGCCCGCCCGTAACTTAGAAAGCACGCACGAGCGCGGCGGTGTCACCTTGTTTTTCCCGACGATACAAAGGAATTTCCAAAGGCTTGCATGTCACACACGGAAACATATCATTTTTGTTCGTCTCGGCTCATTTCTCCGGGCGTATTCACCACGAAGCCGACGCCGGTTAACTAGCAACGGATAAACACAAGCGACCCTCGATAGGGCGCGGCCAGATAACGCAGACATGTCGCAATCTGTACGCGCTCATATCTGTCAACGCGTTCCTTGAACAACACCGCGGCCGGGGGAGACCATCCCTGCCTGGCTGGAGTGCGTCTCGCGCGAACCGAAGCGGAACGGACGTTCGAGGTATCGTACTAAATAAGTCCACCGTTTTCGGCATTGTGCTCCCTCCCTCGTGTTACGACTATTCCCGACTAATAAATAACAAATCGACACCCGAATAAAATATATGGATTCTCGCGGAGATTTCGTACGACGACGACGCCGAAAGGGAAAGTTCGCTTGAAATGTTCCCATTTTCAATTTTCCTCGCCCTCTTGTTTAGGTATTTTCGCTGATCGCAGATACAATTGTAGTTGATCAGCCGGATAAATTTTGTCCCAAAACACTGAGGCCCGGGTCCGGGGGTTTGTGTAATCAGTTTCTTTCATTATTCCCGCAACGCGTAAGATTTTAATTAAAACAGACGAAAACCGTATCGAGGCAGGGCATCTTTTGTTGCTAACTAAGGTTCCCTGCAACAGTTACAGCAAATACAATGTTAAATTTGCTTTTGTAATCCCCATTACACAAAAACAGGTTGACCCAAATATTCAGCCTGGGTGAAATATCGTTGCGCCGTCATTTGTGCAAGTTCGCAAAAACGAATCCTGTTTTGTAACTGGCCGGGGGAAAAACGCTCCTTTCTTGTTCCCATAAGATTGAAAGTAGCGCACGCATACGTTTTCCCACTTCCAACTTTTGTGCCCTTTGGCTGTCATTTGGATGATATTTTGAAATCCCTCAGCTAGTAATTACCAGCATGGTATCTTGTTACATTTTGTTTTACTACGTGTAGTTAGCTGTCCAACCATGCGGTTAATTAGATGTCGGATTAATTAGATATTTCCCAAGCTAGGTAATAAAACCTTATCTGTAACTATGAAAAAGTTATGCTGGCTGATATAATTTTATCCTCCCCGACTAAATTATCTTACTGGTGTTTGCTTAGTCACTTCGCTAACATCTTTCGTAAAGTTGATAGAGCGATATTTTCTCAGGGCTCTGCACTACATAGATATTATGCTTATTTAATAGTTCACTATACTATGTTTGTTACTGCTATCATAATAAATATATAATCAAACTACATCCTAAATCGGATTATTCATAGACTTTCAGTGAGTTGTTTTGCAAAAGCGCGGGATTTTATTTTTTATGTTTATATTGGTGGCGTTCAAGCTCGAGTATCCAATAAAAAATAACACACACACATTCCTACCGATGTAAGTACATCATTTTTAAAAGGGCATATTCATTTTCCCTAAGAGATTTTGATGTGACTCAAATATAATATGTATAGGCCATAAGCAATAATCTAATATAAATATTCCTTAGGCCGGCCGTAATATCAGCGGCCGGTTATTATCCCGAAACGTAATCAGTTGGGTCGGGTTATCCTGGGAAGAAATGTAAAAATATCCCCTGTTTATTTGTATCAAACTCGGGCAAGAGGCAACCCAAACGCGTATTCAAACTGAATATGAATGCAAACTGCCCTAGCGAACGGGCGGAATGGCGAAAATCAAATTAGGTATGGCGTGAATACTTCACGGCGACGTCGGGAAAAAAATTGAAATCAAATATTCATTGACTTCCAACCGGATAAGCTGGGCCGTAGTCATTTCAATACATTTTATTATCTATTTTTCGGCGGCACGCCGAGGACAGTACCCGTTCCTTAGGGCCTGAATTATTAACTAAACTTCCTGAGGGTAATCAAAACGCGCTCTTTGTTGATTGCTGTAACAAGATTTCGGTTTTAAAATTTAAATACATTTACGGACAAGAAATACTCTTCATTTCTATTTTAAATCCGACGCAATTTTTTTTTCTATCGATTTTATGTTGCCCGTATTGTCAAAAGTAATTTATCGTCACATTGACAAAACCTTACAAGCGTAACAGAACATTCATTGCGAAAATGACTGATTTAGACATTCGTTTTGCATAGATAAAATTTATAATCGTCATAATTATTTCATTATTAATAAACGTAAAAGAGGAAAGCTCAATAAATCCACCCGGCCTGCGAATATAATTCCGTGTGAACGTTTAAAAACCTCCTTCATAATGGGTATATTTAGACCATTAATCATATGTTGAATGGGGACTTAATTCAAACGGTGATTTTTGTGTAAAGCTGTTGAATCTGTGAAAAATAAAAACCTTTTAGCCTTTTCAGTACATTAAATATGCACGAATAATGCGTTTAATAGCACCCTTTACTTTTATTTACGACCTTCGCCAGTTGCAAAAAATAATTAACGATGACCCCTTACAAAAATGTTCGCATTGTCTCTTTGTAAAATGTATTTTTTTAATTTTAAAACGCTTACAATAGGTCAGGCTTTGCTTGAATTTTAACGTCATTATAAGTTATTACAAACAGCTGTCCCTTATTATTTAACTTTAACTTGTATATAAAAGTAAGTAAACATATTTGGGGAATGAAATATACATATAAGTAAATCAATAAATTAATAATGAAAAGTTAGTTAAATAGGTATTGCTACAAACTTCATTCCCTATTTAGGGGTAAGTAGTAAATCATAGTGTACAAAAATACCACTAAGATAGGAACAAAATGTTTGCAGAAAGAAGTTGATAAACATTTTACTATGCAATACACCGATACCGAAACAATTTTACAATCATAACATAGCGAACCCAACTGTGTCACACAATCAACAATCCATTTCCAAGGGTCGGTTCACGTTCGTTTGCGATTCAACGTGTCAACGGAGCTTGAAGCAAATGCCATTACGCAAAGGTAACGCGACGTGTGAGAGACGAATTCATAAATATTAAACAAAAAAAAACTAACGCTACAAATCTCGACAGGTTGCCCCCATTCGGAAGGCCGCCCGCCGTGGGACGCATTCCACCGAATGCGTGATACCTTAAGTTCCTCTCAGTTTACATAAGGCAGCGTTATCTATTTCACATTCGAAGGTTCGTGATGTTCAGAGCCTATCGCGTGAATCATAAATGGCGATCGTTTTCGTCGACTACCATAAAAGTGTTAGGTAGTCGGGAAGGGTAGTAGTAGGTTTTGGAATACGGTAGGGAAGCCGTACGGACACCTTATCCGTACGTTAAGTGGACGGTGGTCGGTCAACTGCCCATTTGCATAGTTTGAGTTTAGGTTTCAAATTGTTACCAGACCTTTGGTTTGTGGGCTACCTCTTGAAATCAATATTTAAACTAAACTAAAGTACCAGCATACAAATTTTCCTCGACTCAATTAAGTCGTTAATATATTTAGAATATTACAAAAGACTTCACCCTGATTTTTTTACATTACTTCATTCAGGAATACGCCTGTCAAATAAATCAACGTTTAAGTACTTTTTAATTACTAAAATTTAAATAATATTTGTTATTACGATTGTATATTTCGTCGAAAAAGGTACAGAATAACAATTTCATATTTATGATATAAATTCCTAACATTCATTCTATAAATTCTAACGTCGAATAGAATTGAGAGAACGCTATTTTTGTTCCTGTCGAGGCATTCTAATACTGGTAAAGCTTCTGAAGTACGGCTCTCAGACAGTGTAAAGCAGGCAAAATTTCCCGGACTCGTGAGGTAAGGGAAAATGGTCTTTCTGGCTTGGAGATAAGAGTCAAGGTTGGTTTTCCGTGGGTGTTTGTGGGAGTGCTAAGTGGCATCGCGCGACCGCCGATCCCTGAGGGTCGGAGCTGGGTTTAGATGCATCTTACGGGGAACCAGCAGTCTCGGTTAATAATACGTGTATTACAATTAATTCACTTTAAAATTATTACCTTTGCTGTTTGATTGTTTCATTGGATACGACTCAAATGAAACGATTTCAAAATTGTGTGTACGATTTTCGAATGGTGTGTAGGGTGATACTTTTTCACAGAGATTTTCAAGAAAGTGAAAACAACATATATTTGACTAGCGCCCGTCACGCGGTTTCACCCGCGTCCCGGGGGAACTACTTCCCGTACCGGGATAAAATATAGCCTATGTTACTCCGGGTGAATGTAGCTTTCCAACAGTGAAAGATTTTTTCAAATCTGCCAAGTAGTTTCGAAGCCTATTCAATTCATACAAACAAACAAACAAACAAAAAATCAAACCTTTCCTCTTAATAATATTTGTATAGATGACATCAAATGTCGTTAAAATGTAAGAATTTGCAATAGATGATTATTTTGTAAATGTTAACAAAGTTTCGTCTAAATTAAGCCAGTATTAAACAAACAAAAATAAAGATTTAATTTTCTAGTTCACTGACAATTTAAATTCCCATTTTAATATTTTTTTACATCAAACCACGAGTTGAGTAATAATTTATCTGGGTTGAAAAAACAAAATTGAAAAATTGCCTGCATTTTCCTATTACAACCTTCGGTAGTACTATAAATATTTAATTCGCCACGTCGGTAATGACAGACTACTGACGGTTCAGCCTCAAATGACATGTCATTACTGCATTATAATAAGTAGTCGTCCAACCTTCTACTGCTCATAACAAATACGGACACGCCTATTTTAATTGTGTAACTTAAAAGCTTAAAAGACAAAACCGATTTATGTAGAGGAAGTGGCGTCTTTTTTCCAGTATAGCTCTAAACTCAGTCTGTTACCGTGTTAGGTTAGTGGACGCGAGAAAAAAAGACACCAATATTAGGCATTGTCTTTTATATTGGACGGGATACTGTTTTTCGATCATCGATCAGGATATTAATAATAAAAAAAATAGATTCCTGACTAGGAGTGAGTCATTCATATACAAATACTTTTTATGGAGAATTATTATCACTATGAACACATTTATAGTAATAACAATGTAACATTTATCGAATAATAAAATGCTCCTAAATTATGTCACTGTCTAATAATACGTCATTGTCTGTTGTACAATGTAATGCGATTTCCCCCATTCTTAGAATGGATGACTTTTCAATTGCCACGATGCTATTTACCTAAGCTCCTAAGGAGGCTCTGAATAGACAACCACATCGTCATTTCCTGCCCTCACTATTTTTTTATCCATCCCTTTTGGTCGCCCGTTAGTAGGAAATGATTCGCTAAAACATACTCTTAATGTATATTGTGATGGCGTCAGTTTCTTAATGCCCCATTGACGATCAATTCTCAAGGTTTCGATTTATTGCTATCCGTTCTTAAAGAGCTATTGTTGTTCATACCAATGGAATTATTGGAGGCATTGAGTTAGGGATCTGAGCGAAAGAATACCCAATCTATATTGAGTAAGTAGTTCTGAATAGGAATGATTTTGGCTTATGATATTTATACTATCTTAATGTTAATGGTGTTAAATGGTGCTCAGAAATCTTCTAGTGTTCCTTTGTAAGAATGCGAGATTTCTTGTAGGAATCTTGATTATAATTTAATTTCTAAATTATAACAACCATTAGGTATATATTAGTGTTTAAATTTGATATGACCAGAGACCGGTATAAAAGATACCCAGATCTTATCGGCGTGCCTTATTTTTAAAAAGATAGATGTAGTGGAAAATGCATTTTACCACTTTTCAACCAAACTTCCGCCATTTTCGCCGGAGAGATTTTTCAACCGTTGAAAAAGGCTTTTTGAACAATGATAAGCACGTTATCCCCGGTGGATCTCACTCTCTCATATCTATGCATCAGGCTGAGCTGCATTCACCGCGATCCCGCGAGGATGACTTGAGCCGATGCGGTGTTCGGATACACGTCAAGCAATCGGCAATAAACACGCTAAATAAATCAAGGAAATCTGGGAATACACGTACTTTCAAGTGGTTTTGTGTCGGCCGCTTTTGAAATATATCCGAATGCTTTTCTGGTGCTTTAAAGTCGACAATGATCTGCAAACGATTGGCTAAAGAGAATTTAAAAGAGGATGCATTTGTTATAGCATGGTATTTTTTCCGTTAAAGTTCTTTACATTATTATCAAAGAATAGGCTAAAGTATTTTTTGATTAAGAATAACGCCTATCTTGAAATAGAAATCCATTATCTTTATCCGATTTGGACACATAATTTCAATTTTATTAATAGCCCAATCATTTTCATCAGTCATGCCTCTTGACACCGATTAGTAAACAAATATTCGATTAAAACTCTTTTTACCCGGTAAGGAAATAAACAAACAAGTCGTATATTTTTTTGTCAAATTGATGGAAAATATTCCGAATATTTATATTTAAAAATTGCAAGCATTGTATCAGCAAAATGGTACAAAATTATAACAAAACGTTCAACTCAGCTGAGCTTTCCACACTCCGTATAATGTAACGTGAAAGACTAAGTCTTATACGGTTAATATTTCGCTCCTTGCTAATCCATATAGGTGAACTTAATGTATCCAAGAGGCAACAACGTGAATACAAATTACCTTATAAAGCAAAGAAGACAAATACTAACTAAATCTGCGCTGGGATCTGACATGATTGCGTTATTAAGTAACGCAGCATTAGTGAACTTCTGTGTCTATGCTACGGGCAATGTGATAAGCCTGTGCACTATGAATAATGCCTGGTCTTTATTCGTAATGCCTGTCTAAATCGGGCAGTGTGATTAAAGCATTATGATTAAATTACTTTTCCTGGTCGGTATTAATAATTCCCACCTTATTTTGGACAGAGTAATATAATAGGATTACTGTAGTGATTTTGCTTATTAATTACAACATTTTCATTTTAAAAAATGACACATAAATATGTAATATAGTTCAACAATAAACAGTTATCAGTGTAATAAATCATTAGTTGCCAGTAAGATCTACTTACTACATGGTGTAAATACCTCTAAACTGCTGTAAGGGGTGTTCGAGATACCTAATGACGTTAATAACTTTAGCATTTCTCGGGAAGTTCTCTTAGAGCTGATATGATAGGATAGGGGAAGATTTTCGAAGGGAGATTGTTAATTAATTTATACTTCAAAGAATTTCTGCATTGAATGTGATATTTTGAAGAGTTCACAATTACAACTGTTTGCTGCAAGAGGTCGTGGTAAAATCTTAAGTCCGAAAGTAAAAATGTATCCTTTATTCAGTTTAGGTGTTCAAATTATCAAGAACACATTTTTGTGGTATTGCAAATTATTATTTTCGGGGAAATAACAACCAAGGCAGACAACCTACTTCAACTGATTATGAAGATAATAATACCCTCCGGCCGTATTCGGCCATGGCGGCCGATCTTACGATCAGCCAGGTACGCAGGATATATTATAGTGCACAAGTGAGTGCGCAAGCACAGGTGCACTCCCTATTCCTTCACTCTCATAATTCGATGGGACAGCAATCTGACACGACCGTAGAGAGATCAGGCGCAGGACCAACGGTTTAACGTGCCTTCCGAAGCACGGAGGAGCTCGAGATAAAATTTTTCGGTCACCCATCCGATGACTGGCACCTGCGAACGTTGCTTAACTTTAGCAACCGCAGGCCAAGTGCGCTAACCACTGCGCCACCGAGCTCCAATGAAGATAACCACTACAATGCATTATGAAGATAACCACTTCATAATAATAAAGGATCATTATGACTTATCGTATCGTATGAAGTAGTTGTGTGGTCTGTTCAACTTAATGAGTAGCAATTACAGTTCATTCCAGTTGAAGTTCAACAGACTTAAACTTGAAATGCTTTGCTCGTCGCCTGGAAACGTCTAGACAGACGTACCACAAAGTGATTCGACTAGTACTCGTACTCCCGCGGGCCAAAGTGAAAAGTAAACTATTTCGATAACTCATTTGGGTATGACGATCGGTTATCGACCTAAGCCAACCAGTAGATGAGAGCCCCAGAGATATGCGAAGCGTTTGATAATAATTATTACTGAAGGAACCTACGTACATGGCACGGATTGATGCAACTTGAGAGTTAGTTCTTAATAAGAGAGGCAAAGCTTAGTAGAACTTCCGCTTGAATGAGTCTCTTGTCTGGGGTAGTGCCTCCTCCTTACAGAAGCCCACAGTGAAGTAGCATTTCGTAACTGTTTTGCTAAGTTTGTGCAGGTGAGTAAAGTATCCAGTGATCAGTTGAGGAGGACGTGAGATTTTTCGAAGCAGGCAACGCATCAGCGACCCTTGTGTTGTTGATGTCCATGGGCATCACTTACCATTAGGTGGCCCTCTAGTTCCCCGCTAAAGTAAACAAAAATGAAAGAACAAAAAGCCATCTCCAATTTGAGATATCAGCAACTGATTTTCAACCGATCTTATCTCCGATATAAACTCTATAAGCAGTTTCCTTAGCAAATCAGGAACCTGCTGTAACTGATGCGTGAAACTTAAATTTTTAAAGTATTTTTGTTCCAGTGGAGGAATGGGAATGTTTTTGTTTTTCTGTTTACCCCCGCAAATGTTCTGTTTTACATAAAACGGCGATATAGTGTTTTACGATTTGTTTTTGCTGACGCTTATATAAAACTTTTCGATGCAGATTTTTATTGTCTTAGAAAATTTTATTCAAGCATACAATTCGCTAGGGTTTAAAATATTTTCTATCACTTAGTAAATAGGACGTGCCAAAAATGTGTAAGTAAGAATATAATAGAATGCCGTTTGATTGTAAAATATATAATTGTTAATACAGAATGGTTTTGGTATTTAATAAAAGCAACTTATTTTCCTTTTCATATCACAAATACCAACTCAAAAAAAAAAGGCCATAACTTAAAATATTCCAAGAATTTCCATTGAATATTTATGCTGAAAGTTAATGCGTAATCAGTAATAAAGCATATTGAAGCGAGGCAAGTTGGCGCGACTACCGAATTACTTAAGTTTTGTTCGGAAGCGTCAAGTCCCTCTATCGTATTAACACGTTCACTTGAGCGAGAGATATCCCAGTTGTTTTAGTTATATTAAAGGATTCCTCGCATAATTATCACAAAGCGACTTACTACGCACCCATTTATAAACCATCTTAATTACTAAGGCCAAGTTAATTACACCGGGTAAAACTTAGCGCCTAAAGAGCGTTATCCCGTTAATTTAGAACAGAGTCGCTTCCGCGGAAATCTCTTTATGTCATTCCCCCTGTGCGATATCGCCAAAGTTGCTTTGGATGATTTCAAACGGTACCTTTAATGTTCTTAACTTTCCTTTAATAAAATTATGGAAAAAATCCTCGGCTACTTTGAACAATTACTTTTATTTATGACCCTCAATATATTACTGTCGCCAGAATTAAGGCAACGTTGGCGCACGAGCCTGATATATTTTTATTCTTTGTTAGGATTTTGAGCGATCTCGTGAAACGCTATCTATATTTTTGAAATGCAAACTTTTCCTTTTATTCTTTCGTCCTTAGAACGGCGGTGATGTCATTTGTTTTCTTTTGGTGAAGGAAAGTTTTAAACAATTTCGCGGGGCTGTAATTTACCCGTCGTATTATTTCAGTTAGAAGACGGCACGCAAATTCTCAGGAACGAATAAAGCAAATGAGAAATATGTTTGGGGGAGAGCGGCGGTGTAATGAATAGCCTATATTATTCTGTGAGCATTACAGGTGTTTGGACAATGAGAGCGGGAGCCGAGGCCTATCTCATTACCTCGCTGACCGCAGTTGAGTAATGACGCGCGCAACACCGAGTCACGCCAACGGCGCGTTTGCCGACCAGCTTTTGTGGCTTACTGTAAATAAAATACATTTCAACCCATCTACATTTTATTCAAATAAGTTTTGAGATACGGCGGACTGACCGCTAATCTATCCGTTCGTATTAAATTCATGTTAATGGTGTTGAAATGCGAATTCGTTATGCCGAGTCTTGCATTTTCGGATGATGTGATTTAATCATTTTCATAAATCAACTGCAAATATTTTGCGACCACTATATACAAGAATTTTTGAATTAAATCTTAGACTTTCTTGGAATCAGTATGCGTTTTGGCATGTCAGTAGTTTATTTAGTTATGAACCGGAAAAGAAACTGCTACAATTTAGGTATTTTAGCCGTTTTTAAGCCACATATGAAAAATTATTGAAGGAACAGGTCGCAATATTTCCAGCAGGTTTTAAAATAACAACAATACAGTATGAACCGCGCCAATCAAAGGAAATAAGCTTTGATAACGTTGCATTTAATGAAAACGCTCCGTGAATTGGAACACTCGTATATTCCAAAAGCACTACAAGCGAATTCAATCGGGTCCGATGCGGGCAGGTGTGGTCGCGCCGTTTTACCTACAGCCGGGCACAATTGCAATCAGCCTAATATGTTGAACAGTAGGTCCATCTCATTATCATGGGCGACCACAGGTGAATGATGGCGCGGGCGCTACATGCCCGTTTTGTTTGTGGTCGATTTAACGCCGAGGACAAATTTTGTGTTTGCCGCCGCACACGCGAGATCATTCCCGGCTGAGAGGTATAAATCAGCTGATTACTTTTACAATTTGATGTGTAACGTTAATTGTTTCGCGCCGGTCGACTGCGTTCTGGCTTGGCTTGATTGATGACGCGGGTAAATTGCATTTTCTTTTTTCTTTTCAAGTTGCAGACTTCGTGTTACTCGTCGAAATGACAAACGAATGAATGATGGGTAGACTTTTTTTGTATTTTTGACTATCTTTAGATATCATTCGGCTTCGGTATATGTAGTAATTGTATTACGAATTAAACTATTTGATATGGGAATTTATATAATATTTCACTCAATACAAAGTAAATAACATTAATAATTAATCGTCTTTAAAATATTTATCCCATACGAGTATGGCGTTCAACTACGCCCACATATTTAATAAAGGTGACAAAATCATAAAATACAAAAGCTATAAAAAATCCTGCCTTGTTTACTCAAACATTTTGTGTTCGAATAAATCTGCGGCGATAAAAAAGGCCGCTTCGACGAACACAATAGAAAACATCGTTCAGAAAAAAAAGAATACTTAAAAAGTTCACATTTACTTCCAACGAACTACGGGCAACTCTTGTTCTCATCCTCTTAACAAGAAAGTAATCTGTCGACCTCCCCGCGATAACGCGATTTTTGTGTAACAAACTCGAATCGCGCCTACCCTCACCTAGCCCGCGGCGCGAAATCCTCGCATTGTCAGATTCCTAAGGATTCGGCATAATATACATTTTCTCGTGTTGAAATTACGCCGTATTTCGCTCATGCAACATAAAATCGGCGTAAAGGCGACGCCCATGAAAAGCGCTCGCGAACCTATAGCCTTTATTTAGTTGACTCCAATGTAACAATCCACTGAAAGTTTTACTGTCAACAGTTCCGCCGGCCGTTTCATAAGCGAGGCACAGTAAAGAGCAAGGGTTGCCGCCGTCTTGCCGGGATATCAGAACACGAATACAGGTCACCGTTATTCTTAACCCGAACACAATGTTGCGTCTCTGTTTACATTTGTAGGTAACCATGTTGTTAAATTATTTCAGGGTTTGTATTTAATATAAATCAGGGAGGTATTAGAAATAGTAATAATCAAAAACAAGATTCATTGTCATAATAGTTAAATATTCATTATACAACGGTACTCAAACCGCACAGGGAAACACCAAAATATAGTATATCTGAGTAGAAGGTCTCGATAAAAGGTCCAACATTTTGGTTTTCATATTTAAAGCCGGCAATACACGATACCACTTCGCAAATATTTCGCACGAGGTTTCGCCTGTACAGCACCTCTCGGATAACCCAATGAGTATATTCCTAGGTTCTGCTTTTGCCGTAAAATTCCCGAGTAGGTTTGAAAATCCAAAGCACCTACCTTCGAATCTGTGTCGGTGGCATTCCGTTTTATGTCTCCGAACATTTTGTAACATAAAAGAAGTCTTTACAATGCACAGTGTGGGATTTGGCCTGACTTTCGGACATACTCTTTTTACAGTCGTATTCAGTGTATAGAACCATGATGCATTATATTATGAAACCCTCGTTTAAATATCTATCTTAATTTTGGATCTACAATTTTATTTTACTTTAAAATTAATTAATACCAAATACGTTTTATATCAATAATTTCTCAATTATCCAAAACATGACTTTCGTAAAGTTATATATCAATAGAAGTTTATTAATCGAAATTAATGTAGAAATTACAAGCTTTTAATTACCCTTGGAAGCGAAAAAATAAATATTTTGTAAATATCAGTTTTTTTTTAATATAAAATATTCTATTTAATATTAGCATCTACTCTTACCAGCAATATATATTACGATAATGCACCTACCTGCTGTCAAAATTTGAGATAGATATCTTACAGGACTTGCGAGTTAGAACGTTTCTAAGTTTCCATAGAATTTCTATGGAAATAGGGTTGTCAAAATTCATTCATAGTTTCGGAAGCTGGTAATCGTGCTGTAGCTGATAGTTCTTGTGACTTACTTTTTGATGTTGGGATTTCAACGAGAAAAGGATTTGCAAGCCAATCCTTGTTCTTTTTGCAAAACAATAGGAAATTTATGTTACAAGCTGTGTACCGTTTCTCGCAATTATTTGTAAATAGTATAATAAGTATAAGTTTTTGTTTTATCCAAATGAATTTTCCGTTTACTGTATGACGTCGTATTCCAGTAATTTTTTTTTGAACATATTGTATTGAAATGATTGTACTAAATTGGCGATTGAAAAGAGCAACTGCACGAGTTTCTTGCTGGTATCTTCTCGGCAGAAACATTTTATATACAACATAGTATATATGTATAAGAATGTATTTTATCATATTATTTTAATTTGCTTAGTTTGACAATTCAAAACTGTTTGTTTGTATGCCTATTTGAATAAAGATATTTTTGATTTTGATATGTTGCAATGGGAACTTGTATGAAACGCTGGTCGTATCAACATCTTTTGGATTGTCATTAGGATATAATGCACTCAAAATTACAATATTTTGTCCGCTCATTAATTTCGAGGTCTAAAGGTCTTTTGTGTGTCCCATATGTATAGGCCTTTTCTACCAACATTTTATACACATCTAATTTCGTTAATGAAGTAATCATATCCTGGATCCTGCTATATTCTTCTCCTGTCATCAAGCCTGATACCCCAGGAGAAGGAGAGGTATCGACACATGTCAAAGTCAAAGTCAAAATCAAAGTAGTTTATTTTTCAATTTGATTTACATAGAAATTCTTTTGCACGTAATATCTTTTTTTACCTACTAGCACTTCGACGTGAATGGCCTGCTGAGAAGAAGTGCCGCAAGAAACTCAACAGTTTGCCTTTTTTTAAAATAAATACAATTTGTATAAATAATTATTTACATGTCATCAAAATAAAAAATAAAAAGATCATGTCATTTAAAAACAAAATAAAAAAACATATAACTACAAATGTAATAAATTAATAAATTAGACAACCACATGCGCAGAGTGGTAAGAAATTGTCAGGCCCACAAACTCTTGTCGATATCATTTAATTAATCTTCAATCTTATAGTAACCTTTTCTCATTAAACAATTCTTAATTTTAATTTTAAATTTATGTAAAGGTAATTCAACAAGATTTTGTGCTACTTTGTTGAACATTTTTATGCTTAATCCTACAAAAGACCTTCCCGTTTATTGAAGTCTGACACTTGGACAGGCAAGTCTGTGCTTATTTCTTGTATTGAATTTGTGAGTATCCGATTTTTTAAGAAAATGTTCATTATACTTTCGAATATATAAAATACAATCAAATATGTACTGAGAAGGTACTGTCAAAATATTAATTTCTTTGAATACATCCCTAAATGAGTCTCTGCCAGCCACTCACCTGCCAGCATGAGGGTTGGCGCCCCCCTTGCAGTAAGTCCCCCGGTCGAGGTCCGGAAGGACTTTCCCCTGCAGGGCAGGTCAGTTCCTGTAGAGGCAAGTCAGCGCCATGGGTCTATGACGGCTCCATGACGCCTCACCCCCGATCCTCCAGACATCATGTAAAGGTATTGGGTTTAAGCATTGTCCTTAACGAAGGCGGATCCCTTTCCAATACCAAATTTTAACTAGGTATAATGTGGTTAAGGAAAATCACATGTGTCTGATATTTAAATATCAATGCAGAGATTTGGATACAGGAAATGATATAAAACAAGATATTAAAGACCACTAAACGCGTGTGGAAGTTGACTTTTAGCCGCTAAGACGGTTTTATTTTCATCTGATTCAGATACATCACTAAGTACAATGGTAACCCATAAGTTTTAAAGATTTCTTTAAATTTTTAATTATTACATCATCAGACTTTGATTTTCTGACAAAATAATATAACATAAAAATTCAAACAGCAAGGCACCTAAAGTGATGGACAACCCTAATCAAAAACTTTAAAAAATTATATCTCCGAGGTCCTGCGCAATTACTCTTTGTAACTTTTAATTATATTTAAGACTGCTTTATAGTATCTTATGAGCCCAAAATTAGATGCTAATAATAAATAGTTTTGAAGAAAAAAAATATTTTAGTTTTTACAGTAAAATTAATATTTCTTTGTTGCGGTAAATCAGAATGAACTTTTTAGCAGTTGATGACATACTTGTCGGATACCCCTACAATATAATAAAGCAAAAGACTTTGAAAATGTTTTAAAATCAGAAATAATGCGTTTCTATGGTTTCTATGGGAATTTCTCGATTTTTTTTATTACATAAAAACTATTCAGAATTTCGCGGTAGGAGTTTTACCGAGAACGTTGTTTATATCTTACCTATCCAAAACGATTATAAAATAGGATGTCCGAAAGTCAGTCCAAATCCCACACTGTGCAATGTATGATGGAACTCAGATCACGTGGTACCGCTGATCAGCACGAATCAACCCTACCCGGTAACAAGGTACGACGCAATGCACCTCGCGTATAAGACAAATTCGTTCGCGGCGTGATACACTGCTCGCTCCTAAAACAACTTGTTCACTTCAAAATGGAGAAATGTTTCAGACGAGTTTTAACCTTTTAAATTGTTACCTTGTTAGTTTGTTGCGTCGGTGACTTGGCTTGCTAAGATGCTGAGCAACATTCTTTATTTAATGGCTCTGTATTGCATTATTTCGAGGCGTCTCGTTTTGTTTCCCCCGTGCTTCTGTGGAACAAAGTTATTCGTGAGAAGGTTAATGTCATTTAAATTCAAAGGTGGGATAGAACAGATACGTTATTTAGCATTATTTACGAAGTTTTTATAGTTTTCTGGTCCTATAAACTTTTATTTGGCCTAAAACTGTCATAAAAACTTCTTTAGGTTTTGTGTTATAGAACAAGTTTGACTAATTTCCTACAGGTAACAATGTTTCGTTAAAGTCCTAAGTTTACTAGCAACTGATAAAGTTTTGTTGTTTTTATGGCTAAACAGTTTAAACGCTTTGTTTTTTGGCCGGACAATGTACTTTAAACAACCAATACAAAAACTGGGTTACGTAAATAATACATTGAGTATTTTTAATGTTGACTAGTTTGTTTGTTTTTAAATTCTTAAATACAACCAAAAGTAAAGTTCCAGATCAAATAAAACAGTACTCAAGTCTTACAATTCACGCCTGTAACATCCTAATACTTGCAAGACCGTACCAAACTTCCCGCACATATTCAACACTCTTTCTCGTGCTAAAAATGTTGAGCACACCACTCCACATATCCTAGACGTCTATGGCCTATTTAACCTAACTACATAGATACTGGGAAGCGTAAGCAGTCATGATAACTATGACTCTCCGGCCTCATTGAGCACTCGAGCGCACCTGTTGCCCAAACGACTTTAACTTAAATTTAGTACCATACGTGTTCTCTCTACGACACTTGTATATAATTTTCTAGCGGTTAAACTATGTAATGGTGGGATGCGGGTTAATTACGTTAGGAACTCAAGTTTATTGGAAATAAAGTTCAGGATTCTAAAATTGCAATGGACTTTTACGGGACTTTTATATTGAAGGAATCAGGGGATTTATTTCAGTTAAGGGTTTCAGTTTTTCTTTGTCTGATGCGGTATTCCTTTTGTCAACATTTTTTTTTCCATTTTTATCTTGGTGTCTTTTACTAGTCATTTATTGAGAATAAGAAATGTTATTCTGAATCTGCTTTCCATAATTAATAATTAATGATAAAAAAACACATTTCAAATATGCTAGCAGAAACTAAACGGTTGATTAAAGGAAAAAATACGCACTGGACTTTACATCTGGGTTTCTGATGTGTGATTCCGATTGGGAAGTAATTACAATACCACTGGGAATGTTTTTGTTTTTATGCCTCATTTAAATTATGCCCGTATTCTTTCCATTATTTTAACAGAAGTTCACGTTGTTGGCATTGACAATTAACTTTTGCGTTGTGTTTTAACGAATCGCCACTGACTGTTGATAAATACAGCTCTCGCATCTCATTTTTACGATGTCAAAAAGAAAACAATGTAATCTTGATTTAATATATTTGACATTTATAGAGCGACTTACCAGATAAAATTTTAAAGAACAAAACGTACTATCAGAAAACATTTTAAAAGTGACTCTTTGATAGCCCTCCTTTGTCTTGCCGTTATCAAAATCAAATAATTGAGTTCAATTGAACACCGACTAGAACATTGTAATTCCTAAACTGCGGTATTGTTATAAGTATTAAGAGAATACAATACAACTTGAAAGTACAAACAAATCTTTATATTAAGTGTTACCAGTTATTGTGCTGTTTGGTAACAAAAATGCTTATAAAGGCAATCTATGTTTTTTGTATCGGGACTACAAAACTACAACGAGAACTTTTACACACAAATCCGAAGTTCTCGTATTTAATTATCCTCGGTGTCATGCATGTCCTATGGGACAATTATTACTATACAGTGTTCTATAACAGTGTCAGAAAATTAAACATTTATAAATAATAAATAAATAAATAAATAAATAAATACCTTGGACTAACACACCAATTGCCTAGCCCCAAACTAAGCTCGAGAAGCTTGTACTATGGATGCTAGGGAACGGATAGACATACTTAAATACATATATAAACATCCATGACTCGAGTACAAATGCCGATGTTCATCACACAAACATTTGCCCCTAGCGGGATTCGAACCCGCGACCTTTGGTTTTGTAGCCAGGGTCTCTAGCCACTCGACCAACGGGTCTGTCAAAACACAGACACACTCTGATAAAATTACATTTAATTCATTATGATAATATTCATAAAGTTTAACAAACAGTTGCAGCGTGGTCGGTTACATTCGTCATATCTGTCACGCAAATGACTTTATTTCAACAAAACGTCGTTAATAATTGATAAATGATGATCACAGAAACTGTGACCAATAAATTACTCAATACACCTCGGGTAAGCAACTGGCCAGAACATTGATCGAACAACCGCAAAATATTAATCTCCCATTATAAACATATCATTTATTAAAACAATTTTAATTAACTAGATTTCATCCGATGCGACCACGTCGATGCCAGCGTTTTAATTTAAACGCACTTAATGCGAATTGACAGGGCCCACGGAACAGGTCATAACAGTGAAAAATGTTATGCCGCATACTGGAGTGCATTTGATTTGCTTGTCAATTAATGTCGCACGCGATATGTAGCGAGTTTACTCAGTCGATCGCGAAAATAAACCGGTCAATTGGAAATTTGCATCGAAAAACATAGGTAAGTATTTGCTTTACAATGCGCGGTTCCGTGATAGTGGGAGAGGCAGGCGCGAATCGAGGACGCTTGCAAAAACAGTGGCTGTTTTTGCAGCAAACATACTCTAAGCAGAGCACGGATAACTTTTTGCATTCCTTATAAAAAAAAATGCTAAAAAATGCTATCTGATTAATGTTCCTGCATCTCTTTAATATTGAAATGCTACAACACTCGTTTAAAACGTAACGTTGTCATTTTAAAATACCTAGCATGTAATAAATTATTCTACTTCGTCCTAGCGTTTTCCCAGCTTAGAGCCTTGCATGTAATAAATTAAAATAAAAATAAATCTTTAAAATTAATTTTGACAAATATAATAATTGCTTTTTGGTCAATACAAAATTTACAACCTTAGTTTTATTTATTGCATCTCATCAATAACAATTGTAGGTTATAAAGCCATCGTTTAGCGCAGAA
Source organism: Nomophila noctuella (assembly GCA_958496325.1). Taxonomy (NCBI): domain Eukaryota; kingdom Metazoa; phylum Arthropoda; class Insecta; order Lepidoptera; family Crambidae; genus Nomophila; species Nomophila noctuella. The sequence goes on from OY292484.1 coordinate 11,603,429, forward strand.
AGATATATCTGAAGCTAAGTCATTGTTCCGTATCTAATAAATCTAGGACCAGCCCATTTCCATTATCTTTTCAAAATTTATCGTGACCTCCTGCACTATTGACTGGAATCGAGTTTGGGTCGGTCGCGTCGCGCGCTTTCGTAATTTGTCGTTTCAATTTTTCAATGGACGTAACCAACCAATGGCTTTCCCCGGAATTCGGCGCTGTTGCATAAATTACGTTTCCCGAATTAAATCTCGCATTTCCTCCAGAATATTAAAACACTTTTTTCAATGAAAAAGTAATTAGTTTCAGGAGTAGTAATTACATTGCATACGCGACCGAATTATTTATGATACATTTTTTTCCCATTTTTATTCCCCGATTTACATTGCTCTGCATACCGTAGCATACATAAATAAAGTCGCAGCAACAATAACTTTTATTATTGCGAAATTTGTTGTTCTTCGTGCAAATTGTTAAAATTTACACGGGACAGTTAAAACTTTTCAAGCATATATTTTATGAATGAAGCTTTCCATCGCATTATTTTGGTCAGCCATTTTGACAAATTATTTAAATCCATATCTCTTGTCATTTTTTTGATGCATTTAAACATTTTTTTTTTTCAATCCTTTTAATTCTGTTTGAGTGAGACTTGAAATCGTATTGTCACTAACCCCAAAGGTTCCAACCACATATTCTGTTTCCTCCGAAAAACATTTTGACCTGACGCCCGCAAATCCAACTTTACAAATAATAGAAAATACAGCAGCCGCATCCGTCAGAATGAGTCCGGAAACTAATGCATGTATATTAGAAGTTTGGATGGAGTTATACGAGGTGATGTCCATAAATCCGAGACGGGGCAGGACACGCAACGAATGTGTGCGCCGGCTAGATTTATTCGTTCGTCTACCGCTGTACCGAGGTACTCGTAGACAAATTATTACTGGCCCACAACGCAGCGAAGAGAAAAATTCTTACCGCTCCAACACCAATAAAATCTTTATATATCAAGAAATTGAAGTGTATCGGAGATTGAATATCGCCATTTTCTTGTAGGTGTGCACGTATTTCTCACGTTATGTCATCGGGCATTAATCAAAGCATCCATACTGCTTTATTTTCAAATGTAATTGAAGATCATATTTCTTCTTTTCACTAGAAAGCTGGTGTTGAAAAACCTTATCCTGTATCACTTTAAGTCTAAGTCTCATTTAAATAACTAAAACTATGATTCGTTCATAACGAATACACGGTCAATATCTACAATATGATGTGAGGAAAAGTTTCCATAAGATACCCTGTTCACTGAGATACTTTAAATCACCGCAATGGAGAGATGTGATGTGTCAATCGAGAATTAATTTAAACTTTCCTGGCCGAAGCGAGCAGCGTACGGCCCAAGGGACCAAACCAGCATCAAATCGAATAGAAGGTTATAATTGACTGTCGCCGAGCGAACAACGTCCCAACTGCCGCACCATCAATATCTAAATGTGAACTTTAAATCGTTCCTCGTAAGGCTCGAAAATGACTGTCATTACATAAATTTTGAGAGCTACTTTCGTAGTGCAGAGCTCAAGTCGGTATCACCAGAGTCTAATACTCACTTAGTAGGTGCTTCACAAAAGTAATTTGCGAATCTGGCGGCCGATCGTTTAGACTTTCAAATTTACATACTTAATTAGCGTTTCCACATGTCATTCACGTTATCAGAGGTTTGAGAATAAGCTCTAACAGGCTAGTGGTAAGTGGATTTATTGGCGACAGGGCGAGACATTCGTGTGTTTGCGATAATGGTTTTGTAAATTAAAGCCGTTATGCGATGCGGTTCGACGTTATTGTGAAAGGTTGTAGGGATGGAGAAAGAATGTATCGATAAAAACATTTTCAATATTATATTAGCTCATATTTCCTTTAGTCTGTGTAAATTACAAAAAAAATTAAATATCAAATAAAAAATATCGATCACGTTAATCGAATAAATATTTTTTAAGGTATCGATCTTTGTAACAGGAATATGTCGTTGGTTTGACTTTTGTTTCCAAAATCAGATAGCCATGGAATTTCTACGAAACTTTACAACTTATTTCAGTCCAAGGAATTTTATTTATTTATTTATTTATTAAATATAAATATACATTTTTTAAACCAAAATTATCTACATAGCAATAATGGTATAAGCCATTTTTAAGTCTTCATCTTTCTTATAATTGATTTAAAAATCTCGATCCAATCGATTTATTGTCAAATCAACCCATCCCCAACCTCGATGAGGAGGGGGCGTTAATTTAACCTTTCCCCCTTTTTGTTTTCATTAACGGTGACGTTTCGCTGACATTTGTATTGTTGATGAAACTACGGTGAGTTTTTTATAGCGCAATGTGAAAGTATTGTGCGTTCAATTAGTATGCCGCAGCTATAAAATATAAATATTTCCCTCGGCACCCGTCAGCTTTCAACGAAACTAGGAATATTTGTGTTAGTTATTGCATTCTAAACTTTTCACCATTCGATTTGTCACGGACTGTTGGTTTATTTTTATCGCAGTCATTTTTCCACGCTACCATAAAAGTTAGAAATGTCTTTGACTTATTTATTTGAAATTATAAACACGTTTTAACTGCAAATTAACAAATACTTAGACTTAAAAATAATAGTATGCACTAAATACTCGTAGAGAAAGAAGGATTACGATTACTAAAATATTTTTGGGTTTCTTTAACAGACCGTGAAATTCAGTCGAATATTTAGTGATTTACCTATATATTGCGCAAAGTAAAAGTTTCGTCTCTACGTAGATTAAAATTTTCTTTCTTTCTTTTAATGCGTATTACAATAGGTATTTTTAAACAAATAAAAATAGCTATTGAATTACGCATATAGGATCGTCGGTGTTCGAACAAACCGACAGGCGTCATGTCCCCCAGCTGTGCCGTCTTAGCTTACTTTCCCCCGCCTATTCAAAGTGGAAGCAAATTAAAAACGTCAATCAGCCATAGTAGCTATTACTGATAAATCACAGCCAGCATTATTCCCGGCTATTAATTGCATTTGGCTTAATCGACTTCATTCATCCACGTTTCCACTGTAAGAAAATTAATGAAGTAACCATTTTCGAGACGTAATGAGTTGTGTAAATAAAATACGGCGTCATTTGTTTATGCATGTTACCTATGTTGTTAATTCTTAGAAAATCTGACAATTTCTGAGAGTTACCTCTTGAACTTCTGGGAATATGAATAGCGAAGAAGACTGAACTGAATGCACGACTATTAATTATGTGGTTAGAAAAATTGCGTACCCTGTTATAGGAAAATAAATTACTTATTACAAAATAAGTTTTATAGGTAATAATCATATGTTTTCTTTGTCATATAATAAGCTCACTACTTAAACCTAAAGTTAAACATCAAAAATAAAATCTAGATAGATTTTATTTAATCTTCAACAGACCAATCAGTATGGACCGTACTTACATAAATATCTCAATTAGACAATGTAGTAGGTAATACGAAACGATATCTTTAAAAAAGTTGTCATAAGTATTCTTTTTCAATATAACAACAATATGCGAGCATCAAAAAGGTTTTTCGCGGCAACAATACATCAAAGTGAATATGAATATTTGAATAATAAAAATTAACATTTGCTTTGCAAAACACACCCGTAATCATTTCTAACAATAGCCTCCGGTTGTTTTGATGTCCGCAAAGGTTCTCGATTAATTTTGTCTTTAATAAAAAAAATATGAAGAAATTTACTTACGGTCCTCATTCAAGAAAAAGGTTGCGAATTTAAAATACAGGGTGGATACTTCAGATTTATGTGCCGGCTTAGTCGTTTCGTGGGGTGATATTAAATTTTATTAAATATTATATTTCATAATAAAACTACTCGTAAAACGTTACAATGAAATCTCGGAAAAAATATTGGGACGAATTTATACTTGTAACTGCGCCATCGTAGATAAAAAGTGGCAATCAAGTATGATTTGTGTCGAAATTACATTTGCAGTCATAAGTAATTGAATTGCCTTACTAAAGAAACTATAATTTACACAGTGAAGAGCTTGATAATTTCATAAGTTCATGATTTAGTCAGCTTATTAATACACTAGCGGATTTCAATTTCCAATAGCCTAAAGCCTTCCTCGTCAAATAGACTATCCAAAACAAAAATATTTTTTTGATTTGGACCAGTAGTTCCTAAGATTAGCGCGTTCAAACAAACAAACTCTTCAGCTTTTTATATGATAAATCATACATATTTTAAAAGACGTCACATTATATTCACCATAACACCCAGCTCCAAGTCTTATCGGTATAAGCAGCTGATCCCCACGGGGTATTGCCTTCACGCTAATACTACGTTCATATCCATACTAAACGTCATCTTACTAATATAATCCCAGTAGGACTCAGACAGCAATACCTAGAATGACAACGTCGTTCCAATGCAACCCACGGGATAACCAGTTCAGGCAATTATTACTATTATTGGTATTAACCGGTAGTCTGATAAACCGATTTTACTGCTTCTGCTTTACACAACAGGTTTGTAATTCTAATTTCAAACGCCGTTATTCCTTATAGAGCCCATGACTATTACTGGACTAATCGACATGTAGGCATTTTCGTCCGCACTAACTCAAAATAGTTATGAAAAATTATTCGTATTCGTAAGTGTTAAGTCTTATGTACACTTCTTAATTTTGAATAAATTAAAACATTATTTAAACGCTTTCACTCCCGTCTGAACAATCTATTTCAAGAAAAACGAAGAGCTATTTTAAATAAAATATGCTTAGTATTTTTAAATAACAAAATAAAATGTTTAGTATATTTTTGCCTTCTGCATGACATTCGTCTGCTCTACACTTGTTTATCCCAAATTTACACATCAACAGTAAAAAAAGTCAAACGAAAATCTAAGCATCTGCGTTTTAAGACTTCGAGTGAATCTTAAAGTGGCCTGCATTTCACGACCAGAGCACCTATTTCCGTAACAACTTTAAAGTCATCAGTTTAAAAATCCGATCGTGAGGTACGCTCCGTCCGGCGGCCATTAAACATTTACGCTGTGAAGATAACGTCTGCTTTTTGTGTACTTGTACACGGTTTTACGACAGTTTTATTGTTCTCTGATCTGATCGGGGCCACTGTTTCCACTTACCTAGTTCTATTACAAACAATTCCCCGATTACAAAGTTTGATTGGTGCGTTCGAAAAGATGGCCTGATTTTCTTCTGTTTTTGTTGTTCCTGTTTGAAGAGTTGTTTGATATATTTTAGTAGGTTTTAATAGATCGTCTAGGTTTGTTGCTTTTAGTTTGAACATGTCTAGAGTATTAATTGAATATAAGTATGCAGGCAATAGCAGACGTTTTTTTAAGAATTACATTTTTAAATTAATTACACGCGGCAAGTGCTTGGGGGTTAGACGAAATAAATAATATCAACACGGTGTCAAAAAAAACCTAAACATTTAAATGAAATATTCCATGTCGTCAGCATATTTCGTAACATCCGCTAATGTAAGTACTCATTACAACGTGAAGAGGTTGCGTCATAAAAAACCGCTGACGACATCACCGGGCGAGAAGGGTTCATGCTTAATTGCTATTTATTTTGGGATTTAGGATCCTATTTAAATATGCGTCGAGCTAGTCAGCCATTTCTAAAACCTCACGACGACTCCTACCTCACAAAGTCATCACATTCTCAACATGTCAACGTAATGTTTGCTCTACCTGACCAAAATCCAGATTAAGTCCTAATTTCATACAGCAAAAATTCCGTTTGTGTCAATAGCGAGAGAGCAGCCATTGTACAACATATTCCCAGCCATTCTTAGGGTAAAAGTGGTCGGATAACAAACAACACAAAAGGCGAAATAATGAATAGTCCAGAAAAACGGCGCGGCTCCCGTTATGAGCCACATGCATAAATGATACGGCGAATCTGACAAATGGCACGGGAGTGTATAACAATGCTAGTGCCTTCAAGTGGCCGTTCAATTATGCAAATCGACTGCGCGATGTTCGTCCGGCAATAATAAAACTGTTTAACAGCTGACGAGCGCGCGTCCGCCCGCTCAAACAGTCTCGTATTCATTCAGGCCTAAGCAATAAAAAACAGGTATGTACATCACTCGTATGACGAAACGCCCGCCGCTCATATTAAATTAGACCGCCCCTGGTCATCCACTTTATTTTTATTTGAATCCCATGAAAATATGGAACGTGTTTGCTCGTTCACGTTTGGGGACTGACTCGCCACCGTTTTATTCGCAAGTCAATGTTTATGAATTAGTTAATAAACACGCTCGCTCGGCTGTTACCTTTGCAATTTGGACGTCGAAAAATTTTCGCGACTGAACTTCCATTTGTCTGGCTGCGGCCGTAACTGTTATCGCTAATTATCCGGAGTGGGTTGTTCGAGTCAAATAAAAAGTAATCCGATAGTAATTTGGATAAAAGAGTCTCTTTTTACGAGGTCTCGCGTTTTGATTGGACGTCTTAAAGGGGGCTTATCATGCAAGGGGCACATAAACGCTAGTGTGTAGGGGTGTATCGCTGGCTCTGTTTGAAGACGGCGTGATTTCGTCGAAAATGTTAAGCGTCTGATTCATGAATCGGATAATTACGCGAGGATTAATAGCAGGCGTTAATAATGTAAATTATGAGTTTATTATACGAGAACAATTTTTCGCCGGCAACTCCTCATTAAACTGATCCACCGTGGGTGCTTCATCACTCAGTCAAATTGCGTTTCGCTTAATTTTCTTTCCTGGCAGGTGTGTTCGACAGAGCAATTATTTACACCGCGCCAGTGACGTCACTCGCCCCGCCCGCGGCTTCCCTGAGAACTAAACTTCGTATCGGTGCCTAGATAGTTTGCAAGTGTTAGTTATTATCTTGTAAGTTTTCCTATTTTCTTTTCTGCAGGAGAGCCTATCGCACTTTGTCAAATAGCACGCCTGTTGTTTAACTTAAGCCTTTGAAACAAATGGGAGTTTTGAGGAGAACTTGCAACTGAATATTGATTATATTGGCTGTATATACGAGTACATGATCGGTCTGTTAGTGAATTAGTTGACATATTATAATGTTAAGTGACGAGAATTCCCATAGGTCCTCATTACACGGATGCTAATGGGTTACAATTGGAATCTAATGTTAGTTAAATTATGTATGCAACATAATTATTGCCTAATACCAAGCCTCTTTGCAGCTGACCTATAGTTTGAATAATTGACATAATTGTACTATAGTTGTTATATCAGATCAGATTTTAAGACATGATATTAAGTTATTAACTGACTATAAATATAAATTGAAGATTTTTATGTTAAAGATAAAATAATAAAAAAAAACCCTTAACTTATTAGCTTACGGTTTATTTAAATCAATATTTTCAATCCAACGGTTTGATTACTTAACATCAATCGCGATCAAGAATCACAAAGATGTTATTCTTCAAAGGATTCTTAAGGTAGCAATTTAAATTTCCTTGGAAGGCAATGAAACATGAAAATATTCGTACTTATATGAGAGTTTTTATGAACTATATTAATAGACGAAGTTCCGAAAGAGTTCCATATATATTCGATACGTAACTAATTTGGAATAAGACAATTATCTGAAAAATAATATTTAGAAGGCATCTTTTCTGTTGAGTTACCAGCAAAAATACCAACATTGACGAATTGCCTTCATCATTCAACATTGAACTCGTAAACCATTTCTCATAACGAGATCTGTGACATTTGAAGTATGCAAATTTAAACTCCACGCCAGAAAGTAAGAGGCGATATAATTACACTGATTCCTAACGTCACTCAAATTCCAAGAAACATTGCTATGTATCGCTGACTCAGCTATGAAGTGTCATTATGTACGAATAATTGGAGTAGGGAACCCTTCTGCTACCCGCGTTACAGTCAAGGTTGCCTAAATACTTAGTGAATGTCACATCCATTTGTTCTCCCGCTCAGAAATGTCAGTATACGCCTATGGTTTAGTGCCTCTAATTTGACAGTGACATATAGAATTAAATTAGAATGTCATGCCGACACTACAGAAAATGAATTCTCGCTCGGATTGAGCACCTATTGTTGTTAACGCTACAATGACATCATCGTCTATTTCGTCCCGGATTTACACGCCTTCCAAGAGTTGGTGTTTTTTCCTGTTAAGATTTTTTTACCTTTCCTCCCATACTGGCATTGTATGGGAAAATAAAAACATTTCTAACATTTATATTAAATAGCTCAGCCACTCGTGCCAATAATTTCGTAGGACTTAGGTTCAAGTATCTCATAATAGCTTTAGTTATTATTAGTCATCACATATGATTTAACTTTTTAAATTGGCATTTATTCGTGATAAAAAGTATCCACCTAAGTCAGTCCATCCTCGCATGTATAACAAAAGAGATGTCCCATCCCAGGCCCGCACCATGTACGTGGTACCAAAAAATCGGTAAAATATTGCTATTTCCATTAAAAATACAATAAAACATTTTTGGCCCGTAGTTGAGTGGCCTAAAAATAAAATCAAATACTTATTCTTCACTTTACTTCGTAAAGATGGCAACTGTAATTTTTATCTTTATGGTACTTACAGCTTTGGGCCCCAGCCTTTTTAGGTCGTTTGTATCCTAAAAATATAAATACTTTGTGAAATAAACTGCATACTGTCAAAACAAAAATAAACTGACGGATAAACGACATAAACGTCATTCAAGTTTCAAAGATGCGTCTTGGTATATTTACTTTACTCTATGAATGCGTCCTCCGCCATATTGTACTGAGTTGCAATATTGTGGTAAAATTTATTGTTTCAGCCATAAAACAAAGGTTTTCCATAAGAATTGGAGTGATTGAAACTGTAGTACACTTATTCGCCTATATTTACGTATAGCGTACATGGACCAGGCCGAGGCTTCATACATTTCTGGGACATCTCATTTTATCAAAATCCGTTTAGTAGTTTCAGACAATATTAATTTAGTATCCAAACTAGGAGTAACAGACTTTCACATTTATAATATAAGCATAAAGTATAATAGCTGAAAAAAAAAATAAGTTCGCGTTTTAGCGTCACTTTACGTTAATCTTACAATATTAAATACGATTCCACTACACTGTAATTTAGATGATATAAATACAAATATTTTACTTTATCATTTATAACGAGGCTTGCAAACTTATATCCGTTACGAGTAAGTTTGAAAATATCAGAGTTTCTAAACATTTTATTTCCATCGGTGCCGTCTAATAATTTTTCCGATAAATATTCAGCATTTTGCGTGACGGTACACAATATAGTGAGCGTTCGCAGACATCCTGCAAAGCATGCACGACATATTCCTTATTTGAATTCGGACGTAAAATTAAACAATGATATCATGCAGTACCTCTGCGTGTCTGCTTAAGCCGTAGCAGCATAACTTACATATATCTTCCAGGCCCGAGTTGATAACCTCTGTGGAACGGTTGTGTCACATGCTAAATAAACGGGAGGTCATAGTCTTGGTCTTACCTTGGTCTTGCTTGGTGTGCTGTCATTGTTCACAGGAACCTTATTTTATACGTTTCTGTTATTCGAATATACTAGTAGGTACCTAGTGTACCAGCACTTGTTAATAAAAGTATAAAGTAAAGTATCAGCCTATTATTGTCCCACTGCAGGGCAAAGGCCTCCATCATTTGAAATCATGTTTTCGTTACAAATATGGGTTTTGGCTTAATCTTGTTAATAAAGAAAGAAAAATGCTAGTTATAAGAAACTGCAGTAAAACGGCACGTTAGAATCTTTACTATAATATAATAAAGCTGAAGAGTTTTTTTGTTAATTTTTTTGTTTGAACTCGCTCGAAAAACTACTGGTTAGAATTGACATGTAAATATTGTGTTGGTTAGTCTATTTATCGAGGCAGACTTTAAGCTATAATATGTATAACACTATGTGTGCGTAAACCGAAATCCACGCGGACGGAGTCACGGGCAGCCTCTAAAGAAAAGAGTGTATGTTCAATCGATTGCATAATAATTTGTGAAACTGATTTGTTTTTTATACGTAAAGGTTTACCTTAACTGTTATTTCACCTTATGTCAGAATATCATGGAATAAAAACAAAAGGCGGTAAGCTATGATAAAATGTTGACTTAGGGCGGAGCACAAACGTTCGTTAGTAAAATTCCGTATTGAATTTCCGTAAACACAAGTTCGGTTCAAGTTTGCTTTAGTGTAAGGATCCGTTAATTCGAGTCTTACAAGTTTTAGCCACAAGCCGGCTAATAGTTTTTCGGTTTTTTGTAAGTAATTCCAGTGGGCTATTTAGGCGTCCTGGTTTTAGCTTTAGGACGCAAACTTATTTGCGTATAAATCTTGAAAGTGCTGTTTTACCAACTAGTTAAGTTTGCGTTCTGTTCTTTCGGAAATAAATTCCAGCGTATTTGAAAGTAATGTACGGATTACGAGTATATAACCATCGCAATTATAAAGCAACTTAACTTTTCGATCTTTCAGCGTAAGTCATACAGTCCCTAAAACTCATACAAACATAGTGTAAAGTGTGATTATGAAACTCACATATTTTCGTAAAAATCCTAGTAAAATTTAATAATAATATACTTAAGGTCGAAATAAAAATAAAATCTAATAAACTTTTGCTCGAAGTAAAAATAAAGGAGTATTTTTCCCCAAAATTTCCTATACACAAAATTGCTCACCATGACCGTAATCTTTACCGACTGACATTTACACAGGTGGGTACCTGACATTTAGCATACAATACGTACGGAGGCCACGGAAAAATAAATCGATAACACTAAATAACCTTTTATGTAGCCACTAAAAAAGTATAACCTGAACTATGTCACGCGATTCTTGAAAAGGTTTCATGGCAATCAAACGATGACTGTTATTTATCGAATTGGGACCAATACTTGTACTATTTAGTTCGAATTAGACGGTCATATCGTTTCGTTACGTGAATGTAAGCAGGTCGACATTTTTGAATTGCTTGTTTGCGGCAATCAACTTGTCAAAGAAATAGATGTATAAGACAATATCCTATAAGATAACAAGCTACAAATGCTAGCATTTTTATTCATTACAATCAAAGGACTAAGAATTGCTTTAGGGTTTTGTTTTATAAAGACTTAGGAAATACGGAAACGTCTTTGGATGGATTGGAGGGCTGGCTTTATTTTGTCTTAAATATTTGATATCTTCTTTAAAATCAATAGGCATAGTGCCTAAAACCTTGTAAAAGTTTGTTAGACTGGTGATCCAGATACTAAATCCGGTAATGATGATTACAATTGCTTATAGACAGATCTGGTATATATCTACACCTTCTTTGGCATAATTTATGTAGTGTTGCCAATCCACAAATTTCAGCAACAGCACAAAGTGTGGCCGAACAGTCTAAAAATAGTTTAAAACTACTTAAGATTAATGCGCAAATACCTTCTATATCCATACTTCATTAAAAGACTCTGCAACGTACTCGATAAGGGAAGCAATATCAAACGCGGTGCGCTGCAAAGCCTCGAATGAAACCGTTTTATAATAAATTCTCCAACGGCCGCATCCTCTGGGATTAATCGTCTTACTTTTCTCTCTCGCCATAATCCTCACGGGGAATTGTGTGGCTAGCCCTCCGCCCCTACCACGCGGCTGCAACAAGTTGTGTTTGCTTTAACAATGTTTATGACTTTTGTGGATATTGTTGGAGGAGAGTATGCACGTATGAACGGGTTTGGAATATCGGTGTGTTTTATTTGTGAGTAATATGCAATAGTTGCGCCTGATAAGTTACTTTTATTTCGCTTAGATTTAGAAGGTGAAATATAGTTCAATTTTTTTTTCTTTAAAAGATTGAACTGACTTTATTGAGAAGAATATTAAAAGCATTTCTGAACAATAGTTCATAAGAATTCGAAGTTCCACGGGTATAGTTTTTCCTTCATATAAATTAAACTTGTAATTTCATATCAGATTATGCTTCAAAAGTGCATTTAAAGCCAAATGTTTGAACAAAGCTTCGAACCATTCAAAATGTACGAGTAACAATGTAACCGTTCCTTAGTAGGCGACTCGCACGGCAAGAGAGAGTTCAGAAGTACTCGCAGGATTTACTGCATCACTAGTTGTTCCAGATAACTATCGTCAGTACGCTTTAACTTATGAAATGGTCTCTTTGTGCAGCTACCTACGTCTTTGTTGGCTGAATGGGAATAATTGCCTTGCACTGTATATGGATCGTGCTAGTAACGACATGGTTTGTGTTCCCTAGTAATGGTAGCCACCTTTGTTTTTATTGCGACTTCAATAAGCCTTAGTGGTCCGGTTTGTACCTGACTTGTTCAGAAGAGATACTTACAAGTTATATAAGCTAGTTGATGCTTCATGTGTAAAGGTGTGATTCTTAGCTGTTTTGCACGTGAAAATAAAAATAAACACAAACTCAGACCCAAATTATTCTATAATAGGTAAATTAGGATTTATAGAAGCACTTCGGAATCGTTAACTACAATAATGTGATGACTCGACAAAGTACTTGTAAAACATTGAGAAAAGAAAATGTACGTGAAAATGAAAATGTAACATTATTATAAAATTGACTATGAAACACCAATATTGCTTTCATAAAATATTATTAAATCTGAGCTAAAACAAGTATTTTCTTAAACTTTAATTTGTAATGAACAACACTTCCAGCAAAAATACAAATACGTCGGCGCGGCCACTACAAAAAAAGTCAAATCTCCGCCAGTAAAAAGCAGGGACAATTCACAAAACATAAGCTAAATGTAGCAAAGTTGGCTAAGTGATCCAGCCTCCGCAATATTAGGTCGGCTCACACCTGATGGGTTTACCGGCGGCAACAGGGTTTAGGCCACGTCACAAACGCCGCCCTCACTGCTGAATTAACCGCCGCGTCCAGTCCGCTCTAAATGTCACTCTTATTATCGTCTGACACTTCGGGATTACATAGGATAAATTGTTTTAACGTTTTGAGACCGGCCATTTAACTGAATGTCGACGGTTGTTATCTTTCCGAATTAAAACTCCACTCGCCGGACCTATTTTAAATTCGCCAGTCTGACTTTCCGTTTTAATTCGCCCTCTATGTGCGCAGCGAGTCAATTTAGCTAGCGTTTGATTGGCTGTAACAATCACTTACACGGCGTGTCAACTTTGACGTACGAATGCAGTTTCACGGGAGGCCGGGATGCAGTACGTTTGCTAATACCATTTTCCGTTTGGCTAATAAGTTTAGCATGCGCTATTACCAATCTGCCGTCGGGGCCGGCGCCGAGCGCCTCTGCAGCAATCAATTTGTTTCATGTTCGGACGTTTTGATTCTCTGAATTTCACGGGAACACGACACTGACTGGTTGCTCGTTGCGGCGTGTCTTCATTTGCAAGTTTATGTTGTTTTGTTTGCAAGGCAGTGTGACGTCAACTTTCCGGTCCCTCCTGTAAACCGGGCGGTGCGCGTTAAAAGTTAACGTCGTCGCCCCGGGTTAAGTACGTCGATTGCTAAGCAGGGCACGGCCAATTTTCCATCTCCTAATTGTTATCGATACAAAATTGCAATATGTAAATGGTTAGCGGGCCTCGAGGGCCGGAGGCCGGAGGGCCGGATTGAGGACGCTATTGAGTTCATTTGACATTCGGCTCACGGGCGGCACGAACGATGTCTCCCATCTCGGCTCGCTTGCGCCGATTGCATTAATTTTACCGTTTTATAAGCGATTTAATAGACAATCTCCAGATTCGGCTATTTGTGAACCGCCGATAATGTCGGGCTTAAATAAAATGTACAAAATTACTTAATCTACATTTTCGCTCGAGCCGGCTGAAAAGAAATATCTGGATAATTATCCAAATTGAAATTTGCTGCTCCATGTTAACGGCAATATAAATCGGGCCTCGTCTTATTTCGGGCCGGTAGCGGAGTTTAATTTATTCATTAACGCCACAGTTTTTCTTGATAAGCTCGGCTCGGAAAAATACTGGAATAAGAATGTGGTTTGTCATTTCGCGGCGTCCGCCTTCGATATATCCTCGGGAGTATTCAAATCAATCTCTGAACATTTTCAATTTATTTCAGTGTCCTTATCTGTGACAGGCTCGGCGCTGAATTAATCTGAGCGAGCTGGGCGGCTCCACCCGCGGCCCCTCTCACCGGAAATTAAACGAATTAACGCCATCCAAATGTACATTTTTCACTTTGGAACTCGCGCAACCTATCAATGAATCTCTTCTTTTTCATCGGAAAGCAATCGGCAGATCTGTGCGTTTATCTGTCTTCACTTAGATTGAACAATTGATACGTCACTGATGTACGTAGAATTGTAAATTGAATTCTCGTTATTGATTCGTCTACGCTCCATTTATTTGGAAAGCGATTTGATTAAACGTTGCGACACGGTTAATATATCAACTAAGCGTGCTTTGAATATAATTTAATTTTATAGCTTCGGTGCTAATAACTAAAGATAGGTATTATGCCGGCTTATGTACACGTACATCATTAATACAGATATAACTTGCGATAATGCTATTCCTGGTTTTAGGAATTCCCGTTATTCACGCAGGGTGGAAGTTTAATCTTTTCGCATTAACGCGTTCGGTTATTTATAGTTATTTTCACAGGAACTGAAAGGCTCCCTAAATATGTGGTTTATTATCCGCGTGATATTTGAAGTGCGAAGTAAAGTTTCAATTCAGATAACTAATTTGACTTGTACCCGCGGAGCGATCGAAGATGCAATAACAATGGTAACTACATAATATAACTACCTAATAACTGCCTCTCAACATAAATCATAGCACTTATAATTCACTATTGTCCTGCGTAGTGCTGTGAATTCAAACATTGAAACACAGGAATACGTAGAACTCTCGATTCGCGGGCTATTAAAACGTACGAACTAAAAACAGCATGAATTGAATATGCCGAGATTCTAAATTTACATCCGAACCTTCGATCAGTCAATCGCACAATCGGGGTACTCCAGCGTAATGGTGTTGTAAGGCCGGCTACACACCTGCCCGCGTGTTTGCAGATGAGGGTTTTTAATTTGAATAAGTAGTCTCTTTATGTGTGGAAATGTTAGGTGTTTTAGATGTCGGATATTGATACTTATCTATTAAGTCTTTGGGGTCTCCCAGCTCGTCTTGACAGGCGCGATTAAAAAATATTAATAAGAAGTATTATACGTTATAAGGAATCTGATTAGCACGTATGTAATATATTAGTTAACATGTAAGAAAATCTTATAATGAAATCCATAGTTTCATAGTAAATAAACCTTTCGAAATATTTGCAGTAATTCATTTATCATATTTTACGATCACACTTTTAAACGACCTTTTATAATCGTATTTTACATATCAGCAGGCCACATATTCAACTGTGACACTGTCAGTTGTATGTGCAAATTGTATTGTTTTTAACTGAACATCCAAAAACAATTGAACAGGCCAGTGCTCTAAATCTGCATCCCTATTCGATAGGCGATCGCTCAATCGGTGTACTCCGCAGTAATGGCGCTGTAAAGCCAACTACACACCTGCCCGCACGATTCCCGACAATTAATTCAGTTGCCGCTATTACAACGAATACGATACCAGCTTATTGCGTCTCACTCTAAAACTGTTGCTTGTTCCGATGAAATTCGGTATTTGACAGCATACGAAATAAATTATGACATTCTAACATTATAAATATAATATAAATATTTCACAACATCACATACATTGATCTGACCCCGTGTTAAGTAGCGTAAGCACTTGTGTTACAGACATCAGAATCAACAGTGGTATGACAAATATACTTAAATAGATAAATACAACACCCAGACCAGGACAAACAAACATGTTCATGCACACAAATGTTTGTCCTGTGCGGGGATCGAACCCGCGACCTCTTGCGTAATAGGCAACTTCTTGACCATTACACCAAGCGGGTCGTCTTACACCAAGCGGGTCGTCAAACACCAAGCGGGTCGTCATTAAATACGAAATTAAGCACAATTTTTTATCCCACAGCTACTATTGAGCTTTTAACAAATTATTACAGCTAATTGAAATTAAAAGAGTATTGATTTGACACTACAGCATTGTGACGTCACAATTCAGTATTCCATACAGTTTTTTCTACAAGGTTCCGTTTTTGACATTTAATGAAAGTAGGTGATTTGACCTGTCAGTCAAATACCGTATTAATTCAGTTGCCGCCATTACAACGAACACGATACCAGCTTATTGCGTCTCACTCTAAAACTGTTGCTTGTTCCGATGAAATTATTCTTCTGCCGTGGGACGAAGGGATTGAGTTACTTAAGTACCCTCTCGTATTTCGCTTAAGAAGTTAATACTTTTAGCATTCTATTATCTGCTAGGTAATATTTTATTTTGTTGAGCTCGGTTGGAATCTTTTAATACTGTCGCAATCTCTATGAATTGAAACGTGTTACGTGCATTGAATTAATATGGATGTCTTATTTTTATGCTTATGTTAACTTTTGGAAGGCACAATATAGATTTGACTAAATGGTGTTTACTAAAATGAACAACTAACAAAAGTTACAAAAATCATTAATGCGTTAGTTGTGTTAGAATTCATTTTAGAAAGTTGTGTTATAAAATTATCAAACACGATTAAAATCACGAGATAAAATTGATCACTAAGCATATCATTAACCACGTAAAATATTGCATTCACGCAGAAAATGTTTTGTACATTGTTATTCAAACTGATAATAACCGCTCATTTTAAAATGAAATCTTAAAAATTCAACAACGATACGCAATCTGGGTATTTTCGCATTATGAAAAATGTAATTCACGTTAAAATTACCAGTTTTCACACTTTAACGATAATGTATTTGTTGTTTTGTCTCTCGTTTTATTCAAAATGCATTCGAACCGGCCGATAGTTTCGGCTAATTGTAAAATTTTGTTGCGTGAATAAATAAAAAGCGTGTGAATTATGAATGCAAAGCGTGTAAAAATGTAACGCTGTATATTTTTAAATTATAAAGTGTTAAATCGATTTGCAGCTTTATTAGCGTTAACAATTGGGTGAAAATACTATTTTTGAGTTGGTAAAATAACTTTTTACAATTAACTTTAGTAAATTAAGTAATTAGTCTTTTAATGTCCCACTGCAGGTCAAAGGCCTTCATCATTTGAAATCATGCTTTCATTACAAAGATGGCTTAATAATCACGCTTGCCAGCCCCGGGCTGCAAAAATAATTTGCTAGTGGAATTTTCTTCAAAGCATGCCTTAAAATGAACTCTATACTGGAGCACAATTATTCTAACAGATTTTCAACACCACGGGTAATATCTGTCGCTATAATGGCTCTCGATGTATTAAAGTAATATATTGAGTGCGCCAGTACATTTGGAATAAAAGATGATCAGTAAAATCTATATCGTGGCAGCGAACGGTGCATTAGAAAGCATTGTGCATTGCATGAATTGACTTTAAATGGATAAACTGTGTGCCATAACCATTAAGCCATATCGGCAGGAAGTTTCAAATAGAAGTCGTTTGAAAAGATTTTTTTTAACCACCAATTTTAAAATTTATTTGATCAACAGTCATAGTATTACCAATACAGGTGGTATGTTATCTTTAAAATTCGTTTAATTAAATGTATTTTGTAATGTTATCTTTCCTCACTCGAGAGATCTTAACTAAATAAGGCGGCTATTATGTGAGAAGAATTCACAAGAGGACGTGGAAAGAACTTGTGTTTCAATGTGCCTCAACAACTTAGCTAGTTGCAGGGAAGTGACGTAAAACACCTTAAGTGTTATCGCACGCGGGAGCAGCTGGCCGCTAACTAACCGTGATTGCCCCCTCCCCTGCCCACCACACTCCCAGCGTGCATCATTTTTTCAACCCTCTCGTCGTCTTGAAATTGCGATACTTAGCATTAAATTGTGAGGCTCCTAAACGCCATTCCGGCAGGATTACCGTGCCGCAGCTTTTTTTCATTGTGCCAGTACCCACTGAGCTGTTTTGTAAATACCTTAAAGGTATCGGCCCACATAAACTCCCGTCGGATCCTTGCTGACGTTAATGAGCCGGTCCCTTTCCCTATCTCGGAGACGTACGGTTATGCCGGAGAAATTCGCGATACTTAGGAATTATCTCGGCCCTGAACGTTTTTTTCCCTTTCAATTTCGACCAACTCCCATTTAGGTGAATCAGTTCTGTAAATGGGCTACCCGGTTTCATATTCGACAACATAATGCCCTCTCATCAAGTAAATTATGACTTTAATCTCATAGAAAGTTCCGCTGAGAATTTACCCGACTTTACTTTTAAACTTCCTCCTCTCAGGCATTCAACGCTCGGTGATTTATGGAAACTAGAAAATTCTGAAGTATTTTTCATTGCTCCATGCAACTTTGTTGTCGTGTTTGAATGCGTTCCTATAGGTAACTTTAGATTTTTCCTTGCGAAAATTATACGTCACTTTACGCTACAAGATTTTAAAACTTTTACGAAAACACATTCGGGAAATACAATGTGTGCGGAAAGATAAAGATCGCAATACATTCCGTGGAAGTTCGACTCGGCGAGATATAGGGCATATTCACTGAGGCGATCGAGCATTAACATCGGCCTATTCATTTGGTAGGGAGCACTTTAGACTTATTTACTCCCCTAATACTGTCTATTTGGGAAGATAAAAGAAGTTAATTTTATAAATGGGCCATTCCCGTATAGGTAGGTAATCTTGCGTCGGCGGCGTTATCTGGGTCCAATCGGGTAAAGACAGATAGCGCGGTCGACACGCGAGCGGCGATTGATTAGGTAGGCCCGCAGTCCCGTGACGGGTTAATAAAGCCTCCTGCTGCCCTCTGATTGCCTGGTAAGCTACCCATTCTGCTTTCCGCCTGAATTCCGGGAATCGATTACTTTATGCAATCTATCATATTACGCCGCCGTCCAAGTTTGGGAAATTCTAATTAATGGTTATACACCCTGCCTTGATAGTTTAAGATCTTGTTTTATGGACTTGAGTTTACTTATTGAACAAATTTTAAAGTGGATCCGTGCATCGTAAGCAAGACACTTCGAATCTTTGGAAATATGGAGTGATTTTCTAGGAAAGATTTAGGTTCATTTTATTATGTAGTCTTAGTTGTTTTGTAAAGTGATAGTACCTTTATACACAATGTTATTTTATTTTACAAAACGAATAATGTAATTGTTTGATTGTCTAGTTGTTGTTCTGTAGAAAATAAGTGATTCCTACATAGTAAGCTGTTTTACTTTCTTATATAATATTTTGTTAGTTTATAGCAACATAAAGTAAGAAATGCTTTACATTTCCCCGGAATATAATAAATGCCTTAGTGAATACAAAGGTTAATAAATAGTAGTACTTTCCGAGATTTGGTAGCAAGACAACAAATAAGACGATTATGCAGACTGAAACAACCCTAAGACTTAAGGCTCAAAAAGCGTCTCCTTAGCTTTATCTCGGCATCTGGCAGTGGACAAGTTATTGACCCGTTTCCCTCCCATGGTTGCTCAGCCTTCAATCACGCCCCTCGACTTAAAGGATTTCACTTAACGCACCCGAAACGAGTGAACTCCCAAACAGCTATAGGTAGAGAGACTACGGCAGATTAACAATCAACTTTCACAGTCGGCGTT
This sequence comes from Nomophila noctuella, assembly GCA_958496325.1. Classification (NCBI taxonomy): domain Eukaryota; kingdom Metazoa; phylum Arthropoda; class Insecta; order Lepidoptera; family Crambidae; genus Nomophila; species Nomophila noctuella. Next base: position 11,623,128 of record OY292484.1, read on the forward strand.
TATAGGGATTAGAGTGTAAAAGCAACGGTACCGTTTTAACGTAAGCACGAAAGTTTATATCGGTTGCGGTGCGAATTAATCAATGCCCGTACTGCAGTTGTGAAATTGTAAAGCAGGCGGGTGACGGGGCGGTGCGGCGAAACAAGTTTCGGCAACAATCCCGGCCGGCATCGGATTAGCCGGGACTGCTCGCGGTCACTAGCAGGTCTCGCGGACACGGTATACGTTTCACAAAGTTCTTACCGCCGGCAGAATTAGAAAGTCACTCACCAACAAATCTGGGTTTAGTCCGGTCTGCGAGTGACGTTTTTAAACCGGCCGCGTCCGACGCATGAACGGCGAGCATTATCCGAGGGCGTGCGTGGGGTTGTGCAGCAAAAAATGCGTTAAAACAAACCCTTTTTGGAGGGTGATTTGACGTGAAGTTTCTTCCGGCCGGCTCCCCGCCTCGCGACGAGGGCTCGCAGCCTAATTATTTGACGAAAATAAATGATTCCCGAAATAAAAATAAACGAGAGTTTCACGTTTCGTATTAATTTTTAACATGCCATCGCTTTCGGCTTTCACTCAGGTTAATTTTGCCATCCAGTGATGTACCGAAAATAAACAAACGTTTTCTCTATCTGAATATTACACAAATGCTGACTTAATTCGACATCAGCAAGCTAAATGTGCGTTTAGGAATGTAGGAATTTCAAAGTTATGTTCCTCAACTATATTAACTTAATCAAAATCCCTTTAATTTGTTCGGTTTATTGCCGCAATCATTTAAAATCCTAATTGGGAGTGACAATGAATGTTAAGCGTTGTTAATAGAGTAATAACTTAGTGACGATGGGCAAATGGGAGACAAAAAGCAGTTGATAATTACTCGGCATGTAAACACGAAGCGCACTGTACCTGTGATTGTTGGCTGGCACGCACAGCGATGTGGGTCAGTCGATATGCGTTTATGATTATTATTTACCATGCTGACTGTACAAATTTTCTTCACGTTAGTCACTTAACCGCCGCAATATCCGCCGCCATTGTGATTTGCGTTTGAACGAGAGCTACTTACGTCAGTGGTGAATTTGTCCTTTTGCTTGTTCATTCATAAAAAGGAGGGTTAAAGAATAATTGTTGTATTAAAAATGTAATGTAGCTAAGTTGAAACTGACTAGAACAAATGGCGTCATAAAAAAATCAAGCGGAGTGCACTTTTAACGCCGAAATCTCGTCCGCGCCCGGCTAGCGCAAATACATTTTTATAGTGGAACCACGTGTTGCTATATTTTTTATCGGTCATAAGGTGCATGCAACCACGCGAGCTCAAAGTTTTATAGGCGAACGCAATATCTGACCGAGCGTTCTTCCCCAGGTTAACCTGCTTCTCCTTAAGTCATATTCCTCATTACATGTCGTGATCATTTTATGAAACGAAACACAACGATCATTGTTAGTCATATTGAGTCGTTTGCGATTTATTTACAAACACTAGCTCATAGCGTTCAGACTTTTCCTCAATAAGGGTTTTTTATTTATTTATTAAGGTAACTTGTATTGCTTGAGAGCACCATACATACAACATAATTAAGTTATAAGCTACTTCTTGCCACGGCTAATGGCGCACATTGGAAGCTTAGTGTGACAAATACATGGAAACCTTAACCTAAGACGTTAACTCATACCTTCACTGTAAAGTTAGTAAGAATTCTACTTATAGATTTTTCATAATACAGGGCTTGAACCAACGTCCACACGCATGTGAAGCATTATTCGGCACTAGCCCACCGAGCTCTTAAACGCAACCTTGTAAAGTCACGCGAAGTTAATCTGTCTTCATTTGCTATCTATCAGGCTGGAGCGAGGCGAAGCATTAACCGCTATCAGGCGACTCTGATGGTGGTGAAAAATGATTTCCACCACACCTTGCCGGTCTTTTCACAATCTTTCACTGTTTGCCTTGTGTTTGATCGTTATCTTTTGTTTCATTTAATGGTTCGCGTGTTACATTTTCACGTTCCATAATCGAATTGGGAAAGTCGTGGTTGATTAAAAATAATTGCTGTCATTGCGACTAGGATTGCTTGGAGAACCACTTTGACTGTTAAAGTTATTAGATATAGAATTTGGTTTTAGATGACATTGTTTTAATAATTAATAATGTGTTGTTTTTTTGTTACAGGTACGTATTTTAGCAGATAATACTCGAAAACAAAGGTCGGTGGTTTATGTGGCGCGTATTTGAAAATTGCGGATTAATTATTTGTTGACCTGAAAACAGTACCTATTGATAATAGTGAGCTAGATAAAATAGTGCTTGAAAATACAAAATACAAATTTAGTAACATGATTAATAGCTTGAAGGTAATTAATAACCAAAAACATATCGTTGTCACTACGATTATTGAACAGTAATTGCTACATTCAATACATTTATCCCATTAATGAATACTTTACTTACTACGTCCATCAATTATTTCTTTAGAAAGAAAAATAGTTCGTCTGCAATTTGTCTGAACAAAAAGAAATATAGAATATTTCTATATTCAAATGTAATTATTTTAAAACTGAAGGGTTTCGCAATCACTCACCAATATTCTCGAAAGATAGCTAGTCACCGAACCGTTTTATTCATAACAAAAAGAAGCCTTCAACTTAATGCAGTTTTATTCCACGCAAGTGTATTAGCATTCTGTTCAGACTTATCTTGAGATTTTCAAGTCTCCGAGCTGCGCAAAAAGAATGAGAGTTCGAACGAAACATCGTACATGTAGAACAATGGGATAGTACGAGTAGTTACGAGGATCCGAGTATCTGCCCCCGAGCGAGGGACGTCGGATGATGTGAATTTTAATTACATTTTTATGATACTAAAGCGAGCTCAAGTATTTACGAAGGGCTGGGGCCCTCGAGTCCCTTCAGTCGGCTTCCGGAGCACACAAACCTGAACCCTTGCTGCGTTAACTGAACTCGAGACTAGGGTGTTGCCGACGACGCGTTTTCTATCGGGTAATTTTTAAAGAGTAAAAATCAGTGATGTCGAGTTTTTAGGTCTCAATTTGGTATGAATCATAAAAATTTTAGTTCAATGAAGACACAAGTTTTTAAAAACGTATAGCGTTTAGCTTTTGCGTTCAGTTATTCTTATTTTGCATTATTATTGCATAGGGCAATCTTCGATAATATAATAGATATTGTAATATTATGGTCATACTAAATACAGGTTCATAAAATATCTTCATTTAAATATGCGAACAGACGCAAGAGGAAATCAAATTAATGTTACACGATAACTCCCTCCAGTGTACTAAGAAGACTAATGTCACTTTTGACTTATGAATAAGAAATATGTTTTACCAAAACGATAATAACTATAAGGTTTAGAACGTATTATGAAAAATAATTATCACCTCTTAGCTTATTTTTTGTTTGTTCGACTGTTCTCTTATTGTATGTATATGTATAATGAATGTCTTTAAAATTATGGAACTATTCCATAGTCATACTTAACTCAAGAAATGTTAACTTTCAAACTTCTGAGGAGAATATAAATAGCTTTTGAAAATGCACAACGTATTGTGCAGTTTTATTAAAGATGAACATATTACACACAATCCAGTAAAGTTATAATACATCGGCATTTCTGCTAACGCCATAATTCCGCACAGACTCCTGCCCGCCTCAAGACATCGCATAATCTTCGGCTCAGTTGACAGCTTTGCGATTTATTGTAGCTAAGCATACATTGTAAAGCTTCAACAATATTTAGTAGCCATAAATTTTCATTGAAAATATCGAAGAATAAAATTTCTCCCCAGAGAGTAGGTACCTTACGTACTTATCTAACTTTAGAGAATATAATGTCAAGGCGATTGAATATGGGATCAGGCCATATTTCACTTAAGGATATATGAGATGGCTGTAGAATCCGAGATTCTATGTTCAAGCGGCCATTTATATCTTATTTCGTCCATTCCGTTTTACGTCCGAATGTTTTACGTTAGATAGAGAGTATTGGAAATGCAAATAAGCGGTATTTTCCATTAAATCACCTCGCCTCATGTAGGGTGAATGGGCATTATCCTCTTTTGCATAACGCAAAACAACCACATTTCTTGGGCACGCATAAGTCTTTCTTCGCGAGTGATGTATATCGCTCGGCGGTGGAGTGGCCCCTATATATCTGTGTAAATCACACACCGGAATTAAACGCGTCGGAAGAGCGAACCGAAAACAAATGATCGCGGAGGCCCCGACGATCACGAGAATACAATAAATAGAAAAAAAAATTAAATGTTAAAATGAAAACCGACAAAAACAATGAAACGTGGCTTTCCATAAATAACGGAGCAGGCTTTCGTAACGGATGTGGGTAGATTTTGAGAGTTTATATTGCCGCCGAAGCGTGGCCGGTAAACAACGAGGGAAATTTGAATTATGAGATTTAACACTGAAATTGCTTGGTTCTGTTTTATTGTGAATAGATTTCACCATTCGTATTACAGGCTGACGGGCGACGGGCGGCCGATGCCGATATATTGACCGAGGGGAATTAGTATTCTCGCGGCGTTCATGTTTTGCTCCGTAAATTTTTGCAAAAAGCGAAATAATGATATCATAAGTCAGAAGAGATAAGGCGGGAAACCGTATTGTTTAACGTGTTTCAATTGAGATTTTGTCTTGATTTTTTTACGCAAAATAGCCTAGAGAAATGTTATCCTTAAAGCTTTAGCTGAAAAATAAATGATATTGTCCCTGGCATACTAAAGCTCTATATAGGTATTTTGTACAGAAGTAACTAATGCTAAGTGTCAGTCCTAAAATGTGTAGCGCTTATCTAGAATTTTAGCAAAACAAGCTCAAAATATGATACCTTGGGTATAGTAAAGGAAAATACGCGCATAATCGCCGGGCCCACTTACTAAACATTAGGTGCTCAGCAGGAAGATGACAATGGCTTTATGAATTTTTAGCATGTAATCGGTTTACCTTGAGTTCTGCCAGACAATGAGGTCTCATAGTGTATGCGTGCGGCCGGATGCGTCTCGTTTGAAGGGCTGGTCCTTCATACATAGTTGAGTGGCACCCCTCGCAAATTTAAAATTCACCCCGTAAAGGGAGGGATGAGCTGTTTGACCGCGATGATGATGATGTCGACGATTCGGCCGGAGTAAGCAGGAACGCGGCCGAAACCATATCTTATCCGGCCGACAAAAAGCCGCCATTACATTCCTTACGTAACTCTTTATATGTCCCCGTCGGGCAGTAATAATCTGCATTGTCATTTACATGGCCAGTATTTTTTCATTCCTCGCAAAAACGGTCCACGAATAGCTCGCCGTCGGCGGCAACGTTTGATATGGCACGTTATTACAAATATATTTTTTTGAAACACACGATATGTTTGGGAATTGCTGCAATCGTTGCGTTTATATTGTCGCTTTATTATCTTATCTGATTTATTGTTCGTGTTGAAACTCGGTTTTAATTCGTTAAATTTCCCGTGAGGAGCGGAGTTCTTGAATGGAGCGCGGGTATAATCCGGTGAGATCGATAGTGCTCTAACAATGGAATGGTTGGAATGGAAAGATTAAAAAAAGTTGGGAAACTACATGGAGCGATTACGGAGGATCGTTTTGATCGCGCCGAGGCCAGCGCACACGGCACACGGCCGATCGGCCGGCGATAGCCGCAACATAATATTACCGTTGTACCCGTATCCAGCTCTTATCTTTTGTGCGGTGAGCGCTGCATTTGATCCAATTTGCCAATACAATCGGATCTCGGGTATTGCAATGGCATTATCTCCGCCAGTCGAGGGCCGCGGTCTCTAATGCGATCGGGACTAAGAACTTTCGTTCGATTTTGCCGCCTACAGCTCGTAACTGCCCCCCGCCGTGGGGTTACTATTGTATTACTACGAAACTCGCTAGTGTTCCCCGACAAAGTCGACAAAAACTTCCATTGTTTAAATCGCATAAAAAGGATACATTACCCGACAGATAAAAGAACAATACAACACCTTAATTTTAACAAAGTACTCGGAAGGGAAATTTCGTAAACCTTCCGAAAAAACAGCGTTAAAATGTAAATCCCTTAAAAGCCGACTACATGCATAATAATTTGAAATCCAATCGTGTGGCCCCGAGCGCCCAGGGAAATTCTCAAGGTGAGAGGGCGCCGGACAGTGGAAAATCTTCCCCTCGCTTCCCTGATAAGATTGTCCAGTGCAATTCCCAAAACGCAGAGGGATTGAAAACTTGTACCGAGCCGAAACCGAACACACTATCCTGAGGGATCAATACGTTCGGAAATATAATATCTGTATAGTTCGCTCTCGGCTTGAGAGCCGGACTTTTTGTAACATATTTTTTGTCCATTCTTTCATTATTAGTTTAGCGCAGATTTCGTTTTGGACATGCGTTGTATGTTGGGACATTAATTTAGTTTGTAATAGCTTTGAGCTCAACGATATAGTGTAGGTACTATTGGGGCTGGTTAATATTAAACGCCTGTTGTAAGTTGTTGCACGTTTTTTATGAATACATAGGACATACATTTGCCATGTTAATATAGAGGTCTTAAAATATAATTCACGTTTTTAGAATTGATGTGGAAGGAATAAATATCTTCTTCTCGCGTGAACGATTTCCCGCCAGTTTTAAAGATTCTGTTATCTCCTTTTAGTAAATAAGTTAAAACCTTATAAATTATGTTTAAATATTTAATGTCTGAATTAACCGAGCGATAAATTTAACGTTAACAGAATCTCAAGTCAAAAATCCTTACTAAACATATAAGGTTTACATTCATACTTCACGTGCCTCATTCAATAGAATTAAACCATCTCTGGAAAGGAAACCTCAAAACTGACAAGGACATTCAACAACCAAATGTAAATGAATACCTACCATTATCACGGAACACTCGCACTTTAGAAACACCGTTCTAATTCAAACGCTTGTTACATTTATACGTGTGCTCATTTAGCTACATCTTAAGAGCATTCAAATGGGTCCTTTTATCCTCGACTACTAGACGAAACGGCGTATGTCCCTTCCCACAATTTTCCCTCATATCTTTCCGTGTTTAGTGAGTCGTGTCCGTACGTCCATTCACTACTGTCCCATTCGCTTCAAGTTCTTTGCAATGTAATCTTTTCTTAAGTCCCGTAAGGTAGCTTTAGCTAGAATGTTAACTCTAACCTTACTTCTATTTTAGTACTCTACAATGAAAACTAAGGGTAATCTAAATTGAAGGGAGGTTTGGGGGTTAATGTATTGGCTTATTGATGTGTTCAGTATTTCTCTATTATCATGTATATGCTTCTAAAAGGATTGTGGCTTAAGCGTCTATGGCGAATTCTGATAGATTTGGGTTTCTATCACAGTTTGTGAAAAGTTGTTTATAATATTAATTTGTGGTTCGGTTTTCTGATCTTTGTACTACAATACCTACTAATTTAGTACATTAGTAGTCTGTAAGCAGTGACTCATTACTGAGCAAAAAACAAAGCCATGATTTTCAAACTAATGCAAACGTAGTACCATTCAAAAATATTTACTAAAGTAAATACATTACAATTGATTGAAACTTGCTCTCTAATAAAATAAGCATTGTATACCAATTTCATCAAACGTATTTACTGAAAATATTGTAGGTGCTAATATAAATGAAAAAGCTTTTTGTAGGAGGAGGAAAAAGGAAGGTCTTTGTACTCTATTTGGATTCTGGGTGAAAGGAAAGTAATAGAATTATAAAATGTGACATAAATAGTCGCGTCATTTGATTGCGTTGCTTTGCTTCCTTTCTTACGCCTCCATAAAACGACAAAGTTTACTATTGATTTTGCCCCTATTCTTGAGAAAATACGAGCGCAGAAAGCCCACATTATAATAAAATCTAAGCTACCACCGCTACTTCCATCGAAGTTTATTTTATTTAAAGTATAAAGATCCAATTATGCTATCGAACTCTCTGATTGGTTGTCTCAATGACATATCCTTGGTATCTTGAAGTCGATGTTGGCTTATGGTACAGTATAGATTATGCTACAGATTTTTATATAATCGATTTCATTGATGATTTAAGCTGCTTAATACAGGGCGTTGTTAAAACCGATAATTTCACTTGTACTTTAATATAAACCAAGTTCGAACATCTGACAGCGACAACCGCAACATTCCGACCGGCCGCACCATTGTTTTGACAGTGTAAAGCGCAGTCAGAAGTTACGAAATAAGCCGGCCGAACTCTTGTCGACTCGCTCCATTATCTGTGTTCTGCAGAACATTGTTATGTCGCCAAGTTGTCACTGTATACCTTAGAGACGTAAATAAGTGGGTTTGCGAATTTTTCCTGGTAAAGTCGAGCGGTTGTTTACACTGAAAGCGGAGTCGTTTACTTAGGGGTGGGGTGGGGATTGCTAACCTAATTAGCGGAGTCGGACCGTCACTTCGCTCCTAACTAAATCTTGACGAAAAAATATTGCACTCGGAATTTTTCTGAATCGATTGGAGACTCGCGTATTCGATTGTGATTGTTCGAAATATGGAGTTGGGGTTTTGTTAATGTTTCATTCTGTTTTTAAATATAGACATGGTTTTACTTTACTGTTAATTGCTCAGTGCAGATATGTACATTAAATGTTATAAAATCTACCTCAAGTATTTTTTTATTATCTGTAAATTATAAAAAAATATACATACCTCACAAAATAAAACCTGATAATTAACCATGCTGAAAAAGTCACGAATTTTTATGTTATTATCTTTATCTTGGGATAACTTTTTTATTTCATTAAGATCAAAAGTAATTTTAACGACCTTATACCTTAATAAAGTCAATTTAATGGCACATTTACATTAGCATTATCCTATCAAAGAATTCAAAAGTTTACCGAGTTCAAAATATTAACATTTTATCATGTTTCCTAACACCAATAAAAAGTCGCGCAAATCTTGCAGGTTCATTGAACCGTTGTAATGTAAAACAATAAGAAAGCGAAACAACTTAAAAGTCATATAAAACGTATCAAGTTTCCACCAACTTTAGGACAAAAAACATCCTCATTCCAAATCAAACAGATAAGGCGAAGTTGTAAATTAAAACAAAACTTGCGCGAACTACGAACATAAACAAGGTACAGTCAATCCGGGAAATCCTGCAAAGAGGCCAACTTACATGTCTTTCCTTACGTATTGACGATCATCTCAATCGTGTAATTTGAGAGGTTTTTTATTTGATTTAACGATAACGGACGAAATGCGGGCAGTCCCCAGGTAGGTCGAGGCTCGGAAATTGCTCTAACCACATTCGGCTACCAGGAAATTAGAAACGTTGGAGAGTGTAATCGAATGTCTCTACAGCATTGAAATAAACTTGCCTTTTGTTACCACTATAAAAGTGACCGGTGTAACGCTGGGTTTCGTTGCGGCACATAAATGTTATTGTATTAGTTGTAGATGTCAAATGCACTGCGGACAGCGGGTTAGACAATTTTATCGTTCTAAAGACGGTTCTTTTGTTGAATTGTCTGTGTTTGTGAAATGTTTGCCACTTTTATTGTAAATTTGAAACATTTCAATATTGTAGCTTGGAATTGGTGTTGTATTTGTCTATTTATGTCTGTGTCTATTCTTGTAGGTTAGTGAAAATGCGATACAATTTAGTTTGATATTCTTGAATGTTTTAACTTCTACACATTCTGAAGTCCCGTATTGATATTGTTGCAATAAATAGCGCATATTAAAATGTCTTAGTTGTCAATGGAAAAACCTATAATGATAAGTTTAATACCATAATTAGTTTAAGGGAGTGCTTCTTTTTAATTGCACTACTTTTAATAATAGCTAATTAACGCTACAAGAGTGAAAATGAACAGGATTTCTTAGTTTTCTTGTGAAATGTGCTATTTTATCGATTTTCTTACAGTAAACGATGTAAAGATTTACTATTTTTATCTTTATCAGGACGTTAAAGCGTTGTATGTGTATAATTTTGTGTTCATCCCTGCACTTTTCAAATCTCAACCCTCACTATTTCCCCATAACCTGTACACATTCCGATAATCAATTTACGTGTTAATTCACCTGAGATCAAAACCATGTTCCCAGTTCCTAAAATACCCGTTACTAACTTAGGCATAATATCGCAACCCAATCCATTGAACGTATCATACCTTATCTGAATATAGAGCCACGCCTCTGACTTCGCCTTTCGTCTAATCTACATTAGCGGAATACCTTCTTATCGGGTGGATAGCATTGTCGATTGCACACGATCTTGCGTCGTATTGATTGTCTGCATATGACTACCATAGCATCTTTGACATACATTATGTATACAGTTGAGATATGTTTAATATGTCCGGGTAAGATATTATAGTTATTAAAGACATGGGGTTTTAACAACAGTGACTTTGAAGTACTATTCTCACTACATCCCTTAAAACTATTGTCATGGCCTAATTTGGTTTTTAATTTGGACATATTAATTTACACGTGTGTAAATTTTAGTAACAAAATATGTCTTCGAATTTTTGGTTGGAAAATTTACTAACGTTGAATTGCTATTAACCAGACTTAGTCATTTCGTTCAAGTAATGAAAATACGCTAACCTCAATCATATTCTAATAAAAACACTCACTACAATACGATTACTGTCTAAAACAACCTCCTATTATTCAAACGCCGAACACGATAAACGTTTTCCTTAAAAAACAATCCGTCGAAATGATGACATAGAATGTTTATTTTATTAAGACCAAAATCGTGGAATAACTTGCGAGGCGAACGTCTCAATGTTCACATACCATTCCCGAGTCCCAGATATTGACATTGCCAAGAATAAGAGAAAAAAAGTTAAATATTTGACAGTTCAGTGTGGGGAAGCCCCCTAAGGGTGATCGGTAAGGGCTTTCCCCTCGAATCTGAAATGTAGATGAGTGGGACTAGTAGTTTTCCCATACATATTTGATGGAAAGTATTATGGGATGCGACAGAATTGGTATTATTACTCTATTATGTCATACAAACAACTAAAATGTCTACGAATTAATAACTATTGTACAAATTTAAACTTATTGAAACATTAAGGTGGAAATGATATATCTGTTTTAATGTTAATAACTGGAATAAGTATAAAAACAATTAAGTCAGTTCATATAACACTCGTAATTCTATGTAAGTACTGAATTTTCAAAGATCTGTAATTAACTCATTGAATCAAATAAACAGAAACAGCTCGAATCGTAAATGAAATCAGGGTACCAGAGATGGTTTTAAAACAATAGACAGAAGAGATACAATTAACATGAACAAAACAATTTATTTTCTCCCCATAAAATCAAAGTTCAACGGAATAATTTGCGGTTTTTATCCATATTTAATCTCGATATTCGTTACTGGATTAACAATGCTGTGAAGTAATCGAAACGTCCGATTTAAATTAATAAGTAACGAGCTACTTCATTCAAAAGTATTTTATTCTGGTATATTTTACTTATAATCAACTCATTATCAATTTTAACATTTATTGAAGTGTACTCGAACAAATTGGTGGCGGCTTGCACTTAACAGGGCTTTACAGCCACATTAATTACATGTCAAAAGTTAAGTCCAAAGTTATATTGACAGTAACTTTTTGTTTATTTATTTTTAAAAATTTTTTAGCTGTTTTTAACATTATATATTTATTACCTTTATCTATATTTTTTAAATGTACCTATATTGTCAGTATTTTGAAATCATCACTTCATCATGTAAGGAAATAATCAAAACAATGTTTCAACAACCAAAGCAAAATTAAACCAAATTGCAATAACCTCCTTTGATAACAATGATAAAAAATGAATCTAAAATGAATTCAAAAATGGAACGGATTAATCAAAGACAGTTTTCCTCGTCGCAAAAGTATATTTAGCTAATGAAATGATTGCAAAGGTAAGATTGTCTGCGAGTCCTATCCGATATGCAAATAGCTTTGTTCACCCTTAGCCGGTTATACAATCCGGACCATGCAACAGTTATAAATCACAGTTTAGTAGACCACAGCGAGCGGACGTTTTTACCACCTACCTAATTGAATTAGTATTACCTAGGGCGTAACCAACTAACTTGGACTGTAAGTGGATCAAGAAGTTAAGGAGCCTTTTGAATAATAGCGTAATAGCCGCTAACATTTTCGTGTGCAGTGTTCACATTTATTACGTAATAATTATGTCCTCGCAGATTTGTTTGCGCTCCAAGCTAATATTTACGGTGAACCAACGCAGGATATATTACAGTGCACAAGGGAATATGATGCAAGCAGGCGCGAAGAAGATACCTCCAAGTCTAATCAATTAAATTAGCGGGCTTTGGTCTAGTGGTCAGAGACATTGCTACAAAACCAAGGGTCGCGGGTTCAAATCCCGCTAAGGGCAAATGTTTGTGTGTTGAACATCGACATTTGTACTCGAGTCGTGGATGTTTAAAAAAGTATTTAAGTACGTCTATCCGTTCCCTAACTTCCATAGTATAAGCTTTGAGCTTGGTTTTGGGGTAGGAAATTGGTGTGTTAGTCCAAAGATTTTTTTACTTAAATACCTAGCAAATAGTCACCCACGTCTAATTTCACGTTTTCTTACAAAGTAAGGAAAGAAAATTCCTCGCAAAAATATTTTCCATTCAAAACGTAATCGACGGAGGCTCCACCTGTCCCCGTAATTTTAATTTTCAAATTTACTCAGCTCAATCGAGTGCCCGCGAACGTCTCACCATTTATCATCGGCTTCATTTATTTTTGCGCCTTCAAGGAGCTATGATTTATCACGGACACGACCGTAGGTTTGTTTTTGTAGCTCACGGAGATATTAATCGTATCGCACGCGTTGCCGTACAACCAGTCGTTTGTTTTCGTTACACTGGCATCAGCCATTAATTATCAATGAACGTCCGTCCCGTGATGAAGGTGGCGTTATGTCCCCAGCTTTCACAGGTGACAGGCCTACTCGCTATCAACCCTTTTTAAGCCTCTACGTTTAATGCAGAGTGTCCGATGTCATAAAAGTGTCCGATTTAGGTACGTGCCGCGAACGTTAAATTTACGATTAAATTGTACCGAACGATCCCCTTTCCTGTAATAAAAAATAAGGATCTCATAATGCGTTATGTTGATGCGTACGTTAAAATAATAAGGGCGTATATGAGTATCGTTTCTTCAACGAGCGGAAAATTTGCAAAAAACGTGCTACTTTCACGGCGAAGTGTTTCGTGATAATCTTTTAGGTATTTCGCCGTTTGAAACTGGATGGAAATTGGGAGTTTTCTTAACATTATTTGTACAGAATGCTCCTAAAAATGCTTTGCAGTATTAAGCAACCTTCATGTAGTGTTCTGAGAATGTTTTCATTTATCAAAATGGATGCAAATCTGCGCTTACAAATCAAAATGTTTATCTTAATTGGAACGACCCGCTTGTTGTAGTGGTCAAGAAGTAAGAAATTATATCTATATACAAGCTTCGAGCTTAGTTTGGGTCTTGGCAATTGGTGTGTTAGCCCAGAGAATCTTTATTAATGAATTATTAACAACCTGGACCTGGACAACATGTTTTTATTTACAAAGCAAACGTAAAAATTTACACATTGATTAATGACTCATAGACTTTTTCCCACAAAACTCATAACACCAAGTATTAAAGTACCATCTCTGCCAATACTTTTAATACCCAATACCTTCCAAACTTAACACTAAAGTGTCAGTATGCGAAAATTGTTTTCTAATTTCTCGTTAGCCACCAACGCCATCTGGCGTGGCGCGTCGTTTCGCTGACATATTGATAGATGGCGCATTCCGCGTCTGATTGATAGCGGACTTCTCCATACAGCCTGGTTCCCACCTACAAATTAACAAAAAATGCCGGCATAATATTAAAAATGGCTTACATAGTGCTGGCTGCCAAAAGAAAAAAGAATTTAGAAGCATTAATATTTGGGAATTTCCAAATGAGTACTGGTTAGAGGAAGAAATAAACATTGCTGGCCGGTAAGAAAAGTTAATTAAAGATATTTAATGTTGTTAAAAACAAGTAAACTGGCCGTCAAATATGAAACATGTGTTCTCAAGTAAGCAACTACATACAACTATTAGTAATGAAATTATTGATGGGAAATGGGAATGGTATAAGAAAATTTCATTAATAATTTTAAATGTTTCGCATTATACAAATCTGTTATTAAGCAAACAAAATTTGCAAATTTTGTAAATTAAAGTACAATAAAATTAGCTAAAACCACTTCGTACATTACTGAAAACCGCAAAAATACTATCAACAAAGCACATTGACACCAAACATCCCTAATTCAAAGTGGGCGGGGCGCCGCGAGATCCAATAGATATCCCAGGCTAAGTTTAATTAAAATAATCAGGTTTATCTTTAATCACTATCTGCCGCCTACTAGTCCGTTCCGGTGTGGTAATTAACAACACAAATATCGGACTATAAATTTTAGAATTACAGAAATTATACTCGAAGTTACGACCCTCCGTTTTGAGATATCGCGGTTACTTTGGGAAAGACGTAAGACTATGCCACAGTTGAGTCTGATTAGGAATGTTAATGGGTTACTTAGTTTACTTAGTAGGTATAAGTTATTAGGTCAGACTTAGATGACGTGTGAATATTTTTAATGTTATTTAATATAAACCAACGCTTGACAACAAAGTATGCCCGTATTTAAACATCGCTGCAGTTAACGTGCAAGCACGTTTGCTTAGAAAAAGCTTTTTTCAATTAATTCAGTCATTAAATTACTTTCTTCAATATTTGTATCAGGAAAACGAAATGTTGTTATGGAGATTAATACTGCAGCTTACGCGAAATTAAAAATTAAAAGCACGCATTATATTCTTGTATTACAATCTTCCCATATACATATTTTTATTTGACACACTAAAAACACCATTTAATTTAATGAAGTTTAAGTAAGATCTCTAACACACCTTAATCGGGAAAGATTATAAAAAACGCCTAACAGCAATATTTCCCGAGCACGGCACTCCGATAATTAACCCTAAATCATCACCTTCGGTCGTAAATGTCTCTCAGACATAAACTATATTCGATCGATGAAATTGAAATTGGAAAGTTGCCTCTAATTGAAGATTCTGGGCCTCGGGTCCGCCACGTGAACGCAATTTCAGCGATTAATGATGCGAGTCTAATCCAACTAAGCAGGGAGATGGGAACATCATGGGATACGGATAACCCCACACGTCCGTCTCGCAAACTATTCTAGAGTTTGTGTTGTGTTCGGAAAGACTTCGGATTTGCGGGGTTTGATGTTTTGATTGTGCAAGAGTGTGGGTTTGTGCCAATATTGTGGAGTGGAATTACGATTTATTCACATACTAGTTGCTACGGGTAACCGTGGATTTCCCGCGTTATCAAAATTCGTGTTTTATTCCACGGGATCATTTAATCGGGTTAAAAAGTACCTAAGTCAGCCCATACCCTGCTGGTATACCAAATTTCATGAAAATCCTTACAGTAGTTAAGCGTGATTGACAAACAAACATCCAAACTTTCACATTTATAATATTAGTAAGTATGAGATATTATATGAGATGAAATTATTTTTTTTTTTTTTTTTTTTAATTTGAGATAGGCTTGCATTTGACCTCGATCACACCTGATGGAAAGTGAAGATGAGGCCTAAGATGGAGCACGCTTGCCTAGTAGATACCTGTTCACTCTAGTCTTGAAGACATCCAAATTATAACGTTCGGGAAACACAGAACACGGCAGAGAGTTCCACTCCTTAGCAGTTCGCATTATGAAAGATGAAGCAAAACGCTTCGTGCGAGAAGGAGGAATATTAACAATGTAAGGGTGAAAGCCCTCACCGCGTCTAGTTGTCCGAAGGCGGAAGGGAGCTGGAGGAATAAGGTCATGTAAGACCGACGCACACTCACCAAAATGCAGCCGATAAAACACTGACAAAGACGCCACACGTCTACGATGGACGAGGCTTTGCAAAGCAGTCTCGGTCAGTGAGTCATCACCAATGAGTCTCTTAGCACGGCGCTCCAACGAGTCAAGTGCATCTAACTGATAGCGGGCTGAGCCATCCCAGAGGTGACAACAATACTCCATACACGAGCGAATCTGGGCCCGATAAAGGCACAGAAGCTGCTCGGAAGTGAAGTATCGTCTCACCTTATTTAGGATACCCAGCTTTTTGGCAGCAGTCTTAGCAATCGACTCGATGTATTGGCCAAAATTTAATTTGGGTGAGATGCTCAAACCCAAGAGCTCAAGGCGGTTGGTTATCGGCACGGCTACATTCCGGAAAGTCGGAGTCAGATTTAAAACACTCCGTTTTGCCGAAAAGAGACACGCCTGTGTTTTGGAGGGATTAAATGCAACCAAGTTAGCAATGCCCCAGCGGGACACAGCCTCAAGGGTCCCATTCACTCTCTCAATCATCTCCTCTCTGAGAGATTGCACGAGAGATCCGGACCTTGCATCGGACAAGTACCTCTCCGTGACTGTGCTGTCATCAGCGTACCCAAAGATACCGGGCATATTTAATAAATCGTTGATGTGGAGCAGAAATAGAGTCGCGGAGAGAACGGAGCCCTGAGGGACACCGGCATTAACGCCCAGTAGATCAGATGAGGTGCCGTCAATGACAACTCGAATCGATCTACCCCTCAGGAAATCCGCAATCCAGTTGCAAAGAGTAGGTCCTATTCCGAACGATGGAAGCTTGCCCACCAGACAATCGTGCCAAACCCTATCGAAAGCCTTTGAAATATCTAAAGACACAGCAAGTGCTTCGCCGTGTTTTTCAATAGCTTCGCTCCATAAGTGAGTGGCGTACACAAGGAGATCCCCAGCAGACCGACCGCGGCGAAAGCCAAATTGACGATCACTGAGGAGGTCATTGTCTTCAAGGTACGCCAGGAGACGATTGTTTAGTACACGCTCCATAATCTTACAGAGTATGAAATATAATATATGAAATATATATATATGAAATGTTATATATATATGAAATGTTTAAATTATTCGAAATAAATCTTTTAAAAAGTTTCAAACATGTTTTTACTATTTGCAACAGTACCTGCATAGATGGATTAGTTATGATTTGATTTTGGGTACCAATATAGCAACAGTGTTATTTATTAAAAGAGGATTAAGTTTTAATATTTCAATCCAAAAAAAGAGAAAAAATATTTTGCTCTAAATACAACTAACTAACAACGCAATTTTATGACACTTCGTTGTATTGAAAATCAAAAATACTATTTGTAATGTTTTCATCATTGATGTTTTTTATTTATTCTAGCTTTCATAATTATTCCGGCTATAAATAAATTAATAAACCTTTGCAAGTTATTGTTCTCGCCTTCCTGATAGTAAGATAAAATAGCATGTAATCTAACTCTTTTTACGTCCTTTACGATACCCATAGGCACAGGGCTGTGCAATTCTGTACCGACACGAAACATTTAAGGGTTGAAACTCAACAATAAAAAGAAACGTCCCTTGATGCTCGCAAGTATTTTCACTTTGATGACCTCGATGGCGCAAGGGTTAAAGTCCATAGTGCAGGTACTGGATTTATTTGCCATAGTTTTATATTGAAATATACTATTAGAAACGCATTCGACAGATATTTACCAGCTATTCGTGATGGGAACTGATGTTGGAAATTTTTTATAAAATATTATGCATATGTTATAAAAGACATTTTTTTCATTTTTTTTTATAATTTACTATTATTTTCACGAACGCAAATACAATATAATTCTTTACTGATACAAGAAGTCGGAAGATTTGAAAAGAAGTCAGTAAAATCGTTGAACATTGTTTTTTCTCTATGTAAAGAAATAATATCTGGAACTACATACTTTACACCAAGTCTCTACCAACTACCCCCAAACATATTTAGAATCATAATCGAACACATTTATTCCGTCCAACTTTCAGTTTTATCTTTCTCATTGATTAACAGAGCAGAAGTTCGCCGGGCCGTGTTTAATCGATGTTGTACCGACTCTTTGAAATTAAACTTTGATTATACGGTTCGTGCGAGTGTGTAGGCAGGCGTGATTCAGACGAATGTGCCGCGTCATACTCGTATGAGTAGTAATCCTTTGAGCGGTAAGGTTGTAACTGAACTTTTAATAATACCTTTCCGGCCGTTTTCGACTATGGCGGCCGATCTTACCAACATCCAGGTACGCAGGATATATTATAGTGCACAAGTGAGTGCGCAAGCACAGGTGCACTTCCTATTTTCTCACTCAAATAGTTCGGTGGGAATTCAATCTGACACGACCGTAGACAGATCAGGCGCAGGACTAACTCAAGGAGCTCGAAATTCGCAATCGCAGGCTAAACGCGCTTACCACTGCACTATCAAGCTCCTCAAACTGAACTATTAGTGCTTATGATAAAGCTATGTCCTTGATGACTTGTGGCTTTTGTTCGCTAAAACCATGAAGGTGCCATTTATATGCATTTAGATGAACATTTACTAAAATTAGATACATTAGCGATCATAGACATTAATAAAAAAACATATATTTTACACTCATTCACCTCAATCCGAAACAAAATAATATGTTAAATGTTTCCTTTAAAGTAAAAATCAAAATCAATTACTATCGAAGTTTGTTGAAAAAATTCTTACTAGCTTATTAACTATTTCAGCATCATAATTGAGTCTGCAATAATCACAATCCCTTACAGCTAGGTATTTTACAGCTTAAAATATCACGATTAACTATTTCACAAAATCAATAACCCAACCCGCCATTCACACGGTTCTTACCGATAATTTCCACCCATCGAGACCCTTCAACGATGCGCAGTTGCGCACGCCTTCAAATAAAACAACCTCAAGGAGCGCTAATCTCCAGCTTCGAATAACACATACGAGTACGTAAGACTCCGATACGGAGTATTCGGTAAGGGCCATAGCACACGGCGTATTTTAAACGCGCAGACGACGCGCAGATTACACGCGTATACGCAATTCGAACGAGATTGTATCGCAACCTTGTAACTTAAGCACACGGGGCGATCGTGAAACGCGCGTTTGTATCACTTCAAATGCGCGAATACGCGCTTCATGCGCGCGCTTTTGTATCATGATTGCAATCTACGGCGCCGAAAACGCGCGTTCCTGAAAAGCGCGTCGACTGCGCGTTTAAAATACACCGTGTGCTATGGCCCTAAGAACAAAAGCAAATTAGTGAACGTGGGAAGCGAGAGGAGCGCGTCAGGTGATACTTGAATATTATTTTATTTGCGCACGGTGCGTGTTTCAGCTTAAGCATCGACTTAATTGAGCGTTAAGTCTTGAATACTTTGAGTTAGTCTTTTGTAAGTACAGGATTATCGTAAGAGGCGGCAAATGGTTAAACGTAGTCATCCATGGGTAGACGACTCGACCAGTGATTATTCTATGACATCACAGAACATAATATGTGTGGAAGAAGTATGTCATGCCGCGTTTTGCTTATGTATCGCTTAAAACTAGTAGTGTTTTTCTGACACTCCTGATAAAGGATATTTTAGTGGTGATAACACTGCGGTTAAAATTAAAATTCAATTAAATTAAAATTCAAAGCAACAAAATAACCTTTGGACATAAATATCCTAGTCACCTATAGATAGATATTAACAAAATAATCTATAGATATTCATATCTTAGTTACCTATGAATATTAACCAAATAACTTCTTCTTTCTTATATTTCAGCAAATATAAACTCTTAAATTACCAACATGACTCAGATCTTCAAACATACTAGAGGATACTACAGGAGCATATTCAAGTAACATATCCTTTTCACAGATACAACAACTCCTCAAAATGTAGTATTCCCATTCTTTGACAAACTTACCGACTTCAGCCAAAACTTCAAACACAGCGCCCTCATTTTTACGACATTAGTGATATAATCTCCGCAGCAGGATCCGCGTGTTGTCCGCTCAAGCGAGATTTGCGCTGTAATCGAATAAAGCCCTTATGTCATCCTATAGCTGAATATTTGGGCGGATTGTCGTTTGAGCACTTTTTATGATAACATAGAGATTAGCTGTTTAATGTTGTCTGAGCCTAGGGAAATGATATGATATTGAAAAAGGAGATTATATTATCAGCAAGCCCGTTGTAGAGAGGAGAATATGCCGAATTGGCATCTGTTGAAAAGACAAAAAAGTTAAAGCTGCGTAAATGATGGAAATTACTTCCATGATTGAAATCCTGTAACAGATAATTAGAATCGATTTCAAGCATAGCGGTTTAAGAATATTTTAAAGCTATCTCAAGGCACCTAGAAAGATTACGTCCATATCTACACAAATTTCATATGAAATAACAAACAATATCCATCAACCATGCAACTGCTACGGCGTAGGTTAAAACCGTAAGTAATTGCTACCGTGGCCATATCCGTAGCACGTAGCACGTAACGCTACGGACCGTAGCCGCATGCGTTACTACGCGGTCTCGTATACATCTCGCCGTGGATTATTTGTCTATGCTAAGAGTGAGACTATTTCAAAGCGGAGCGGAGATGACTGTGTCTTAAGCAGCCAATAGGATTTTGCCACAACACGTGACCTTCACAGCATTGAAATCCTATTGGCTACTTACGGCACATCTTGGCTCCACTCACACTTCTCCGCTTTTGTGGAGTCTCACCCTAAATCTCGCCGAGGATTATTTAGCTACGCTAACTCGTAGTTCTTAGCAACTCCCGAGATATTAATGCTTAACACCAAAGCTATCGGATTATGGGAGATTTGTGTAATTCGGATTAGGTATGCCTAATCTCACATTAAAATGAGATGAGCGGTGCGATGTTCAGTGTCAACTAATGTAGGTATTACAGCTAATTTTAGTTACAAGAAAAGCAAGGTGTTATTAAACATAAACTAATAAGACTACCTAGAATAAGACAAGTGAAACTGAAAATTATTGAACACTGTTTTTGTTGTTGTATAGATTCTGCGTGCAAAACTAAACTATCTCCAACTCCCAAAAAAAAATTGTTTTATTTTGGTTGAGCTAATCTTTTTCTAGGTGAGCTAATAGGAGTTTGATAGCTTGTGCCCCATAAATCTTGCTAACTACAATTGTACATTCGACATTATCAGATCTTAGCCTTAGACAAAGCTTCAGATCTAACTCTCTAGACGTCAAAGGGTGACGCAAAGCCGGTCATTAATGCACAGTTGCACAGTTGCACAGTGGTTGCGAACAACTGTTGCTGGAGACACGAGACGCTGTCAAGAACATCTTTAGCCGCGACTAATGAGCGGTGCGCTGACGAACCAAAGTAGGTCGTAAAGCATTGGAGTTAGGATTCATATTTAATGTGGCAGTTGGTTGGTTGCATCAGTTGCAGAATATTAAGGTCTTGGTTTGACTTGATTGTTTATCACGGTATCGGTGGAAAGTTTATTCTTCTGCCTTATTTTGCTAAATGGTAAGATCTACTAGTATTTTACCATTATGTTAATCTTCTATTAGTATTTTTAAGTCTAAAAATCAGTACCTAAAAATTCATCGGATAGTTGTTGTTCAATATCGATGGATAGAAATTCAAAATAGCCTTAATGTAAGCAACAAAGCGACGTAACAGTAATCACCATTAAGCAAGTTATCCTTATCAATATCCCTAATTTCCATCTACGCCCGACGCACTCGTTTCCAATATGATCGAAAGTTTCCGAAGGCTCCGCTTTCAAACCGCTCTTTATTAACTAAAACGTAATTAATTCTCCTAAATAAACGGACCTACCTATTCGTACCGAACCGACCTAATTCGGATTAGCCATTTGGAGTATGGCGTAAATAAGTACAGGATTCGGGTGAGGATTATAACACTACAGCGCAAGGGTCAAATGCGAAGGAACAAGCAATGATCCCGGATTCAAACGTAATAGCTCGTGTTCAAACACCGATAAAGCTCTAGGATGGAACTAAATGAACTGAGGGTACATTCAAAATGTTAATATTGCTCGACCAATCCCAGAGGAGCGATTGTGAGGTTACAGTTTGATTTCGGAAGATGAGCATCTTGAATACGTTTAGTTGGATATTCGGATTGAGGTTGGAGAGGTTTATTTGACGAGTATAATCTTAAGGCAGCTTCTTCTCCGTTTTAGGATGGTTGTTTGTACTACTTTGTACAATTTAAGAAGTCAGCAGACGATACTTATTGAGACATTGCCACGGTGTTTCTTTATAAAGAAAAACAAATGTATATTTTTTTAAATGATATGTTTCTGTGAACTTTATAATAATTTTCATCATCAATTTAACACATATAAAAATAAATATTTTATAGGTACTAATGTTTGGTCATTGCTATAATTGTGTTGTCAAATAATGTATTCACAAATCCTGGGAATTATTGAAATCTGTATTGATACGATTAGTGAATCGACGGTGTAACAAATTTAGAATTGGTTGACATCAATTAAAGCCCTGTGGTAAACAATAATTTAATAAATGAATGATGACGGTTGCATCGTAAAATTTGCCCTCTGCCACCACAAATTGATATTTGATTTTATTAATTTACGTAATTAAATACGTAATCCCAATGTGGGATCAAATCTAGAATCTCAATTAAAATCAGCGTTGTAATTATTTTAATCCCCAGCCTAGATAACAACCTCCATATTTATGTTTTGTTTTGTCGCATAGGACCTACGATGTATGTACGAAGTTGTGATAATCAGTATTGCGTTTAATTTAAATACGCGCAAGTTTGTTAAAGAGATTCGTCCCGAAACTACGGAGGCATTGTTCCCTGAATTTTACATACACATTAGACGGAAATTTCGTCTCGTCCTGATTTACGATCGGCCCTCGAGGAAGGAGCTTCTAACAGCGAGATTGTTTATTCCCGCTCTTGTCTAACACCCCGCAATAGCCGGGCTCAGGAAAAGCGTCGAGGCACCGATTTGTATATGCTAAACAACCTGCAACTGAACTACAACGGCGCGCACTCAAAAATAATTTGCATATTTAAATAAAGAACGCGACACCACAGCTAGCTAGCTAATCCCCCGCCCGTGAACTTGTTCATTCTGATTAGTTCGCTGTCATTATTTTTGTAGATAAATCAGAGCCAGCGAGGCGTGTCTCTTATTAATAACTCCGGGCGAAAGAGTTAACGGCGTTCCGACACGATTGTTACTAAACCGACGGAATTTTAATTCGTCTCGGAGTTTATTAAGTGCGTAAAGTTTTAGCGGAGGTTCAACGAGGACCGTAAATTAAGTGAATTCGGTCGCAGGCTCGAGGGTCGCGTCGCCTGCGATCTGATAGCCGGCATATTAACAAGTTTAATTGCAACGCCGACGCCTTGCATTGTGTCTAATCGATTTATTCCTTTGTTACAGGTAAGTCCGCACAGATGCCGCCACTCGTAACGCAATCTATTTCCGCCCGTAAACGCTATTTGGTATTCTAACATACAGGGACCTGCATAAAAAGGTAGGTAGTAAAATGGAGTGAAATGAGTGAGACCCGTAAAATTCTTTTCATACAATATTCAATAGAAAATATTTTATTATACCGAGATTTCCACAATTTGCCGATAAATTCTTGCTATATCTCCTGTTTTATATCCTTCTGTAGGGCAAATTTGTTTCTTTTTCACGTGATTCAGTTATAAATCTAGCGCGATGCGTACGCTCCTTTGGTTACGAATCTATTTTATGACCGCACACGCCGAAGGTTAACCAATAAAACCTTTTAACAGCCGTAACTATTTCGTTATAAGTTCCGAGTACGCAATAAAAACGGCGAAACAGATATAAATCTATGGGCACAATGCGGGGCAGCGGGCAGCATCCGCGAGGAATCAATCACGGGGGGCGTTTAATCGTGCCAATTTAAGTTTTTCCTTTCTTGATGTAACAAATTGATGGAAATAGTTGAACGTTAAATATTGCAGCGGTGGGGCGCGTACGAACTTCCTCGTACGTTTACGGGGCCAATAAATCTCGGCCGCATTGTACCGTCTCCTCGACATCTTCAGCCATAAACGGCACGTGCGGTGTTATCTGTATTTTTGTAACGACGTACAACTCAAAAAATGTTAACATCACGTCTCTGGTCCCGTTTCTCTTCAAGTTCATGAGATCCGTGAGTGTGTGCGCTGCACTGCAGTAGAACCATCAAATACACAACATTGTTAAAACGTTACACGTTTCGTCTTTCGGTAAAAGTCGTGTTTAATTAAAACTCCTAATGAACTTGAATATAAATTGTATTGTTTAAACGAAATCATGCTTAATATTCTATCAGAAGTTTCGAATATTCTTCAACACGACTTTGTTTTAGTCTAATTTTCGAAAGTTAAATTTAAGATTTACCATGAAGTGTTTTCAAATATTTACGCATTGCTTACTCTTAAGTGACTTGATTATTCCGTGATCACGTTCATTGGTGTAAAGAACGCTTGGTAACAAAGCCTTTCCATAGTTTGATTTGTTCTATCTCTCGATATTTCATAAAACATTTTTGTTCATTCACATTCAACGTAAAATCATTCCTAGAACATGATACACCTTCTAAAATACCGCAAAAGCTATAAATAAAATCTAAAGCCACTAATACCAGAATGCATACATTTCCAGTGAAGCAGATTGAATGCGCAGATTAATACGTTTATGCCTGTGGTTTATGCCTTATCGCCGGCTCCCGCCCACTCGTTCCTTCGAAAACGCGTCCCTGAATTAGAAATAAGCCGTCACCCGCTGCTTGTCCGGATCTTCATTCCGTAAACTAACCCAAAGATAAATTATTCCGGCGCATTTCTCATCATTCTTTTCGCGTCGACACTGTCAGCGAATCCCTGGAACGTACGAGCGTCCTTATCCGCGGAATAAAATGAAGTCTGGCGTGCGGTTACTAAGTAACGTCTACACGATACGCTTACGTATGTACGTATACTAAGGACATATGAATCACAGCTGATAAGCATAGTACACAGATTTGCGGATCGCGCCGTTGTTCGCCGGTTGCCAAGTTTCTTGCGGCACGCCCACACATTTGCATGCTGTGGCCCGCTGATGTTATTATTATCGAGCTTTAATGTGTACATTTATTTTTGTTTGCCTCTTAATGTCAATGGCAACGTCTCTCTGTGGATGGGAAGAGAAATATCTGTGGTAAACGTTTAAGCCGTATTCAATGGTGGCGCAGTTTATTCGCTTTAAATGCACGCGACTGTGGATGATTCATTTTATTTATTACTAGTGGCGGCCTGCGTCTTCTTCCGCATGGATGTCGGTTTCCGCACACATAGTGTAGATAAGTAGATAGATAAGTCTATAGATAATTTTCTTTAGTATTGCACTATGTTTCTACCAACAGAAAAGTATCTTAGCTTTTAAAATAATATGTCACATGGTGCTTTTCTTACGTATGTTTATACGCTTAGTTGTTACACAAGTAAATGCTAACAAACTAATTTTTCATTACAAAAAAATATTATTGTAAATTGTAGACTCAAAAATTAAGTCTATTAAACCCAAAACACGCAGGCAATTTCCATCTAAAACAAAATCATCACCCCGCAATTATAAATGTGTATCGGCAAATAGAGTTTTAACTGGGAGCGGCGATAAATCAGCGTTTGTGTACCGAACAAACAGTGCGCTCAGTCCAATCATTACTCAGTACACTCGTCTCCGCAAAAAGCTGGCTAATTGCGTTCTTGAAGGACACGAGTCACTCAGTCCAGTTGGAAGTTCGTATGGTTTTTCAATTGACCCTGATACAAGTGATTTTTTTGTTTTAAAGCTATTTCTTAACTGGTTTAAGCTGGTGACGCGGTTCTTGATTCATGACTGAGTTAAAAGTCCAAAGAACAAAGTGACTTTTTATTTTGAGTTTTAAATTACTAAACAGTCCTTAACGCACTTAAAATAAGCAGTTATTGGACTAAGGCACTCATCATTGAAATATTTCTTGCATAGTTGTGTAAAAATAAAAATGGTAGTAAGTTATACTTTTCTGCTCAGAATGCAAAAAATGGGCGTGTCCTAAGCACGTCATGTAAAATGTTCATCACACTAATTACAAACAAGTTCCGAAAACAATTGACAACCGCCATTATCCCGCCATCAAAACCGTGTATCAGCAAATAAAGTTTAAAAAGGGCGTGCGGCAATAAATCAGCGTTTGTTTGGCAAACAGCGAGCGCAGTCCAATCATTACTCAGAGAGTATTCCGGCGCAAAAAGCGGACTAATTGCCTCCTTGAAGGACAGGGGTCACTCAGCGCGACTGTACTTGCTCACGTTCAACGGTTTTTATCTCAGATCTTCCTTTTTGACCGCTAATGAAGACTTGTTGCGTTCGTTTTTTGAATTTTTGATGAATTTTAATGATGTTACTAGATTTTATCATCGTTTCGAGTCTTGAATTTTGTCATTAGACTTCAATCGTGAGGGACTAAAAATTTCAATCATTTTTACGTCCAATGTTTTACGCCTAAGTATACTCGAAACACATGGCATACTCGTAAAAAGAAAGACTTCAAACAATTAAACTTTCTCTTATACCTTTAAAAGTATAAAGTATATCAGTATTTTATATTCATGTATGGATAATATTTCCTACTTAACTTTCATAGAAATACTTCGATTACGAGTTTGTTTGCAAAATAAAACATAAGATTATAATAAGGAAAACGCGATAGAATGAACAAGAAAGGGAAGGTCGCAAAAAGAAATAGAAGAAAGTATCGTGACAGAAACTTCAATAAACAAATTCACTGGGCAAAATTCAACATTTTATTCATAAAACTTTCCTTTTTTATTTCCTAACCTGTAAAATATTGGTCGAGCAAACCGATTTTTTGTACCGAGAACTTGTTTGCAAATACATTTTTTTCCTAAACTTGCTTAATTTTAGAAAGGAAAACTCTTCGAGGTTGAGGTTTAAGTTTTCGTTCACATTGCCCGCGTTCCGAAGTAAACACCTCGCAAGTTGCCCTTCTGCAACTTGAAAGAAATTGATTTTTAAACTGTGAACAAGTCGGGTTGGAAAAAAAAGCTGCGAAACATGAAAGAACTATTCTAACACGAAACTTGGTAATGAAATTAGTTTAAAGCGACAGGTTCATTTCAGTTTTTTACCGGTCTCTGCAATTGCTAGGAGATTCCCGTTGGAAGTTTCCCACTGCAGATTTTGATTACACACGCTCCTTCAGGAAACTTCTTGCCGGATAGGAATATTAAATCTTATTTAAGTTAGACATCCGCGGCGGTTCGCGTTGTTATTTCGAATAAGGTGCTTTATAAACAGAAAGTGCAGTACCACTGAACTTGCTCCGGCGTTTAACCTTTGTGTGAGGCTTTACTTCTTAGCAGAATATTACTTTTAATGCCGGCGACGACAATTAATTGCTGCTTTTGAACGAATCATTATTCCTGTCTCGTAATTACGTTCTTAATGCCTGCTGTTTCATTAGTACGGTATGAATGCGTAAATTACTTTTATACATGTGTTCTGAAACCATTTTTTAAAACAGAATGCGGTGCGGAAAAGCGCGTCGTGTCTTTTGAACACTTGAAATAAAATTAAAGTTTTATTTTAGCAACAAAAATATAAATATGCAACTCTCGTAACTTAACTTGCTAAATTTAATTATCATGACATTGCTTGAAGTTTAACTTCAAATGAAATAAAACAATTATATTTTTATTTCACTACACGATAAAATTTAAAATTTTCTGTCGGGAATGAAATGTGAAACGAATTTAATTAATGTCAATGTGTTAAACGGTCATACGAACATCACATTATTTTGATAAATTACACGTCAATGTTAATTCCTTGAGGAAACTAACACTTCCTCATTGTTACGTTTAACAATATAACCGATAGACATACGTCGTGTTGGTTTAACAATACAATTACTTCCGACAGCAACCGAGCTGTATTTACTAAAGACTCCAAATTTTACGTACACTTAACTGCTAACTACTTGTAGCAACGCCTTGCAAATTCGCGTGATATTTATATCCGTGAAATTCCCTTCTGATTTTAGGGGCAATCCTTTTAGGGAGCTCGCTTCGCTCCGTTGAGATGAAATAGAGTACCGTACAATCTTCCGTACAATTTTAGGAAAGCTTAAATTTTAATTGTGTAGTAAAAGTACGGTTATATAATCATTACGGCGAACAATACGGGCTCGGAGTGAGTCGGCCGCGCGGCTATGCCACTCGCGTTACATGGTGCATTTGCCTAATTACAACTTAGTTCACTGGTGTGACAATTCGTGATTACCGAAACGGTTATTTCCGAGACGTCTACTCCATTTCGGATTATGTTTTACAGAGCTCAGACATCATCCCCCAACTCTTATTACTTATAAAATATAACACTAAAGTTCCTTCTAGTCGGTAATACGATACTTACGAGACGACGCGACCCTAGTCGGGACGGTATAGGTATTCGCTGAAACATTTCTTTCAAATCTCTCCAGGGCTCTTACTTATCTCATATTTCTAAAAGTTGTGTTTAACAAGTTGTAAAGTTAATATAAGTCAGTCGTCCGACTGGCAGGAAAAAGGAAGTCGAAAAATATAGTTAGTGGAGGGATGTGAATCGATGAGTGGCGCCGCGGCGGCGGAGAGGGCCCGTGCCTGCCGTGTACTCGGGAGGCGAGGCTCCCGCGCCTTCGCTGCAGCCCCGATGCCGCGGTGCCGCGTGACAGCCCGACGCCACGCCTCGCCCAGCGCTGTATTTACATCAAACTTTACACTACACACGGAACATATAGTTTTATAGCATCTTAACGCTCCAACTTCCAGCGATCTTAGTAATCGTACGTCAAAAGTTTCCGAAGACTAAATTGTCTTGGGAAGTTTCGAACCCACTTAACTTACATTGTCTGGTGTGTCTAAGCGCGCTCGATTTTTTTCCCATTTATAATGCACTGACTGCCGGAGACGATTAAAGTGTTTTTCTCAGAGACGAGAGAAAATTAGAATCGAAATACTGTTACACAGCCACCATAAACATCGAAAAGGGCCCTACTCCGACGTTTTAATTTTATTAAACATCTCCCGGTGCCCCAGATAAAGTAGATTTCTTTCGCTGCCAAGTAAGAATTTCGACTCGTATAATAATTTAGATTACGTAGCAAGCAGTGAGCGTTCATTATCGTTCTTTTGTACCTGATTTCGTGGAGATCTCATTCGGATAGAGCACCAGTCCGCGGCGCCGGCGCTCTCTCGAAATGGAAAGTGCGAAAATGAAATTATAAAGCCTCGCGATAAAAATAAATTAAATCGGATTTCGCGTTTCCCAGTAGCCAGGGATGAGGGGCATTTTGTAGTCTGTGAATTCCTTTCTCTTTTTTAAATATTTGTTTTAACAGTTGATTTGTGGGGTAATGAGAAAATTCTCACTTTGCAATTTTTCTTCTTCTTTTGTATTAGCTTATCTCGTTTTTTCCTTTTACAGCGCTGATGCTACTTTAAGTGTACTTTGGAATAGAAATGTTTCGTGTCGGCCGGGGTGGAATAGCTTAACGGCTTTCTTAAGGCGCGGCTACACTGCGGCAAATCACTCTGCATTCTCACCTACGATTATTCAAATTAGGAAACGGTACGACAAAGACGAATGGTAGTAGTATCGGGGCGGGCGATCGCGGCGATACGCGGTTCGGTCGGAGCACACGCGCCCGATCCGCCCGCGATAACCGCGATTGATCCGCCCGATACGCTTTTTGCGTAAATACCGTTGGCATTATGCAGGTGGAAACTTGCGTTTAGTAGGTCAATCTATCTACATTCATGAGGTATTTTTACGTGCGGCACACTAAAATTAGTTGCGAATAACATTTGCATTCATTTCACGACGTTATTTTGTGTGATATTGACGCCGGAGTTTATTATGCAGCTTTTAAAATTGAAATTCAGAACATGAATATACATTGTCCTTTTAATAATAATTTTTCTTGAAAATTTATTTTAAAAATGATAATGTCAAAAACATTCTTACATTATCTGTTGGTATCAAATTAGTTTTGGTATTTCTCTAAAATATGTATTGGAATTCAAATAAATGATGGAAAATTTATGGTTAATTGAACTTACCTTAAGTGAAGTTCAACCAAAATTATACGAGTTGTAGCATCCGTAGAGATTTAATAATAACGTATAGTATGTTTCCAACGTACTGCATCATCACACGAATTTTAGACATAATAAATAAAAAATTAAATCGTTCTATTGACTACCGCGCCTAGCACCTCAACCTGCCGACAGGGGGCGGGGGCGATCATTTATTTTAGAGTATTCCTTGACATTTTATTCTGCAACACTATTAAAACAGGGGTTACTTGGGAGGGTAGGGATCTTAAATCTCTACGGATGCTACAACTCGTATAATTTTGGTTGAACTTCACTTAAGGTAAGTTCAATTAACCATAAATTATACTTCGTTGTAGCATCCTAGGAGATTTAATAATAACGTAGATGTTCAGATCAAATAATTGCAGAATAAATAATAAAAGCGACTGAATTTAACAATGTTTATCGCTTTTAAACCATTTTCCTAATACATATCAGTCTCTTAATCAGCATAATACTAGAGGTAGGTACATAGGAACTTATTATAAGGTAATTTAAGTATTGTGGCAGATAAAGCCCTGCTTGGCGTGGACCCGCCAAAGGTTACAACAACAACAAACAACTAGGGGAGGTCCTCCAGCCGGATGACGCCGGCGGGGAAGCCCGCGCGCGGCGCCGGCGACGTGGCCGCGCGCCGCGGGCTGTGCCCCAGGACCCGCGCACTTTGGTGCCGCTATCTCCCAGCACTTGCTTTATCCAGCGGCTTACCTTCTGCGCACTAGCACCTCTCACCTGCTTTTTAAGGCATTCGCTGGAAAAATAGAATTATTATTAGTGTAATATGAAAGGACAGTTTTTGATTCGCCTTATAGGACGTCGATGTTTTAACGAGGTCATCTATAATAATAATAGTACTAGGTTTGTTAAATACTATGTTGTTACTGTTAATAAGTCTTAACGTCTCAACCAGTTTAATAAGTTTATTACATCCAGGTCTAATGATTCCCTAGGAAATAGCTTACAAATATGAGATAGTACAAAATCTGCGTTACATATTTGGGTAGATTCGGTCTAGCCCTAAACGCACTATTTAAAAATCGACTGACACACTCATTAATAATCCTAAGTCAGAGCAATTGTTGCCATTTAAGAGTCTTGAGACATAACTTATTGGCTGTTTGAATGTTCATGTTTAAAATGTCTTTGTAAAGTAAATATATAGTGCTTCGAATTTAGAATAAATCAATGATACTCTTTGGAATCAGATATAAAAAATAGGTAACAAAACTTGCCCCTGTACTACATGACACAATTGCTGTTAATTTCATAAGGTTTTCCATACCATCAAACCTATAATTTTTAAAGCCGAACCGTGTTCGAGTAACCTCCAACTTACATAACTTTAACTAAGACCCGTGGGACACAGGCAATATTAAGCCAGTTTAGCAAAAGATACTGAATACGACCAGCATGAAGTACCTCCAGGGCGTCTCTGTCGGCCTTCGGACATGGCGGCGACGGCGCAGAGGCAGGGAGGAGCGGCGGCTGCGCGGGCCCCAGCATGCAGCTGGCGGCGGCGACGCAGCTGGTGCGGGTAGTGGCGAGCGTACGAGTGGGCCACGCCACACGCGTGCTTGTGCATGGTCAGTTCACTCGATATGGAGGCATTGACAAGTTCCCATGCGAGGTTGTAGACGTTGATCTGCGATATGCAGAAGGATGTTGAGGAGCCAATTTCTTTATTTTCAGGCTAGATGTATCAATAAACTTGATCGATCTGACATTGTCTTCTAAATTTTCTCCAAATAAATTTTTGTCCCGTTTCACACTTTGATCTCCAATCAATATTTATGAAGCTTTTATCCAGTGATGGGAAAATGAGATGGCGACAATTCATGGTCTCTTCATGGTGTGGATCCAATATTCTCTTGTTTGATAATACTCAAATCACCTATTTTAATACTTTTTAATACTACCTAATACAATGTCAACTTCAAAAAATCATTCTGGTTCAAGTCTACAGTGAGATTGGCTATGCCTGCATACCTGCTCCCAATAAATTCCTTCCCAATAATGCCCATATCTGTTTTAAAATTGATCAATGTTAGGTTTCAGTAGGTACAACTACCTCCTTTTGAATACTTTTCGGATGACATCTCGTGCCGTGCCACCACTTAAAAAAGCAAAATTTTTAAAATTATGTACATTTGTTTTCGTTTATTAATTACAATGATTTTAATTTATATGATTTTGAAAAATGATTCATGATTATAATATTCATATTTATAACAATAATGTTTAACAAAATTAAAATTTCTAACTTAATTTTATCTTATATGTAAAATTATAAAACTTAATCCATTGTAGTTATAATAAAACTTTCATTTGTTATTTTGTTAAAGAATCTGATTGTTTACTGTTAGTAAATTAAATAATTATTTCTTCCAATAACGACAAGCATGTCAAATATTGTTAAATAAATATGGAAAGGGAGGATATTCTACCACAAGTATTTATTTACTCAAATAAATCCTCGATCGCAACATAGAAATGTAAAACCCTCCTGTTTTATGAATAAATATTTGTATTTGTATTTGATTAATAAATGTATAACATTTTAAGTTTTTTATGATGGACCTTATAATATTGCATGCCATCAAATTGGCAAATTGTAGCTGAAGTGAGAGCTAGTTTTCAGACCATAATGTACCTACAATCGCAATGAAAATATTTGATTTGATTTGATTTTATTTTATTTCCGGATGACATCTCGTGCCATCACTTATGAAATAAAGGTTACAATTATATCATTTGATCCCCATTTTTAGATACTTTATTTCCGGATAACATCTCGTGCTACCATTGAGGAAATCAATTACTACTGGTAGTATGTAGTTCCATCGTCGAACTCGAGTGAAGTACTTTTGAATACTTACCGGATGACATCTTGTGCCACCACTTAGAAAAGCAAACTTGTATTTCCGGATAACATCTCGTGCTGCCACTGAGGAAATCCATTACTACCTACTGGTAGTGTGTTGTTCCATCGTCGAACTCAAGTGAAGTCGGTACATTTTTAATACTTTTCGGATGACATCTCGTGCCACCACTTAGAAAAGCAAACTTGTATTTCCGGATAACATCTCGTGCTACCACTGAGGAAATACTACTGGTCGTACGTATGTTGTTCCATCGTCGAACTCAAGTGAAGTACAGATTGAATACTTTTCGGATGACATCTCGTGCCACCACTTAGAAAAGCAAACTTGTATTTCCGGATAACATCTCGTGCTACCACTGAGGAAATACTACTGGTCGTACGTATGTTGTTCCATCGTCGAACTCAAGTGAAGTACAGATTGAATACTTTTCGGATGACATCTCGTGCCACCACTTAGAAAAGCAAACTTGTATTTCCGGATAACATCTCGTGCTACCACTGAGGAAATACTACTGGTCGTACGTATGTTGTTCCATCGTCGAACTCGAGTGAAGTACATATTGAATACTTTTCGGATGACATCTCGTGCCACCACTTAGAAAAGCAAACTTGTATTTAATTAAATACTTGCAATAGAATTTTATTCCCATAAAGGCTGCTTAATTATACAAAATTAATATGTCTCTTTTCCTCTTACAAAGACTGATTTCCATGGATAGTTGCTCCTTAACAAACAGCTTTCTACCCTGATAAAGAGGCATAGGAAAATATTTCCAAATGCAGCCCGAGGATTTATAGCTTTATCAATAAATTCAATTTTATTACTCCGTCATATAATGTTATCCTGTTGTTAAGGCTTAATTTTCATATTAGCTATGTAGCTTTTCTTGGGTAGCAAGGATTAATATTTCTCTCTCAAGGAGTTTAGTGTGCCTACATCCAGCCTTAAGACACCTCAATACAAGCTGCGGTTAAGGTGCCCAAAAAAGAAACAAATTCCCTTAACCGAGTTTCTAGAAGACATATCAGCCACCATTTCATAAGTTTTATGACGTTTATCTGTTGGCAATTCTAAAGTCATGTACAATGAATAAAGCTTAAAAGCTAAAAAAATAATAATTCAAATTTGACTTGGCAGAAAATAATATTTCATTATTTATAATTAAACTTAACTTATTGAAGGTGTTTACAACCACTGTCACAGTATTTGAACATGAAACCTGGTATTTAGATGTGCACCACAACTGTCTATCTATTTCTCTATATGAGTTGACTTCATAGTACAGGTCTCATTAATTTTGTAAAAAAAATAATGTGCTGACCATAGTAGGTAAATTCATATATAATAACAGATATTAAGAAAATAAATATTTAAATTATTTGACTTGTCTAAATTATGCCAATTTTTATACGCCGTATTTATATTGTGCCAAGGCACTTTGAGACAACAAATGTAGCAGCACTAAGTATCTAATGACTGACACGCGAACGCTAGCCTGCTCAAGCCCACCAGTGTAAGGATGGGCCACAAGTAATGCGACGGTGTAAGTAACACTTTTTCATGTGGTTCAAAATACAAAGTTTCCGGAACAGTTAATGACAATAAAATTGGGTAACAAGGCTGGTTTGGCCGATATTGAGCACAATAATCCCAGTCGGTTCATCATGTACACCACTGCCATTTCTCAATGGAAATAACCTTTAAATAATATGGGAATTTCTCCCATCCTGTTAATATAGAAGATAGCTGTGGTATTATCTATCATCAACAAAATCCTTGGATTCCTAAGTTATTACGTACATACTTAGAAAAACACTTTACTGACCTTAACTTTATGTATTTCTACACAAATTAGTCCAAACCTTCATTTGAACAAAAAACGCCGGGTATCCGTGAACGTTTGTCGAGAAAACTTCTTCTCCAGAAGCTTATTTTTGCACTGATGTTATCCTCTGTTTTGGTTTTCGTCTTTTTCCCCATTTTCACTAGCACAAATACACAAAATTTGCTTAAATTTAAATAAAATTACGTTTTTAAATCGGCGCGCACGCGGATGATGCAACACACAGAAAACTAATGATCGCCCCCGCCCCCTGTCGGCAGGTTGAGGTGCTAGGCGCGGTAGTCAATAGAACGATTTAATTTTTTATTTATTATGTCTAAAATTCGTGTGATGATGCAGTACGTTGGAAACATACTATACGTTATTATTAAATCTCCTAGGATGCTACAACGAAGTATAATATTTTTTTAAATATCCCATTCACTCTCAATTTAATCTCAAATTGTATTGAATACAACAAAATAACAAACAAAGTCTCTTGTGTTTCACATTAAACGGTCACACATAAAACGTTAATGAACAACACAGCCGTAATAATGGCAACACTAAACATGTAATTAAGCCTGATGCTCAAAATACAATAACTGGTGAATTTCAATCAAAAACTTTGTTATTAAGGATTACAGTGCTCTCTATCATGCGAATTAAAATAATCTGATGGAACCGCGATAATCCTATTAAGTGCAAACTGGTAACATTATGTGATAGAAAACTTAAATCCGGGCTATTACATTCATGCTTACAAAACACTGGGGACTGAATAAAATAAACAAAGGTAGCTTGGAGTGAGTAGGTACCCAGAGAACGACTATTAAACAAGGTCGGGCACTCGAACGGGCCCGGGGGATCGCGCGCCCGATTTACTGGACACTGAATGAGCAATAAAAATATAATTACACCGTGTTACTTGGAATAAGTAAGGAGCAATGTTCTGAAGCGTTCCGATTCGCTAATGTTTTTGTAAACACTTTCTTTGTACACAGATTTTTTAGATCTTCAACTAACAGGTTTTCATAATAAGAATGCATACCAAGAAAAGCGATGGCTGCCTGGCGCATTGCACAAGACAATTGTTAGGTCTCATATACGCAGTAATTACTCTGGCTTCACACTTCCATTTTCCAGGAAAATGTTTGGTATGGCGTTGGTTAGTATCCAACTACTAGACGCTAGACTTGCCCAGTATTTTAAACTCTCACCCAGTATGTACAGAAAAGAAGTTTGAGGCGAATTAGATTGAATTTCCATCTATCTTTACCATCGGATACACTCAACAGTCAAATCACAAATCCTTATAACTCAAATTGCGTTCCAGTACTCCAGCCAAAACATTCCTAACCTATAAATCCTGCCAACATACAGAAACCGACTCGAAAGTTTTCAATTTACTATCCGTCGTAAAATTAATACGTACGAAACTCGGAGTAGATATGAATGCGGATTACGTCCTGTTAAATATGGCCTTAAAATCTATAACTCTCCGCGCTAAGCCCGTTAAATACCCACCTAGTAAAGCCTCGTCGCTTAAACGGGACAGGCGAGATTCCGACTCAGCCCGGTTTATGTCTACACGCGAGTATAATATAGATAAAAGTGCATTACCGAATTGCTCTACGCGTTCTAGACGAGCGAGTCATTTGTACGAAGTGTCTCCCCGCGGTAATTTCGAGTTTCAACGTCAGCCAAGACGTCACGCCATTTTCTACGTAATGCACACTGCGCTGCCTAAAAGCTTACATATGAGGATATACCGAATCGATAGAATGAAAATATGCACACTGCCGATTCAAATAATGGTTTTTGTTTGATACCCAGCTAGCATTTCACCTAAATTAGTTAATCGTAATCCCTAAAAAGCAGTCATTTACAATTTCAACGGACTATACTTTTCAGTTTACGTACGTAAATGCTAGATTTATGCACCTATCAATTTTCCATTGAAAATGTTACTTTAAAATATTGAAACACGTTCAGAAGCAAATATGAATGAGCTGAGCTAATTTTAAAAACTGAAATTTATACCCGTTATATTCGGCTCGTATTTGTGACAACACAAAATTAACTATCCAGCGTCGCATTGCAATTTGTGCCTTACAACGGGAGACCTAAATTCCAAATTTAGCTTTCCAAGAATACGGTGAGCCGGCCGCTAAGAAAGCGTGTTCCCTTTAATCTTGTCACAAAAGCCTTACCTGATTCAGCGAGGCCACGAGCACTCTTGCCACATACAAACGCGGAGGAATGAAGCGGAAGAGTGCCCGGCACTCTGAATTACTTCCTAATGAAAAGAGCTGAGGAGTGGGATGGAGTGGGACGGAATGGGACACGGCGTAGTTTGTGACGCGGTCGCTAACGAACGCGGTGGGCCACTCGACGTCGAGGGCTCGCCTGACGTGTCGTCTGCCGCTGTTGCTTCCACTCGCATACCGCCATCCTACAGATTTTTGATCAAACTTTTCATTCAAATATTCTTTGCAAGATGACAACACTTTTTAAACCCAATTCAGTTTTTGAGCTTTGGTTAACTGACTTTTATATATCTGGTTGTTGCTATAGGAAATGTTACAGTTACATTATAACTTTTTAGGGCAGTAATATAAATATTTCACATATTTATGTATACCTACTCATAAAAGTTGAGGTTTCACAAATAATATTAGCTAAGGCAAACCAACGTCCTTTAAATTCTTTAGTACAAAAATACTTAGTTTCATACACCCTAAATACCGTATACCAAATTATGTACGTCTATTATGCATCCATCAGAATTATCGTGACCGTTTTAAACGAAATGTGCTTCCATTTATTTTATGAGCATAGTTTATTTTTATTGGAGCACCAATAGAGTAATAAATTAAGTTTTCAAAATGAATAATAGTCGGATCTTGATTGACGTATACTTTGTACAAGTAGAGTAGAAAATTTGTCTACTACACTGTTAATAAATATGATGTAGATTTGTTTAAGATAAAATTAAAAAGATGAATCACTGTGTTTATTATTCGTTACCGCCATTTTTTTTAACGATAGGCAATTTATATTAACATTTTCATGTTTCTGAAAGCTGGAACAGTAATATTTGTAGCATATTTTATCTCTGTATTCGAAAAATGTAATGATTCAATACATTTCAATTTTTAATAAAATTCTCAGCGAAATAAATCAAAGCAACACAATCGCGGATACCAAGAAAATTCAATTTGCTTTCAGGCGGCGTACACATAACTCGAAACAGCTCCAATCCTTAGAATAAAATATTTATCCATTCCCAGCCCGTTCATCAGTTCACTAAAATCGAGTCTTCAAGTGAATCTTGAAAGCAACAGGTAGGTACAATACATTTCAAATTACTAGCTAGCGGGTGCAAACCATAACCGATGGAGCCAGCGATTGTAATGAATTGAAATATCGTTCCGATTGCATAGCAGGCGAGATCAAACATTTTTATTTGTTTGCCCACTCAACCGCACCACTGAAACTAATGAAGAGGAGTTTCGATTAAATTAATACCGGTTTTATTTCCGTTTTTCTCTTTCCCCGTAGATGTGAGCCGCGTTTTTTCGCGATCGCTCTGTTCTGAATGTTTCACAACGATAATTGATAAAGTATGGTTCATTAGTTTGGATTTATTATTGCTCTCATTTGTCCAGTCAACTTTGCTGCTAATATTTATTTTCATTTATCTAGCTCCGCTATTAATGGGAAAATTTAATTCGTCTCGACTTGTACAAGGCTTTTGTTTCGGCCATTATCGTTTTGTTTTCGTTCCCTGTCTCAGAATTGTTTTGTTTATCGGTACTAACGGCTATTTAACATAGTTGTTCGAGACAAGATGGTAATTTTGACATCAAGTTTTTCCGATTCCACACTTGAAAGGAAGTTCAAAAAATAATTAAGGTGTAAAGATAATTTATTCTCAAAACATGCGTCTGTTTTGAGCCACGAAATCTCCAAAACAAAACACTCGGAAAACAATGTTCAGAATCATAAAAACAACACCCCTATTTATTCAAAACAATATTTCTAAAGTACATTTCGGGCTTGCGTCTCCATTATTCGGGAAAGATTAATTAATACGGTTCATTGATATGGTAACTATATTCAGATGAATTTCCATAATCTGCCTAATGAGGCCTAGTGTTCAAATTAGGATGTATTTAATACAATTTTGTCT
This sequence comes from Nomophila noctuella, assembly GCA_958496325.1. Classification (NCBI taxonomy): domain Eukaryota; kingdom Metazoa; phylum Arthropoda; class Insecta; order Lepidoptera; family Crambidae; genus Nomophila; species Nomophila noctuella. The sequence goes on from OY292484.1 coordinate 11,662,188, forward strand.
AATTTATTAGGAATATAAATTTCACGCATAAATTTTTCGATAATGTACTTTTCAAACGATAAAATTTGGGCATTATTTTGTTGGCTTTCATGTGAAACTTAATCTATATAAAAATAATAAAGCTGAGGGTTTTTTATTGTTTGATTAAACTAAGGAACTACTGGTTTGAATTAAAAAAAATATGTATATATAATATTTTGTGTTGGATAGTCCATTTTTCGAGGAAGGCTTTTTTCGGGTTTCAGTTACCGCACACATTATGTTAAACTATGCTTAATAGTTGAACATAATGTGTGCGGTAACTGAAACCCGCGAAAATAAAGACGCGGGCGGCCGCTAGTATTCGATGAAATGTTAGTCTCGTATTTGTATACCGAAACAGAATGCGTCAAAATCCTCTTTCAACTGCCGCTTGAGAAAACATAAGACGTAAGTTTATTTAACAAAATCCAAACACGTAATACCAACCATAAGTTGGTAAACTTACGTCCTCATATTTTTAAGTTCGCTCTCCCGGCGTCTGTATTTACCGTCAGTTTCTTAAACTACAACAAAATTCAAACGTATAAGTTAATTTTCGCTTCAGGTTTCAAGTACGTGTAACAATCCAAGTTCAGAGACGGTAATACGAAAGTAGACCAAGTTGAAAGTGAAACGTTGCTAATAAGCGGCCGCCATACCGCTGTATTCTCGCGTTAAGTTCCTGACTCGAGTTAACTAGCAATGTGTTCGTTTAAAACTGATATTAACACGATACACCTATTTGTAGTGCTTCAACTATCGCTTAACAAGATATTGCTTTGAATTAAACTTTGTTTTGTTTTGCGTTTTTAATTGATTTCAAAATAGGAGAAGTTTTTCAATTTAACAACAGCATAGCTTTGCCCTACCAATTAGAGATTGATCGACTTTCGTGTATATTTGAGAAGGAAAGTTTTCCGTTTCCTACCTCAGTAGTTATCAAGACATAAATTCTGCAAAATAAATGGTCTATACACTCATATTATATTGGATTTACGCTAGTTACATGCTATGATACTCGCAATATATCTGTCATTAGTATACATAGTCATAAGTTTATCTGTCATAGGTTTAAACACTTTTTTGGATATTTTATAAACACCTTTTAATAAAAAAGGTCTTTTCAGCTAGTTGTCGTATCGCCTTAACAAACTACGTGCCTCCCCCTTAACTAAATTTATATAAAGGCGAAAAACGCAGATAACGTTCCACTCCTTATTCAATAGTAATGCCATAAATCGAGATACGACGTGAAAGAGAGCGAATCGAATTCGATCTGGCAATAAATCTTAATCGAGTTTCCAATAAAAAATCCCGCCGTCAATAACTTTAAATGGTATCATAAGAAAATCAAGGCGCACAATCGCGTAATCGTCGGGCGAAATCAACCGCGTTGATAAATCTCATTAACGGGAGTACCGCCATCCACTCACTAGGCGTTCCCAATCCCGCTTTCACGTTTCCAAATGATTCAATCGCACACCGGTGCTAGGGCTGTCTGTCCAGTGATGTGGTTAATCTATGGATTTATAATTTACCAACTAATTCATTTTTTTTTTCTTCGGCATTGATTTTCAGGACAAACAACAAGCATTAGATTTGCCATTGATTGTTGATGAAGTCATTGATTGTCATACTCATAAGAAACAAAAGTTGTAGTAATATGACATTTGGATAGTTATGAATTACGCTAAGGTTTGTGTTGAAAGACAGTACTAATACTTTGCACCCTATGAGTGGAAAAAGGGATACGATTCGTTATGACTTAAAATGATAAAATATGTGCTTTTCCAAAAACTTCCACACAGTTTTTTTTCAATTGTATTCACTCTTTTTTACGTCAAATTTTGCAATCAGTCAGTCATTTAAGGTGCAAGGAGGCACCTATGAGTAGATTGTTCATGTAAATATTATAATTAGCCAATAATACGACACGTTATGCCAAGGAACAGCCCTAGCAGTGACGCCGCCAGAATTAAAATTCAGTCCGGATCTTTTGTTCGGCGAATTTCTCGGCGCATAGCGACATCGATGGAATACTACGGAACTCGGTGCGAATCGAACAGTCGTTAATGAAACTTCCCCAGCGCAATTAGGTAACCGTCTTGGTTTTATTAAATTTAATCAAGAACTTGTGTAATATTACGCAGATTGGGCCAATCGAGCCGTGTACAAGTTTCGATAACGCTGTAGTTCGAAACTAATTTTGGAAATAAGCGGAGCTATCTCGGTTTCCTCTCGATCGAATTATAAAAAGGAGATTAGGGTGCATTAACGATGTGGTGGTGTAAACTTAGCTACGTCTGATTTTGTCTGAGACTAGCGTAGGCAAGATGTAACTGTTGGAAATACCTATTTCTAAACATAGATATATCACCTGTCTGCAAGCCATGTATGTCTTTTCTCTGTGCCACGGGTAAATATAATATATAAACATAAACTCTTAAGTCTATTCAAAATTTCAAATTCAATACCTTTAACAGTTACTTTATTGCTAAATTATTTATCCGTTATTTTTACGCTTATTTTCAACGATCTATTAAATACTCGTATTACAACGCAAAAGTTATCCCGTGTGTGCGCTGAATATTAAAGTTTTCCGACCTACTACTATTCCATTATTTTATATAAAACCAAGTTGAGACTCCTGTTGGTAATTCCTGTTATTGTTAACTTGACAATTCCTGCAATTTCTACCGCACGGAAGCAACTTTCTGCGTCTGACTTTGCAAGCCGACGTATATAAACATTAATAGCACTTTAGTTATTAGAATATAATATCATGACCTTTTAATGGCAAATGTCAGTGAAACAATCCCCGTGGAAAACAGTTACAATATTTAAATATTAGTGAAGTACAATCCATTAAGTAATTTTGATTAGATTCTGACTGATATTTTTTATTTTTTTTATTTTGTTCAATTATCTGAGATGATGTGTGTCAAAATGATACAAATGTATCCATTTATTCTTAGGCTCGAAGATCGATCTCAGAGTTGAGAGCGATTTATTAATATGAGCCTTAACCTTTATTTTTTTTTACAATAACATTTAACATCTTGACACTGGTTTGCTGTTGTACGGAGGAATTTGATCTGTTTTCTTTGCCATGTTGCTTTTTCATAATCCGTCTCTTTGACTCGCCGCGGGAATTTAGAATGCCAACGGCGGGCGTTTGAGCAAAGCTGTGTGAAGTCATCTAAAACAGAGCCTACAAAAACAGTTAAAGCCTAGCAATTTGGTCGCAAGCTGTGAATGCGTGCTCATTTTTGCAGCAAGTTGCAACTGCAAAAGTAATGTTTCAGTGTAATATACAACATGTTTTTCCATTTAATTCCATTGCCTTCTTATATATTTTTTGCGTCATGATACAGATGCATGATACAAAATGCATTTTGTATCATGTTTCATTGAAGTCCAAGAAGATCAAGAAACATCGCCTGACTTTACTCCTCCGATTTTACAGTTATATTTTCGAGTGTCCTTAAATTTTTACAGTATAGATAAAGCTGAAGAGTTTGTTTGTATGTTTGTTTGTTTGAACGCGCTAATCTCAGGAACTACTGGTCCGATTTGAAAAGTTTTAGGCTAGGAAATCGAAATCCACGCGGACGGAGTCGCGGGCGGCCGCTATACAGTAATATTTTCGAATGTCCTTAAATTTTTACAGTACGATATATTAGTATGCATTGTTTTTTGACAATTATAAGTTATAACCAACCCGTCGCAAAAAAAACAAGATGTCAATTAGATTGTCGTAAAAACTTCTTCTGGTGAGGAAGTTGTTTTAACCCTAAACACATCTTACACTTAGCAACGCCTTCCCAGCATCGCGAACTAATTCTCCAAATCACAAACGTACTATACGAGTGAAACGCTCCGTAACTGGGTTAAACTGTATACAGGGTGTACATATGAGTGTTATCGGCGGTGATAAGCCGCGCCGGAACCGCCAGCCCGGGGCGATATCAGCACACCCGCTACATACGGTCGTACAGTTGATTTTCGGCTGGGAACAGGCTAGAAATGTCGAGTTTAATTGAAACTGGCGGGCTGTCTTTTTGTTCCATTTATAGGTTAAAAAAATCTATTTCTACATTATTTTTTGTCTGTTTCATTTACAGAAAAAGAATTTAGTGTTTATTTTTTTTTATCCATGGTTATATTGATTTACACAAGATGGATAATTTATTATTAATCAAATTACAAAAAAAAATTGTGTGTGTTTTTATTGACTGACAAGCTTCCAAAAAGTTTCCTTTCTTTCAGATTATATTTTATTCTATTATTTTTCTTCCGTGCCAAGGAATCGAACCCCAAAATAGACCCTATGCGCCATCGGCAATGCGCTCACCATACGCGAAGAAATGGTTGAAACTTTCATATCTGACTGTACAAATAAAAAACTTTTCTCGTGGTCCAAATAGCCGCGAAATAATAAAGAAATTAAAAAAATACTATTTGGACGATTGATGCGAGTGAAATTGATACGAATTGACACTTACTCCTTCGAACCACTTCGCACTAGCACTTGATTTTCCAGTTTAAACTGGTTAGATCCTGTTTAACACCTCACAACGGGATCATTTAGCGCTACATGTTCAAAGTTCCTTCCTACAGTTAGTATGTCTTACAAGGTTAATTAGTGTTAGAGTGGTTATGAGTTAGTTGAATTCTGAATATTACATATTATAACAAATCACCGCTAGCTATATGTGAACGGTACATAGTTAGTAATTTAGGTAAGCGTGTAATCGTAAAAGCAATGTTGTTAATTTATATAAATTATTAAATCAAGGTTAATTACTTAGTCGTCAAGAGCTGACTGAATCATATGGTTGCGGGTACAATTTATTCTATACTAATATAATAAAGCTGAAGAGTTTGGTTGTTTTTTTTTAATAAACCAATCTCAGGAATTATTTCTTTTAATTAAAAAAGTATTTGTGTCTTGGATAGTCCATTTGTCGAGGGAGGATTATAGTTATAATATAACACCATGTGTGCGGAAACCTAAATCCACAGGTACGGATCCGCGAGCGGCCGCTAGTACTAATACCACATGTGTTGAATTCGTTTCAAAGCATGTTACTGGTCTGCTTCTAAAAATAATAATCTGCCCTAAGTTCTACCCTAACTTAAAAACTATTTTACAAACGAGTATTAGTGCAGAGTACATTTATTTCGTGGAAAGTACCTGGAATTAACAACGAAATTCGCCGAAAAATTTAATCGCTTATCACTTACCCCAAAAATGTTTTGTTCAAATCATAATTCTCCCTTTTTTCTATCTACTTCCCTATTTGTTCACAAAAACCCGGGGGTGTTGCGAATACACGGCGGTAAATTCAAAGCATTCGGCCAGACGTCGGTTGCCTCTGGCGTAACCTGTTACTCAGATTCACACTTCGGACTTCACAGTTGATTTTAGGTGCAAACTGATTTGACACCTTAAAATCACATTGCCATCGTGTTGGGATGTAAGCTGATTTTATTACGCTGTGTCCCTCCAAAAGTATTATTCGGTTTGGGGAAGTTGGTGTGTCTTTTGTTAAGAATTTAAACCATGGTCTTTCTTCCGTCTACAGTATTCACTATGATTTATTTTAGTTACGAGTTCATTGTGGTGGCTCGATACTCTTAAAATTGAGAAAGTGCTGACATCCAATATTACTACCAGTAACTGTATATGTGCTATTCTTGAAGAAATATTTCAGACAAAACCAAGACATGATGATAAAAAACCACGTTACTGTCCAGCTAAATAGAAACCCGCACTTAAAATTTACAACAAGCAAAATAAGTAAGTACTCATTTCCGTGTCTCAACAGTGCCTTTCTGTTTAGCTCAGTATAGTTTTAAAAGTCGAAACTTCCCACAGCTCTTCCGAAGCAACAAAGAGGCGTTACAACCAAAAATGTTACGTTCGCTTTAAAAATAAATCAGTACTTATATCTCAAACTGCATCCACGGGCTAAACAAAGATTCAGAAACTTGCTCCGGCATTGTCGAGGCACCTGAAACCCTAAAACGAATATTGCACAGTTTTAAACAAATGTATAGACGGAGCGCATTACCATAAACAGTGGGTGGTAAAATTGCTTTTTTGAACTCCCTACTAGCATTAGGAGTTGAGAAAAAGTTGAATAAAGGCGGGGACAGCGTAAGTCAGCGAGTCAGTAATCACATTTCGAGTCGAGTCGTGTTACTCGATGCAGAATGGACTCACCTGTTTACAAAGCTTGCGTGCAAGTCCCGAGCTGCAAGATTAGGTGTATTTACGTAACGCGCGCGGGTACAGCGAACGTGCTTTTTAGCAATTCAACGACCCCAGTGGATACTTATTAGAAACTGCGCTGGATTTGGTTAAACTCGGGCGAGTTGAAAGTAACAGAAACGTAAGCTCGGCGCCTGATATCAAGATGCCAACTGTAGCGCTTGTGCATTTGTGCAGCGTGCATAGGATATTAATTTTACTTCCAGTCCTGTTTCTAATTTCGAAAGTTTAGATCATAGGTTTTAGAATGTGTATGCTGACCCTTCTATTTCTGTTAAATGTCTTGGTTATTGGCGATTCTTGATAATATTATAACGTTGCTAACTATATTGATGCGTGATCAAACGCTAATACTAACAACAAAATTAAACATACCCAAATAGCGCTTTATTTTTAAACTAGCGGCCCGTCACGCGGTTTCACCCGCGTCCCGGGGGAACTACTTACCGGACCGGGATAAAATATAGCCTATGTTACTCTGGGTGAATGTAGCTTTCCAACAGTGAAAGAATTTTTCAAATCTGCCAAGTAGTTTCGGAGCCTATTCAATTCATACAAACAAACAAACAAACAAAAAATCAAACCTTTCCTCTTTATAATATTTGTATAGATAAACAAATATGTCATATGCCGTTAAATAATTGGCGCGTTGGTATTTCCATTTGTTTTATTTGGTATTTCAAATGTCACAATACTCTATAAATAAATAACAAACTAAGAAAACCCGCACAAGCGCGATCACAACACAAAACACGTTACAAATTCAAATAAATATTATCACCATAAATCCCTGTATTTGCCACCACCATTAGCATGCATTCAATATTCAAAAAGGATTCAGTTAAAACAAGCAAATATATCGACGTTTTAAGATTAACCCCGTGTATTATGACTGTGGTAAGCCCTGTAATACCGTTCCACGGGAATGCGATCGTGCGTGAACATATTTTATCTGCTTCCGTAGTCAGACTGGCAATTATCAACATCGTGCTTTAAACCCATAACGCCGACTTCACTCCCCTTTCCTATACTATCAAAGAAAGATCGACGATAAAAAATACCATCTACATCACTAATTTGCGAGCACTTGTAATTAATGCTTTAACAAATCACTGCCACCCGTCATTGATATCATCGCGTTGGATTGTTCCTTGGCATTTGTTATCTTAGTTTAATTTCAACGTTATCTATTCCACTTCTACGTCCTTGTCAAAGAAATTTTATTGTTAATTGGCAACGATTAAGTATAGCGTCTGGGGAGTGACCTCGAAATATTTTTTCGTATTGTATTAGTAATGGGAATGGGTGTGTGCTATTATAGATACTTGGCTGTCTTGTATAGTGGTATCCTGTCACGAACATTTGAATCGTAATTTAAGGTCTTGAATACATATTTATTCTGACCGAAATATTTCGATAAATATATAATTTCAACATATCTTTGCTCAAAAAATATTAAGCCGTAATATTTTCAGATCCACTCAAGTTTTTTATAAAAGAAACTTCATTTTCTTGCATTACATGAACCGAAACTACATCTACAGTAGCCCGTCCCATAAAATATCATTAACACGAGAAACAAAGGAAAAAGCAACATAAACATAAACAAACCATAGCGCAAGGTTCACGTAAAACCTTCCATTGAAATAACACGTACCGCAAAAACCATTTGCGGACTTAAATCTGGTGATCGCACGATTTTCCGGATTTTCCTTTCTTGTAAGTAATACTTTTTCCCTTGGAATAATGTAAGCAATTTATGTATACCATTATTCTGAGAGGTCAGAAAATATCTATTACATTATTGTGTTCATTAGTGCTGAAATGCGAACCGGCATTGTGCTCTAGCAATTAGAGGGGAATAATTGTTTACATAAATACAAGGATTTGCCAATAACCGGTACATAATATTTACTGGCGACGTCGTTTGTATTAAGTGGACTATTACAGCAATTACTTTATATAGCAATGGCTATATTGAGATCGTAGCTACCGCTCCTTAAGGCTAGTGTACGCACAAAATTACTTATTAAAATCATTGTTCGTCATTATTATTATAAGTAACGATTTCCGGGGTTCAAGTTTAATTAAATTTAATGATGATTTGTTTTGAGTTGCGGGAGAAACTTAACGAACTAACAATATAAGTTTTTATAAATTAAACATTTATGGTGTTTTGGTGAATTTATACATCGTAAGCCATTACACGTATGTTTTTATGTTGACATAGTTTTGGTCAACCTTTTTACGGAACCCTTACTTATGCAAGATTTTTTCATGACCGTTCGAATTATATACGAGATTTCGAAGAAATTCGTAGAAAATAAACTTGAAGAAAAAATATTGACCTGTCACATTCCCAATTCCACCAGACAAATAGATCTGAAAACAAATAAACGAAACGTTCTTATTACTAAATTCCTAAGACTACGCCCACGGGTTGTGTTTGAATATGAATATTCTAGAAACATCTTCAAACCGCTACATGATTATTTCGTATTCTCGCCGAGTTTAATATTCTCAACCGAAAAGCAAGCATCCTTATAGCTCCTTGAGAGTCGCCAGCGACGATAGACATCTGGGCCCCTACTAAAACATATTAGAATCCGTTACCAGTACACACTCGAGATAAGGATGTTTATTCGGTGTGTAAGCGGCGAACAAATTGTTTGCTCCCAGCTCTTTACCTGTATGGGAGTTTTCATAACAGCGCCGCAGTCGGGTGACAATTTGTAACGCGCCTCGGGCCAAGGATTTGCTGACGAGTTCCTTGCCAGTAAACATATTCTTCCTTTGCCGACGAGTTTTAGAGTTTCGTCAGAGCTTTGACGTCAGAAATAGTTTTGAGTAAACAGCGTTCAGTTTTCGAAACGGGAGTTAAGGCTTTGCTTGACAACGTGTGGCTGTTTTGTTTTGGATTTACGTGTTGTTTTTGGTTTGCGACTGCAGTGGATTGAGGGTTCAGGCATTTTGCGAATTATTTTCAACAGTCATTTACTCCAACAAAGTAAGGTGACAAATAAGATTCAGTTTAGCAGAGTTTATGACTCTCAAAAAAGATGATGCTTTCCACGTCTACCATATTCGTTTTAAGTATTTGTTCATGAATACAGCTAGGTAATATCATATTAAATTTCGAACTTTGGTTTAGCGACACATCACATCATAGTGAATTAAAACACACACACAGTTCCAGACCACTAACTTTGCACGCGTCCCCACATGTATGAATATATAAACGTCGTCGTGTCAAGACACAGTCATATATTGCTCTCAAAAGCTGGTATAAATTGTTTACCTTGTGAATTTCGCGTTCTTCCCCGTAGTGTTGTCAAAAGAGAAACTTTCCCACTCGTAAACATGTTCGGATGTTTCCCAGCGTTTTTCGTTGACGTTTTTCGGCGAAGTAACATTTTGTTGTGTGTACGTTTGGCGAAAGTAAGTACTCGTCATTTGTTTTTACGGTCCATGCAGTCGTTTTATAATATTAGCGGATAAACAGGCTACTTGTTACGGTGTGCGAGCAATCAACTTCGTCGCAACTATGTGCGCGAATGTAACATTGTTTGTTAAAAATGTTACATCGGATCCCCTGTACGAGTGATCTTGTATGTTTTTCTGTGAAAACGTTACGAATTGTACATTTACCTACAACTACGTACATTTGTTTCATCTAATTGTACACGGTTTGGGTAAAATATAACAAGATGTCAGACAACATCTTGATTGACTTGATTCCAATGTAGTTTCTTTGTTATTATATTTTATTACTATTCTGAGTAGATATTACACTCAGAAAGTCTTTTGTTTTCAATAGAAACAGGAGTGGTTTATTTCAATACAATACTTCGTAAGAAATTAAACAGCAGTTTCCTTATGAAAATTACATTCAACAAGCAAGATTTATGCGCGCTATGCCACCACGCGCACCTCACTCATGTTTCAATATTTCTTGAACAGGGAAAATTCCCTTAAACTCCAAACTCGGCGTATTGTCGGTACCCACAAGTTTTTACGTACCTTCCCGCGGGGCAAAGGATCAGTCGAATTCGTCGCATCTGCGTTTCTAAGCGGTCATGTTTTATCTTATGATATATTTTTATCCTTCAAGTGGAAATTTTAAATTCCGTGTCCGCCTCCGCCTTTGGCAAAGGAAAATAAAACGACGAAACACTTTCTGCTGCGAAACTGTGTCACCTGAGTTTCTTTTTGTAGCATGTGTTGGGAAGGTATTTACAAAATGTGTAAGTGTAATGTTTTCGGAAATGTTAACGTGGGTTGGTTCGCTTCTGTTTTTCTTGAGTTTTTTTCTTCGTGATTGATGGTTCGGTTCAAGGCGGGGTGGGATCGCATCATTTTCAGAGTGCGGTTGCGCGGTAAGTGAAGATTGGAGAAATTAATGAATGCCGATTACGTCACCAAAAGTGTCGCAGCTGCATAACTTTGTCATATATCAATGACAAGCTTGCTTCTTTTTCGAGATTATAAAACCAAATAAGGTTAGCAGCACACAAGCTTCTTAAAATGACTAAGTTCCTTTTGATACTAAAAAGGAATTGTTTTCATAAATTTTATTTTAGAATATAATTATAAAACCCACATCATAGCAAATAATGGAAGTAATTTTAACTTTCTTCTTTAGTTTTCTGATGTTTATTTTTTAATTTCAAGTAACATGTCGCATTTAAGCATATTTTTCTTATTGTGCTGGACTAAGCACTTTACACGCCATACTTTAAAAGGTCAGACCAGACAAGACATAACAGACACGAAAATGCTCAATTTAAACAGCATTTGCACTATCGCTAAAACGATCTCTTTTAAATAACCTTCAGACAAAGGACAATTTAAGAAGTTGTTTCAAATAAAAGTATGCATTACTGAAATAAAACTTTTAAAACTTGTTCGAGACATAAAACAACATGGTGCGTATTTATAAGTTTTACAACTAGATGATAAAAATATTGTATTGGTTAAGAAGTTAGCTATTACAGAACAACAATAAATATTGAAAAATGTGATTGTTTCTGTCACTCTGGATTATACATCCATGTTCCACAACAATAAAACTGGAATAATGACGTAAATCTATTGCCTAGTAAAAATGTTTAGTTTGTGCCTAGATAGTACTATATGTAAAGATGTAGATAGAATCGTCCACTTTTCCTTGTATTACCCGGCCTATAGAATTCCCTCCGCCATCAAAACAAGAATGACTTGCGACAATTTGCGGAAACGCATTTCCTATTTGGCTTCTTTGGTTCTTTACAATACATGAAATATTGGGCCTTGAAATTTATGGACTTTTCGATTTATTCTAAGGTCATAATCATCTTTATTAGCCTATTGGATTCCACTGTTGACTGTTGGCTACTCTCAGATGAGGGATTAAGCCCATAGTTACCACGCAGGGAAGCCTGAAAGATGGGTTAGAAACTAAAATGCTGCTGGCAATAAAATGAGTCTTGTCGATCACATTTTAATTATTAATTACCTTAGGTTACGAAGCAATCATTAATCAATCATTAAGAAAACAAAGACTCATTCATAATTCCAACAATAAAATTCCTGTTATTAAGTCATAGATTAGCGATTGATATTGAATTCCGCATTAGCCATTATGGTTTAATTATTCATTCATAATTAAATAATTATTATATTGAATCGTACTATGTCAAACAAACAATGACTAAATGAATATTTTATTTATGTCGTATGTGCATTAATAATAGCTAATCCACTTTTCCTTTTCACAGATATTATGTGATAGTTATTTATTATTAGTAAATGTTTATTTGTTTGTGTTGGCGTGCTCTTTTGTTTCCTATAATCCTATTGATATACCCATTAATAACTGATTTCCAGCAGCAATAATAGTCCATTTGGTTAGTTTATCGCAGAGGTGGACTTATCTATCCAAACATTATATCCCTATCCTTTACTTTCATTTATATATTAGCGCGGTATATTATTGGCTCCGGTTTGCCTGATAGCAAGTTCAAGTGGAGCCCTAACTGCCATGTACCTTTTATGTACAATCCAAGTAAAAGTAAAGTATAAGCCTAATTACAAAAGCTTTTCAACTTCAAATTTGTGTTATCGCTTTAAAGTATGGATATTGGCTTTACCATCACGCTTGCCAAATGCGGATTGGTGATAACAAATCCACGCTAGGTAAGGAAAAACCGACACAATTTATCGGGCGTCGATATTACGACGGCTTGATTTTTAAAACACTAGACCTAGACTACAAAAAAAAATAATAAAAACAAAGCCTGTTGTCAAAAACTCACCGTTCCCTTGTCAAAGGACTTGGATTATTAGCAGCGGCTGAAAGATACGATATCTACGTTATTCTTAAGAGGCTGCCTGTTGACAAAATAAGGGGGTTGGAGTGGGGCTTTGCTGCCCGCAAGAGACTTCATTAGACGGCGCTATAGTGTCGGGGGAATGCAACGTCACTTCGTAAGGGATTTATTTTACCGGGACTCTGAGCGGCCTGCTCATCCCGAATGTTGGGACAAAAACGGTTGGGTTCCTTTATTTGGACGGTTTTCGTTTCGTAAATGTTTTATGAGAAATGATCTAGTCTTGTTAAGCAGGCTGGTCAATTCAGGATCATAGTCTTAGTGTACTCTGAGCTGGCAATATCTGAAGATGCAACCTGGGTGAGCGCTAGGATGATGATGATGATGATGACTTAGTTTGTTAGACTGAAATGATTTGCAAGAAAGCTTAAATTTTAAGTTAAATATACCGTTACGCTGTTTGATGAATAAAGAAACTACACCCTTTTTAACATCAGCACATCTGTAAGTCATGTTGAACTGTGTTCCTTTGAAAATTATGTAGCAATAAATTAACAAAGTGCCCATAATAGTACCTTCCGAAGGTCTGAAGCAAAAATCTGTCTCAAAAGAAAGTTATATCTTTCCCACATAAAAGATCAATAGATAAATGGCACAATGAGGACACTTTTTACCATCAAAGAAACTTCACCTTCTTCCTTTACACATGATTGGCTGATAAATTCACTATCACTTAGAAGCCAAGTATAAAACTGTCCTCATACAATTACGTTATACAGTGTTGCAAGCACCGCCCCTGCACTTGCGTGAGGGAGAACCTCTTTGCTCAGCAAACCTAACGAGCTTCGAGTAACCCCGATGTTCTAAAGTAAAGCGGTAGCATCTTAAGCAATTGTTTCAACGTACTAGGTACCCTTTAGATCTGAATATAATTGTAGATGTAATAATTGTTCAGTGAATTGTGACACGTTGATTTTTAACATACAAGCAGTCATCACTCTATAGTCAAACTTACACGTATGATGGAACCTTAATACTTGCTTAGTTCAGAGAAACCAACCAAATAATATTCAAGTTATAACTTATATGTACTTTTTACTTGCGAGAAGCGTCTATAATTATTTTTATTTTGGTACAGAAAATACTGCGTCAGTTATAAAAAACACTTCTTACATAAATTTTGTGTAAATAGTCTATCTGTATCAGTTTTTTATACATGCCTAAATTGATAAATAATATAAAAATATGTCCATATAACTTCACGCCGTCTTTCATCTGACAGTTCCATGCAAATCTGTCAATATATATTTCACCGAATACCCAAGTCCCAACGTTCCCTTTGATTTGTCCTGTATTAGAATAATGTCACGTATTTTATGAGGTAAACTCTAAATAGACTCTGTTTACTTAGAATTGAATTGGTGTTTTTCTTCTACATACATAATAAATGCAATAAATAAAACATTATGAATTGGTAACTAAATGTTATTTGATGCATAATGTAATGGTTGAATTGATGAGCAGACTGCAAGGTTAGTTCTTCAAAATAAACCACAGACGTCTAGCACTAATCTTACTTCTTATATTTTCTTACTAGCTGTCACCCGCGATTTCTTCACACATAGTATTATATTATAGCTTAAAGCATTCTTGGACAAATGGACTATATACCAAAAGATTTTTTCAATTCGAACCAGTAGTTCCTGAGATTAGCGCGTTCAAACTCTTCTACTTTATTACATTAGTATAGAGTATAGATTTTCAAGTAGGATAATAGCAGAGACCATTTCCTCTCGTCAGGTATTCTTTCTCACTACCTAAAGCGTATATAAAAACACTTAAGTCACTATATACCAGCGACATACTATCTCTAATAGCATCCAAGTAAAATAGCGCCTTAAGTGGGAAATTGGACACTGCGGTCCGCAAGTATAATGTATAAGGTCCCGGAAAAATACCATTCCGTCTCCATGAGTAATGTATAGCCGTTGTGATATTTACATACTAGAATTTACGCTGTAATTTCAGGTAGGAATATTAAATTGTCAAGGGAACGCGGAGAGAAAACCTGTGGATAAACCCGGAATAAAGTGGTGGTTTTTATAAGGGTTAGTTTTGAGCTAATGTTGTCGAGTTATGGAAATGTTTTTCGGTGGAAATGTGGTGTAATAGTGTTTCATTGTTTTAACGTATTTGGAGTTTAGTGACGATATAATATTTACTAGTATTTAGTTTTAAGCTATGTAAACCAAAATTTTACCAAATATTGATATATATTACGAGTATGAGAGCAATCCGAATCTCAAATTAAAAGTGTTGTATGTGTTTAAGAACATGATCGGAATGGGTGCTAGGGCATTAACTTTTTGATTCAGACTAAACCATGCGTTATAGTTTACAATGAATAATAGTTGCCTAAAATTGTGAACCTGAATTATTATTATTTTGTTCAAAAAACGCGATAAGATAAGCTTTGCTCCGTGACACGTTTATACAAAACAATGCATTCAGAACGCAGTTGGCAATGTATTTAAATTTTACCCGGCTATTGAATTTTGAATAGTGTTCGGGAAGTGTTGTTGTGTTTCATTTCACTGTTACTGTGGATCGATGATTTGATTGGTCCGCGTTGCGGGCTTTATCTATGCAATCGAGTTCAAATACCTGATAGCGGTCCCGCTGTGGTTTAAAAATTGTTGGAATATTATATGAAGTGATCTATGTTACAATAACTTTTCACTTTTTTTTAAATCAGTGTACATATATTGATATTCGATTGAACAACAACGACACATAACTTATCACATCTTTACTTAAAATAAAATAGCTGAACAGTTGTTTGAATGCGCTAATCTCAGGAATCTAAGATTCGAATTGAAAAAGTATTTTTGTATTCGATATTCCACATTTACGGCCGCTAGTGTGAATATACTATAAACAAATAAATTATATATGTTACAATCTTTGAATTTAATTTAATTGGTTTCATCAATTTTGTTATTTTTAGTATAATTACGAAAAATTTTGTTACTTCACTTCTCACGAATTTATTTATGGCAAATGCATTTAAATCTTAAATAAAAGCAGTAACAACGGACTATAACTTCAAAAGTAAGTAATCTTTATAGTTAACCCTCAATGATCCACATCCGTGCTGGCAAAGCTATTCGGCTGCATATAAAACTCTAGACAAATACTAAGTTACAACTTAAGTCACAAAGTAAGCCAAGTCTGCGGTCTTGTTATAAATACTTCGTGGCTAATGATAGTCTTCGTTCAATGAGATACCGTAATTGTAACTTTATTTGTCTTGTTTCGAGTTTAAATTCTTGTTACAATTGTAAGGATGATAAAATATTTATTAAGCATGAAATACACGAAACCGTGTGAATAAAAACTGACGAACTATTAAATTGTCCTTCAAATAAATATTTAATTATTCATTGAACTATTGGGCAATGTAAATAATTTGAAAATTTCGTATGATAGCCGGCCTATCATTGTTACATTACATATACAAAAGCCTTCAACATTTTTTATTTATTTTTATTTCTTTTTTACCGCGCATTTTAGAGCAACAATGTTTTATTGTGAAATCTCTTATTTCTTAAATATAAATGAGTACAGTCATTGCTGTCTACACGCAGCCGCTAAATAACATTTTTTGTAATATTTTTTTTATGTTTAAGATTTCATACGAAACAGCAGATAATGTATAGAATATATTTTTCGTATTGGTAAGACCTGGGAGTTTAAAAAAACCCTAAAGACATTTCTAAATTGTAGGTAAACGAACTTATCACATCTTTTTGGCACACCAAAACATTTAGCGCGAAAAATGAATACGTGGCGACGTGAATGACAAATACAGACGTTATATTATTTACTTCTATTGTTAATCTCCGTCTTGACTAAAAGAATCTTTTCAGCATAAAACCTCAGCTTACGTAAATATGTGCGTGACCACGCACTGAAGGGAAAAAATGTGAGTGTAGTTAAAATTTCCAAGACCGCCCTTAGCTTGCATCTCTCGAGACGCATCATTACGGGGGTGAAGTGAAGTAGAGAGGGGGGAATAAGGCCGCGGTCACAATGTGGAATGTTTTCCAAAAAAAAAGTTGGCAAATGTTTTGTTTTGCTGAATTTTATTTTAAGTTTACTTAGATAACCTACACCTACTAAATCATTTAAAAAGTTACGTGCTAGTTAAACATACTTGTAAGATGACTATAGTTTATAGAATCAAGAAAAAGTATTACACGTTTCCAATAATATATTTTATTAGTTTATTTATTTAACATAAAAAAATACTTGAGTAGTTACAATCATTTGTCCCGCAAAACGCACGGTTTGACTGCGGGATCCAGTCTATTATATAGTTCAACTTTGACGATGGCTTACAAAATCTATCACTACATAGTAACTCTTTTGTCCCGAATCATATAAAGCTTGTGCTAGGTTAGTTGTCACTAATGCTATCTATCTGCGCTGGCAGCGAGTTGAATAGACAAATGTGAACACAGTAAACTTAATTAGGATTCGGGATGCGTGGGCAAATTTGTTGTTCAGTTTGAACTTTGTTGGACTAGTATTACCCTCATTGGCGTTTCGTCCCATGGCGCACCCTACAATTTTATGTACTTACCCCACTCGATCCTTGTAACTGTAAAATAATGACGGTATGTAATCCGCACCTCAAATAAATGCTTAGCGTTTGTAATTTATGTTTTCGAAGGGAATTGTATTTATGTGCAAAACTAAGGTTACTTTAAACTGCTATTATAAATTATGGCGAACTATATTAGAGCCATGCGTTTGTTGTGGGCATTAATCAAAATCGTTCCGCTAATTGAAAACAAATCATCTTATTTCACTTTCATGGACAAACTCAAGGAATTGCTTTAATAAAGTCGTCCAATCAAAGAAATTAACGCTTACATACATATGTGAATGTTGACGTTATACTTAACTTATAGCCCAAACATTTAGAAGTTCTCAAAGTTCCACCCCGCTGGCAGTGAAGACGCAGCCGGAAGCCTCATTTGAAGGAATATTTACACTTTCTACCCGTCGTCGTACGTCTTTGGTTCTTTGCTGACTAAGTGCACACAAGATTCTTACATCTCGCTATCAAGGTTTTCAAAAAGATTTTGAGACGAAAATGACGCTCATTTACCTTGCACCGTTTGATTGCGCCGTCTACTCTTTACACTTTTAAATACATAACATTAAACTCTGTAGCTTTCACCGTAATAAAAACAACACACATAAAGCAAAGAAACGGAAGTTTAAAATAAAAATTAGAATAAACTTCATTCGCCTTCAACGGAGACGCTGCAAACATAAACTTCATAAAGTCCTTTGCATGGACAACATTTTAGTTGATTAAAATCTGTTCAAGTTTTCATTCTATTTACTAGTTTACCTTGTAAACTTCTTTCACGACCACGCGGCTGCGTGGGTTCGGTTCCTTCCATTGTCGTCCGGATGCCAGCGTATTGCCACGTGACTTGCACTGTATCGCTTTGAAAAGTTTTCTCTCATTACCGACATCATTGTCCTTGATAGTTCACCGGCACGTGTATCTCAGACACTCGACTGTGAACTGTATTACGTTCCCGCAGAGTTGATTAGCGTTATTGCCGCTGCTAAGTTACCTCGGTACACGTCTCTGATCAATTATGAACCACCATAACCAGATAGCGAATTACTAAGTTCCAGCGGGTTTAAGCGTTAGCGTCACGTAATGTCGCTCGACGCCGCATATTCCCGCGGATTAGACTGATACCCCGAATCTCTGGCTGGTTATATGATGGGCGGCGCGATAGTGACGTCAATCCTATCCTAGCGAGACATTATCGTAAACGTTAATGACCGCGACAATTACCACCGGGCTTCATCGAGAGACTGCCACTGAAATTGAACATTCCCAATCTATCGGCCCCGGCCGATTTGTCCCTGTATAAACTCCTTCCGACCGAGCGGCTTTAATTAAAATAGTTTCACGGGAAAAATAGTATAAGGGAGTAACTTCATTTATAGGAGGCCGGGCGGTTTTTCCATTTGAAAAGCATCATTTTCGTTCGAGAGTACGTTGGCAATTTTTCGGTTCAGCGCTTTGTACGACCCCACTTCGGATGAGGCTTATAAATTTTTAGTAAGTACGCTGTGATAATATATCCATTATAATTCCATTATGTGAAAGTCGTTCCGAAACTTTCGACTTACGAGTGAAAATAGCGATACGCATTCTTGTAAACATCCCTTGCGAGAATATTTTGTAAAGATATCGTAAAAAGTATTTCTCCGCGCCAAAATGAGCCATTAGCAATAAAAAATATCCGTGCCCGAGCGTAGGACTCGTTGAATAAAGAATCAATATTAACTACGGCGTATCGAAATAAAAAATCTGGCTGATATTTTCCGAAGGAAAACTTTTGAGTAAAGGAAATGAGTAGTTCGCTTCCGTACAGAAGGCGACGTATAATATACAAAGAGAAGGCTACTCGAGAGACAATGGACGGGGGAGCAACTTTCAATATTAATGATGCACCCAGAATGCACACAGACGGTAGTTTCAAAAGCCTCCCATTGATACTCATTAACTATTGATTCATAAGTAATACCCTTTTACCGTTACCGGCTTGGAGTCCGGACAACTTTTCAAATTTAAATGTGAAAGAGAATTCCTTTTTTAAACAGCGGCCAATTTAAATTTGATAGGAGTTTTGTTTGATATTAGGCAACTGTTTCAGAACTTACCAGGCACTCGTGTTTTCTTTGTAGACATTCGTGCCTGTTTTTATTTTTACGGGAAGTATTCACTTGGTTATTGTTAAATGGATTTACTTTTCAACTCATGATATTTGGGTTTAAAATTTTATATATTACAGTCCTATTATTTGTTTAGTCAGATACAGAGAAATCGGGTCAATAGGTTTCATATTAATCTTAATTCTTGCACACACTTCAAACAGCAAGTGAGAAAAACGATCGAAAAAAATTAATTAACCATGTGCATACATTTTCAAGAAGTGCCAGGACAGGACAAATACAATTGTACACTGTCGTTTGCAAAACGACTAGTGCATTCATTCGTTGGTTGTTCATTTCGCCAACCTACAACGAACTTGCAATAAAACTCTAATACAAAACTGCACCGGTTATTGAAAGCGCCCTTGCTTCGATCCCGGCAATACAGTTTCAACCGCTTTGTTCGAGCGCATACATTGAACACCTGTTACAAGAGGCTGCCGAGAGCTGAGCGTATTTGCGCTCCGCGATTACGAGAACTCGCGAGAACTGAGCGATCGAGTGGGGAACCTTAAGCGCTTTTGCGTTTTTTCTTTCTACGGGGTTTTTCGATAAATATAAGTATTTGAAGCTGTTTTAATATAACTTCCACGTATAATATTATTTACGAAAATAAAAAAAATGTAATTAGAAACAGTAGTGGCGGTAACAGTGCTTAAATTGGGTATCTTGAAAATCTTGTACTTTAAATCTCACCATAAAGTGTGCCCTACTATATTCTATCACCAGCACAATATTCCACAAAAAATAAAAGAAACTAGTAGAAAAAGCCATCCAATACTGCGCAGATTAAGGGTCATTGAGAGCACTTACTTCGATCCCATCATACAGTTCCCGGGCTTTGTTTTCTAACGCATACATTGAACACGTGTTGCGAGAGGCTGCCGAGAGCTGAGCGTATTTGCGCGCCGCGATTACGAGAACTCGCGAGAACTGAGCGATCGAGTGGGTGACGCGTGGAAGAATAAAAGAGTACGATTTATTGTTGGCATGATAGGTAACGGCTTACTAATATTGAAAGATTAATTTTTGATTATATTTAGTTAATGATGATGTTGAATAAAATATAAAATAAATTTTTCCTTCAATTGTATGAGATCATTTTATTACATTAAGGATATCACAAAAAAACAGTTAATCAATAAACATTATAAACGAATCTGGCTTAATAAAACGCTTTTATCGATTTCCAGCTCCTAACCTAACAGATAACCCGCACCGCAGGAAACCAATGAAAAGTTCCGTTTCGCGGATTCCTTAAAACTCATAAAGTTGTCTAATCAAAGACTCGAGGGCATCAGATTACACATTTACAGGTAGGTCGGCCAATAAAGACGAGTATAAGAGAGAGTTAACTACGGTTTGTAATCGGCCGGTTGGTTTACGACGCCGAGTTTGCATATCCCGGCAGATGTTAGAACAATAAAGTCCAGCCGTATTGTGCGCAGTCGGTACTCGTGCTCCGGCTAAATCTAACCTTTTGGAGGCTTAGAAACGTGCTCAGCTGGATTTTTATGAAACGTAGGAACGTATGCTGAATCTGAGAGCATAAATGGACGGCCTGGATCAAATTCGTTCAATCAGAGTAAATGTATAGGTAACCTTTTTTATGAGTGTGATTGTTATTGGCCTTAGGGGACCTTGGTTATTCAATCAGAATAAGTCACAGACACCTTTAATCACTACTTTCTTTACAACATCAACTTAAGCGTCAAAATGTTAGGCCCGTGGGTCAAAGACCCTGGCTACAAAACAAAAGGTCGCGGGCTCGCCTTCCGCTTGGGTCAAATGAAAACAAATTTCAATAATTCCCTCAAAGTTGAACTACCGGAGGCCTCAAAACAACTGATATTGCCAAAATCACCACGAGAACAGTTCTGTAGTGTTGTGCAAACAGCATTTCTGCAATAAGCCGGACTGGTCACTCGAAACTCCGGGGACAACTGAGATACTCGCTGCCAGCGGCCGCAACTTTGAGATGACCCCTTTTGTAATTTTTATACCCGAACAAGCTATCAAAAGTGAGGTTATGTTTACTTGACTGCGCAATAAAGCGAGGCTAAAGTTTTATGTTTTTACTTGATTAAAATCGAGCCTTTTGTTCAATGTTCTTTTATTTAAACATTTTCTTGGATATTCAACTCAAGATTTTTATAAGTGTTATTAAAAAAAATCAAACGCTTTCAGTATTTGTCGCACAAACTTCACAAATAATAATTCAAATCAAATATTTTAAATATTCTCTACCAGTCATCAATCAATCAACTCACATCAATCAAAATTCAAGAGCTTTATAAAAAACTAAACTAAAACTTATTCGCAATCAGTCTGCCTTAAGCATCTATACCTATTACAGAACGATTCACAAGCACAAAATGTAACCGCATCCCCCGGCTACATTTGACCGGCTATAAGTTTTCTCGTATATTTCGGGTGCAATAGCAAACATTTGCTCTTCTCACTGCGGTCTTCCTAACAAGTGAACCGTGTAGGACGTGCGCCGTCACTCTCGCCGGACGGAGCGCGCACCGCCAGCATCTCAATTGGGTTTGTTTCCACTATATGAGACGATACGGGACGGTTATCGAGTTTTAAATACGATTTGAAGTCGATGATTCGTATTTGAGCACCTTTTTTTGCGTAAATGCTAATAACTCTCACACTAGGGAAACTTAGTGCGCTTCGTTTTTCGTAGTCAGGATACAAAAAAAAACTGAAATAAAAGGTAATTAGTGAAGGTTACTGTAAAGGTAACGGTAGACAGTATTTGACTGCATTTAATATGAAACTCATACATTAAAGACGAAATTTAAAAATAATTACAAATCATTATGTCACAGTTACAGTTTCGCTTTTAACAAATTATCATAGTTAATCGAAACTAAAAAAGTATTGATTTGACAATATTAGCTTGTGACGTCATATGCTTGTATTTCATACAGTTTTCCCTACAATGTTGCGATTTTGACATTTAATAAAAGTGAGTGATTTGACCTGTCAGTCAAATACCGTATTTACTAAGGACGTGTCGAATCCTAAATAATAGAATAAACATACTGTATTGATCGCTATATTCAGCTACACTATATACTTATGCGAACACATTAACATTTGAACCTCATCGTGGGTTAACATAACATTCTAGCAACAACTCAAAAACCATCTAGTAACTCATGGCTGCACGTTGCCTGGAGCACATTAATAATCACCACTCATTTTGCCCTAGTATCGTAGTGTAGTGGAAACAGATACCACCACCCCACCCGCATCCTCTTTCGGTCGCAATTAAAACGATATTATCAGGATCATACAGTTTCCTCCTTCTCCCCCGCAACGGCATTTTATTTTCGCTTCCGTCAACGAAAAAATAATCTCCGAGAAAATTTGTGATTAAGCTCACATTGATACACATCTCGGTAGATAATGGTTTAATAATTTCTTAGAAGGGAACAACATACTCGTCGGAGTAATATTTCATTCGTTAGTCGGTAGATGGGTTGGTTGCCTTAGCGATGGGAATTCTTTTGGTGCAGTATGTATTTTTATTAATGAAATTGTTTTTATAATCTTTTGCGATTGTTACGAATATGTTATCGCAATAGATTTGTTTTAATGTAAACCGTTGAATCCTTATTTTTTATGTACACATAACAAAATATTAATAAAAAATTAAATTATTAATTTTACGAGGTAAACAAATATCACACATACGCAACCAGGGGTCGCTAGTGATTACTATATAATACTCGGAACCCATATTTCAACCAACACAATGCTTTCATATATATTGGAATGCAGGGCTTTTGTTTATTGGCATGTTTTGTAATACTACCCGGTACCCGAAACGTTGCTTCACAATAAGGGTACTCGAGGGGCCTATGATCCACACACGTCTTGAGCTATGAGCATTGAGCACGTACGGTAACTACTGTGACAGTGATTGCAATTGAATAGACATTCTCGTTTTAACTGTTATCTGATTCGAATATTCCTTTGTTGTTATGACCTGGATGATTGAGTTTTGGTAGATTATTATAATTGACTTTTAGTGCACTATAATGTGCTCCTTATAGGGCTGCATTGGATAGAGGTACTAAGAAATTTCTTGAAATGAATACAGGAACAAAAGAGATACTCTTTCAAGTTAGGTACTCCTCAAAGTTTTAACCAGATATGTGCTAACTACCAAATATCGCACTACTAGTTCATACATACTCAAGCAATGTCAATAATTTGGCTACAAGAAAATATAATTTATAAACATGTTCATTTTTCACACTATCATGAATACTCAAATAAAATATAAAAGAGCCAACTATTTTGATAGCAGTCTGCTTTTCGAAGTTCCGAAATTAAAACCGCAAAAAGAATCCTATCTTTTGGCCATACAAAAACGAAAATAACCTAAAAGAGCGAACTATAACGTTTCAAGCTTGTAGAAGTTGCAAAAAAAATACTATGTTCCGACCAACCTTTTTAAAAATCGCATCGAAGACCATCATCTCAAGATTATAACACTTAGGCTCGTATTAATAAATCAAACTCAACTCTGATCACGATCTTAAGCGCGAATTTGAGGTGCTGTTTTGTATGAGAATGACATTCTCAAGATTGAGCTCAGAGTTGAGTGCGATTTATTAATACGAGCCTAAAACTGCAATAAGCCAACATCTTCGGAACATTGTTTTTACCAAGCAACGTACTAACAGCACTCGTGTCCGATGATCTCGCAAAGCCCGCCCCTCCGGCCTGCGGCACGTCTTGCGAGGATTACGCGACCTACTATCAAACTAGTGATTGCGATCGAGTAGACATTCTTGTGTAAACTGCCGCGTGAATCGATTCAGCATTCATTGCTTGTTCGGTATGATGGCATGTTTGGCGTGTCGATGTAACAGTTGTCTTGTACTACACCTTAATCGATGCAGTCGTTTTAAATGTTTTAAAATAAATGTCAGGGTATTGTAATTGTCACAGGAAAAGTGCAATTCAATTATTTTTTCCTTTTGACACAGGTGGACAATGTAAAAAAATTGTAAGGACACTTTAAGTTCGGAAGAATTTTCTTTTTACTATCCACTTAGTTCTTTTCCTTTTATCTTGTTACGGGTGAGTTTTAGGGCCCCGTTTCAATGGGGTTTGAGGAAGGGCTTTAACTAACACTTTGCTACAAACTCCGGCACTAAAAAAACAATGCGCTTACGCCACTCCAGGTCGCAATCGCGGGCCAAAGTGTGTCGTAAAACAACACTCGCGAATAAAAAGGACGGAATCTTATTAAAGTAAATATTTATGGCATTGCTATCAACCGATTGGACGAGGGTTCCGTCGCCCTTGATAAATTGTCCTGTCGCTTGCGGTCTAACGGCCACTCTCCCAAATATTTCTCGTGTTACATATGGCTCTAAAAAAAATTTTTCGATGTGTTTGATTTATGGCATAATTTCCTTTCACGCCTTTTGATAAGTTTCCACGGAGTTTCGGGCGCAAATACGGAGCGAGCGTTTTTGTCGAGTAAATCTTGTCCATATCAAAAGCTTGGGAAACGCTGCTCGAGCAATAAAACAACTTGGGAAACTTTGAGAATTTAAAAGTTGCGCATCTCGAGGCAAAAAGTAGCGTGGGAGTAGTATTTCTATTTTACCTGGATGTAGACAATGAGGTTGTCCCCACACAATCACCTCGACGAGTAACTTGATTGTTCGCTTTCCATTCAACTTCACAATGGGGAAAATGAAGAGCCAATTCTTTCTGCAACAGCTTTTATTCGCCGTTTTGTTCGTTTGCCGAAAGTTAGCATTTTGAATCCACCTCGTGAATGCATTAGAATGTGAGCACATATTTGTCTTGGCATCAAGTGGATGTGTTCTTCGGAGCAGCTATTTCGATATACTGTTTGCGTAGCTCGGAAGACGTTTATGCCGATGTAACGATGTTATATTCACTAAATCTCGTAAACGTGATCATTGTTTCGAAATACATTTTATACGTTCTAATAAATCTAGAAACAGTTTTCAAATCGAATGACATTATGTATCTCAAATTATAGGCAGTATTCAACATAAAATTAGATCACTCGTCAAAATGTATTCCATCTTTTGTTTCGTATAAAAATATTCTTATTTAATCGCGCTGCAACACATAAATATGTTTAAAAATATATTTCCAAACAAATCGCTCAAGCTTGAGACTTGGGCATTTCACCGGGCAACAAGTTTTCCAAACGTGAAACTAAGATGGTTTCTCAAAAAGAGTGATTAATGTTTCCAGACCCCACGTAAGTTTCGAAAAAACATTCGTAAGTAGAACTTGGCATCGAACTTTCGAGAACATTCCGTTGAATTATGGCGTCTATCTTTTAACTGAATAATATATTCGCTCATGTGTTTCGACTTTGCAATTTACTAAAACGTTTCGGGATATTATTGATTAAAAACTTTATCATATGCATTTGCAAATTGAGGAAAGGGGTTTCGATAAATATGCATAGTTTAAATAAACGTGTAAGAATGATATTAGTGGATGAGTTTTGTTTTCAAATTAATCGTTAGGGAAAGAGCAAGTGGATAATTTCTACTAATGCATACAAATACGATACTACAATGATATGTTGATTAATATCTATAAATAATAGAGTGAAATTAAAACGTCTTTTCTTTTCTAATAAGGCTTTCTGTATTAGTGTGTAATAATGGTTTGTTCCAGTTAATAGGTTTCCAATAAGCATTGATTGCCTAACAGCGACGGGCGCGGCTCGTAGGCATTTCCCTTTTCTTATAACAGAGTTTTTCCCTCTCTAATAACTAGTACGATTAACTTGTTATTATTAGCTGGACTCCGAAGCAATCCAGCAATTATTTACGTAGCAAACATTCTGTCACGATGAGAGCTCGTAGATAAAACTTTCGGCCAACTATTACGTCAGAAGGGACAATTCCCGAGCATCTCTTAATTATTGTGCTGCGTATTTCGTATTACAATAATGAAGCGAAACAATAACAAAAGTTTGGACGTCGGAGCGCGGCCAGCGAGCAACTTCAGCTGCTCATTTGAGTGCCTGTTCATCTCACTCCTAATGAAAACTTGCTAGTTACCGCAGTAACAGAGCATTACTTTTATTCGCTGCGGGCGGGACGAATTCGGCGGCGATTCTCCTGCGCATTGTTCAATTAGACAAATGAATAGCGCCTCGGACGGTCGCAAGGTGTAACAAAGGAAAAATGTAGCACGCGCGAGTAGGCGCGGAGGGCGCAAAGTGGAGGCCTAAGGTTGTAACGTCGGTTATCGACGGCTACAATAAGTCGCGTTTTATACGGTTATTATAGCGCCATAAACGCCACCGGCCGGTGTTTCATACAGTGCCGGGGCAGATTATACTGCCTATGGCCCCGATTCGGGGGTTAGGCTGGGGTGGGGCGGGGCCGCTCGCCCGCTGTCAGCCCCACGTGCCACCCGACAGATGTGTCGAGATATCCGATATCGGGAGACACATTCATAATCTTCGTCTCAAACCTCTCGGTTCTTATATTAAAATAACGAACGCCGCCATCGCAGGTGCGAACTCGATGCGAATTAATAAAAACGGGGCGCCGCGTTTGCGCTTCTGCCCCACACCGGGCTTTGCCGGAATACTTATTTAATAAGCTTGAACGATTTTCGAATGTTTGTCATCCTTAATAAAGTTTTTTATGGGAATTCAATAGATCTTTCAATATTCTGGACACTTTTGCACAAAAACTTCTTCTAGAAACGTTATATAAACAATGCCTTTCAGTTAAACACCCTGGTGGCTTAAAGTTATAAATATTTATTAAGTTTAATACATTTCCGTTTATAAAGCATACTCGTTAACTATTAAATGAGAACCAAGGCTGAAAACTAAAATTGCGTTATTGAGGAAAAATACTCGTTAGCATCGTCATCACTATTTTGAAGCTATAACCCTCAGCTTTAGGCCAGATGGTAATCACTTGTAAATAGCCTGACTCACCAACTAGCCCGCGCAAATGGCTACTTTGCTCCACAGTGTTGTTAATATTTTTCAAAGTTTCCTTCGTATTTGGAGCGCGAAGTGTTCCAATTCTCAGAAGTCACGTTGTATCAATATTCAATTAAAATGTAATTTGTCGAAGAACTGATTGCCGCACTTTCGGACAAATCACCTGTAAGCTCGCAAATTTAATTAAAGTATTCCATCTGAAAAATAAAGGTGCCGCCCAGTCTAATTGAAGCCGGGGAAAAATAAAGTTAAATCTTGGAGCGTTCTGGAGAACTTTCATTAGCGCTTCACAGCTACAATTGCGAGTTCAAATAATTATGTTTACGGAATCCTTTTCTTACGCAGAGATTATTTATCTTCCCCATTGTTGCGAGAAGTGACGCGGACGAATTTCACGAAAACACCCCATTTATCTAGAGCGAGCACACAAAGGCAACATGAAACCCAAAACTTTTTACGTGGTCAGTGACAATGCTATTTCTCTCTTTTCTCTTAACGTTTCATTTCCAACTTTCACGGCTATTGTACACGGCTACGTATCGGCGGACTTGGCGTGACGCACTGTCGGTCCATTTGAGGAACTTAATTTACTTTCATTCGAAGCTCCGATTTCATATTTGTTCAGCCATCCCGCACACAACTTTCCTCTTGACCAACATTGCTCGCTTCCTGTTCAGCTTTGAGCACACATAAGATCTTTTACGAAATGAACATGTATGGATCGGAATCGGTACTGCAAAAGTTTTGAGAAGTCCAGAGAAATAGAGCATGAAATAATGAAAGAGAATATTTTGTCGAGTAATCTAACGACGGAAACTAAAGTTTCGAACAAGTTATCTATACTTTTCCCTGTTTATCCCTTTTGTACTCGGGGGTAGTTTTTTGTTTTCGAGTAGTTCGTCAGAGTTGTTCTCGTGTAAATATGTGTAATGTTGCACGAGCGGCGCGGTGCCACCGCATCCAATTGCGGACAATATTCCTCAGCGAATACGTGGCTTTATTCAGTTTACAGACCCGCATAAATAAGGGCGGCAACCGTCTCCTTTCTCCATACAACTACATAATACATATTATTTGTCAAGAGTCCCCCGATCTCTATCCTCCTTATAATCTGAACATCAAAACCATGCTTTATCTACTTCCCTGCGGTACCCAAAACACCATGTTTTATGTAAGTGGGGATTGTTTCCAATCGTTTTTATTGGGAAAGCAATAACGCAGAAACGATTTTCGTGATAAAACGTACCGACCTTATAATGCATAAAGAAAATACGGTCATCTACGAAACTCAACTCAACCCTTATTTGCCTTTTCGGGGCGTTACTATCTTTGCCTCGATTCCTACGCAAAGCCACCCGACCGCGCGTGAAATACCAAGTACGCCCTAGTTTCGGCGAACGGTTCGCGTTGTTTGTTTAGGCCAGTCGAAGCCGCGAAAGGTGATGGACTAAATATTAACAAAGAGCCATCGCCGACTCGGATTATAAATATCAGGGTGCGTGAAAGGTAACATTTGCCGGTATTGATTGGAGCGGGGTCGCGCGGGGTTAGGTCTTTGTTTTCGGTGGCTTATCCGGGAAGTCGGGTATTGTTGGAACACGTGTCGATATCAACACGTGGGATGAGTCGAAAGTTTTTACGATACAGGGTGCCGGTTGATACGTGTCGGAGTCAGCGTAATCACGGGCAGGGCAGGGTGCCGCGTCCTGTTTGCGGAGTCGCTAATGCTATTTGCCGCCGTGGGTGGACGCCGCGCCGCCACGTCACGTGTGTGTATCTTAATCGTTAGACAGGAACACGCCCGCTCGTCGCCTTGTTTTGTTTGCCACTTTAACTGGAAACTTTGTCGACGTCAGGTGATTACGTGATTCGAACGGGTTCGCCGTCTCGAAGTTCACGGCTAGGTTTGTGTGACAGATTATGTGCTTCGAATTCTGGATTTAAATTCAGTCGTCCCTGTTAGTGAAATACGAGCGTATTCAATCCTTATTCTTATTCCGAAGAAACGAAGATACATTTTCGTTCGGTTGTTTACTGATTTAACAAAATATAAGCTGGAACTTTGCTTTTCATCATTGTTTATAAATGTGAAGATCTGTTTATATTACGTTGTTGCTAAAGATATCATCGGATTCTCTGTTATTCCTAAAATTTAATGTCACAAATCCAAACGTACCCTTCAATGTTTTAGTCAGTTGGGTTTGATTATTTTTAGGAAAAACCGTGTGACTTATTTTTTTACCAACACACTGCTCTTCATTTCTACACTTTAGAGAAATACTTTAAGTTTAGTTTAAAATCACTTTCGCTTGTTCACGTAATCGTTAGAAATAACTTCGATAAAAATCTTTTTAAAGAAATTCGTTGAATCGGATAGGTAACTGTCGTATTGTGATCGGTTTTGTGGTGCAAATCCAGTCAAATTGCCTTGTACAAAGCCGACCCCGGTACAAGCCCAGTACAATACTGATAGGTGTTGTCGAACTGATTGACGATCCTTTTGAAATTAACTCAACACGAATTGCCCTTAATTAAAACGATATCAAAGATAAGACTTTCGCTCGCGATAACTTCGAACGAGGTAAATTCGAAAAGTTTCCACAGTGAATGTCTGAGGTTTTAAATTGTATTGGAGGGATTGTAATTAATGTGGAAACTCGCGGTTGAAATTAAAAGTTCACTTTTAACAAGTTGTTATCATTTATTCAACTCTATCGATGTTATAATATGTAGTTTACTTATTTATTATTCATGGAAAAACCCTACGTTATATGTTTGTGATTTTAGGTCGCATACACTTTGATTATAATATTTGATATACGTATTAATAAGACCAATATTTTTAATGCGTGATTTTAAAAGACATTTTATTTTTGTTTCAGGTTTCGGATTCGTCACATTTCAAAGTGAAGACATAGTAGATAAAGTGTGCGAAATACATTTTCACGAAATCAACAACAAAATGGTGAGTGCATAGTATTATTCACAATATTTATGTACGATTCTACTTAAAGGTTAGAGAAAATAGGAAACCCTATAAAAAATTAAGACAAATGTAAGGCCAATGAAGTATATAAAATTTTATTTGAA
The DNA here is from genome assembly GCA_958496325.1 of Nomophila noctuella. Classification (NCBI taxonomy): domain Eukaryota; kingdom Metazoa; phylum Arthropoda; class Insecta; order Lepidoptera; family Crambidae; genus Nomophila; species Nomophila noctuella. The sequence goes on from OY292484.1 coordinate 11,692,696, forward strand.
GCCACTCGTCAGGTTATTCACCTTTGTAATAACGGTCTTAAAGATATACCTCGATTATAATATAATAATAGCGAATAGAATGCTCTGGTTCATTCTATTTACGCTGCAATCATAGCCTTCTAAATACCCCAACCACAGCTTCACTGCCAACCAACTAAACCACCAAAAAAGCAATTAAACCAACGTCAGCAAACACCAGTGAAACGTCCTCGAAATGTCCTAAAAACACAAGACTTGTTTACTCCGATCTCTTTGCAACTCAATCTCGACATTGTCGGTCAGATATCAATTAGAGGGAAGGCGCTGGCGGCGATCCAAGCGGACCCAATAAAAAGCCGCTAGAACTGCCATTTCTGTGTTTAGATTTAACCCCAGTAGGGGGCAGGGATGGAATATACCATAAAAAGTCGAGATCTTATTTGAAGACTTATTCTCAAATAACATAAATTTGGTATCATTTTTTTACTATGCTACTCGTACGTGTAAATTAAATGACGTTTTTCTAAATTATATAATTTAAGACTAGCTGACCACACAGACTTCGTCCTGTCAACAAAAAATTGTAATCTGGCAGGGCTGTTTTTAGGGTTTTCCCGGCAATTAATCGTTTTTTTCTCGCCGTAAGAACCATCCTTGGACTTCAACGAACATTTTAAAAAAAGAAATGGCCAAATTGGTCCATCTAGGCGTTGTTAAGTTATGCGTTTACCAACACATTTTTGTATTATAGATTATCAAAACTACATAGTGCATGAGTGTTACGAAATTATAATTATTTATTATATCATCTAGGTAATAATTCAGAATTATTCAAACTTTTGCCATCAGAAGATGCTAAAAGACAAATAAATCTTTTCGTTGTCTAGGAGATTATTCGAAAGTTAAAAATAACCTAGGTATTTATCAAAGCTCAACATTTCTGCTTGTTCTTTCAAATTAACTGACTCAAAGCAAATTCACCAGCCCTTTAGCCAATTAAAAAAATTGCGCCACGCCGCAGAAAGCCGTCCATTCATTCGCAATACATTACCAGTCGCCCTTTACAAGACTATTACAATCATGTCTGCTATAAACCCGTCCCGATTAGCTTGTGATACACGCACAAAAGCGTTGTCTACTAGCTTTATTTTAGTGAAAATTTCACTACATAATCAAATTAATTGTGGCCATCCACGCACCATTTCATAGCGCCAATAAAAATAATTACGCCGCTATTACAGCGGCGATGGTCACCGAATAGCAGTGAATAGTAATGTACGTTTTGTTTTTGTTTATCAGGGCTTAACAAACATTAGAGATGGTGGGCGTTTGACATGAATGGCATAGTAAAAACACCCCTATTCACTATTAGATTAGGAAGTTTGTGGACTAGAATCGGATTGACGATGGTAATTTGGGACTTTTATGCAGGATGAAGTCACGGAATGTGGAATGTTAGTGACACGATTTACTGTCATCAACTTTATTTGAATGTTGCGAGTGAACATTTTACTTGTTTATTTAAATCTAGCTTTTACATTATTATAATCGGCATAGCTCGTAACCCAAGTCGTCCTTTTTTGTTTTTGTTTAGCAGAGCTTACTAAAACGTTAGAAATCCCAGGCGTTTGTCTTAAATGCCTCTCTGGTCGTAAAATGTGAATTAAAATAGAAAACTTGTGGACGAGGCGCGCGGGCTCAGCCACCCGTGCAGGCATTATTGCGACTTGCAAGACCCCTGCCAACCCTGGGGACCCTTGCACTCTCTACTACTCTCCCTAGTAATTAGCAATAGTGATTTCTGAGTTATTCCGACGATGTATATTGCCATATCGTACTCAGTAAATCGTGATATGACAGCGTTTTGTTAGTTCTAGTTTTGAAAAGAAATGAATTTTTTAAACATGCAATGTCAAGTGGAGAACGGAGATATTAAATCACTTTTTGCGCGATTTTTATTCGAGTTTTAATGGTTAAAAAAACTGTCATGTAACTATGATTTGCGTTTGCGTTTTTCATATTGTGACAAGGTCGTTTTATGGATTAGACAGTACACTTTCTACATGCTTTTTGTGCCCTAAAATCAACATTTCACATAGAATTGATATTCAACAGCATGCTTCGTACTAGTTGGTGACTTTAATTTAAAATAATCATGATTGTTTATATTCAACCTGTCTCGATAGATATACAAAGTAGTTCTAGACTCCGCTTTTCCGACTTTCCTGGGAATGCAAAATCTAAACCCCGATTAGAAAAAAGATTATTCCGAAGTCCTCGCGGACGAAGCGAAACAGAATCTATCGTATTTATCAGTTTCAACCCCACTGACTTTTCCTCGCAATATCGGCCAAAGCACAATACGTCGCAAATTGTAAACTACATTTGACTCTTTTAAAAATCGGAGCGCGCGGCGTACGCACGCCTAGTCGAGCCATTACGTACATTGTCTTTGTGAGTGAAGCTCCAACGCCATTATCATTCCCGGCTGAAAGGACGGCAGATACACCCTTCTCGTCGCCGATGCATATTCCTGATTATTAATGCTTGTTTTTTGTCTTGCTCTATTATCTCGCGCGTAATGGCCACGAACCCACGGCATGTGTCGGAGAAATCGTAAGGGTGATACTCGCCGTGAGTGGAACAAACAACGAACAAAGACATCAAACAAATGGGTAGTGTTTTAGAGTAATTACGGCTTGCTTCCGTGCGAAACGAGAGATGTGCTCGAAGCTCCTCGGTAATGTCTCGCGCCGCGACGGGAAACTAATCGCGTATTATTTTGCCGCTTTTTTGTGGAGTGTAAAAAAAAATCAATGATACCGTCATTTTTACAGTAATATTAACGTCTTATTACAGCGATGGTGGCCTAGTGGTACGGACGACGCCTCACATACGTGAGGTCCGCGGTTTGAAACGGGACCACACCTCTTGATTTTTCGAAATCTTGAAATGTGTGGATTTGTGCCATTAGCTCGGCGGTGAGGGAAAACACCGTGAGGAAACCTACACATTCAGTGATTTCTGAATTTAGTTCAGTTAGATCTGAATGTGTAACCATGATCCAATCTGTCTGGTTCCCCTCTATGGGTTACGAAGGTTTGATGGCAGTCGCTTCACTGTAATAACCAGACTTGCCGAATCCTGCATCATGGTCAAAGCGGACCCCGTATAGAAACGGGATAAACGCTAGGAAGAAGATGAACGTCTTATCGGCCAAGTTTTGTATTGTTTGATAAATCAACAATCTGATTAAACTGCGTAAGCATAAAGTGTTAAGTGTAGCAATCATTGGAATAAAATGATAAAATTATCCGAAAAATAAAATCCAATTTTGAACCCCATTAGCTATTGCTTGAAAATGTTTGCTATTTACTTCGAAATTGTGGTAGCTTACAAGTAGCCACAAAGTAAAGGAAGCTCTACTCCACAGAGTAGGAGTTACGACGATCGGATGTACATTCCGTGCGTGACTCGTAAACAATAGCGCCATTAAAAATTCGCCTCGGCATATCATAAACACATCTAATAGTTATATTTACGTACGCAATAAAGAAGACAGAGGCGTCACGTCAGCGCTTACGCCACGGGTTGGTACCCTCGTAAATTTAACATATTGTCATCTTTTATATTAAAATGGTCGTTAAGCTAATAGCTGCTCCGCCTTTCCGCAGTGATACCGTGATATCGTGCCTTACTTTAAATAAAAAAATGTTTTCATTCTCTTCGACAGGTTATTGTGATAGATTACTATGAAATTACTTCATGCATGATTTTTCTGCGCCGATATTCTGACGTGGCGGCTTATACGCTTACCCATATTGACATTTCTTAAGAGAACGCTACGTTGATATGATATTTTCGGCATTAAGAAGACATGTACCTTGAAGTTTTTTGTAATATCATTTATAATTTCGTTAATAAAGGGAAATCTTATAATACTTCAGACAAAATTCTACATTTCTAATATTTCTCAGCTCTATACTCAGCTCAACAGACAGTAGGTAGCCTATTTCATAAAGAAACATCAAAAAGTCATGCGTTGATCGTTGTACTTTTAAACTGTTGTCTTCTTTGATCTTAGACCGTTTATTTTAAGTGGTTTGACATTTAAGAAAATAAAATCATTCCAAAACGAAATTTCATACGAGCACGAGTCGATTTCACCCTTTCTCTGTAGAAATAAATTTCCCGTAACACAACGTTTAATTTCGAGGAAAAAGTATCTGAATAAAAAAGGCAAATAAAGAAGAGCCATTAAAACATTTTGTAATTCGAAATGATTCATTGTTAAATTGCTCTCAAATACCTTTTATATAAGTTGCGTAATTAAGGGTGGTTAACGAAATTTTACGCCAACTTAATTACTCGTTCAAGGCGATACTTAAGCACTTAAGGATGCATGCTCTAACATAAATACGACGCCCCATTAAAACGCTCACAACAAATTCTCGTCACTCCATTACATCCTTATACATTACTCTCGTAATTGCTTCCGCTTAAGACGAATATTAACAACAAAGCACCGCAAAATGGGTGAATTATAATGTCCTAGAATTTCGGGTATGTGGCAAATCTAAACAATCGAACAACTACGCAGGATGGAATGCACAAAATGAGTTCTTAAGAGCGTGCAGTCCGCACTAGCACCAAAATTTGTTTTTCTTGAATTGTAATAAGGTATTTACTTATCAAAGGGGACCTCTTTTTCTCTTAACCTCAACTCGTCAGCTGTCGATAGCTCCCAGTCTCCGAATTGTAACAAAATTTTCGGTCCCATTAGAGGATCGAACTCAAAAGCCCAAACCTGGCCGTCACTTTAAATTGCATCCTAGATACGGCACCACCGCGCCACGCGGTGAAATATAACCTAGTTCAGATCTCACCTTCCACCATCAATTTCCATTTGTCCGCTTTAAACCATGAGACATGAACATCTGTGTTTCTTTATGGGGTCACGACACTTGTTAGAACTGAACGCGAGAGCAAGCCAAAGTGGGATTTATAGTGATGGCGATTAATGCGGGTTTCGATTGCAGATTTTAGACACAAGAAAACAGTAGCGCTATGGAGTTTTTTATTACTCATCTAGTTTTTATCTTTACGGTTATGAAAAATCGTGTCATATTAAAGAAAAAGTCATATGTCCGATAAGAATCATGATTCCATGCTTCGGAAGGCACGTTAAGCTGTTGGTCCGAACTATGCTCCAAATGGTCTGGTTTAACTTGTATGGGTTACGGAGGTCAGACGGTAGGTACTCCATTGTAATAACCAGGCTGTTCAATTCTGTATCATGCAACCAGGAGAAGCGTTAGGATGATAATGATCAAAGAACAAGTCACTTATCTAAGGAAGTAAGAATCAAGCTATATTCTTCAGTTAACAATAATCTTTTAGTAGTTCTTGACTGAAACTTGAACCGCAAATAAACTCAAAACTACAAATTAACCTGAGTGTATTTAGCTTCACTTAACTTGCTTGTTTGCTTTCAAAGTTCACGAGGTAGATATCATTCCTCGAATATATTTTTGGAGTTGTGAAATATGGGTTGATATCACAGTATCAGAGTTACAATTTGTTGTAGATCGGCGAAGTTTCACAAGTGAGCCACTTTTATGGCTAGAGCAACACGAATGGAATCGCCTTGGTTTTATTTTTCTGTGCATTACGTTTTATTGGACGGTTAACTAATGGTTTTCCAAAACGTCCTGACAGGCGGACTGTATGGTTTATACGCGTTACTTTTAGATATTTGCGAGATTATTTCTGCTACTGTCAAACGATGTTAAATTTAAAATATTGTTTTAGATGTTTCTGCGTAGCATAATGGTATATATGGCTTTAGTTAAGAAGGTGCAAATACCACTCTTTTTCGGGAAAATTTCTAAATTAAACCCATGTTTTTGATATTTTTGAATTTCAAATAAAATTATTGTTGTTTATCCGTGTAGGACTCCTTAAAATGCCACTGCAAGAGAAATACCGTCTAAAACGGATAAGAAAAATAAACGTTATCATAATATCAATATTCGTAGTCACGTTTTAAACGTTTCAAAACGTACGATAAACTGCACTCCCGGTAATCCACGCATAAACACGTTAAAACAACTCCTCGAGTATTCCGTACGTTCGCTTCAATCGTGCATGAGGCAAACAAATGGTTTCCGTTTAGGAAATAACACTAAAAGTAGGCATATTTGAAACTGCCACTTAAATCTTGGGATCCTCGATCGCTATTACTCTTAGTATCTTAACAGGCTGGTAGGCATGGCAGGCGCACCCTTCTTGTTAAAGAATGGCTTACACACCCAGTCGTACGGCTGTTTTAATAACTAAGGGTACGTGTGCCAGCCATTTTGAGCTGATATAGCGATGTTGTAAATTACAATTTGCATGCACCTAGATTTTATTCGGCCGTAAAATTTTGCATTTGATAATTAGTAACAATGTATCAGTATTTGTTGCGTTCAAAGACATCCATATTATAATATAACTAGCGGCCGACCGCGACTCCGACGCACAATTGGTGTTACATAATATCTTAAAGCTTTCCTCGACAAAAAATCACAAGTTAATTTAAATAGTACCTGCATAAAGTCAGCAGCATTATAAATCATATTTCAAAATCAAGAAAGTAAAAATGGAAACCTCCCAAATTACAAAGTAAAGACAGACACAACCTACAACATAGATGTCTGCATTCCTGCAATAATCTTTCGCAACGTCACCGTTCTAGTTACGACTAGTATAAATAGCTCCACATTTCAAAAGACACGTTTTAAGTGTTGTACATAGTGGATCGTGTCCGCTCCGCTTTGGACCGTCCCCCCGTGGACCGTCGAACAATCAATCACTTCCTTCGACTCCGTGATTACCATAAACTTCCCGTTTTACCAACACCCAGCGCTTCTTCTAAGCTTTATCGATCCGCCCATTTTTGTGCCTTCTATATATCAAGCGACGGTCCCTTTCCATTGAAACTTGCGATTGGCAGTCGCGGCCCAAGATTCGGAGAGGTTTTATCTAGTCTCCCTTTTTTTTTCTTTTAAAGTTTCTCATCCTCGAATCAATGTTTTACCCCGAAAGTTTGGAGGCATCGGTAAATTTCAATTTAGCTCTTTTTTATGCTTGTCTATTCTCGTTCAATGTCAATGAGAGAACTTCTGGGTCTATAGCCTGGATTCAGCCTGCGAAGGAAATAAGTCGGCTTTTCATTATCACGGTGTAGTATCAATCGGAAATTCAAATCTGACGTTGATTTGTTTCTGATGTTACTACTTTTCCCAAATAAACGTCTTGCTTTTACTGTCATTTGAACTTAATTGAACTGATTGTGAATACTTTTGCTAGATTAACTCTGAAATAAAATGTTCTAAAAATACTCCGTGTATTCTTATAGCCCTAAACATTTTCTGATTTTCCGCCACTGGTTGGCAAAGTATTCATTCAGATTCAAATTAAATTTTATTGATACATTTTGCGTAGGTAAATCGTTAAGACTTTGACCTAAAAATACAAATTACGTGTGGCTTCATTCCTGGAATTTTCTAAGACGCTGCTAGTATTATTCTAAGTGACTGCACCGCATTCACATCAGTTCCGACATATGTTTTATTTCTGTTCTGCCATAACACTACGAAGCTAGGATTTTGTGTCTTATTTACCTAATGGTGACATGAGATACCAAGGTATTTCCTGGAAACACCAAAGACAAACACAAGAAAAGTCTTAGTCCCACACTTCCTTGTCCAAAGAAAATTTAAAGACGCCATCTTCTGCGGAAACTTCCTCACTATCACAGTACCCCGTATGACAGTAAATGAAATCCCCAAAATTTTAATGACGCAATAAACACGTCTATATCCACCCACCATTAATAATAGAAGCGAGAACATGGCGGGTCTATGGGATGCAACACTTACTTGTAACGAGGTTTTCTTACCCTGGGGGGTCCTTAACTACGGTGCCAACGTAACGACGTGTAGTTACAGCGTAGTAAGACATATGCACTCAAACAACGAGTTAATTAGTCACAATACTTTGATGAAATTCGCCTTACAAGTGTAAGCACTTGTAATTGATGTATGTAGTCAAAGTTTGAGTGAAAACTGAGGTTTCGCCACTCTGTTTTAGTAGAGAGTTATAGAGATTAATTCCGACATACAATGTTGCGGACTGTTCAAATAAATATCCTTGGACATTCCTCGGTATCACTCCCTCACTTGTGGCGAGAGGTCAAAACCACACAAATGTGAAGTAGGCAACTTCTCAACTATTACACTAAACTGTTTGTCCATGATTAATTACTAAATAACTTTAGTAAGGTGACCTTCAATACATTTATCAGAGAATCCGTCTTAGGAGCACCATCAGAATCTAATGATCTGATCTGATCCTCCAGGGTATCTTGGGGATCAAACCGGAATAACTCTCAGAAATAATACTTTAAAACTGTGGCTGACAGCTGCAGCAGTAAAAAAACCGGCCAAGAGCGTGTCGGACACGCCCATGAAAGGGTTCCGTAGCTAAAAGATGGCCCGACCGCTTAAGACACCATTTAGTACGGGCAACTGCACGTCATAAGTTGGTTGAGTTGTATAAAAATAACTATGTATGATACAGAGTTCGCTATAGTTTTCGTTAAAAGTACTTACTTGGAGGTATACAGGACATTTTTTTTAGAATTATTGTAATAGTATTTCAAAAGTTAAGGGGGGGGGGGACGCTCTAATTTTAACTTTGTATTAATATATCTCGAGACTGGGGTGTTTGATCCACATGGTTTCAAGGCAAGTTTTATTGTATTTAAAAATACCTTTTTAACGATACCCAACACGATGGGGTAAGTCGATTTTTTTTTTCGAATTTACTTTTCGCTGTATGGGAGGGGGGGTAAAAATAATTATTTTTCGATTATTTTAAAAACCAATTCTTGAATTATCACTATACATCTCTCCACCAATTTTCGTGGCAATCGGTTCAGAAACGGCGGAGAACGAGCCAGGACAGACAGACAGACAGACAGACAGACATGACGAAACTATAAGGGTTCCGTTTTTTGCCATTTGGCTACGGAACCCTAAAAAGTACTACACGTTTATGAATATACGAAGCCTTATTAAACAGACAGTCATGCCATCTCTCTTCAACGCAGTTGGCTCTGTTTTAAGGAGATTCAAACGGTTTAACTAGTAAATCGTAGTATCATTAAATTTAATGTCTCTATCGCTTAGAGTTTTCGAATAGGTATTCCGATTTCTATGAAATCAACGATTTGCGAGACTACCAACGCCATCTGTTATGATTGTACGAAATTACGTGCTCACTCAGTTTTGTTTGTAGGCATAACTTGAAATTGGGAGTTTTATTAGCTAAATACTAGACTTATTGCCCAATTGGGTAGCTGTGTTTATGTTACGGTTGTTGCAATTTCACTAGAAATAAAGTAACAAAGTTCAAACTGAGTAGCACTCTATAAAATAAGGAATGGTGGTAGCTTACCATTACATGGGCAACATGTTACTGAATTAATATATAGAATAGATTATTTAATAAATATTTCTGCAAAATATCAATCTAGTAAGAATTCCTCAAAACATGAAAAACAATGTGTTTTTGACTCAGACAAGCTCTTAATTTTGAAAATGCTTGATATTATCTACTGAGGTGTTTCAAAACCACGCTAATAATGCAATAAATTCCCCCGGCTAATTAGAAAATACGTCATTCCGCTCAGGAGCCGTCCCCTCGTCGACTTTTTAACTAAAAATTTACAAGTTCGATCATAATCTGATAGCGATCGCTATTTGAACAACTACCTAATTTCCTATGTACGTATACAATATAAATTTAATGGCTATAAGGCGAATGGCACGCAAGTTCGAAATGACGCAACTAACTAAGGCACGGAGACGTAAATTACAACTCAACAGGCCGTTCCGGCCTTTAACGATTTCGGTTCTAACTTAAATTCGGAAGCGTGAAAGAAAATTAATTAGTCACACGTGGTGCACGCCAGAACTGTGCATACTCCGCCGTATTGATTAAATGTCACAGAAACTTTACGATCGGAACTCGTGATTGATTCGAATCAGCCGGCTGTTTACACCTAAACTTGGACGGAGTTTAGGTACCGGTTAAGAAGTTATAAGTTAACTCTACAATGTGGTTCGGAGATATAAAAGCAGGGAGAGTAGAGATTGAAAATGTATTCAAATTCTACATCATAGGTAGAATCCAAAAGTGAGCTTCATCGCTAATCAAAATTCGCTGGAAAAAGTCACCAAAAATTCGACTTCCAGATTAGACTACGTCCAGGCCAGGCGTACCGTCCATATGCCGGAAATCATATTTTAATTATATTTGCAGGATATTGTCTTTCAAATGAAGTAAAATAAGTATTTTCTGCCGTAAAAGCCCATAAAACAAACACATTAATCAAATCACAAACGCATTGTCAAGCAATGCAGCATCGAAATGCCACGGCTCGACAACGGCGTCAAGTCAGTACTGTCTCTAGACCTGCAAGCGAGGCATTCACAGCCAGTGAGCCCTGCAATCCTATTACCACTAATCCAACCGTAATGTACGAGATATATAATGAAAGCTCACTGCTATGACTTACCCAGATACCAAGTCATGCGCAAATAGACGAGCGCCGTCGATATAAGCCGTGAATACGTTAGTGGTAGGTAATATATATTTTTTATACAATTGCAAACGTGAGAAAAATATGCTGAGGTACAGTCAAGAGAAAAAATTGTTGCCTGAATTCTTATGAATAATACAAGTGTCTTGGTACGCATATTATTTTTATTGCATATACCTGTTCATATACTTTTGAGTAAAGTCATTACATTATAAGTTTAGCAACACACCAGATGTAAGCGTCAATATCAATTTTATTAGGTATCATGACACCACTTAATTTGACGTTATTTTATGAACTGTCCAAACGATTTATAACCCTGGAAGGTTCGATAGGACTTACTTTTATTAAGAAATGTGTATATGTGTGCATTATTTTACTAAATATCTACTTTACTTTATAACCAAACTAGAAATTAAGACCATCCGGGTAACATAAGACGTGTGATTCACCCACTGCGGTGACAAACTACCTCGTTTATTATTTCACTGTGACATTTACGTGGGTATATGTCACAGTTAATTTGTTTACGTTCAATTATACCAACACTAACAAGCTATGAATGTAGAAAATTATCTCCCTGCAATACACAGAAATTGAGTCAGTCAGGGTATTTGAAGGAAAAACTAATTTTGTAGAGGTCGTGTATCAAAATAAGATTTAAATATCATTGCTGTTCGTCACTGCAAATTATGGAAGTAATTTCGTATATATCTTAATGTTAATCAAAAGGGTAATAATAATAATAATACCCTCCGGCCGTATTCGGCCATGGCGGCCGATCTTACGATCAGCCAGGTACGCAGGATATATTATAGTGCACAAGTGAGTGCGCAAGCACAGGTGCACTCCCTATTCCTTCACTCTCATAATTCGGTGGGACAGCAATCTGACACGACCGTAGAGAGATCAGGCGCAGGACCAACGGCTTAACGTGCCTTCCGAAGCACGGAGGAGCTCGAGATGAAATTTTTCGGTCACCCATCCGATGACTGGCATCTGCGAACGTTGCTTAACTTTAGCAACCGCAAGCCGAGTGCGCTAACCACTGCGCCATCGAGCTCCTCCTTTAATCAAAAGGGTAACAAATATCAAAAACACCAAATTACATCTTCATTAACTTCAACGAAACCCACAGATTTTTTTGTAAACAATTAAACAATTCTGTATTTACTTTTTTATAAATCTTCTCCATTGTATGTAAATAAGTTGTTAATCCATCCACACTGCTTCTACCATCGTCGAAAAAATGCCGCTCCTTTTCTCTTCAGCCGAGCGTCCATCACAAGGAAATCTTCCAACTCATCTGGCGTCTTAATCTAATACAATATTTAACCAAATAACAGGGGACACGACGGTTGCCATGATAAAAATGTTTGCACCCAGATCCCGCTTTTATAGACAGATTAGGCAGTGATTCCCTAGCGTCTGGTACTCGTAAAGTATTTCGTGCTGGAGTGGAATTGGAGTACTTTTTTCTTTGCCACGCAAATTATCATTTAAGAAAACAAAAACAACTAGGCAGCTTACCTTATGATTGAACATAAGTTATTCATTGTTAAATAATTGAAAGAGAATAAAATTTTGGGAATGATGTTATAACTGGCCGCAAAAAGTACAAATAGGTATCTATTTTATGAACGAAATTTTCTAAAACTTTTACTATAGCAAATTAGGCATTCACTGTTGCGTGATTGTAGCTGTCACTAGAAAATCATTCAACAAGATTGACATTTAGAAAGGTAGAGGCTTTAAACAGATTGGCATTTGCCATCTAAAAATGCTGAATTCCTTTTAATGCTAAACTTACCTTAGTCGAGATAAAATTTTTACACAGAATAAACCCTCCCCGTGGGAAACATTATTGAAATATAATCTAGAAGCTAGACTTACAAAATTAAATTGCTCTGAACCAAGCTAAAAGGATTCCAGAGTTGATTTGAGATTTTAAAATGTAACATTATAGTAACATATTCATTTTGCTTACAAAGAACTTTATCAGTAAATCTGATCAGAATTCTATACTTCAAAAAGATTCAGCTTCGCTTAGTTTGGCGATAGAAGGCTAAAGATTTGTCCATTATTTTCTCGTGAACTTCATATTTCTGTAAAAGTTTTGACACTGTTATAATATACTTATACTCGTTTATCTTATTTATTTGTAAAAAAAACTAACTTAACTAAACGTTCTGCCACCCGAATCACGACGGACAAATTTTTATTTTTTGAACCATTGGTGCCATAAAACAATACAAGAAGCGGCGTTATGAATTGGTGCGTTCGCATTTAACGCCCATCAATAAATTTAGTTCACACATTATTAGAAAGATTCCTAAAACAATTAAACTTTTTGTCGCCCGAATCACAACCTAAGAGGTTTACTCCAAAACATATCTGTGAATCCCTCCATAAAGCATTATAAGAAGTGGCGTAATTTAAACGGCGCGTTCGCATCCAAGGCCCATCAATAAAGGCCATACGTTAGGCCAGGCCTGTTCATTACAGGCTACGTCGCCGCATCCCCAAAGTGAGGTTTTAAAACTGTCATATTAAATATACTCTCATATATCTTTATAATGTCAGAAAAATAATAAGGACGCACATGATTTTAAACTAGGATCTTAACATTTTGTCGCCCGAATATCTTCCTCCAAAACATATCTGTGAAACCCTCCATAAAGCATTATAAGAAGTGGCGTAATTGAAACGGCGCGTTCGCATCCCGGGCCCATCAATAAAGGCCATACGTTAGGCCAGGCCTGTTCATTACAGGCTGCGTCGCCGCGTTCCCATTACGGCGGAGTTAAGAGGCGCGGGCGGCGATAAATACAGGGGAAGAGACCTGCTTTATTTCTTGAGCACAATTTCATTTACATCGGAGGTGAGAATGTGGAAGTCAAACAGTGTGGGCAGGATATGCGAGGGTGATCTAGTCGGTAATGGCACCTAATATGTCATTTTAGTATAAAAAATAATCAATAAATACACGATAGGGGTAAAAAATGCACCAAATCTTTGCACTTCTGTATCTTAGTGATTTTGACGTCAACGCTGTGCAATAAGTCACTTCGTTGTCATTACGTCACTGGCCTAAACAAATGCACAATTAAATGAAAAATAACAGAAAACATTCGCGACGTTGATGACGTGTATGTTATAAGAAGGTAACTAGTTGACAGTTTAGCGCTTTTTAAAAATAAACATAGTACACATGAAATATGATTTTAAAATTGGTAATCCGTTTGTTTTTAAAGTTTAGTAGTATGAAGTAAATGCAGTATTTAATTTAAATAGGAAGTGCGAAGCCTCCTCGGATCCTCGGAGAGTCGTATCATCGCATGAAAGTCGCGGACGGATTCATGCAAAACAAGTTACGAGCACAGACCACGCGCCGCAAGGGTTAAGGGCGTGCAGTCCCCACACTAGCGCTGCCATTCCGTTTTTTTTTAATTGTGATAAATTTAAGATATTTAGATAAAATATCGCGTAGTGCACTAAAGAATAACATTTATGATTGTTTGAAACATATTAAGAACACTTTAATAAGATTTTAACTTTCGCGTTGCATTTTAACACAATTAAGTAGTATACATATACTACCTAATTAATATCGCGTTTAGTCCCGTTAAATAATATTAGTGTTAAGAACACTTTTCTTATATAAAGATAGCCATAAATACTTAATGATGAACAATGTTATAAAACACACTTTAAAATAATCACAAACATTTAAATATCTTAAACTAGTAGCTGCCCGCGACTCCGTCAGCGTGGATTTCGGTTTCCGCGCACATTTAATGACTTTCCGGTTACATGGACGATACAACACATCGTTTTTTAATTTGAACCAGTAGTAGCTTTATAATAAAATAAAAAAACTTTATTTGTCGGTCTACATAATATTAGTTTAGATTTGAGAGTGGCGGCGCTAGTGTGTGGACTGCTCGCTCTTAATCTACTCGCAGTGACAAGCACCACGGCGCCCTACCTACTTAATTACTACTAATTGCTCCAGCTTATACATATACGGGTGCCGTAAACTTTCTCACGGCGTATTATTAATTCCGAATGTCACCTGAATTTGTCTTGGACATTAAATTTGTTGTTTTAATTACCGTCGCGTAAGGTTAGCATGGCGTAGCCTCTATTAATTTGCTCCCATGACACAAGCAAGCTATCTCATAAATATTGTATAACGTTACCGCAAAACGCATGTATAAAAGTTTCGAAATAGCTAAAGTTATGGCATATTAAAAATCTTATATTGCCAGAAGTCTGGGCTCAAACTTGAAAATTGTAAGAGGCAAATTCTTTTAAAATCTTTATTAATCCATAAAACTCCTGAATAAATATCATTTTATCCAGTAATCAAATTGAACAGTAAATTAAATAAATAAACGATGAAAACGGCTAGAGTTAATGCTTTGTAACTACTAAGAATAACAGCATCTTATACGTAATGAAACGCAATTGCTACTTGTTATACAAGCAACTCCGCTCTCAACTTTTATATAATTCAAATGTATTTCATAGCCCATTCTAGTTAAAGATAACATTTTAATAAACAGTCTGCAAGAGCCATTCGGCATTCTCAAACGATCACAAAAGATTACTTCAGTGCTCTAATGCAAATTGCGCTCATATGTTCTATTCAAATCATCGTATCCAATTTCAGTTGAATTTTCTAGTTCCAGTCTTTGGGTACACGAAAACACTTTTATAGGGATCAGGCCGTTGGTAATATACAAATTTCATTATACATTTGGAATTGTTAAATGTTGGTTCCCTTCCCAGTGGTCATTCCAGTTTTTGTCTTTTTCCGCCCGTCTAGAGCAGTTTCGAGAGTCCTTTTAAGCGTGATAGGTATTAGCCAACGACTCGGGCTAATCCTGTTTACTTACAATTGCAAACTGCCCGTAATGCCTCTGAGTATCTGCCAATGCACAGTTCGCTTTGTTTTCGTCTAATTGGTCTTTTTATGTGAACTTGCGGCAGTTTTGGCTATTAGCAATGGACTTTGTTGCAGTTTAGATTTAATCAGTATACCGCCTAGTCGCTTCGTTTAGCCGATTCCGTTTGTACGAAGATTAAGACACGAATTTAGTTTAATTGTTTTAGACTTTTTTTCCGTAGATTGAGTCGGGGTTGATTATGTTTAAAGTTTATTTAAACCGAATTAAATAGAATACTCGAAGCGTTGTATAATTTCGAAGACAATGGTACCTAAAATTAAATCAAAGCTTGTAGAACAACAAAGGCTAACCTCAATATATGATTGAGGAAAATTTAATATCAAAGACCCCAATAGTTTAATGGGTCGATCAACTTTTTAACCGACATAAGTTTGTCCCGACGACATCGCATTCAAAAACGACTAAATTAAGACAATTTAGAAATTATTTCTATGTTTTGTTCAATTAACAGTTTAGTAACCTTAATAAAAAACCAATGTTATCTAGATAAAATGAAGAAGGAAACGTAAAAACTATGGTAACTCAGTATACGACTTTGCATAAGACATAGCTTTCCATACAAATTTTAGCTGTCCCTTCATCGAGGTAGCTATATGTAATTGCTAATTTAAGAGTTTTTTTCCTTGGAACATTCTTAAGTCTGCTAATATATTGCTTATAAATTAAACAAGGTTTCGTTCTTACCATGTTAAATATAAAAATAGGTCTTAATTTTAAAGAAAAAAAGGCTTTAAAGCTCTGTCCCTTATTCATCTCATTTTGTGGTGTATACTGAGTGACCGCGAAAAAACGTAGAAAATATTATGCAATACGTCACAAATTTCTAGTAAAGAACGGCGATACGATCTTATTCCTTGCACGCGCGGCGGCGAGCCTTAAATTCTTGCCGGCTCGCCGCCAGTCCGCAGCAAACTCTAGAGGAGTGCGCGTGTATTTATTCAGTGTCGGCAGAGTTACCGGATTATTTCGATGAACGGGTAAATGTTTTTTAATTTCTTCATCAAATTTTGAAGATCCTTAAGGCTGATTTCCTATTGGTCAATTCAAACCGTTCGCCATATTAGTAAATTTTAATTTACAAGCCATTATGTAAAAAATGTCTGCTGAGTTGCCTGTACACTGCGTTACCAAAGTGGTAACTCCAAAGACAATTTTGGTAACTCTTTAGACATTGTGCGATTTTCATAGACATAGTTTCATGAAAAGTCGTAATCAAAATTACTTTCAGATTGTAAACTTGCTACTGGCGGTGTCCATGATGGAAAACATGTATAACACACCTCATAAAGCCGCTCAAGTTGTTACCTTATTGCAACAAAGGCTCAGTCAGCGAGTAGTCTCTTCCTACTTTCTCTTTAGTCAGTCTGCTGTATCCCGAGTATACAAACAATATAAAAAGACTCGATCATTATTTGAAGACTAACAACCAGCCGCTACCGTGGTACTTCTGAACGAGAGGACCGTTTCATTGTTTCTACCTGCCTGTGAATTCGACTCCTTGCGGGTGTGGCCGTGCAGGTGAGCTGAAGCGTGTTCGAGATGTAGCTGTCAGCGAGTGACAGTAAGAAGACGTCTAAAGGAAGCCAACCTGACTGAAACAGATCCAAAATTGACTGCAGGCCTCCGGCAAGCTCGGTTACAGTTTGCTGGAGAGCATCTCAACTCGAGTTTTGGGCAATGGAGGTCGGTCCTGTTCACAAAGGGTGCATGATGTGACAGGTGAGACCGGGACTGCAGGCGTCCGGGAGAGCGATTTTCCCAATGCTGGTTCGCAGAAACCGTTGCCTTTGGTGGCGGTTCTAGCATGATGTGGGCTGGTATCTCGTTGGAAGATAAAACCGAGCTCGCTTTCATGCGGACTAGGAGCTTAGGGGCACATCACAAATATTCTCCTGGAACATGTTGTGCCCAACGCAGGATTTGTTGTCGAAGACTTCATCCTAATGCAGGACTAAGCTCGATGCCACAAAGCGCGAGTTAGGCAGCAGTTCCTTCAAAAAATCGATTTGAACACAATGGACTGGCCTGCGCTAAATCCAGACCTAAATCCAATCGAGCATTTATGGGACGAGCTCAAACGATGGTTATGAACAAGAAATTCAGCCCCATCAAGCCCAGAAGAGTTGAAGGCAGCTTAATTAGAGGATTGGGGAGGTATTCCTCAAGACACCGTCGAAAAATAAATAAGGTCGATGAAGAACCGACTACGGGCTGTAATTAGGGCTAGGCAGTACTAAATCCTGGACCCATAATTTTTATACTCTTTAAGAAAAAACCCTGTTTTATTTGTGTCAATTCTGATCTCAACACCTATGAATACCCAAAATCCCATTTTCCCTCATTCAAGTTCAGACACTAATATAAAAAAGTAAACATGGATATTAATAATGATGATATCACATAAAATCTGAAGTTTTAAGCGTCCAAATGACATATCATTTGTATTATAATGTTGCATACTTTTACTTAGAACAATGTTTGAATGCAAAGGTTGCGCTAGAGTCGATTTGGTTGCTCGCGAGTGTAGTTATGTGCAGAAGTTTATAGATTGTTCTTGTCTCTTGTCTCTTGAGTTACCAAAAATGTCTCAGGCGTTACTAGTTGTCCCTAAATTTGTAAGCCGTTTTTGCAAGGTAACAATATGGGTTTGATTTTATTTGTATGATTATTTTAGGTTCAGGGTAAAATAAGATTATTTACTTTAATTTCAGAGAAAACTGTGACTAAATTTTAAGTTTTTAAAGAAGTACAGAGAAAATTAACAACGTGTCTGACTCGTTAGTAACTCAGCATACATACATCTCATATTTTAATGCCTATATATTACAATTACATACAAATGCTGTATACCAAACTATTTGATTTTGCATGACAGAATAAATCCACTAAAATAAAAATTTAAGTCTCTTTTTATTCAAGGATTGCAGCGAAATAACTTTGGGTAACTCTGGTGACAAAAATTTGGGTCAAGCTTTACACTTTTGAGTTTTTCAATAAGAAGTAGTTCAAAAAGTTCGCTGCTCGCTTAGGAAGCCGTATCTCAGATATATTTAACACACTTCTGAGTAAATTAAATAGTTAAATAAGCAAAAAAATTTTTTTGAAACACTCCGAAATTTTTTGCCCGTTTTGTCGGTTAAAAAGTTGATCCACCCTAATAATAAATGTGCCATCGGTCAGTCAGTTATTAAACACTTTCCTATGTCTAGAAACTTTAATCTATTATTTTCTTTACCTACGAGTAACACTTGCGTCAGAGCCTATAAAAAACATGCTAACATTTTATGAATAATGTATCAATAAATAACTCAATATTAATATTCATACCGTTCACACTCTTCGGGAAAAAACCATTAAAATATTATCCTGTCGACCGCTTTACGCTATATTTACCGTACCGACGTAGGAAATTATTCCTGAGAATTAAATATTAACGCGGCCGCCGTATGACGAGACTTGCACAGTTCATTGAAGACTGTAATTAAACACTAAGTCACTATTCCACGAGACCTGAATCTTGTATTAGTTCAATGAATTACATGACATTTAAAATGCCAATATTTGAATACATGCTGAAAACTATTTTAGTTAAATATTCGTGCAATCAATATGTTAACCTGTTATAGTA
Organism: Nomophila noctuella; assembly: GCA_958496325.1. Lineage (NCBI taxonomy): Eukaryota > Metazoa > Arthropoda > Insecta > Lepidoptera > Crambidae > Nomophila > Nomophila noctuella. The sequence continues at coordinate 11,711,927 of OY292484.1, forward strand.
ACAAAAAAACTTAACATGATACTTAAATATACATGCAGTAACTAGCTTAAGAGCTTTCATAGAATCATTGCGATATATTTTTTTTTATCCAAATGTCAAAGCCATACTGACTAATCAACGGAGGTAGAACACCTCTCATGCCAAAACTTATCAAATAATTTTGACATCATGGTACCAATCCTAACATTCTAATTACCATAACTAAAAAGAAATTGAAGTGTAGGAACACTAAGCAGTCGACTCTTTTCGACCTATGGCCTAGTGTGTTTCTATACTAACGCCCACACTACCTGAGTAGGTAGTGTGGGTATTACCTTCATTTATCAACAAAACTAAACGTTTCCAACTCTACCTTAACTGCACGGCTTAACGTAGAATACTGTGTCAACTTCAGGTACATTACCGTCATATAAATGTTACTTGGGTATTAAATATTAAGGACATCGCATACGACCTGCAACGCAGAAGCCTGTCTACGGTCTATTTCTGGGTAATCGATCGTGGTCGATAGCAAACGCCGGCAAGACGTTTACATTACATGCCTAACTGGTTTGAATATCTGAGGTAATTGTTTTTCCACCTTACGTTCTGTTTTCCGAGTCTTTAAGAAGGGTGGTATTAGTAGAGGGATATAAAATAGAGAGAACGAAATAGGATTGTTTTGTTAATAATTATGAGAGTTGCAATAATAAAATGAAAATGAGTGCAAATGTTTGTATAAAAATATTGACATTGCAATCACACACTTTTCAGCATGAGTTTCCATTTGTATGCATTTTGCAATTCATCATAGGTCTTATTCGGTAGGAAAGAGAAAATAAAGGAAATGACTTACATAAAAAGTCTATGTTAAAATATTAAATTCGCCTGCCAAAACAACTCTAATAATATTTAACTGTGCTTGTTCAAGCTTAAATATCGTTCCATGGCTTGTAGCGTTCCACTTTACGCCACGGATTCGCCTGAAATTGTAATATCGTCAGCTGGAGCAGGTACGCCACCGCCGAGGCTCCGACGGCGACGACTCGATCGCTTATATCTGATTTGAATTTCGCGCATTACAGCCCATCGGGCGCTCCCCCCGCGCCCTCTCTAAACACGCCAACACTTTAAGTAACTGCTCTGAAATTCGACGGAAAACGACGACTCCCGCTTATCTTATTCCTTCGAACAACAGTTACGTAAATATGGAAAGAGTTCCCGGGGTGCGCCGAGTATTTCATTATCCGTGACCTGTTGAGCGCGAGATTTGCGACTCGTCTAAGCAACGTACTCTCAATACGATTTTTTCTCCTCGCTTATCAAATTTTCGTACATGCAAGCGCTTTCGTTGTTAGCGAGCGCTTTATCGAAATCTATCTTCGAGTAAATAGGCCAGAATTTAATAAAGTCGGCGTTTGTCTCGCGACATTGCGAATACGCTTCGAATAACCGTTTAGCAAATCCGCTGCGTTACGGGGAACGTAAAATTTGTCGGCGCTCCGTCGATTTTTTTATCTGTAGGTATTTCTAAAGCGCTTACTAGCCCCCGGTTCTACACTCGGGCTTCCGTTTAGCGGCAATCAGGGCCAGGCGTGCGACGCTCTGTCAATACGGAGGCGAGAGGTTTCCCTGATAAACTTATCTGCCGCCCCCGCCCCGTAACCCTTCCCCCTTTCGTCTGCGTTTATCTCTCACGTATGTTCGCTAGCTACGCCCGCACCGCATTACTCTCCTACAAACTTGCCTGCTTGTGCTTTTCAGACTTTTTTATATCAGTGCGTTTAATCACGTTTATGGTGACAGTAAATTTTGTAGGACGTTTATGTTACACTTACGACGCACTCTCTTTGTGTCTGCGAAACCGATGTAAACTAGTAAGTTTTTAACGTTAAGTACTTCTTTATGACTCCAATTTATATTCATATAAAACAACTTGAAGTATTTTATCCTTTTATAAAGTTGTCTATTTGGCCGTCTGCCCGTAGTCCGCCACAAGAATTTCAAAGGAAACAGAAATTCCACTACAAGGAAACAAACGCAAAATCTTATAAAATGCAGTTAACGTCAACACACATGCGGACTGGTTCAGTGAGCATGCACTCTTGCGAAGTTGCTTTATTTTCTCGCAGCGCGCCAAGCCCGCTCGGAGGAATCTCGAATAAGGTCCGCTAACGCCAAACTTTCAACCACTCGGAAATCTTAGCGCTCAGCCGGTGTAACTCGCCGCAGCGGCCGCTCGACTATACATTCTCTAGCCTTAACAACATTTAATTTAAGCGTCTTTGTTCCAAAGGTCCCCACCCAGACCGGATTCGGCCATAACTCATCGGCCGCCGCAATATAATAAAGACTGTACCTTCCCGAATTAATAAAATCGACCCGGCTGTATCTACTTAAACGCATCGGCTTTACTCGTAATACTCCACCGGATTCCATCTTTCTTAATTTGACACTTTTTATTATCGCTCAAAGGTCCGTAAAGGTGGATTAAAAAAACATCAACAGACCCCCGATCGCGCCGCGGAGGAGTAATTCTCAAACACCCGGAACATTAAAGAAAATAAAAACATAAATGATGCTCGAATAATGTTTCTGTCTAAACGAAGTGATTTATAAACTCCACGTGTTTCAAAGTACTCGCAAAATCAATGCTCTTAAAAGGTAGGCACAATTCTTCGCCTCCGAATTTATTGACATTACTGTTTTACCTTAAAAGGTTTTCACTCAAAATCAATCGAGCGAAAATTTAATGACTGCTTTCAGATTCGTATTAATTCACCTTTACGTACGAATGTTCAGCGAAGTGGTGGAGCATAAAACGCGGTGTTTTCTCGCGAAACAATTAAATTCCTCATACATCGACGGGATTAGAGCGGGCGGGCCGGATCTCGAGACGGCGGCGAGGAGCGACGAGGTGCGGAGAGGAGCGGAGCGGAGCGGTGCCACGCACGAGCACGTGTTGAGTGCGCTCAGCTGAGCCGCGTCTCAGCGAGTTCGCTGCGAGTGCCCGCACTCGATCGCAGCGGATCGATATATCGGCCGGGGCGCGCCTACCTAGCCCCGGCTAAATACAATTTACCTTTGTTATTTTTCGTGTCATTAAACTGCGTCGCGATCTCGAACGCTTGATCGGGATTGCGAACTCCGATGCGAATTGTTTGTGAGCTTTTGTTTCCCACTCCGCTCGCAGGCGACGCGACATCAATTAACGTCGGATCCCCGCCGACTGAATTTTCTTAATGGCCGTCTATATTATTCGTAGAATCGGTTCAAAATGAAATCATTTTCCACTACCGAACAATGCTTAGAACGGATTTTGCTTGCGAATTTCCACTAAAATACTAGGCTAACCGTAGGGAAGAGACAGTAACGGGAGTTTTAACAAATTTCGGTGTCGCACTATCTTAGTTTAAAGCAGGCGGGCATTTATTCTGGCATGTCCCCTCGGTTGCGTGTTGTCGAACAAATGGAGGGTGCCCACGGTGCTCGCGGCCGCCGCTGGCATAGGCGCTGGTTCATTTGTAAAGCTTTATCGGACCTGACAAATGGCGACACTCACTATTTTTATGTCGCGGACGATCGAAGAATACCGTTCATGTTACGAAACGATTTAACTCCCACTCGCATTGTGCAAGTTTCGCATGTTGCCGCTTCCGATGTACGGATTTTGCGATGCAGCTTGTTCAGCAACACTGCAGACTGCCGCACTTGCTCTCAGACGTTAAGTTTTTGCGTTGCTTACGTAGAGTTATAATCCGGCTCCGACTTATTTTACATGTTGATTATTCAGTCTTATCTAGGCATAAAACTTGGGGGAAAGACACTCAACGCGGTAAAGCCCCGCACTCAGTTCGCCACGTTAATGCAAAAGCACGTAGTTCCATGTCGGCGCAGAAAGTTGTGCAAAGTGCACAAAGTGCGCGAACGCCGCGGCAAAGCCTTCATTTGTCGGCTCGTGACGGCCGCGTGACAAATGTGGACGAGACTTTACGTCCCCGCTCGAGGAGACCAAGCGATTATGCACTGCTATGAAAAATGACACTGGAAACTTCACGACTGCGAATACGCGCCGATTCATTACGGTCTTTGGATCGTATTATTTAACATCTCGGATCCCAAATAAGATGCGAAAGTAAATTTAAAGCGATCTATCCACTGACTTTAATTTAAGCCTACGTACTTTTCTGTAACGATGCTACTTGGTAGCGAAAATCCTATTGCTAGAGGTTTGGGTTAGCGTAGATTGGGTAATTTATACTTGCCTCCAGCCTCCCCTCGGCGGGGAGGAAGACACGGCACCAAACGGAGCCATACTCTCCGTTAAAATTACTTAATAGATCGATTAGGCGCACGTTTATAATTACTTTCTGACTTAATCTATTTTAGCCGAGAGTTTTCGGAAGATAATTTCGGCAAAAATATTTCGTTTTGTTCTTGGAATTGAAAACGAAATAAGGTAGGAAATAATGCCTCCAATAATTACTTGGTTGCTCGTAAAATTTGTCCGGTTGTATAATAAATATTTAATGATAAGCTCCTTGACTTGGTAAAGCAAATTAAAATTCAATTTGTGTCTCGAGCCGTGAAGCATAACGGATTGTCAACCGATTTCGTCACCCCCTTTTCTTCCATAATTTCTTGACTCACTCGATCTTGAAGAGGCACAAGTATTTGTTCAATCCCAGTGGCTTATTAGAATTTGAGCGAACAGCGCAATTGAATCTCATAACATTACGTTGACGTATTCATGAAACGCTCTTTGTCGGTATTCAAAAACATGAAGTAGACGAGTAATTATCACTGAAATAAATCGTATTTTAAGTGTTTTACAGGGTTGACCCACACTGCTGTACTTATTGTTGTTTCCTTAAAATATATAAAGTCTAAGCTATTTTATGCTACGAAAAATACAAGGTATAATCTGCCTTTGACATCTCTGGAATATAACATAGGATTTTTTTGGAAATGCCATAAAGCAAATTGTAACTGTATCTTTCTTTGTTACAGGTGGAATGCAAAAAAGCACAGCCCAAGGAAGTAATGCTCCCAGCGAACTTGGCGAAGACGAGAGCCGCCGGTCGCGGCGCGTACGGTGAGTTGCTAGGTACCGCCGTGGCGGGGGGCGCGGGCGGCGTCCGCTACGCCCCCTATCCTGTGCATGCGCCCGCGCAGCTGCTGGTCGCGGGCGCGGGCGCGGGCGCCGGCAGCGCCGCGCATGCCTACCGCCGCGCCCTGGCCGCCCTCCGCCCCTCCCCGCGCCCGTCGCGCCCTGCCCTCGCCCCGCTCTCCCTCCCGCCCCTCGCCTACTCCGTCTCCGAACTCCTCGGTGCACACGCGCTCGACATACCCGCTCTCTACTCCCCCCTGACGCACGCCGCGCTGCCCACTCCGCTGCCCCTCTGATCCGCGATCCTCTTCCAGCAGCATCCGCACCACCCCTTCTAAGCCTCGGGGGCTACTTCTTTCATTTCCATGATTGCATTCCTTATGCGCTGAGTCTTCTCCTTTCCATTCCTTCTTTTCTCTTACATTCCTTCCTTCCGCACCTCCCTACAGAATGACAATACTAGAGCGTACCTTAAAGCAACTGATAATATCCAAAGTGTCTTATTTTTAGTAATTGCCATTAGACATCAGTTAGTTAGCAGATTTTCGAAATGTTTACGAAACATATATTAGAAAAGCCATAGTAACTATCAGTTTTATGAAATGATTTACATAAATTTCATATTGTAAATGATGTAGACATGAAAAGTCTGGAACAATTTTAAGTAGGGTTGATTGATAGAGAGCAATATTTTTCTACCAGGTAGTAGGTGCTTAATTGAATTTAATTTAATTTGAAATAGTTAGAGCGATAGTGCGGGGCCTGGTGGTGTTCTGTTTCAAGTAGAGTGACGAGCTCGCACAGAGGCCGCCGGCTCCGCTGAATCTTGCCAGTCTTGCCACATCCATCCATGTCCAACTAAACCGTTTAGCGAGCAGAGTCTAGTTATGTCATGATTGCGGACGATTGGTGAAATTTTTAAAACTATTTTCATAATTGAACTTTATATCCTTTAGCTTCTACCATGAATAGTTTTACAGTTTGATGTCGGCTTTTCAAAAATGTTGTCAGTGGATGAAAAGAGGTACCTATTATCTTTGAATGTTTTAAATGAGTTTTGTGAGATTTAGACAATGTTACTTATAGTTTAATTTATTACAACTGTATTGTAAGATAATTTGAAACTAGCTTAGGTACTTAAACTGCGTTAATATGTGTGTTCTTAGTCACTTAAATATAAGTTGATAATATTTATTTGAATCCTTACTCTTTACATTATTATTTATTTATAATTATGCATTGCCAAATTAGGACCAAATATATTTATGTTCACTATTAGATATATTTAGTTGTATATCTTCCGATACTTCATAATTAACTGATACTGTTGTATTAACAGTAAGATTATCATCCAAGTTTGTATTCAAACGTAGCTCTCGTAAACTAATAGAATTAATTGTATTAACTTATTAAGTAGGAAGTTTTCGGTAGAATTTAGATTAATAAATATCATTTCTAAAATATTTAAAAACGTCTGTTTGTTTAACATGTTTAGCTTTAGACTAACAATGTGTAGAATAGATTAACATTCGAGAACATGCATACGCGCTGCATCGACTAAGATGAGCGTACACTAACATTCCCCATTAAAAAGCAATTATAGAAACTCTTTGGTGTTAGACACTATTAGAATGTTGAATGCTCTATATAAATGTAAACTAAGTATGTATTATATTACTTCACTATATATATCAAGTATATGTGTAAGATAAAATTTTCTCGCCAAGCAAAATAGTGTCTCCCGGCACAATATTTCAAGTATATCTTAATATTAAAAACACACATATAATATAAATGTAAGGTGTAAGGATCGATCGATTTATGTAAATGTTTTTACATTTCTAGATTTCATGTGGTCATTGGGTGCTCTTCCTGACGGTAAGTTAATTCACAATTTTTATTTCAAAGTCACTTCATTTGTTCTGGTCCTCTGCATCTCTCAGATCATACCCACACGTTCTAAACTGACGCCTGAACGTTGTTTGTTGTAAGTGCTAACCGGGGTTCCAAAACGGATCATGGCATTAATCAGAACTCGCTAACTCACTTAATTGTTTCTCGATGTCGGTACATTTAATTAACGGATACATCGGTGTGTCGCGCTGTGCAGCGTAGGTGCGTCCATCACGCGGTGATGGATCACGAGGCCTGACAGATACACTATTTTGATTGGCAATAATATGATAAACGATCCGGTGTAGTAATCATATCAGCCGATGTGGACGTCCGGCCATCATTCATTTTACATTTTACGACGGAATTCACGCTGTTCACGAAACAGATAGTACAAATTACTTTTTTAATTAAACCTTTAAAGAGCGATGACGTACTATCCGTTTCCGTCTACACAGCTGATCTCATGTTTGGTTATAGAGTAGCGTTGATTTGTTTGGTATTTAGTGTTTGTTATTGGAACACGGTAGGTATCTCTTGTTTAAAGCCGTCCCAGTCCACTTAGACTATGCTACATTAAACGATGTTTACAAAATATCAAGCGCTGGACATTATCCAAAGCGATGTCGCACCAGCATGTACTATATTCGCCTACCCCGTATGCGACGCCTCTATTTTAGATTCAGGCCACCGGGACACTTGTTACATACCAAAAGTTTATCGGCCGACGAATCGGTATCGGCGGCGCAATATATAATACGTTCCGACTAATGTAAACGCAAGCATGCAAACTGTTAATTAACCTCCGCTTCTCATCACCGGAACGCTAGTATAAGTGAATAAAGTGTGTTTGTTTGTTGCGCAGGTTTCCCCGCAGCGTACGCCGCCTACGCGGCAGGACGTAGTTATTCGGGCTATCCTAGCTTCGGGCTGCCATACCCAGCAGGTAATCCCCTGGCGAGCTTGCACCACCAACTGTCCGGCAATCACTATCACCACCTGGCGACACTCCTGCCATACCACCCGCTCGAGCTCAGCGGAGTGTACAATGTACATGCCATGCATCTGTGAACTCGTGTCGGCGACAATGCATTCCACTAACCGCTAACTGCTAACTCTCAATCGGCACCGAATCGCTTACTCGTACCTACTGACATGCCACACATTTACAAACTTAACGCTAATTCTCGTCTACTGTGGTGACTACCTAACTTCCCATTCCGACTAACTCGTCCCATGACAAAAGTTTGTGTGAACTCACTAACTACTTTACTAACAAGTTAACACCCCTAACAATGACTGAACCATCTAGATAAATCTGCCACGCCGTCAATTACAAAACGTCCATGTTTTGAGAAGTGCTACTTATTGTTTATCTCCAGAATTTTGTCGAGACAATCCGGCCAATTGCGAGCGCCTCGCTGTATGTTTACAGACGATTCGCCCTAACGATTCTCAAATGTTACGCGTCAGGCAAACACTCCAGCGCAAATACGCGCCCCCTCGGCCGCCGCCCCCCGCCCGCTAGTATCGCACCATCACCCGCTCCTCATTAACAGAGAAAGCTTTTAAAAGAGATTTAAACAGATTCAAACAAAAGTACAGAAAAAGTGACGTCCTTTTTGTGGTGACTTCTATGTAAATCTCGGGGCGCTCGAAAAAAGAATTTTCACTAATTAAAAGAAGTCCACCGGAGGCTTCGAGGGCCGTCGAATGAGACTAGAATGTTAATTTTTGAGAGGCCTTTATTATTCTATCGGGGTTAGTTTGTTGCGCTCGCCCGTGAAAAACTAACCTTCGAAGGATGGGCGACCGAAGAGCGAGGGTGGGGTGGCGCGCGGCCGGGCTCAGCTGCACAAATACTCTTCTCGTTATTTGTCCACACTCGGTGTTTGAGCCGCCTCCGCTCCACCATAATTACGCCACTAAGCTTTGGCTTTCCACATTTTTTGTGGCCGGAAACACGGCCGCGCAAATTTTTCGGTCAGACATAGGCGGAATTTAGACGCGCATTCGAAATTCGTAATTGAGCGAACGAGACGTAAAGTAGTCGTCTTTTTCGTTTGGCGACTGACGTTATCGTGGCCCGGCCGGTGACCGAGTTCGGTCAAGTTTTCTTTAGTATTAGTCGTACAAATCGTTCCGCGTTAATTACTTTCCAGCGGGCGTTTTGCGGCACGCCACACGGACGTTTCTAACGTCCACATAAAAAACCGTCGCCGATTGTGTGCGGTCGTTCAATTGTAAATATAATTGAACAATGGAGCAACCCAGTAATTACACAGGTGTTCGATCGGGCCGTCGAAATTAATGGCGCTATCGAACGCGAGTCAGCCGCTCGCCCGGAGACAAGGAATCGCCGGGAACTGGAGATAGCGCGTGCGAAGCATCGTGGCACGTAATGAACTTCGGAGCAGTTTCTTAGCTAGAGCGCTACTGCACTTAAAGTTTCCGCTTCGAGCCTCCGAGCATACGAGCACAGTCAACGCAGCTCAACATGTGAATTTACCGCTCACGAAAATCCGCTTCCTTGCCAGCGGTTAGGTTTAGGACCGCAACGTGCGTGCGCTCGCCCGCCAGCTGCCGGCCACAATTAATGTCCGCCTATTTCACCCATTAGCATTCCTCAGCCGGCGCCGCCACCGGCTTATTGGTAACATCATCTACATCACCGATATCTACTCTGCCATAAATAATAACGTTATTATGTCCGGTCGGAGCGGTTAATTAAATTTCACGACGTGAATATTAATACGGAGGATCTGTGCCGCGGGAGACATCACGCGGTTTTAATTTCATTTTATTGCGGAGCGAAGGCGGCCGCGTCCTTTGATGCAGCAGATGCGGTGACAAAGTGCAGCGGGCCGCAACTTCGTCCCGAGCCTTTAATATGGAGTAGTCTCCTCAAACTTGGGAACGACTGCGCGTTCTGTCGGTGGAAGACAGTTTTGGAACGTATAAACAACTTTGTTAGTTTCTAATGGCACGGAATTAATGTTAAATAATACGCGACTGCACGCTGTTGAGGCGCTTTAGCACGTTTTTATTGCGGAATTTCTTTCTGAACGCGTCGGCTCCGCGATTTAACGTCCTCGACCAAGTCTACCGCAAGGGCGCAGTTTACACATAGTTTGCGGCACGTCGGAGAATAAGTTTAGAAAAATTTCCACTTAAATAAGATCAGTCAAGCAGGAACGAACAAAGAATAGACTTGAGTAGCAGAGATTACTTAATGAACTTCCTGAGTGAGGCAAGTAGGTCAGATATGATAAAAAGTAGACCGAAATTCTAGATTGCTCTTTTATAGCATAACTTAGACTTATATTAATGTATATTTTATCTTCTTCCTCTCTATTGAATTAGACTAATGTTAATCGTCGTAGGTAGTGGTAGTGTTTTTCTAGCGTCAGTAATCGGCATTAGCTATTCCTCTACATAGCATGCTATAATAGAATAGCGTTTGGATTTCAATAGGCATAGGCGCGGCCGAACACAACGAGGTGATTTATGGAGGCATTAAAATGTATGAGATTTATTTTAAACCATAGATTTTCTATCCAATACGTGGCAATAAAGTTTTGGTCTGTAAAAATAGTTACAGCTTAACTTAAATTTGAACGTATTTTATTTTTTCGTATAATAAATATCTAGCAATTTTTATATGTTTTTTTGTTAGAAATATAAATTCTGTTTTGATGGGTACCTAAATCCCTCAAACCCGTATACGTCAAAATTTATTTACAATTTTTATACAATCATAAACAAACACTTTGATGTAAGTTGCAATATGCAATGTTAGGCAGCGTATTCATTCTTTTATGCACTTCATGCCAATTTTGTGGTCGCATTAAAACTTTTCAAATTTCGCTCATAAGTTGCCTGGTAACTCCGCAAGTCGGATACGAGGTAACCTTTACCCAGACATGTGTAACAAATTTCCTTCAATATGAGTAACAAGCTGATTTTAAACCTTATCTTTGAAGAATTATGGTAGCTATTACGTTACTTAATGAGCTTTCAACCATATTTGAAAGAAAACGTCTATAGTGCTTTTTGTGTAATGAATTTTCTATTATCAATTTGGAATGTTATAGTACTTAGTTTGGGTAATGAGTATTTTAAAAAAGTCTTTGGTAGTTTTTGCTACTTTTCTCTCATTAAATCCACACGTTATTGAAAATGCCGCATTCTTGAACAGTAAATAAACCAACTTAAGGTCCTAAAGACGATAATTAATGTCCCAGTTAAATGACAATATTAATACGCCGTTACTTACTATTCCAATGACGTCATTAAATATAAATAACTAAAGAATAGTCCGTGGATTACGGTTTTCCTCATGTCAAATAGAATGACGCATTTCCTGGTGTTACGTAGATCAAATATTCATACCGTCGTGTTCAAAGGTTTATTGATATAAACGGTTGTATGAGTTCCACTCTATTGAAATTATATTGAATACAAATGACTAGCAACGAATTGCCTTGTTGGTGTAATGGTTCAAGTTATTGTCAAAATTTAACTACAGGCCCATTATTTTCGGAGCCCATTCAATTGAAATCCTCTTTATAATACAGTAGAGATTTGTTATTTTACTACATTGACATATATTTCTTCGATAGAAAAACACATATTTAGAAATGATTTCGACTCATACAAAATAATTAAATGGATTACAAAAAATCACAGAGCACTTGATAAAACATGAAAAACAATAAACGTTGTGTTCGGCCAATATTTAGCACATTGTAATCTAAGATTTAATAAATTAATAAATATCAATTAGATAGTTAAGAACTTATAGACAATTAGACGTTAATTTCCAAATTACTAAGTTTAGAGGATGAGTACTAACAAACACTTAGTTTTTCATTTGCGTAGTCAATCATAATGTTATAGCATTAGTTTAGATTGTTATTTTCTTATTTATTCATTGTAATAATGAAAAATAAAACACTATACATCGAGCTTGAAAAGTGTTATTTTAATACCTAATTAAATATTCGCTATAATTGTAATATAATTAATTTTAATTTCCAAGTTATTTGTCTATTATATTTTATATTTATACTGCTTAAATAATAATGTTATCGATATATTTATCGTTGTTGTTATATATTTTTGGATGCAACTATTTTATGCTACATTCTTCGTGTTATTGTTAATGTAAAGCGATTCAGTAATGAACTCAAATGAGTCAAAATTGAGAGGGTCGATCTCAGTCGTTTTTATTAAGAATTGTGGGCATTTACAGCAATAAACCATTGCTTTGTCAACACCTCGCAATAAATTGTTTGTCAAAATTAAGGTATTTTATCAAAATTATTACGTAACCATAAGTTTAACATTCGAGCATAAATCGCCGCGTGTTCTACCGTCCCTACCGCCATCCTCTAAACTAGTCGTACAAGTAAGCTTCCAGTATTATATCGCATAATATAAGATACATTTAACGTGTGGCAACCAGTATAATATAAGTTAAGGTAAAACCAAACTGTAACTAACTCGTGTCGTCATTAAAATAATACCGAACGGTGAACGTTAATGCGGGATTCGTAATTTGTGATCAAACTTAAAGGTCGGGCATTCAAATTGACTTTTCCCCTATTACGTGATCCATTGCGTGCTTAGATATACTAATACCAAATGAATTATTCAGTAAATAACACCATGTTCTTGATACAATTTTGATGATCGAATCAATACTTAGAACAGCACGGAATGACCCCCATTCCTGCATCGTACCTATGCGTGATACCTACACGAACGGGGCTTGGCTTAATACGAAAACATAGTAAGAACCAGTCTATCATTCGGTATCTATGCGTGCAAACAATTTTAAATAGCCCGAAAACAGTAAACAGGAAACTATCAATTCCAAGTTTCCCCATAAAGATTCGACGAGTGGAGCTCCGGGCGATATTCTCCCTTCTCACTATCCCTGCGTAATGATATATGTTTTATTTTGTAAGTTTTGTTTTTTCCTTGAGTGTTAATTTTTTAACGAGCGGTATTTGGGGTTCCGCGGGTCCGGTGCACGGTGGGTGGCGGGCCCCGCAGCCGGGTTTGTAGCTGTTTTATTTTGTTGCCGCAGGTGTAGTGGGCGTAGTACCGGCGGAAAGTCGTCTCATGGTCGGGGCGCAGTACGTAGGCGCGGGCGCGCTGGGCCCGAACGCGTAGCCGCGCCGCCTCCGCCCCCGCTTTACCTCTTACCCCGGACACACCCGTTAACGGCTCCCGGAATTTCTTACGAACACAAATAAATCTTTTCTCAAGCGAATAACTCTTTGGTATTACGACCCCTACCTCGCTCACCCTCTCGAATCTCACACAGGAATGCAATGTCGCAAAGTCAGTTGCCAAATGCCCGATTTCGCAGATGCGTGATGCGGTACGCCCGACTAGGTTCGCCCATAGCCCGAAACTAAATTACTTCAATGTAACCGATCTGATTTAATCGATTCATTATGATTAAATTGCGGTATCCCTCAGGAAGTAATTCCAATAACATTAGATAATGTAATTTAGGTATCGTTCATAATGCACAAATCACTTCATGAATTATAATGTAACCCATGTGTCAAATTTTTAATGTATTAAGTCTTTATATGTATAAGCCAATAGCATTGTTCTTATCGCTGTTCCGACATATCGTCTTATATCATTAATCGTAAGTTTAACATTGTGAAGCCGCTATATTTTAAAATAAAGGAAATTGCCGTTGTATAAGCAAAACGTTTATCGTTTATTGTCCAATTGACGTTCTGAAATCGAGGTCGATCAGCCTTACTTATTTACTGTTCGTTCGCATATCGATTGCGACCGAAATAACTGGAAGAGATAGTTTGCTAGCGCGGAGCTTCTAGCGTGCGGTGAACGATGACGGCTCGCGCCTCGGCGGGGCAAGGCCTGCGATTCACTAAGCGCGAATGTCATAAAAGCGTTGGTCGCATCGGCTGTGTAATCGGTGACAGTACTTTTTGTAAGAACTATGTCAACGCTGCACGATACTAAAACATGCTGACACACTCGTAATGTCAGCCGGAAGCGCATCGAACGAGTGTCGCTTAGTGAATTGCATAGCTGATCGTATTTTAACGTGGCTTTTCGTTTTTCTGACTCATCCAACGCGGCACACGCAGCGTGGTGCCCGAGACGCGCGCCTGCCCACCAAGCCGGTAAGCCCGCCGTCCCTCAGGTTAATGAATATCAGTAGATGAAGCGAATTATTTGACAGTTATGCGTCCCTTTTTCTCCTTATTATGAATCGCGTGTGATTGAGCAATATCGCAGACACACGTACTCTCGCGGCCTAACTGTCAAGTGGGATGTGGAAACTGATTTTCTCGCCCAAATAGCACAAGAAACATCTTTGAAATCTCCAAGCATAATGCGTTTGCGCAATCGTTATTTAATAAATATTTACATATACACAAGAACTTCCACTCAATCTTCTAATTTCTTAACTTAAAATTTTTTGCCCAGAGACTTAGGTGTAATGTCAGGTGTATTTTTGACGCTTTGGGGGGACACTCAAACGTGACATAGGGATCATATGGTATTCATTAATCTGAGCGCCATCCGCGTACGACGCGACGGAAGAAAAGTAGCCTACATGACCAGTACAACTAAGCGTATCGCATGGGTGATCAGAGGGGGATCGTTACTTTTCTTATTCGATCTCGGTCGGAGCGGGGCTAGCATCGCGGGCGACCGCAGCGGCGTCGTCGCCGGCGCCGGCGGTGCTAGCTCGAGGCATGCGTTGCGACCGCGGCTCACCCGCCGCATGACCAACATTACCAGCATTCCTCACATTCAACACGCCTGCCCTCAGAATGCAGCCCGCGAACCAGACATCCACACAACTATTTTGCATAGTTCCTCGCTAACTCGCACTCTTGAGCCGTCTCTCTAGAATTCCTTTTAAAATTCCGAAGCCCTTGAATTAGCAGGAAGACTCGCAATACAAAAAAACGACGCCTCGGCAAATTGGCGCCTTGAAACGAAATTCCTTAAAGAGTCACACGGCCGTCGGTTTGAATCCAAATAATTAGCTGGCGAGGCGGCGAGTGGCCGCGTGTCGCGAACCGTGCCAACTCCATTTGTAATTTAAGATATTTGACCGTTAATTGTGTTAGTAACTGTTACGTTTAGTGCTTGTTGCTTAGGTCGGAGTTCCGCGACCTCGCTCCGCGTACCTCCACAGCACTTCTTAGATACTCTTGTAAATAGCTGATAGTGTATCTCCATAGAGAACGGCGCTCCCCCGCCGGTTAGTTCCGAGTGCTGTCTTTGGATGGGTCAGAAATATTATTTTTTTGTTTGTTTATTTATTTTAGATAGTGTTTTGTTAATGGATGTCCATAGATTTTGACTATAAACCGCTAGTCTAGCGAGCTCCATCGCCCATAAATTTTTATCGTAGAATTTCACCGAAATGGAGTGTGCCCAAAGACTATAATGGCCACCATTAGCATACTAATCTCTTCTAGTTAGTGTCAGATTGAGTGCACAACCCTGAGCTGCGCAGTGAGTCGGAGCGCGTAGTAAGTCCTTTCTCCCTGCATGGAGGACGTCCGTGTTAGACTATAGACAATTTAATGGCTCCTCTAAACCTTGTTCCACCTCTATTCAGCGAATAACCGTCACTTTCCATATTGCTCCGACCGGGGATAAGGGATTTACCCACCGGCATATTGTGAACACAGCAATATTTCACGTGTTTACAAAAAGTTGTGATACCAAGAAAGAACGCAGTTTGCCGAAAGTATGGAGAGGGACGTCTACGACGGAATAGGGCGAGTAACTTATTTTGAACATTGTAACGTTTGTTCCGTATCTGTAATTATCGAGAGTTAGAATAGCGTAGGTAATAATGTGTGTAAAATGAAGAGGTTTTTATGAAGTAAAACAGAAGTTAAAGTAGTAAAAATATCATAGTTTCAAAGTTTAAAAGTAAACTAGTAAAACGTAGCCAAAGCGGTGTAAAAAGATAGAAACTAGAATAGACTAAGGAATTAGTAAAAGTTAAAGAAAAATGTGTAGAACTCATCTGGTTATTAAGAAAAATATATCTTAGATAAACTTCTGAATAGACTATCTAGTTTTAGACGAAACAGTCGGGCGTTTATTGTACTTTAGTGCTTCGAAATTAGTTGTAAGAATTCTTTGAACAGCGAAAAAATATAAAAGGTGCTTTCTAAGAAGTAGGTAGCGGAGTAAGCCGATAGTATAGGCGGTAAAAATATTTGCGATTGGTGGTGCAAACTCTTTTATAGCGGTATTTACGAGTAATTATTGTTTAGTTTTAAGACTTTGTACCTAGAATAGTGTTTTATTGTAATTTAATCAATTTGTGCCTTAGAAAATAACGTT
Organism: Nomophila noctuella; assembly: GCA_958496325.1. Taxonomy (NCBI): domain Eukaryota; kingdom Metazoa; phylum Arthropoda; class Insecta; order Lepidoptera; family Crambidae; genus Nomophila; species Nomophila noctuella. Next base: position 11,728,284 of record OY292484.1, read on the forward strand.
GTTAATAGAATCAATTTGAAAGTGTTTTATACTAAATTTAAACTCGCGAATTAGAATAGAAAGACTTTCTTTATATAGAATAGAAACAATGTAATTATGTTAAAGAGTAGTAAATTGTGTAGTTGTAAGTGGAATTAATCCGCAACTATAATTTGACTACATGGGTAGAAGTTTTTCTTGATTCAAAATTTAGTAAAATCGTAGAATAATATTTTTGAAACTTTTCTCATGTTGTGTGTTGTTAAACGATGAATTTGATTCTTTTTGCTTTATTTAATGTCGCTTTACATGTTTCTGGTATTTATCTGTGGCTGAACCATGGGACAGAGTTGGGCCGATTTCTCAAACGCCCTTTGAACTTGGTTTATCATATCCTTTACCCCATTGAGACGTTCCATCACTCTTTATAGCTCGATATAGTTATGACTCATGCAGCAATAAAAAAGTAGTCATATTTTAGATACCCTGTTCTGACTCTAGCTGCATGTATAATGCATCTACGACTGTCGCGTTGCATTGTAACACTAACTAATAGGGGAGACACTTGACGCGCTTATTACATAGAACCACCACTTAATAATACATAACACTTGACGTGGCCAATGAATTAGCCTGAGCAAACGTTTCTGCGAACCTGCAGTTGGTTCAGATCTCTATAATTGTGGCATAATTGAAATGTCAAGCCGTAAACAGTGAAATAGTTAAGTTATCAGTATTAAATAATTAATATTGGCGACAAACCACAAACTGGGCTCAGGAATATTTATGGGAAAGTATACTTCAGATTGAAGGCCTTAAATTACACAAAATGATTATGTAGCATACCATTGCATACACGTATTATTCAATGGTATAATCTTTTGTGGCAGCTTGGAGTCAAGTGTCAACCAATTGTGTTCAGTTATCACACTATTAGTGAGTGTAACCAATGCACTTGTAGTTTTCTTATAAACTATAACATCGAACATAATATGAAAAAAAAACAATATTAAAAAAAAGTGTCTTAACCAAAAAGTCCGTAATAACATAGTGGATTTTACTCTAATAAACAATATAAATATTTTTAATATTAAACTACATACGAATGCGATGAGTACCAAACTACACTTGAAACTTGAATGGAAAGATTCACCCTCCGTCGGCTCAGCAAGAAAACAAGCGTAATGACGTCAAAGTATTATCTCGATCTATAAGAACTCCAACTCTACAGAATATCCATTGTATACGTGGCTGGCGTAATAAATAATGAATGCGTTTGAGGAAACTTGCTATAGCAATAGTAGGTATTATCTTGAGCAAGTATGTATAGTATTAGGAAATACAGGTCTCTGCAAATGGACGTCTGTAGCTTCTATTTTGCGAGCATCTGAGTTCACAAAATTAGAAGAATAATCTAAGTATTATATGATAAGAATTGTATACCTTTTTAATGCTGTATGAATCTTCAATTGATTATTAATAGTTTGTAAACTAAAATTTTTCATACCTGATCTCTACTTTTCAACCGAATACGTATAGAAAAACCCTTAAAAGTGGCCGTGCCTTTTTAACCTGCCTCAGCGTTAAATAATTGCTCCAGATCGATACAAAAATATGTAAGTCCATCAGACAGTTTACACAATAATAGTCAAAACTAAATAGAAACCATTAAACCAAACAACCTCCATGGTCATCGCTCGCCTAATTGTATGAAACCTTCGGCATTAGAGAAGTGACGCGATGTAAACACATTATTGGATGAAGCAGCCGACCGCAATAAAAGGTACACTCTCGGGAACTCCCGAGATTTAAAGAAAGGACACCGCTCCTTCTTTGAATTACAAATGGCGCGCGTGCGTGCCGGCCGGCACCAACCAGCATAGAAATTCGATTAATTTGCAATTGAGATAAGTCCCAGCGGTTAAACGATCGAAAACCCGCAAGAGCGTATCATCTTCGCGGCGAGTTATTGATGGCACCTATTAAATATACGTTTTCGATGGTACGAGACGTGTGTGCGAGCCGGGATATCCAGTAAACGCTCAAATAAAACATTTCAATCGCGCCAAGTGGGAAATGAAGTATTAGGATCGCGCCCGTGAGGGATGGCCACCCCAAACTTTTATATACGCGTGTATTTTCACGGTAAACTTCGCTAATGGGTGCGCGCTACCGCTGTACTACTTCTTTTTACATCAACTTTCGACTTCCACGCCGAGCCGACATTCAAATCACGGTCCAAACAACTGATCATTAAAGTTCTTCCAACTGCGAAGTGCAGCCACAATAATACCTTTTTAAAATTCAATCCGCGCATTCGACCCCCGATAGTTAGGCCTATGAATAACAACCTCCACTTTATGCTCTCATTTCAGCAAAAACACTAACTTTCCGCGTTTTATTCCCGTAAAGCGCCGACAAATTTCCGAGGTCTCAACTCCTATTTCTCATGTAACACTAAAACACCGCCCGCACATACCTTGCGAAAATTCCGGAGCCCGATTTTCGAAGTGGAGTTGAACATTGTTATACATAAAAAGGCCCGCGTAATATACTAGCTCGAAGGGCGAGACTTACGCGACTACGCCCCGTGAATATTTCGTTCGACCGTCATCCCACTTCAGAAGAAGAATTATTAAGTTTCCCGAACTTCGCAATTATGAAAGTTCGAATAGCTCTCGTAAGACGGCCTCTGAATTTATAGATGAATGTGTGTTCACCAAGGAAGGTGAGACATGCCCGCGGAGTAATGACTGCTCGCAAACAAGTCGCCGGGCGAAAAGCGACTTGTAAAATTACGACTGAGCATGTAATGTTGACGTGCACGAACCTATAAAAAGACACATCGAATGCCTACTAAATAACGTCACGTTTAAAAGAGTTGCTTTTTTAAGCCAAATGATGTTTGTTCACAATGTTGTTAACGTCATAACATGAATAACTTACGTACGTTTTAAAACGTTGAGCTCGCATGGGTACGGGGCACGCGAGCTCGCTTTCTGCTTAGATGACTCAATTTGCTGCTCCTTTGCCGTGCAAAGCCCGGTAAGTTCAACTATTACACGCACAAATTACATTTGGAGCATATGTTAACATGACGGTTTAAACTGCGCTCGGAGTTAATGTCTGGGCCAGATATGGCCGGTGTTGATAACTCTCGCGCCGTTCGCCCGTTAACTCAATTGTTTAAGTCGTAAATTATTTGAGGTCAGGAACACGCCTCGCGCAACTTAGTTGGGCCTGTTTGTGACTTTGTTCTGTGAACCGGCGCGTGGAGTATGATTGAAGCGACGACCGATGTTTATAACCTCTTGACCGGTGGCTGTAACACTCCGGGCTGGTTTATGGCTCGTCAATAAACATTTAACATAACCTACATAACAAATTTTCACATCCTCCTCGCTTCGTCTGAGTGAAATCAAATGTATATAATTCGGTACGACGATTGATTGAGGATTATTTTGATTAGATTTTCTCTCGCTTTTTTTGTCAAATGACGTCAAACGTAAATGTGACTGTGTAAACATCGAAACACTGGAAATAAAACGGTGTTTATTACGACCATCAACAATTTTCATTTCGCGAAATTTAACAGCAATAATGCTTACTTGCGGTATTCGCGCTAATGGCAAAAGAATGAGCTCGATCGGACACACTAACGATCGCAAGACGCGTCCACACCATCACTTAAATTCTTATTTATTACACGACCCTCAAATAAATAGCCTCTCACATCCAAAGTAATGTTATTAAAATGTGTCAGCATTTTAGCGGCCGGCGCGCGGCGTTGGTTCGGGCGGCCGAGGCGAGAGCGGGTTGGCCGCCATCTATCATTCATCCTCCATTACTTATATTGTACTTTTTTTGCAAAGTCACTCGCAGGCCGGTAATCACCTGGTGCGACCGCGGACCACCATTTTTCACACTAAGTCATAACTCGCGCATCTGACAAAAATAAAATTTGTCGTACAAGCCAATAAGGGTAATGGTGACAGTATGAGCAAGCGAAAATGTAGGGACGAATATTAATCTAAGCATTGTTAAGGAAAGATTTTTCCCGAAGTTGCGTCGGGACTCGGGATTTTTTTTACAAATATGTGTGTTTATTTTGAAGGAGGAAATATTCTTCAAGTGCATACTTAAAAATTTGTGTCAATGGTACTTTATCTTTAGTTAATTTTCTGCTCATACCAGTATTCTTGACTTCATCTCTATTTTTGTTTAATTCAAGTTCAGTTTATTGTTGTTTTCCTGTAAAAAATAACATAGGCCTGATTTGACTTCTCAAATCTTGGACATGGCTTCGTATAAAGAATCCGAACAGTCATGTAAAGTCTTAAAAAAAAAACATGTCTCCGAGATTTCCGATAAAATATCTGGAGTGTTTCCACGGCTTACCTGTCAGGAAACAATGATTTTTGATTAGGCTAATGCGGGCTCGGCTGTCGGCTGTCGGCGGCGAGTGCGTAGGCTCCGCGGCCGGTCGCGGCAAGACGGCGACGTGCGCCGTATGCTAATATCCTTCCCTATTCAATAAGCAGACCGCCGCGTGCCAGCGAGAACTCACGTCGGATAATTTACTGGATATTTTGTAAAAGTTTTTTCGCCCTCTGTGATTTATACCCGCGAAACTTCGAGCTCTCTTTTTCATTTGAATGCACGTGACATACGTGATATTTTTTTGTTCCGACATAATCTCGGCCCGGGGAGTCTTCTCTGTCCTCATTCGTCAGCACGGCATCTGTCTCCAACGGCTAAATTATTCATGCATTTACGCGCTTCAACTTTATCCGCTCTAGAACTTTAATATTGAGTTGGTATTACATCGATAGTCACTTTACCGTTCTGTATGCTAAATTGTGGAAAGATGAGGTGCGGTCGCGGCCGCACCTCCGCCGCGGTTTTTAAATTGAACTTCTTCACATTTTAACGTTTGAAAGTCGATGGTTCAGTCATGGATGTGTGCTGTTACTAACGAGTGTGCGAGTCACTCGTGTTGTGGAGCGAATGCGAACCGTGTGTATGTTTGCAGTTGACCTGACCAACGGACAACTCACACCCAACAACAACACACCGCTGCTCGCGCAGGCGCTCTCAGGTGAGGACGCCTTCATCTACTCAACCACTCATCAACTCATCACCATAGGGAAATAAGAACAGATTACATTAACCCAGTGATCGGTGAAGCATGATATGTGGCTTCACTAATAACTGATCATCTTCATTTAACTCAGTGGCTACTCAAGTGAAAAGTCTAAATATAATGAGTTTCTTCGATTAGAGCAAATTATATTCTCGAGTAAATGTGGTACGCACATTAGCCATTTCATAAAATCGCAATGTGGAGTAGCAAATATTAATCATAATGTCGGCACCACAATCTAAAAACACAACTTTTTTTACGCGTACCTGTTTACCGTTCTTATTTGACTATTTCATCAAATCTATTCATCACATTACTATCACTTTCGATGCATACATAATTCCATCCATTCGTAACACTAAAATCTGACCTTAAATGTATGTGGCTTCTATTGCTGTGAAATACCTCGTTGAGATTTCCCTCGGATATCAACAACGTATCAACAGTTAAATGTCGTATGGTGTTATTGTTGTTTTCCATCTATTGATTGTTACTTTTTGCACACTGGTTCATAGATGTATGACACACTTCACACAAGCACACAAATATTGATGTCTAGATTATAAATACACATTTTGGGATACCTACATATGCCAGCAATTTTTGAGTGTTTTGTCAATGTGCTTTTAAGACTTAAAAATAAAAATGGTGGTACCAGGAGGCATGTTGTTTGATGTCAAATTATACATTTATTTAAAATTATTTGCAAACTTATGACACGCCTGCGTTTATTCCTGTAATTTTTAAGTCTTAAACCTACGAGTATGTATATGTTGGGTTACCCAGTTTCGATGCAAACATAACTTCATAATATTTGTTTGTTGTTAATTGTATATTATAAAATAAGGCATAAACAACTTCTTTAATCTTAAATGAAACTTGGTAACTTTAAGATTCCTTGTGATGTGTTTCAGATAAATTATGTGTTGAAATTAATTCACCTAAAATAATATAGCATGACCGTGATTTTTCAACAAAACCTGAAAATAATAATGGGGCTCAATTTCACCATTTTCTGTCAATAAGAATTTGGAAATTATACATAGTATCCAAATAAGCGGTAATTACTTAGTTTGAAGATGTTTTCATATTTACTACAAATGGTGCCATCTAGTGCATATTTAACCCAGAAACACCCTCTTTGACTGACGGCTTGATAAGAAATAGACGAACAATAACGTCTCCATTAATATTTACATCTAATTAAAAGTTTTGGTGAAGTAGGGTCCCAACAAAACAGGAGAATTGAGACACACGTCTTAACTAATTCCTGCAGAGTGTTCCTCAAAGAACGGTGATTTTATGTGTTTTGAATTTTCGGCTTGTAGTTTCTAAAAAAGTGTAAGTTTTATTACTTCTTTGCCTCAATAAAGAGATAATTACTGTTTAATAATAAATTGATAAAACATCTTGTTCTGTTTCGGAGAATTTCGTTTGTGGATTTGACATAAAATTCTACATGATATAACGCATGAAACCAGGTTGAAGTTCAACTTCTTCCACTTTTGGAAGTCCCTTGAAAACTTAAGCTGGTTAAAATAAGTCACTCAATCTTCAAAGCTGATTCATAAGAATCATCTCTAGCCAATCTCGTCAAAAGGTTCTATGATTCTAACCAATTGTGTCAAGTGACAAAATCTCCAACGAGTCTCGTTACCGAAACAAAGAGGTTACAATCTACACAACCAAGCCTAAGCTTGTTCGTGGCGATTGTTACCGCTTGGCTCAAATAGAACCTTCGGTCACGTGATCAACTCTTCTTTGTCAAATGAGTCTCCTTATCGAAGCAAAGAGGTTACAATCCTCTATGTATATCAACGATCTCCACCACGAAGCATAGGCTTGATCGTGAAGATTGTAACCTCTTTGATCATGTAGAACCTTTGGTGAACAGCTCTTCTTTGTCAAATGTGTCACCTTATCGAAGCAAAGAGGTTACAATCTTCTACGGTTACAATCCTCTTATATACAGTAACTAGCGGCCGCCCGCGACTCCGTCCGCGTGGATTTCTTTTTTTCGAAATAAAAAGTAGCCTATGTTCTGTCTCAGGGTCTAAAGATTGTCTGTACCAAATTTCATCAAAATCGTTTGCGAGGTTTAAGCAGGAAAGCGTAACAGACAGACAGACAGACAGACAGACAGACAGAGTTACTTTCGCATTTATAATATTAGTTGGGATTAACCTCCCCCACCACCCATCCACAGTGATGAACAACTACCAAGCAGCAGCCGCCGGGTTCGGTCCACCAGCATCGCCGCACGCCGCCGGGGGCAGGGCCGGATTCCCCGCGGCCAGCTCGCCGGGGCCCGCGCTCGACGTCTACGGCTCGGCGGCCGACAGCGTCGGCTACGTGCAGGCGGCGAGCCCCCAGCCCTCGGGCTTTCCCGCGATCGCCGTCAGCCGTGCCCCCCTCAATTACACCCCGGTGAGTCGATTTTTTTTGTTTTTGTGTTTGATGTTTATTTGTCAGTTTTGTGTTTTAGGTCTATCGGAGGATGGTCAAGCAACGATCCCTAACTTCATTAGATTAATTTAAAAATTATTTTTACTCCTATCATCATTTACTTAACTACCGGAAGATTTAATTTCTCAAGCATTAATGTTTGGTGTTCTTGTTCATAACTCCATCTGATCCTTGATGCAGATGTTTGGTATTAGAAAAACATAGGTATGTAAATGTGCAATTAGAGCAACAATCCAGATAAAAAAGGATGATTCATATGCCTTTTCTTGTTTCGGGTCAAAAAACTGTGTCAAATACAAATGTTGGGCGAAATATTTTTAACTTTTGTAACAGAATCGCGAAATATTTTACATGCTAATTGCTGAAAAACTTCAGCTATGCAGTTAAAAACTTATTGCGATACGGACATTTGCTCACAAAACGTTGAGATTAAATGACAGACATATTAAACTGGAAGGATAAATACAGTTTTTGTACTCTGGCTATTCATTTTAAATATGTACGTTCAATTATTTCCAAACCGCGACAAGTATCGTTAAATGACTGAATTTCGGACGAAAACATAAATAGTAGTTATTTTCACCGTGTATTTTTTTTCCGTGTCGAAATAACCTTACTCTGTTAATAAAACTGAACTTTATTTGAGAAAAGTGAATGGGTTAGGTATTTTCCTGTTACAAGGTCCGAACAAATACCCTCCCAAAAGAAACTCGGACGTTTCAACATTTCTTTTCAAAACTGAAGGATGAAAAATAAATAAGGATAACATTAGCTTAGAAAGGCCCACGCAGAAGTATGCATCTTTTCAAAGTGTACGTAAAACATGGGCTGGTCGGAATTTTTCTCATAATAAAACTTTTCAAAGGATTTCAAATTATACCGCCAGACGTTTTAGCCCACCCCACGCGTGCTAGACGTACGAGTATAGCAATGCGGTTGATTACTTTCCCACTTTAATTTAAAAGCAATGAACTTCAAACTTCAGTCCCGCAAGTTGTTCAATGATCTGTGAAGCTTTCAATTAAAAACTTATAATTTTTTAATCAAATCATAATTCCCTTAATTGGTCTGATATCTTCGTTTCATATTTAATCATAGCAGAGTGGAGGCATTTTGACACTTACTACTTAAGTGGCTGCTGAAGAAATGAAAAAGTTTTGTGACTTTTTAATTTATCAAAGACAAACCATCTTATCGCGGAACAAAATAGCAAAATCGTATTTCGCCGAATGAATATAAGAAAAGTTTCATACTTATTTTATTTCGTGATGAATGGGATAAAGTTATTAACTTTTGATTCTAACTTTTTTCATTTATTACGTCATGTTCAAAATGCCTATTTCAGTGAGACCCAAATGAAGGCAATTCCCAAAATTGTCCTTGTTCGAAAAGTTTCAACTGTCACGGAATTCAAATTAATGTTTGTTCTGTTTTGTTTTTCTTCGGTGCTTTTGATTCGCGATTCAAGATATTTCAATTCATTTTTGAGCGCGCGGCTGCGGCGTCATAACTCGATGCAAATTTCACATGTGGCCGGGCATGTTTAAGAGGCCGGAGTTGGCCGGGTAAAAATTTCATTAGCAGTTAGTCATAAAAGGATAAAGCAGAGGAGTTTCGCCCTCGCCGGTGCACCCGGCGCGCCGCAGACACAATTAACACTCGACGACACTAAAATTTTAGCGAGATGGTCCAATCTCATTAGTGAACCGATCTTCCTTGTCGCTCTTACGGCGTAATCACCATAAGTTAGCGAGCGAGTGAAGCGTGAGAGATGCGATTATAAAGTGTTCCGAAATATGAGGCGAGGCGGCGAGCGCGCAATCTACGCGGTGCACTGCCTGTAATGGCTTTTTAAAACTGCGACCGCGCTCCCTAACTGCTTCCTTAGACGCCATCAGTCTTCATTGCTTGTCGGCGCCCTCGCCGCTGAGATCTTAACTCCTCACGTCCTTGTATCTCGAAGACATTTTTCATACTGCACTCGAAAGCTCCCTTAATTTTTATAGTGGCGAAATACCCGCCGTTGTTTTGATACATGTGCGCTGACCAGCGAGTGCGCTTTGTCTCGGCCAAAGCTCGCTCTGTGGGATGAGTTATATTTATTATTTTTAAGACTTTAAAGAAAATACGGAAGAATTTAACTATGTTGTGGGGTTTTCAAATTATTAATTAGTTATTCACAACTGTTGCCCACATGGAACAAAATTTCATATTTTTGAATATCAGTTTCTACATTGACATTAGAGAAAATATTACAAAAAAATTCCATTTGTTATAATTTGTTATCATCAATCTGCATTTGGCCAAAATCTGCAATCATCAACCGAAAGTCGTGCCGATTGCTTATCCTCAAAGTATTTCTGACAAAATAGGCTCTCCAATACAGTCCTGGTGACTTGCTAATTAACGTCAGGCGTAAAGTACCAGCCCGAGTCGTACCAAGCGTGTCTGCGGACGATCGGATTGCTCCCCGGAGCGTGAACGAGTCCGCGGCAACTAAGCCACCCTTCCGTTCCAGGCGCGTCATATATCAAACGGGATATTAACTCAATCGTCCGTAATCGCCGGGGCAAAACAAATACGTCGCTAATGAGAGAATGAACGGTGCACCCGCGGCCGGCCGCGGCGCATGTGGTTCCCGGGTGTAAAACGGTCTTATTAGGTAACGGGAATGCCCCCACGGGCAATAACCGTAAATCAAGGACTACAAGCGGTGTAATTACCGCTGCCGAGCGGTCGCGCAACGCTCTAACTCATCCACTCGCTGTTTTTATTTTGTCCGCCGCCGAGCCGGCTACCGCTCTATCGACTCCGAATACCGAACTTACCACCTTTAAATCTGCCCCCCGAGAGGTTAATGTTCGACTGAACGGTTTATACCTCCATTCAATTATGAGCCGCGAACTCTATTAACTTATTCAATTTTATTCACGAGTTCCGCCTTTATTCGTATCGATCGACGCCTGCGTTCAATCACTAATGTTCTGTGTTTCTTCATTCCAGGGACCCCTGATTCCTGCGGCTTTTACCAACGGTTATCATTGAAAGTGTTATAGCACAAATATTTTACGTGAGTATAATTTTTTATGTGCACTTTCGTCCCACTCTATTAAAATGTCGTTACGGTGAACATAGCGCAGTAAAAACGCCGGCGTGTGTAATCGTTGCCGCCGCAGAAATGAACACTGAAAATTAACACAAATGTTTTTTTAAACGCTCTCATAAGAATAACACTTGGTCACAAAATTTAATGGTTAACTAGTTGTCGGCTCAAAGTAATAATTAAAGCACTAACAATACGAATAAAAATTTACGTCCGCTTACCACGCCTGTTTACTGTTATTTTCACACAATCAATAATGATAAACGTAATGTTTTATAAATTAAGTATCTCTATTATGTTTACTTATTAGAGATTCCGTTGAAGTGTCAATAAGCGTGCTTGCGATTGAAAAAGCGCTAAATGGTAATACGTAGGCTTGAGGTCCTACTGCTTTCACATTGGTGAATTTTGACATATCTGTCAATGTCATGTCAAAATTCACCAATCACATTGCAGTTAGACCCTACGCTTACCTTTTGCCATCTAGTGGATTTTTCATTTGCGGAAACCATAATTTGAGTGTGATTTGTTTTCGTTTGTTCTTTCCTACCACCGCGCCGCTATACCCTCCGGCACCTGCCGCACAGGCGGTGGCTGAAAATCAGTGGTTCGCTTATCGGGTGAACATATCACTGAGCCACAGCCTATTTGCAGATCTGCAGCGCACACTCCAAACGTCATTGTTTATTTAATTTCATTTCTATTTTCTTTATGTTTCGTTGATGATTGTTCGTGCTTTATGTACCTTCTTTTAATGTTGTGTGCCTGTATGTTTTTGTGAATAAATCATTTATCTATCTATCTATCTATCTATCTATTTGAAATGACTATGTTGGCGATGTAGGTGGCGAGCGGTGTGGCGGCGCGTAGCGTCCCCCGAGCGCAGCCCGGCCGCCGCAAGCACCCTCCCCGCGCGCCCGCCGGCCCCCGCCGCGGCGTGCGCCCGCGCCGGCCCAACATCTACCGCGCCGTCTCAATCTCGCACCATACCTCCCCCTCCCCCTAACACCACCAACCTCCCCCGACCCCCGCCTCCCCCACCGACCCGACACGAGGAAACCTCGTCTATTGTAAATAACGATAATCTACTTTTTGTCGTGTGAACGAGAGATAGTCTATCGATTGAACAGGTATTTTTTCAAACTTTTCTCGCTTTCGACTGTACCGTAGATGTGTTGTCAGAGTAATAAACAATTTAAACTACAAAAAAATACATTTCATAATTATATAAAGTTGCATCTAGACGATTTCATTGCAGGGAAGTATATCTTAAAATATTTTATTATTCATAGTTAAATTACAGTGTAAGGTGTAATAACGTGTCCTCGACGCGCGCGGGACTTGAGTTTCTGTAGTTGATCGATGGATTTTCTTTGGATTCTGATCCCCACCGAGCGCGTTTCGCATCCGTATTTAATCGCAAGCTTTTCGAGTATGATAGTTGGAGGTGGTTAGTGCGAGCGACCCGAGTGCGGTCCGTTCGCGACGCTGGCCCGCGACCGCGACACGCGACAAGCGACCGCGACACGCGACACGCGACCGCGACACGCGACGCAACAGGCGACGGCTGGAGACCGGAGACAATAACGGTGCGCGACTTGCGTCCGCGCGCCTCCTCGCTCGTCCACCAACACATATTTAATTCTATCTATTTTTAATATTAATGTCAAATATTAACATAATTATTATACTATTATATATTACGCATATTTTACCTATGAATGTAATTATTTTCGCCTAATTCGAATTGTATAAAATCACCTCTTTGAACGGCTGTTCTGTTTCAGTAGCGAACAAGTTTCTCGATTACTTCCGTATAAGACTATGTTAGTTACAAGTATACATACTTCTAATATTATGTATTATGATATAAAATTTTATCCTAAGGATAATATGATCATATTTACGATTCATAAGGACGTTTGGAAAGCTAAGTCGGAACATTTCAGAATTACTCTCATCGCGTTAAGATAATAATTCGTTTCTATCTTGTACCTTTGAACGTAGGTATTGTAATTATAATAATAACAATTTTGTGCATTACGTAATAATATTTCATTGTTTCTTACGATTGTATTTACCGTAATATAAGACCACTGTTGAAAAATAACGACACTCCACCTGAGAATGCGGAGTCACACCGTACTTAGTTGTATTTAAAATTTTAATCAAAATAATAATTCTAACAATAAATTTCGTACAGACGGTACTAGATACACAACACAAGTATTTCAATAAAATAAAGACAGGGATATAAAAAAAATACAGCCAAAGGCGCAGGTTTGAGGTAATAGAATAAAATATGAAGTCAATTCATTAATCATACTCGTTAGGTACTGGTGACATTTTTATCGACCACTTTGTCTAGTTTGCAGCAGTTAGGGAGACCCGCGGGCGGTCGTAGTCGCGGCGCCGTAGTCGCCGCTCGGCCGCACGGCTGCGCAGGCGCCGCTACGGCGTAGCACCTCGCTACGGCGCGGCGCTACGAGCGCTCAGCGCACGCGCTCGCCGCCGCTCGCTACACACATGCACTCGGTTGCATCCATTCGTTATTTACTATTATTATTACTCATTACCTACATCAATTAAACATTAATATTATAAATCTAGGTATTAAATTTTAGGTAATAATAATAAACAATCTTTTAAATGCTATTATTATATAAATACGTTATAAATATAAATGTTTCCTGTTACAAAAAAAAATATTGAAAATGATACGAAATAAATCAATATTCTTTTTAAAGGTAATTTATTACTTATGAGTATGTAGTTAATTGAATAATGAAGTGTTAGATGGAGTGCGCTCGTCGCCGGGCGGCGCGCTCGCTTCGCGTTTTTTGTTCGTTCGTGCCGAGTTCGTTCGCTGAGATGACGTCACGTGCGGCCGCGCCGAGGCCGAGGCCGAGCGCCGAGCCGAGCGCCGAGCGCCGAGTCGAGCGCCGAGCGCCGAGCGTGCGCCGCGCACACCGCAGGAGACGCGACCGCGATTATGTTGTTAAAACGTTAGCTAGGAAATTGATAATGAAATCGAAAGGTGTGAAGTCTATAGGACGGTCGGATATCGATATCATACCTAACAAATTAACGTAATTATTTGTTTTATATTTACGGTGTTATAGGTATTTAAGACATTTTTTCTTAGAATATTTAATTATTACGATGAGATATTATAATTGTTAGGCCCGGGCCGGCGGCGGAGCGGCGCCACCTCGCCGCCGTCGGCCGTCTCATTCACTCTCACATCCTCACTATAATTATATTTTCTTACCGACCTTTTTAATGTAGGAGAAGCGCACACGGCCGCTTGTCCCCGTGCGATACGAGTACAAACATACTAACAAACATAGTGAGAGGTACGTTTCGCCCGTTCGTGAGAAGCCATCGGTTCGCCGCGATCGAGACGGTACAGTGACAATTATTGTAAATACATAGTTAGCCACATGTAAAAAGACGTGTAGGTAAGCGCCTCGCAGCGCGTCTATATGCGCGACCGACTACCGTCCTTCTGTCAACCGTCAATTAAGCTGACGAGCCTACCGATCTACAGCGACACTTGTATACGCCTGCTTTTTTAAAGACCTGGTACCTGAACAGAAACACCAAAGAATTTTTTATCAATAAGGTTATCGTGGTCATTTCGTGATGTATTTTCGATGTCACAAAAACTACTTTTAGGAACTTTTCAAACAAGCCAAATACTAGGTAACTTCAAAGCTGGTTATTCGCGTGGAAATGGCCAAAGGCTAGGTCAGTTAAAAAGGCAGTGTAATCGGTCATAGTTTGGCGCAGATAGTCGATACCATCTGATCGATATTAGATTCATTCGAGCTGCAATCAGGATTAGCTTGACGAATATTAGTTTCATTGTTGTTGTTATGGTTTGTTAAAACGGTATGTGAGTTTGTTTTTTAGTATCACCCTATACTGCTTTCATTCACGGACTATAAGATGATGTTAGATATTTCGAAATAAAAATTAATTAGGTTTAGAAGACAATTGGAATTTTAATAGAAAGTTTTTTAGACTAGGCCTTTTATAACAAAATCTATATTTGAAATGTACGATCGAGTTATGAAAAACATTCAATTAAGTAGAGTGGTTATAGTCCGTGATATAAGGCGTCCCACTCTGGTGGTTGGTTTGCGATCCTCGGCCGCCCCCGGCAAGTTCTGGCCGGCGAGGGAGGATCGCAAGCGTTCCTCCTCTCCCTCTCGCTTTTTCGTATACGCGTTAGTTTACTTCAGTCACCATTTTAGAAATGTGTTCTATATCAGAATAAAGACTACGTAATGATAAGCGAGATCTCAAATTTATTTAAAAAAATTCGTTAATTGTGATCCTAATATTGCGACTTATCGTATATATATAATAAAATTATAAAAGATAATTTATTATATTTTGTATAATGACATTCTACGTTATTTTACACTCGATCTACTTTATATTGTTATTAAAGATAATAATTAATTTTAATCTAATAACGTGACAGACTGGTAAAGTTCGTAGAGTCGCTGTGGCGGCCATAGATCAGTAGCTTTGCATATTCGGCGATGGCCAACTTAATGTTTCAAGGACCAAAGGTATACTTATTCGCGTAGAACCGGACGCGCATTGGCTCCGCACGAACCGACCCCAGCCGATCGGTTGTTTCATTGCAGCATCAGAGCGTGTCTATGAGTAGAGCTATGAGAATTTCAAACGGGCAAGGCGGCTGCGGCGCGATTCGCCGAGTCGTGCCGAGTCGTGCCGAGTCGTGCCGAGTCGTGCCGAGTCGAGCCGAGTCGCGCCGAGTCGCGCCCGGCCGGCGCGGGCGCCGCCGCCGCGCCCTCCCCCGGCACCCGCCCGCCCCGCCCCACTGACACCCGCGCAACGCCGCCCGCTTGGTTTCGTTCTCGCGGTTACTTCTCGATTGCGTGCTTCGCGTGCTGACTGATTTTCTATAGCAATAAAAATCAATTACCTAAGATTTTACATTAAAATAAATTTGGATTTATATACGTTCGAATTTGGTGTCATGTACATTTAAAATATTAGAAAATGGAGATAACGATAGGCGAACGATCCGCGACGCGTCCCGTCGCGGCTTCGGCGCATTATTTTCGTCATTTCTTCGTGTATAATATGTTACATGAATCTGTATACAATATGGATATAAATCGTAATAATGAATAAATTAGTTTTTACGGCATCTCTTTATTAAAATAATGATAATATCAAAATGTTTTGTAAAAAGCGGTGGGTATGTCCGCCGCCCCGATACTGTGCACCCGTGCACTTTCTTATTGGAATATTACATTATATAACGTACATAATACTATGAGATATATAATCATACAGCCTCTCGGGGCGCGCGTGTATGGCGATGTATGTATACACATTGTGCAATGTACATATACCTATTATAATACAATGATTTAAGACAAGGTTCACATCGTGCCGTGTGTATGTGGTAATAAATATAATATGGACATTGTTCAAACAATAACCAGTTGTTTTATTTATTCATCCGATATTGTAACCCTTTCTATGATAATACCTGCATATACTTCTGTGAAAGTGAATAATAATAAGCCATCCCGTCTCAATGAACAAACATGGAAATGAGATTAAATTAATGCAAAAGATAAAAATAAACACTGGCTGGAAATATTGAGTCTTAAAATGTCAAGTAACACTTTTCAAGAGAAACAAAATATGCATTATTAATTTTTCATTGAGATCTTCAAACTGATGGTTAAAAAATTAAAATTTTAACTAAAATCTGATCCAGAGAATTCACTGGGATTCGATTCCCTTGCCGACTAACCTAACTTTTTTTAATGTGAAATTGTCACTTCAAATTTAAATGTCAGTTGTAACATGTCAGTCCTAAGACATTAAATCAAATTATGTATTTTTTCAACAGTAAAAGTAACAATGAATTTGTGATTTGTTCTGTACGTACCGGTGGACCAGATGAACGAGTGTCATGATCCTGTTATTTAAAGGAACGAAGTAAGTATTCAAATAATGCATTCATTATAAAAAACATAACCTAAAAAATAAAAGAGTATCAGATAATTTTATGTGTTCGTTCACAACCTCAAGTTAAGGAACAATTTAGCAAGACTATTAATTTATATGCAGTTACCAAAGTCAAAGTAGCTAACAAATTTAAACTTAAATAGAAAATTGTGAAGCATTTTAGAATTTGTTAAACCAATAATAAATAGTGATTTGCTAGTTTGATGATTGATACCTGTTCTAAATCAATCAGATCAAACCAATATCCTAATGATTTGTTTTTTCTTCTACCTTAGGCACGTCTACCCACTTATAGGCAAAGGTAAAAGCATTAGACATGCCCTTGCTAGGAGGGCTCAAGGATCGAAGACAATCCGCTCTGAAATTGGCACTTGAATTTGGAGCGACGCTCGCTTCTTATCCTAGTTGCAGCATGTCGAAGTCGAAACGTACTTCATGTCAAACAAAATAATGCCACATTTTTCTAGTGTCACATAAATTACAACACTTTTGTGACGACAAAGGAAGCCAAGCGTCGGTAGTGTTGCCACACTTTATAATTCGAGTAACAAGTACTCACTCTCCTAAGCGGACAATCAAGACAAGTAGGTAAAAAAGATTTGACGTGCAAAAGAATTTCTATGTAAATCAAACTGCAAAATAAACTACTTTGACTTTGACTTTGACTTTGAATCACTTTAAATTGTTACAAAAGATGGCTAGTCCAAAATTAAAAGCCTAATTCTGTCTAGAATGTATTTACATCAGACCATTCCAGTGTCGATGGAGTAAATTACTATGTCTCCAGATCTTCCCCAGTGGGCCGTAAAGACGACTTAGGAAACAAAACTGTTTGGTACCACATCTATCAAGCCGCAGTAAGCTTAAGGGCCATTCTTGTTTGCATGGAACTGTTGAATTACTAAGCTGTTATATATGAATATAAATATATAAAATTTAGTGGTTATGCAAACATCGCAAATCTCAGTCATGTCAAATATAAGTCGTATCCTCGATAAATAAATTGTAGGGTTAACTGACAAAAGGAAATCAATTCAGTTCTAATTGACAGGCCTGTTGGTCGAGTGGCTAGAGACCCTGGCCACAAAACCAAAGGTCGCGGGTTCGAACCCCGCTAGGGGCATATGTTTGTGTGATGAACAGCGACAGTTGTACTCGCGTCATGGATGTTTATAAAAATATTTAAGTATGTAATTCGTTCCCTAGTTTGAATAGAACGAGCTTCGAACTCAGTTTGGGGCAATGCAATTGGTGTGTTAGCCCAATAATTTATTATTCATTATTCAACATCGCACATCTCAGTGATGTCAAATACGAGTTGTGTCCTCGATAAATAATTTGTAGGGTAATCTGACCAATGGAAATCATTTCAGTTCTAATGTTCTAATTAGCCAGTCACCTCAATTGAGGTTTATATCGATATTCAGAAAAGTTAAGAGTGCGTAAAGAGATTTGATATAATATAATCTCGACTACACTTAGGTATTTCAAACACTCAACAAAACAAAATGTGATTGGCCTCATAGTAGATAAATGTATAACTTGTTTTAAATGATATTTTAATTAACTCATACGTTTTTCCAAAGTAAGTTTGATAATCATTTGTTTATGGGTGTCAAAAAAAACGTACTTCATAATACCCCCATTTCTACTTATCGGATTCCTCGCCGCCGATCCAGTCAACGCAATCTAGTAAGTAGCACGATCATTATTCATTTATCTCATAATCACTTCACAATATTGGAAAACAATGGACGTGTGAATTATTCAACAGATCTAGACACAAGTAAACAGTTGAGCGATCTGACGTTACGAAGACGAGGAAAGTGCGTCAGACAGACTATTTTATGACGTTAGGTCATTAAATAACAATAGTTCTAATGTGACAATTCTATAGTCTAAAGTTTGCGTTTGAAAGACTCTCTTCTTAAATTATGTAAGGTATGTGATATTATGACGACCCGCTTGGTGTAATGGTCAAGATGTTGCCTATTACGCAAGAGGTCGCGAGTTCGATCCCCGTACAGGACGAACATTTGCGTGCATGAACATGTCTGTCCTGGTCTGGGTATTATATGTATCTATTTAAGTATATTTGTAATACCACTGTTGATTATGATGTCTGTAACACAATTGCTTAAGCTACTTAACACGTGGTCAGATCAATATATGTGATGTTGTGAAATATTTATTATTTATTATAAGACCCTACGGAAAATCATAAAAACACAGTGAGTGCATGGACAAAATATGTACATATATCTAATTTGCTGACATTCTGATTCTGGTTTGTAAAGCATGCTTGAGTCGAATTTTAATAGACAACGTATGGAGAACTTTATTTGATAACCTTTCCAAACTTCGGTTTCCTAAACGGCTGAAGGGCCTTTGTTGTCAAATAAACGACTCGCATGATGTAATGGTTAAGAAGTTGCCTATTAGACCAAGAGGTCGCGGGTTCGATCCCCGTACAGGACAAACGTTCGTGTGCATGAACGTGTCTATTTGTCTAGTTCTGGGTGTTATAAATCTATTTCAGTGTATATTTGTTATACCACTGTTGATGCTCATAATAATCTTGACGGTTCAACTACTTAACACGCAGTCAGTTATTATGTGATATTGCGAAATATATTTATATAGATTTTTTTTCTACCGACACGTTTAAAAATAGAATATTCATTTGTACCGACCAATCGCCTAATAAGGTCCGTGAGGCCTAAATTGTATTTCAATCCTAGGCCATGCGCGAAGGCAATTCCGTCCCGCATTCAACTGTGGCCTTTATTCGGGGCACAGTGAGTGTGCGCCTTAATAAGAGCCCTTATACGTTACGTGACTCTATTCGACGGAGGGAGCTCTTTCCGCCCATTTACCTCGTTTCACAATCGTCCAATCTGTTAAAGTACTGTTTGCCTAATAAACGGCCTTTATTTACAACATAAGGAATTCTTTCACGCTTGGCTTGAGGCATGTTAGTTACTTGTAACTCGGTTGACGGATCTTGTCTGGATAGATCCAGCGGGGGTTGTAGTTGTCAGTAGAGAAGGTACGGCAGCTTATTTTACAAGTTTGGGTTTATTAGATTTTTGCCACGAACGCAGTCACCCGTCGTAGTATTTAGTGACTTTGCTATTTATTATTTGTCAAGTGTGGTTGAAGGATATAGGAATAAAGCCAAGCATCTGATGTAATATGACGCACATCATTTACTCATCTTAGTGGCTTAAGCCACCACAAGATATTTTGAATATTAGAAATGAATAAACACAAAAGGTCTACATAATATTTGTTTAAATTAAATGTGTCAACATTTTTCTATAGTTGTCAGGCATTACAGTGAAGTAATTTCCCAAAAAAATGACGTTTTATTTCAAAAAAGCCAAAAAATTGCCCGCTGGACCGTTATGTACAAGATATTATACCACACAGTAAGTGTTCTTGAGGCACCAGGTGAATAAAACCGCAAAGTGTGGGCAATTTCCCGGCCCAGCCTCCTAAAATAATAATCCGTATAATTAAATTGACGCTATAAATTACAAAAAGAAGTAACTTTATTACCTAACCGACCTTCTGGAAGCCGTATTGTTTCCATATAATATCATCAAACTGTAAGATAAAATTTAAAAAGTTGGCTCCTCTCACAAGATTTCAAATTTCGAACGGATCAGCGCTTTGGTGAAAATATAAGCGGCATTTATGGACAGTAAATTCCGCTGACGACCGCTCCAAGCCAAAGAAAATAGAATATTGTATACCTAAAATATCTATTTAACATACTATTACCACAGTGTGTAGTGGTTCTCAGTAGTATAATAAACCAAATGCCTACATTAATTGCATTCATTGTATCATAAGTTTTAGGTCAACAGTCGGTTTTTCCGAACATAACCCGTGATGTTTATGCCAAAACCCATTACGATTATAATATATTTTTTTACTCGTAGGTATTGCCGACGACATTGTGCTAGTGGATGAAGACGCCCTGATGTTCCAGAACAGATTGGAGGTGTGGCGGCAAAGACTGGAGAATGTTGGCTTGAGAGTCAGTAAAACCAAAACTGAGTACCTGTTTTGCGACTTTGGCGGTCTCTCCAGTTCTTTGCCTATAACACTGGACGGAATGCCCTTACCAGTCTGTTCCGATTTTCGGTACTTAGGGTCTCTCATCCAAAGTGACGGCGACATCGACAGGGACGTAAAGCATCGAATCAACTCAGGTTGGATGAAATGGAGACAGGTCACTGCAACAACATGCGATCAACGGTTGCCCTTACGGCTAAAGGGCAAAATTTACAAAACCGTAATAAGACCTGTCTTAATGTATGGATCGGAATGTTGGGCCACGAAGAAGACGGATGAAAGACGATTGCATGCAACGGAGATGAGAATGCTGAGATGGATGTGTGGGGTGACGAGAATGGATAAGATAAGGAATGAGTACATCAGAGGAAGTATGAAAGTGGCACCAGTGATAGAAAAGGTTAAGGGGAACCGACTATCCTGGTATGGCCATGTGATGAGACGCGAGGAAACCCATGTGACGAGACGAATGATGAATATGAAAGTGAATGGTGTGCAAGGGAGAGGTAGGCCAAAGAAAAGATGGATGGATTGTGTGAAGGATGATATGAGTGAAAGAGGTGTGAATGACGCGATGACGAATGATAGGCCGGTATGGAAGAAGTCGACATATTGCGCCGACCCCAGATAAACTGGGAACAGGGCAGGCAAATGATGACTCGTAGGTATGAACTATTTTCGTACGCTTGAGACATACTTTACGTACGTCCATGCATTTTAGTGACTGTCCTTCCTTTTGAACTCAAATAAAAATCATTAAACCACACTAGTGATGCATCATATTTTCATAACCATGGCGAAATAGTTCACTGCATTTCAAAGCATTGTGCTATTACCTCTCTGGTGCCATTGAGCGCGAATAATGCCATTCGCACCGCAGACGATTTTATCAATTTCAATACATGATCTGTTCGTATTGAATAAGGTAATCTGATTTCGCGGATCGCGTTGCCGGCTCACGTTAGTAAGGATGACCTGTGCAAGTACTCGATTTGGAATTTGTAATCGATGAATTATGATATCGATAATAAATGACATTTTGTCAACATAACACGCAATCTTATGAAAAAGTTTCGTGCTGTCTAGTTGAAACAGTAACGTGCAGCATCTGCGAAAGTGATAGTTTAAACCCTTTTCTAATAAAATAAATAAAGCTATAAGACCACCAAAATAAAAATAAGAAAGGTTTTTTTAGGTCACGGAACAAAATACCAAATAATATTCATATTAGTTAATGATTTTCGATGTTCCTATCAAGGTCATAACTCGTGGTTCTATACGGCCGAATTATCAACGAACACATTTTAAAACCTTTTAATAGTAGTATAGTCTATTAATGTCACATTTAAAGGCAACCGCCTCCATCATTTAAAATCATGTTTTCGTTACGAAGAAGGGTTTTGGATTAATCACCACGCTTGCCAAATGCGGGTTGCTGATCACAATCCCGGGCTGAGTTCAGAAAAATCAAAACTATTCTTGCCCGACCCAGGACCTCGAGACCATGGCCCGGTACTTAAACCACTAGTCCATCGAGGCATTAAACTAATTTACCTTTTTATAGTTACGTTTTTAAGTTTACTTATTAAATAAATATGAATTGCTTACTCCAAACATCACTAGCAGGGTATATTAAGCGAACACTGTGCATTTGGCAGGCGAAATAATCTTTACAGGCCGCTGGACGGGCCGGATAATTAAAGCGATCGGCCCGTCCACATAAGTTGCCCACTGTGCACTAGTAACGTTCAATTGTTTAACTAGCTGCATACATTGTCTAAATGTTGGTGGCAGACAATGTAGTGTCAACTGTTTTATTGGAACTGTTAAGTGTAGGAACTTGGATGATCGAATTTTTGCGGCCATGCATTTTCTATACAAAATGACGCAACGTTATTCCGTCATCTCCATTTAAAAGTATGTCATACACATTATGAACACGACGGAACGTAAATTCAGCCGCGTAAACTTGGTCGTGTTTTTTCTGTAGTATGTTCCTATACTAAGAAGTCGGTTAATGTAGTCAGTTCTTTGTGATGTTTATCGTTAATCTTTCTCATAAATTAGTAGAACCTATATCAATCGTGGTTTTTTAATTTGAACTGGGACATAACTAAACAATCGTCTACTCATTATACGTATTTCTATTAAAGAATAAAGACACTTTATTTTTCATGTCAAATCATTTTGAAATTTCCTTTTCTCTAGTTAAGCATGCTTTTGTTAACTTCCCTTACATAGTAATCAACCAACACACCCTCCTATTCTTGAGTACCGAAATGAAATATCACTCAATGAATTCACCACTTAAAGTGTATTAGGAAGTGACTTGGTATTTCTTTTGCTTCCAGAAAAACTGACTTGGGAATATCCTTCGAAAGGAATCGACTAATAAGGGCGATTTTCACATGTTTTCCCTTGGAAAACTTGGCGAATCATCGTCAACCGCTCATTATAAGTTAGAGTTGAAGCTACGTAGGGTTTCTGTGCCTCTTGTCTTTGAAGGATTCCTGTTTTGTGGGTTTTATTAATGGGCTGTAGCGGTATTTTTATGCGTGGAATTTGAATTTGTAATTAAAAGTTTGTGACGCAATCTCTTAAACAAAATATTTTTTTCTAGATACTAATAAAAGAAAAAAGAAAAAGAAAGTAGTCTCACTTATTATTTGAAATAAATAAAACTTGTAAACAAAATATTTTTTTCTAGATACTAATAAAAGAAAAAAGAAAAAGAAAGTAGTCTCACCAAGTCTCACTTATTATTTGAAATAAATAAAACTTGTTCTTTCTCCTTCTTCAGTCCTTGAAATCATAAGGTATTGATTGATATATGTATGTTAAATATCAGATTTTCAGATTCTTATAAAAAAAATGCAGTTGAATGAAATTTAGAAAATTTTAAAGATACTGCCTGAATTTTCATAAAACATAAAAGTACGCGAACGTTATAAATGTGTTGATTTGAAGTTGGTAAAAACCTTTTCGAGAGTGTGAAGAATATATTCGCTTCAAACACAAAACTCTTTCCTAGAATATTCGAGAAAAATTGAATTGAACGATCGTCCCGGTCTATAAATGCAAATTTTTGTATCCCGTTTTGGCCTTTAAAAATTATGGCAATCCTTAACACAGAGGATTTCTCCGGGACGGGCCCGAAGTAATCGAGTTAAGGAGACGATACTTAATGTAGACAATTTATTTGAGGGCCCTCATTCTCCGATGAGAGGTATATATGCCCTAGATAATTACTGACTTATATCTGTGTATAGATAAAATAATGATGGATGCTTTGTGTTCAGTATTTTAGTCAAATTACTGATGAAGGATCTTATGGTAAGGAAAAAAGCGCAAGGAATAGAAAATTCCTAATTTTATTTTTAGTCCAAATAGATGTCTGATTCCTGATCGAAATGCATAGCAAAAACTTTTTGACTGTTCCAAAGGCATGATTTATAGTCTACAATCAACCATGTTTGTGTACATTTTATTGTAAAATACCTAAGTCTAAAATCCTCCCTGCCCGCCGCAGTTAATATCGTTTTCAAATCCAGTTTAATTATTTCCCATCCGAATATGTTTTTCGACTAAGCATGCCAATCGTTTTAAATCTAAAATTGCCGGTTGCCGCAGAAATAATGTTCTCGGTATAATCCTACGGAACCTATTACGACTTTGCTCCGAATACTATGTGAAGTAATAAATAGCTGTACATTCTCTGTATTGGGTTTTAATCGATACCCCTTTTATCTGGCAGTGGACGGAATTGTACCGCCACCTAAATCCAAGATAATCTCCTTTCTGCCGTGTATTGTCGAGTTCCAGTATTATCCGGTTGGAACTAGTTATTGCAGTTATAACTGGGCATGTACCTGGATTAGGAGTTCTTGTATTAAAAAGAAAATTGACTTTTGTTTTGCCTTATTCATTTTGTTTCGGATTGTACTTTTGCTGTCTTGTAACTCCAAGTTTTGTATTTGTATTATTATCTTAATTTAATATGAAAACAAATGTGTTTCAAGAAATTAAGCCATGTAAAAGTGTCCAACTTAAATAGGCACTGACACATACGTCAAATTAACCCATCAACAAAAGGATCGCGGTTCCATAATTTTAACTAAGTTACATTTTTTTATTTCTTAATATGTAAATTTTTTACGATTACTTTTGATAATATTATTAAATTAGGAGAAACAAAAAAATGATAACGATTTAATAATAAAAAATAATAATGTGGGTAGTCCTGATTTTTCTTTGACACATTTAGTCTCAGACGAGGTGCGGCTCAGAACGCATCATCGACGCTTCTTATTTATTCTGAACTTTATTTTGTGGACTATTTCCTATAAGCAAAATATTTGTGAGACTATTTAAAGAATATTATCGTGAGTGTGTGTGTGCTACTTATTATTTCGATAAAAGTTTTATTACAAAATAGAACTTTCGACCAGTCTGTGAATGTGTTAACTAGTTATAATAGTGTGTGAGTGTGTAGTACTAGTATCAATCGGGACGAAGAACCAGAGGTCTTCGAGCACCATCTTCAGAATACCGTGTTTGCTGCAAAAGACAATATCGAGATATCAGGTAAGTAGGCATTCTCTTATACTTGGCAGTGAATAATTAATAAGATGATTAGACACATGTTTTTATTTATTCCGTATTTAGGTGAAATCTTATAATCACGGATGGAATTTTCTTCATAATGTAAAAATAAATTTCTTTTTACATTATTAATCTTTTTACTTCATAATTCTCGCCGCCCGTGGAATTTTGCTAAGTATGTATTTTCATCACCACGGAGCTGATTTTGATGCATTTATTGTGTAGTGGAATGATTTTGTGGGTGATGATTGTGATGATAGGACTGACAATTTACATGCGAAACCGGACGAGTCGTACAAACGACTCGTCCTACTATACAAATAGTAGTTAATATTAACCAAACCACCGTAAACATCGAAGAATCACTAAAGATATTAAAAATTAACGCGTACTAGTCGAACAGTTTCCCTTTCAAATAACAAAGACGAGTAAAATGTAATTTTGAAACAGAAACATGAATTAATTCCGAGCACAATATTAATGTTTAAAAGGACGAAACCGGAATGAGCTCTCTAAACATATTTCAAGTTAATAAAATGTAAAGTCGTGTGTATATAAGAATCAAAGCCAAATAAGGTCAGTTCGTGGTGTCCTAAACCAACATTGGGTACGTGGGGAGTTCTCACCTGCGAAGTGCATGTTTAGCCGTCAAGCTGCCGCGGGCCGGGGGAGGCCCGCCAGCTGACAAGTCAAGGGGGAATTACCGATTGTAACAAGAATAATACGATGCACATTTTGAGGAGGTTGTTTTGTAAGTCTTACGTAAGAAAGAAGAGTCGGGGAGGGCTCCAGAAGTTCGGACCAGTTGTTTCTGAGATTAGCGCGTTAAAACAAATAAACAAACTTTTCAGCTTTATATATTAGTATAGATAATCAAGAGTAAAACTAAGTTTTATAATCAGGGTGTAACCCTGAACTTTTAATATAGGCATCAAATTATTGACAGTAATTTTTGCATACTTTTATGTCCGTACTTAATTCATCCAGGCCAAATCATACAAAATGTTCTTTTTTGGCGCGCGTGCCCGCGACCTTACAGTCTCATATGAAAGATACATATTTAGTGTGTACCAACTAACACAAACTACTAACTAACTAACAAAACAAAGTATAATTTAAACATTTGAAAATTTTCTGCAATCTTATATCTACAAACTTGTACTGAAAGCGAAGAAAAGTTCTTTTAAACAAACATAAGTGTCGTATAACACGAACGTATAAGTATAACAATATACTAACAGCACGAAGAGACACCGGCCACCCGAGATCGAATTTCGATTCGGAAACTCGGCGAAACTTCACTTCGAATACATGGAGCGTTTAATAGCTTTCCGTTACGAATGATTTATGCCACGTTATTATTTGTTTTACTCACGAAAGTAATTCAGATAACGCACTCGCATCACGTAATGAATAGTCAAAACCCAAACTAATGTAACTTATGGGGACAACTCTAGAAGTTACAGCCCCAGTTTAAGATGACATACTCTGTGGATTTAAGAGCGAATCCGCACATAAGCGCCGCAATAAGGGAGGGTTTTCACATAAGCTGAGATGCGCGGAGCAGAGCAGAGATGATTCTGATTGGTCAAAAAACACATATCTCATCTCCGCTCCGAATTTGATTGGTCAATTTTTCATAAAACACGTCTCTGCTCAGCTCCGCGCAGCTCAGCTTATGTGCAAACGCACAAATAGTTTTTACATAATTGATATTTAGATAAAATAACTCTCTGTAGTGCACTAAAGAATAACATTTATGTTTCTTCTTTAAAGTGACTTCGTCACAATCGACGGACGCTGGCGGTCGTAGTCGCAGTCACTCCGGAGGCAGTCACAACCGTCGTTATCCTGAAGTACCTAGTCATAATCTAAGATATGACTACTAACATTTTTGATTGTGGCTGTCTTTGTGTTCAAGAAAAGTATAGAAAGTAGATTTAAAAAATCAGAAATCTTACCCTTTAGTGCACTACAGCGTGTTTTATAATTTTATTATCTTAAATTCATTACAATTAAAGAAAAACGAATAGCAGCGCTAGTGTGCGGACTGCAAGCCCTTAAGATTGAGAAGGGTCATGTAAGGTTCTACTAAGTGTCTCTAAAGGCTGGTTATACGCACTTCTCTTTCATATAGACCTCGTAAATCAAAGATACGAAGTGAAATTAAAATACCTCGCCAGATTTGAGTAGATCGCCATTGTGTTCCCTGAATAGAGCAGTGTGTTACGCGTTCCTGCTATTTAGTGTCTTTCAGGTTATAAATTGTAATTAATTGCGTGTAATTACTTGCCTAGGGTCAGGTTATTGTCGTAATAAATTACTTTTGGTAGCATTTATTGTTTGTATTGAATCGGTGTTCCTGATATTTTGTGTGTTTTAAATCATGGTACTGTGATTGAATGTACGTACATAATGTACTAAGTTATCCGATCTAACATTTCCAGTAACAGATTACTTTATAACTGGTTCCACGGGACTAAATATCAACTACATACTAATTACTGGTAGGTATTTTTGGAATTTCAATCACCACGGCGTACCTAAAATAAGGTGTAAACAAATTATAGATATCTGATAAAAGCAAAGCGATGACTAATTATTTTAACATTTCTCGATACCTATAGTATTTATAATACATTTGATTTATACTATTTCAAACATGAAAGAACAAATCCAAGATTCGAGCAAGGTTGGCACATTTTCTATAAGTTGGCATATTTAGGTGTTGGTCTAAGTTTAATGCTATCTTGAGTTTGGGAACCCCTGCAATCTATAGTACATACAGCTAACTTCGCTACAATACGGGAAAACAGATATTCTGTATTAGTTTGTGTAGTTCGATTGGAAATTCGTAAATAGTCATACATATTTTGTAAAAAAAAATACAAATGGTAATCACATTTTTTGTGAGAAATTCGTATGAGATTGGATTGGTTCTAATTACCAGTGGGGGTAAAATTATGATTAACATAATCATATACAACACTTACATATTATAATTCAGATATATTGTTGACCTACAGATATATCACTAATGTTGTGGTACGTACATGCATCATAAGTGATTCATGTCAGCTTTTATTTGTTATATTTTAGTTACACTTTCAAAATAAGACGGTTTGGCATAGCTACAACCTGCTAATTCACGAATTATAAAGTAACGTCAAAGCATCGTGTGTCCGGAAAATGATATAAACTGGCAATACAGCAATCACTATAAGTTTCCACACACAAAACTAGACGAAAGACAACGAAAACGCAATTCTAGAAATTATATCCCACTCTTCAAAACGCGGGGATTTAACCGTGCAGGTGTTACGGTATTTTGTAAAATATTTAAATGGAACCGCGTGGCGGGTTACAAATTAGAACTACGGATGACCTTTGCAGTTTCGCTTGAAATGGATTTATATCGAGATATTTCATAACGAGCCTAATTTCGGTGCTGTGTGACGTTTCGCTGTGCCAGCAGTATTAGAGAGGACTAATGTATGACTATTAGTAACGTTCATTTTGCTCAGCGAAATAGATGTTAGTTCATAGTTTTTTTTGACGACGGAACCGTTGGTCTAGTGGTCAGAGACCCTTGCTACGAATGTAAGGGTCGCGGGTTCGAATCTCTTTAGGGACAAATGTTTGTGTGATGAATATCTACCTAAAATAAAACCTTATTGCTTATTGTTCCGATGGTGTGGTGAAGAAAGCGATTAAGAGATATTCCAAGGAATGGGCAGTCAACAGCGTTCCCCAGTGGTTATGAGTTCATAATACTGCGATCACCAACCCGCCTACGCATTGTGATGACTGATGATTATGATGACCCATCCAGCATATTCTGACACGGCTGAT
Source organism: Nomophila noctuella (assembly GCA_958496325.1). Classification (NCBI taxonomy): domain Eukaryota; kingdom Metazoa; phylum Arthropoda; class Insecta; order Lepidoptera; family Crambidae; genus Nomophila; species Nomophila noctuella. The sequence goes on from OY292484.1 coordinate 11,757,539, forward strand.
GATAACAGACATCTGAAATTCTAAAAAAAACGTTTTATTCATCGACTTTTTTTCAAAGTTAAATCGGAAACACTGTTGAAAGTAACTCAATCTAAATCTCAAAGGTGAGGTGATTCATTCGACTTGACTTTTTGTATGGATAAAATTAATATAATAGTTATTACACTTTTTATATGCCGCCCTCGTTCGGGCCTTTTTGACCTGCGGACATTGACAATGTGTCATTCCAAGAGGTATGGCTGTTTGAATAGCCTTTGGTTATGACTTTTTTAGTTTATGTCCTTTCTTTGCGAGAGTTAAAGTTTTATGCTATATTTAAAGGACGCATATAGGGGTGTATGTTTGTTTTGGTTTATATAGTTTATGTCTAGTGGTATATGTATGCTGAACAGTTTTTTTTCTATCTCAGAAACTACTGGTTCGAATTGAAAAAATCGTTTTGCGTTACTTTGTGCATTAGTCGAGAAAGACTTTAAGTTATAGTCTAGCACTACGTGTGCGGAAGCTGAATTTCACGCGGACGGAGTCACACGCGGCCACTAGTAATAATTTAATTTCTTCCGTTTTCTGGCCATCATAATTACAAGCTTACTAACCGATTCACAAGTACATAAATACATATATGTAAATACTTCATTCAAATATTCGAACTCCATGATTTATCACATCTACGTAACGTAATTAAAGACCATACATCATACCGACCGATAGCCTTCCTGAAGCAATCCTGACATAAATCGTTGTCTTAGGACATTCCACTCGTCCTATAATACATTGTAACACGATGTACGTAATATAAAATATGTGAACAGGTGCTTTATCAAATGGCAAAGCCTTGTGTCGCGGGGCAGCGCTTCGCATGATGTACAGACCTTAAGGGCTTACCCTCGGTACCGCGCGATAAAATTAGTGGTTTCCATAATAGATTTCGAAATTTCCAGGCGATTAAAAAATTCGTGGTACAACAATTCAACCAACAGGGTATGGTTGAATTGGTGTGTGCAAAGCAGGGGTTTAATTTGATGGCTAGCTTGATGAATGTATATTGATAATAAAACCAAGCAAAAACGACTTGAATGCATTCGAAAACATCTGGACTTTTAGTTATATTACAATAACAATTTCTTTTTGTGAGAATGGTAGTCGTATATTTTTGTTTGAAAATAGATTTTCTGTTTTTATAGGAAAATCTGTACCGATTTGCCGGTGACTAAAATATTCTTGTGATTCAGTAGGTATATTGAACGTGCCGCAATGAAATGTTGATCTAATCAGTTGAAAGTTAGCAATCAGTAATACCCACGAGTAATAATGAATGCGGAATTTCCTCGCAATTAAAAAATGGTAGCGTTTACATTACTGCGTTAGAAGGCGGATATACGGTACGGGTACTCTGATAGCACTAATGGAATAATGACGGCTATTAACAAACGTTCCGCGTACGTTTTGTTAAAGTGACGGTTAAATTAGTGGTTCTTTTACGAAAAATATGGAGGTTATTTTGTTCGCACGGTGGGTAATGGTATATGGTAACAAGAAATGATCATTGTAAAGGAGAAATCCGTTTCTCATACAAACGGGGGCCTGGATATGCGCGGCTACAAATTGGTCACCGATTAGAACACTTCAAAAGATTACATTTGCCCAATTTTAATAGCTGAATACAACGGCCAAATATGTTAAAATCATGCATGAATATTCATTATTATTGCCATATCTATATGGTGTGACATCAAGTGACAGGATTGACATTGACATATGACGTAAAACCATAATGCACTGATAGACACACATAGACAAGATATAGGTCAGTGCCAAAATGGCTCCATTTCAATTGACACTGATCGTTTAATCGATCAATTGTTTGATTTTATTATTATCTTTATTATGAAGACGTAAAAAGTAGATCATTATTAAGATATAACGAATGTTACAAATAATAAATGATTGTAGTTTTTCAAAATGTAGCAAAAACACACTGGAACATGATGCATTTAATTTAATCTCCGCTTATCGATTTTCTCTAATCGATTATTTAATCTGTCATGTTATTAGGTGCGTTTTTGAAGACAGTTAAAAATTAAAAAATATAGTGCTATGTCGTTTATAAAGTATGTTTGATAATGTAAAATATATAATTATGCAATTAACTTAAGTTGGCCAAAGCCTATTCCGTTGTTATTTATAGAGGTTAATTAACAAAAATTTACAGTTTTTTTGATATATAATTTATCCATGCACAATCAAGCCCAAAATGGATCGTCTCCTTTGACTCTCCATAGATAATGGCGGATATAAATGTAAGGCAATAGACGTCAATCATTTATGTTGGTATGCATGCAGTATTAACAATCAACATCTAAACTAAACAATGCTATTTAATGTGTGAACATCACCATGTTACAGCATTTGTACAATCAGTGCCAAATATTTTAGGTACTCGTAAGATTCATTATCTTATCATTTATACCGCTGTTATTGTCTCCTTTTGATGACCACACTGCGATATATTTGCTTATTTATAAATACAAGTATAACTATAGCACCGGCCTTAATAAACGTGAATTAAAATAATATGAATTCCTAGATGAAGAGACAGTTACAACCATTAAAAGACCTCGACAATACTACATTTACAAACGGTTATAAAGTTACCAATTAAAGTACAAGCTTACAAAAAATCAATCGTTACATAAAACATAACTATGTAGTTAAATGTTTTAATGTTCTAAAAGAGCATTTAATTTTTGCCTCCAACATAATTACCGCGCAACAGATTGATTAGGCCACTCATCTAATTATTCAATTCAACCAGTTCATTTATCTCATTAAATCAAAACAGCCCCGCTGATTGATGTCCGCTTATATAATGCTGACTGTAAATAATTTAATTCCGCGAATTCGTAATTTACGGCGCGGAAGCCGAGTGAAACACGCGTTAATATCGAAATGTAACAATCGAGATAAATTATCGAGTTGGAATCGATATTTACAGTAATTCAAACTTTTATCTAAATGAGATAGCGATGCAACGTCCGCTCCCATTCCGCGGTCCGATTTATAAATCACGGTGATTATTATTTTATTGAGTCGGGCTACGGACGGAATCATTTGATTTCGCAAACAAAACAATCGCACTATTTTGGTTTGCGCGTTGATTTAGTTACGAGGATCATGCGCCAGTGACGCTATTTATTGATTTAAGACCGTCGATTTAGTAATTGTATGCTGGTCATCATATGCGATTTAATGTGTTTATTTGGAGTTATTTAAAGAAAGTTTTAAACTCGTATACCTGAGAAAAGTTTTGGACTGTATTTATTTGCACACTGTATTTCCTTGGATCTTTAGACGATAGAATTTTTTCAGTAATTGCTTCACGTCTTTTGTGCCACTTTTTTGGACCTTTTAAAGGAATTGATTAGTGAATTCCACAATATTATTGACGTAGATAACCAGTTATGAAAAGCCATACCTTAGGATCTCAGCGCCGAGATATAAATTTTAAAAGAGGTAGAGCTTTGTGGAACTTTAACTCAAATGAGCCACTCGTCTGAAGAAATAGCTCCACCTTACAGAAGACCACAGCGAAAGAGCACTTCGTAACTGCTGTACTATGATGTTTTTACTGGTGAGTAAGGTCGCTAGAGCTCAGTTGGGGAGTGTATGGGGTCTTAAAGGCACGCATCGACGACCCTTGTACGGTTGTTGATGTCCATGGGCAGCAGTGATCACTTACCATCAGGTGACCCGCTTGTTCGTTTGCCTCCCTTTCACATAAACACAAAAAATACATTGAAAATTTTGAATTACCATAATCGCATGACACTAGCGGTTTCACAACAAATCCGTAATAAGTGAACATGAAAAACTGTACACCGCGCGTCCATAGTATTCCCTGGCTTTGTACAGGTGGCGTCTCATTCCGCGCCTTTGGAATACCGCAAAATCAGTCCCCGTCGCCAGCGGCCAGTGCACCGGTGCAAATTAATACCCGCACGCCTCTGCTACCCTGGTTTTAATTTCGGTAGGCGCCTCTGATTTACGATGTCCATATGAAAGAGCGAACGCACAGCAAGCCGGCCTGTCAGGTTAGACCTGTAACTTAATACATAAACCCCCTCTCGGGCCCTGAGGCGGGCGGGCGAGGGGGGCAGGGGGGCTCTCGCTAGATGGCGCTGACGTCGCCGCCTTTTCAGGTCGGTAACGTAGAATTAGTTCGGGGCTATTCATTACGCGTCGGGTCGCGGTGCGATGTTGATTGCTTATTGAAGTTGTTAAATAGTTGAGGGGAATTGGAAAGGTGGGCGTTCCTGCAGTAAAATTTATATTATCTACCGATTGGTTATTGTTGGGACTTCGAGGATCACGTGACCGTGTTTCCAATAACTCGGAAATCAAATATTGCTTGGAAGTATTATTAGGTTGGTAGTGGAGCTTTCAACCGTCTTTTTTCCCAATTCAAATCTGCCGCCTGAATTTAAGAATTGAATTCATCAAAAATCAAACATTATTAACTGATTTTTAATCTTAATGAATATACAATTTTATTAAACTAGTGTGAACACTCCTTTTCTTCGGAAATATATATGTATTTTATAATGAAGGCACGCTTCACGTTAGCCCAGATTTCACTCGGATAAATCAATAATAAAATTTTGAAGCGCATTGCTCCGTAATCTAGTGCAAACCCGCTCTAACCAGCACCGTCTGTTCAACGATAGAACTTAAAATACAGAAGGAATAAGTGCCCAATGCCTATGCGCAAATATTGTATACAGTTTTAACTTTGTTAACTCCTTAATGAAATACTACATGTGGCTGATTTATTGAATTTCCACCAGTACATTATTTAAGGATTCGATTATGAGCGTTTCCAAAAATTATTTAATAGACACACGCGAAATGAAATCACATTGCATCGAAATAAAGTTATCCATACGTAAACTGACCTCCGAACCATTTCTTTATATTTTTCGAGGATCGTCATATATATATCATATATCATATATATAATATGTTGACATACACACTCGTGTATGTCAACATATTCGTAAACAAAGGTAATGTGTGCCAGGATTGTGCTTAATGTAGTACTCACGCAATAAACCTTCATTAACTTGGTCATCATATTAAAATGTCCATCATGAGCCAGGACTTATAAGGGAGTATAAGTATAAGGGACTTACTTACTTCCTTTAAAAATGTAGGTATCAATACGATTATTTGACAGGTAAATACACTGGCGGTCTATAGTTATTGTAGTGTTACAGTTACACAAGCGCCTAAGATAATATGGGCAGAAAAGACACTAAAAATTTACAGGAGTAATAATACCCTCCGGCCGTATTCGGCCTTGGCGGCCGATCTTACTATCAGCCAGGTACGCAGGATATATTATTATAGTGCACAAGTGAGTGCGCAAGCACAGGTGCACTCCCTATTCCTTCACTCACATAATTCGGTGGGACTGCAATCTGACACGACCGCAGAGAGATCAGGCGCAGGGCCAACGTTAAGCCGTGCCTTCCGAAGCACGGAGGAGCTCGAGATGAAAATTTTTCGGTCACCCATCCGATGACTGGCATCTGCGAACGTTGCTTAACTTTAGCAACCGCAGGCCGAGTGCGCTAACCACTGCGCCATCGATACCACTATTAATAGACCCGTACTCCAACAATACCTTCTGTTACTCTGTGGTCCGGTGCAAGGCCCAGTCGCGCGGCTTAACAAACTTCCACCAATCTCGTCGGGAACTTAAAATTCTGACATCACTTTCAAGAATTAAGGAATTCCTCCATAAATTTATAAAGCCAGCTTACACAGACTTAATCTTGTTTGTTTACTCGCAGCTCTATTAGCGGATAAATCGAATAAGTTATTCCCTTTTGTGCTTCGCCTTTGATTGGAGTGGGCGAGAGATGGACATGTAATTGGATAATCTGTGGAATACCAAATTGCCTCAAACTTTGCTTTTTCCCGTAAAGGAAGGTGAAAGAATATTTCGCCATTGAATTATTTGGCAGAAAGGCTATACGATTGAAAATAATTTCCGAGAGTACGCGTTTTACATTCAAATAGGTACACATGACACAAAAGAATGTTGTGTAAAAATTTACCAGAAATTGTGAATAAACAGAACTCCATTTTAAATTATGACTTCTGTAAAGTTTTCATACCGAAAAAAGAAACGATTCCAGAGATCTTTTCGCAAAAAAATACACATGAAAATCTTAATAAAAATCTTCGAAATGTTTTTGTTTTTTTCTATATTTAAAAGTTGTTAAGTCCGTGATAAACTATACAAGTTAACCAAATGCTCAAATATTCATATAATTGCTCAGAAATGACCCGACATCTGAATCTAGTGTTCCGCCTTCAACCTACATCAAAATTAGAAAACCACTTCACTCCGGTTTGACACTAACACGCTCCCCAAATAGTTCCAATAGCCGGCTGCGATTGGTCGTTCAAAAATTCATCGCTGGCATAAACTAGTTCAAACTAGATGTAACTGGTTTATAAATAAGGTCGCCTATCTACAGGTAGCGCGGAAGGATTCCATTCGTCAAATGGACGGCTTTATTCAAGTCCACAGGTGCCCGATAAGGGGAGATCGTTGCTTCGAGGCGAGCGCTGATGGAATTGCCGGTGGTACTGTTGCATAATGTCATCCGTGTAGTTCGCGGTAACAAAGAGTACAATGTTGAAGTGATTTCAGGGAAAGTAGAGAATAAAGGTTTCCCACTGGGGCTTGCGAACTGATAAACAGTGTGGATCTTGTAGGAAAAAGAAGTTTCAACACCAAAATATATCGGGCGAAATGCGATGTTCGATGTTTAGAAAAGGAACTGACTTACTACTTTAAATGCAGAATTTATTAGGTTAAGATTTGTAATATGTTGATAGTTATTAAGCAATTCAGTGGGACTTTTTACATAACAATGCTCATCATAAATGTAATTAGTAACTTACTTTGGGTTCAGTTCTAATAATATCTTGGGTGATAAACAGGATTTTTTTTAACCTGACTGAACGAAAGTTCTTTTTAAGGCAATGTAGGTAATAAATACTCTTTATAACTTACTAAAGGTACATTTATTTCCCATTCAATTTGACTCACTACCCTTCCTTTGTTTAAAGACAAACAAACAAACTACATACAAACACCACACTAACCTGTCACTTAGTCATCTATGGCTTGCGAACTGATAAACAGTGTGGATCTTGTTGGAAAAAGAAGTTTCAAGACCAAAATATATCAGGTGAAATGCAATGTTCGATGTATAGAAAAGGAACTTACTTTTAGATTCGTTATTTATTAAGTTAAGATACATAATATAATGATATACCAAGACATTCAAATGGACTTTAATCATTCTGATACTCGTCACAATTTTGATTAGGAACTAACGCTGGGTTAAGTTCTAATAGGTACCGTTACGGGATTTTTGTAACCTGATTGAATTTTTTTCTTAATCAATGTTGATTTAACCATTGAACGTTCTTTTAAAGGTAACGCAGGTAAAACATACTCTTTGTAACTTACTTAAGGTAATTTATTTCACATTCAATTTGACTCACTACCCTTCCTTTGTTTAAAGACAAAGTACAAACACCACACTAACCTGTCACTTAGTCATCTATGTTCCGTTACTTTACAACACACCCTCTCAAGAAGTTTTAATAAACCGTCCCCCCCACTCGGACGCAGTGACAGCAACAATCAGGCAAGTAAAACGTCATTATGTAGACCGATACGCGGGCAGATGGGGGGCGCTTGTTACGTGGATAATGGTTATTGCTATCAGATGCTATTAGAAAAGAAAGTGTGTTGTCATTATCTCTTTTTAAACTGATATCATGGCTATTATTTTATTTACTTCATTTAGTTCAAACAACATTTAGTTCATACACATCAAGCAGTCAGTCCTTTAAAATAGGCAAGCACGCTCCATCGTAGACCACTTATTTGTTTAACATCAGGCAACTTTGTGGTCAAGTGCTGGCTTAATCCTAAATAAAAAAAAAAAAAAAATAGGCGCCTTCGTCATTAAAACTACTTGCGCTGTTAATTTCAGATGAAATTAAATTAACTGAATGTAACTTCGAATTCCCGTCTCTTATTTTATTAGGGAATTAAAATAGTAAACTTAATCAAGAAATCCATACAGTTCAATTAATAAGGTAAGGTATCAGCCTAATAATGTCCCACTGCAGGGCAAAGGCCTCCATCATTTGAAATCATGTTTTCGTTACAAAGATGGGTTTTGGCTTAATCACCACGCTTGCCTAATGCGGATTGGTGATCACAAACCCGGGCTGTGTTCAGAAAAATCAACACAAAGTTTGCCCGACCCGGGAATCGAACCCAGGACCTCGAGACCAAGGCCCGGTACTTAAACCACTAGACTATCGAGGCAATTAATAAGCAATGTTTAATTTTTAATGCATTTAATTCCTTCCGGATACAAACGTTTGCTTCAACACTTAAACTTAATTCTATACTAGCGGTTGCCCGCGACTCCGTTCGCGTGGATTTCGATTTTTCAATATCCTATGTGTTATTCTGATGTATAAGCTATATTGTGGTAAAGTTTCACTCAAATCCATTCAGTAGTTTTTACGTGAAAGAGTAACAAACATCCATACATCCATACATCCATGCATCCATACATCCACACATCCACACATACAAACTTTCGCCTTTATAATAGTAGTAGGATGTGGTGGCTGATTATGATGATTCATGCAGAAATTGTCAAAAAGTGTAATACCTTGCAATATAAAATGCTGAAGGCTCTAAACTCCATCTGCAATGGGGTACGTCCTCCCTCCACCAGCCGACTGCTATGATTAGTATGCTTAAGTTTTTACAAACCATTGATAGCAATATTCAATGTTGAAGGCAACAATCTCCTTCCGCAAGGAGACACATCTTCCCCCCACACGTAATAGCAACCGGTGGCTATGATTAATACCGGTCGAGCGGGTGACTCGTGCTCAATCGCCATCTGCCCTTATTAATTGCCTTGTCAGCCGTGATCGTGCGTCCTCCTCTGTCCCAGCTCAGTCACCTACGCAATCTGATGAAAGTATTCGCTTATTGTCCGTACATGACCTGATTCCGATACGTCACTGATGTATATAATGATAAGAAATTGATGGTCGGTTATGTTATTATTTTTCTGTGTTGTATTTAAGGCGTGTTGCTATAAATATAAAAAGAAAAAAAAGGAAGTACAGATTTAAGTGAATGGATTAAATTCCTTCCAGATAGACATATCTTTCCAAAACCAACACATGTGAATTATTCTTGGCCAAAGCGTTAAAAAGTGTGGTTACTACATATGATTATGATGATCTGATCGGAAGGAAGGTGTATATGTCTGTTGAACATAAGTGTGAAGGAAATATAAACTGGTGAGTACAACAAACTCCTTCCTTAAAGAGGCTCTTCCCTTATTAATTGACTAATCCCAGCTCAGTCACCTACGCAATCTGATGAAAATATTCGCTTATTGTCCGTACATAACCTGATTCCAATACGTCAGTGATGTATATAATGATAAGAAATTGATGGTCTGTTACGTTGTGATTGTTCTGTATGGTATTGAATTAATTCTTTTTTTGGACACACCAATTACTTAGCCTCAAACTAAGCTCGATGCTTGTACTTTTGAAGCAAGGGAACATACTTAAATACTTTTATAAACATCGACTCGACTCGAGTACAAACATCGATGTTCATCACACAAACATATGCCCCTAGCGGGATTTGAAGCAACGACCCCTGGTTTTATACCTAGAGTCTGACTACTAAACTAACGGGCCCGTCAACTTTCAAGGTGACGCTTCATTAAGAAGACGAGAAAGAAAGAACCCTCCCTCCACCTTACAAAAGACCACAGTAAAATAGCACTTCGTAACGGTTGTGCTCTGTTTCTACTTGTAAGTAGGGCCCACCAGTCTGGAGTCTTAAAGGCAGGCAACGCATCTGCGACCGTTGTGCGGGTGTCCATGGGCAGCGGTGGTTACTTACCCTTAAGGTGACCCCTTGTTAACCTGATGCACTTCGGTTCTAGCCTGTCTCATTCAGTGCGGACTGAGTTCACAGCTATACTGCCTAAGAATATATTATATCGTTTGTAATGCCCTCAAGAATATATACTTCCATGTTTGGTTGGAGGACGCGAGAAAAAAAGACGCCAATTTTAGGCACTGCCCAATCCATTGCAAAATTCTGATAGGTACTGACGTTGTACTCTCCATAATGATCTGATAACGATTGAAAACATTTTCATAGGATTCTCTCAACCAAACGCCGTCCCAGCTTTACATAGTAATAGCTTATCTAAATCCCATGCCTCCATAATTGCCGTTGCTATACCTACCTGTGTTCACGCAATAATTGCTCGTATATTGAATTATTCAGCCATAATAATCAATCGGCTATTAATTTCAGAGGCGCTGTATTAATCAGAGGCTAGTTCGCGCTCTTGACTTATTACCAGCTAATTACGACTGAGCCGGAGCTTTCGTTTTGACTAATGACATGTGCAAGCGGCCGCGATCAACGATGACACGCGATTAATTCAATTAATTGTAGTCCTGTGAAGAGGAGTTCCGTCTAGGATGGTAGCTTAAGTCCAGATAACGTCTACATGGTTATAAAGTACAAGCTTTCACTTAAATTTTACTGCATTTTGTGTTATTATTTATAGGTAGAGAGACTAGCGGCCGCCTACGACCCTGACCGCGTGGATTTTGGTTTCCGCACACATGGTGTTATAACCTGCATCGACAAATGGACTATCCAATACATCTTTTTTTTCAATTCGAACCAGTATTAACTGAGATTAGCGCGTTCAAACAAAACACAAACGAACTCTACAGCTTTTAAGATGGGAAAAAATTAAAATATACTGTATTCATATATCTACTTATAAACAGTAGAATGACTCGACCACCGAGCATTAACAAAAGTTACCAACAAACCATTAAGAAACGGCACATAATATAAGGTGTAACAAAATATACTGCAAATATTTTAAGGGCGAATTGTTTAGTGGAAATGTAATAAATTTGTCTAGTAATTTTTTTTTGTTAATAGGCTAGTTTCCGAGAAAATCAACAAAATAAATTGAGTGAATAATTGTGAAAAGTTAAAAATTTGTCATATGCAAGACAGCTGGTCGTGTCTTATCAGTGTAATACAATTACTACACTTGTCCTGCCCCAAAAGCAAAGTGGTGGAGAGGGGGCGAAGCTTACAGGATGAAAAGAGCAAATTGGCCAATGCAAAAAATGCAAAATTTTATAGGCATTAATTTTGACTTTTTAATATCTGAAATTGATTACATTGCCACTAAAGAATTCGCCCTTAAAATATTTGCAGTATATTTTGTTACACCCTATATAGTAGACGACTGATACACTTTGGCTCATATTCTCTTAAGCGGCTAATTCGTCAACGGATACTTTACTAGGGAAAATCATTCAATACTCTCCCATGTTTACGGATTCTAACTTTGTATTACTATCACGTAAATAAGGCGAATGTATCAACCAATATGTATTTAAAACATCATTGTTCTCAGATAGGTACTTTGTTTATGGGAATATTGGCTAGCAATTGCGGTAACGAAATAAATTCAAAACCTGTTTTGGTCAACGTTCGAATCAACCACTATCCTATGGCAGTCTAAATTAAAACTTATTTTCCTAATGTAACCAGCTAATACATTACCGAAAGCACAGATGCACAACATAGATGTAACTGTGACATGTATCAATTCATCGAACATGGGCACATTAAACACGAAACCAGGTAATCCACTTGGAGCACCCAATTTGTAAGCACCCGCAACATCAGCTCTTAGTCTAGTCCACTTTCATCAAATATTAGTATTATTGGCTTGGATGCGGGATATATTATATAGTGCACAAGTGCATGTGCGCAAGAACAAGTGCACTCCCTATGATAGTTTCGTGGGACAGCAATCTGACACGACTGTAGAGCCGTGGTCCTGCACGTTACTGCTCGAGATAAAATTTTCCAGTCACCCACTGGATGACTGACATCCGCGAAAGTTGCTTGACTTGGCGATCTCAAAAAACCCGCAGGTGTCTTAGTGGATATGCCAGAGAGAAAGCTCTACCGACGGGTATGTTAAACGATGCATTTCCGCTGCAACAAAATATAGCCAAGGCCAAGTCTCAAGTTGTATGTGCTCAAAAATTAGGTGGTCAAAGTGGACTACCTCCATTAAACACGGACTAGGCTGTAGGCTATACCGTCTAATTCCCGATAAACTAAACATTTATTATTATCACTGACGGGCACCGGTGTCGTGTATTAGCGGCCTGATGGATGTAATGCTAATTGTTCAGGATGGTTGTTTACGTCCCCTGTTTGCGTTTCGAATTGTTATCTCTGTTATTAATATGAGGTGACGTGAGTGTATGATAGAAAATTTAACCTGTTGTTTCAATGTTTGGTTCGGTATAATTTGGAATAAATGCGCCGGTTATGTTAGCTGATACAATTAAATGTCGATGATTGTTTATATTTCAGTTGGTACGTAGTAATCGTTGGTCTATTTGATTTCTAGATTAGATTAAATCCTTACTAATATTATAAATGCGAAAGTAACCTTGTCTGACTGTCTGTCTGTCTGTTACGCTTTCCCGCTCAAACCTCTCAACGGATTTTGATGAAATTTGGCACAGTAGACCCTGAGAAAGAACATGGCTACCTTTTATTGCGACGACGGTCTCTTGCAGCTGGTCTTCCAATTTAATGAAAAATTAATACAACGTTACAGGAATTGCCCTGCAACGTTGCTGAAATTAATCTAAAAGCCGTCGAATAATCAAATTTATAGTATATTTTACATACCACCCACAATATACGAGTAAACATTTTCTAACAGAATCTAAAAATATTCTATTCAAGACAAAAATAAAACTTTCACATCGCGAGTCATTCTACAATCCGCCGCCCAACTTTGCTTCTAGGAGTCCCACTTAGCGTGAACTCTTAAAACACCTACAATCTGCGATTCAAATCAACTTTATCATCCGAGACGGCAACAAGGCGTGTGTAGCAAGTTCCCGTCACACCTGGTACTTTCCCACAAATTGTAACCGGGCCGAACTTACCGCCGGCAACTTGGCCTTATTCACTTCATAATTAATTCTTCATTCGAAACAACTTAGAGTTGGACAGCGACGGCCCGGTAAGCACTTATAGTCCAAATTGCGCCGAAGACGCGCCCATTTTTAATTAGTTTCGGGAACGTTTTAATTGTTAATTATGCCGCTGATTAAGTTGCTTGGACAAGTTGCGTGGGCTTATCGATGAGGGAATTATTTACGACGCAACTCGCTGTACTCGTCTGTTCATTAATTTTTTTATCGTCCTTGTAGATTATTTATAAAACATAGAACAAGGTTTGCTTAGTCGGTCGACGGCGCCGTGTGAATAATTTACTAGGATATTTAATTGTTTATTACACAATTTCGTCGTTATGTCATTGCGGCTCTGTTTTTTGTGTCTATACATACGAGTATATATCGTTGACATACATAATTCTGCCAAAATTAAATACGAATTTAAGCATATAAAATAGACGTCATTGAGACGATTTTTTTCTCTTTTGGAAGGGACAAGCCAACACACTGGTTATTTTGATTCGGGGTAACACTTTATTGAATTCCAGTACTTTACTTCTACATAGTATAAAACAAAGTCGCTTTTTCTGTCCCTATGTGTGTTGTATGTCCCTATGAACGCTTAAATCTTTAAAACTACGCAACGGATTTTGATGCGGTTTTTTTTAATAGATAGAGTAACTCATGAGGAAGGTTTTATGTATAATATCATCCATTAAATAGTGGACAAGTACCACGGGCGAAGCCGGGGCGGGCCGCTAGTATTTTTATAAAAAAACAATAAATTAACTTATGGTTTCTGGAGTCGGTTAAAAACAGACTTCATCATTATGTATGTATATAGGCCTTGACTCATGTCAAAGATTTTAAAAATTCAACACGACCAGAAGGCATTTATCATCCTATCACTAACTTCGTTGACCGAACGCCTCGAAATTAAGTTAACAACTTAGCCATCGCTTAATCGCTGTGTCTCGTTAACAAAACTTGATAATAGGTGCGAGCTATGTGATCATTTAATTAGTGTCATGTTAATTGGGTTATACGGAGGACCTAATGCGTATATTATCATTAGTTGACGAAAGTTACAAGGCAACTTCAAAATTATCGATGGATACTTGAATAATGTCATGTTAAAAAGTATTTCAGATTTTTCAATGTTTATTTTGGATGTTATGTTTATTTTTAAATGTACTAACTTGAAGTGTTTTCAAACCAGTCCTCTATTTGAGCGTCAATCTAAAGGAGCATTAATACTTTATAAATTAGAATACATATATTCCTTGCACTAACACACCAATTGCCTAGCCCTTAACTAAGCTCGATGGTTGTACTATTTCATTAAAATCCTATTTTATTTGAAAGGTAAGTTTGTGAATTATTACATTCTTTTGCCAGATGTCGGTCTCCACAAATAGGGATTGACCTTACAGGCCATAGCTGCCAGGCTGAGCAGACATCACAGCTCAAAAAGAACAATAGACTAGCGCCGCCAAACTTCAGTGCCTATGCAAAATACATTATACATATGTAGTTTTTCCCGGACATTTCCTAATTAGTTCCTCGTTGTAACCGTATTACACTGTCGTGGTCTGACACTGGAGCTGGGCAGACGTGCCACGTGGTAGGCGGCCATTTAATTAGCGACAGCGCTAAGCGGATGCAGTGAGTGTATAGAGCGCAGTGCGTTTGACAAATCAATCCGAATGTTTTCGTCTGTTTGAGATAGTCGCGTGTGCACGGTAGGGTCACCAGATGGCTTAGACTACACATCAAGATTAAACTACAATACATCGTTATCACATCGTTAGTCTTTTACATTTCACTGCTGGATTGAGGCTTTCCCAGATAGATGGTAATGCGCATAGTCACGACGCTGGGTAGACCAATCAACTCAAAAATATCTGACCCGAGCGCTGCCAAACTTAACGATTAACCAACAATAATAATGTGTAGTCTAGCTTGGTCATTTCCTAATTAGATCCTCGTTGTAACCGTATTACAATGTCGTGGTCTGTCTCTAGAGTTGGACAAACGTGCCACATGGTAAGCGGCCATTTAATTAGGGACAGCGCTAAGCGGATGCAGTGAGTGTATAGAGCGCAGTGCGTTTGACAAATCAATCCGAATGTTTACGTCTGTTTGGGACATTCGCGTGTGCACGGTAGGGTCACCAGACAGCTAAGACTACACATTTAGCTTAAACTACACATCATCATTATCACATTTTTAGGCTTTTACAGTCCACTCCTTGATTTTGTCCTTCCCAGATAAATAGTTATGCGCATAGTTACCACGCGTGGCAGCCTAAACATCTCAAAAATATCTGACCCTAGCGCTGCCAAACTTGTGTAGTTTAGCTTGGTCATTTCATAATTAGTTCCTCGTTGTAACCGTATTACAATGTCGTGGTCTGTCACTGGAGTTGGACAGACGTGCCACGTGGTAGGCGGCCATTTAATTAGCGACAGCGCTAAGCGGATGCAGTGAGTGTATAGAGCACAGTGCGTTTGACAAATCAATCCGAATGTTTGCGTCTGTTTTGGACATTCGCGTGTGCATGGTAGGGTCACCAGAAAGCTTAGACTATACAACAAGATTAAATTACACATCATCATTATCACATCATGAGCATTTCACAGTCCCCTGCTTGATTTAGGCATTCCCAGATAGATGGTTCTGCGCATAGTCATCACACTGGGCAGACTAAACAACTCAAAAATAACTGACCCTAGCGCTGCCAAACTTGTGTTGTTTAGCTTAGTCATTTCCTAATTAGTTCCTCGTTGTAACCGTATTACAATGTCGTGGTCTGTCTCTGGAGTTGGGCAAACGTGCCACGTGGTAGGCGGCCATTTAATTAGCGACAGCGCTAAGCGGATGCAGTGAGTGTATACTATAGAGCATTGTGCGTTTGACAAATCAATCCCAATGTTTACGTCTGTTTTGGACAGTCGCGTGTGTATTAAACGGTAGGGTCACCAGATGCCAATTTAGGTATGACTACACATGATCATCATCATGGCCTTTCATAGTCCACTTCTGCTGGAAGTAAGCCTTCTCATGTGGGGGTTACGACTATAGTCTCTTACATGGACAGATTGTACAACTCAAAAAATCTTTTAACTGCCTAACTTCATGATCAACCAGCTACGCAGAAGATAGCTCAGTACGACCCTGTAGATTTTAACAGAAAAATGCAGTTATTTATATGCAAGTTGAAACAATATTTGTAATTATTATTACCAAAAGTCATTCAGTTCACGATTTATCTCAATAATAATCTAAATAGCACATCGAATAACAGTTGATAGTATACTTTAACATAAATGTTTTGTCTGCTATTTATTGCAATATGATACGGAAATAGTTTATCAAACTAATTAACAAATGTTAATAGTGCCAATCTGTCTGGCAGCCGCTCAATTGTATAAAAACAATAGACAGTGGGTTTGACAAATCAATCAGAATGTTTACGTCTGCCGGGGACATTTGTGTTTGAGTTACATACAGTCAGGGTCGCCACGCAGGGAAAGGCCGAAAGAGCAACTGGGATTAATAACTCTTGGATGATGGTGATGATGGTTATGATGATGATGATGATGGTTGATGATTGCCTGCCTCCTTGGCGAGATGGTAAGAGCCCGGAGCTCTAAAACCTTGAAGGTCGTGGGTTCTAATTCCGTGGGACCACTTTCACTTTATGTAGGTATTCACCGTTGTGTTGTCCCTGGACTCCGAGGCAACGGCCGAGGATGCGACCGGGACAAACGCTAGGATGATGATGATGATTCACCGTTGTGTTAGAAGATTGCAGGCTTGAAATCAACTGAATGTCCGATGTCACTGAGGCCAGATGGCAATCATTCCAGTTACCAGCCTGGTCCAATAAGGATCATAGTCGAAACGTATCTATGGCCGATGACCTCGCCGTTTCGGCAAACATCATATATTATTCATAATAGGTTATGATAACTAATGTCTCAATGTCAATACTTCCTATTGTAATTACTGGCTATATGGGACTTAACAACTGGCGCCTTGTCGAAAGGGCGCAGGTTATTGATATTTCTGATCATTCATAACTGCCTCAATGAAACTTACATGAATAACTAATGTTTAGATTTTAAAATTTATTATATTGATTTTTTTGGTTGAGAAGTTCCTTACCATCAAGTGGGACTTAAACTTGTGTCTCATTGACTTATTTCTTATATGGGCTTAGCTTTATTAGATTTATATGTTACTTTTGGTTTTCACCTATGAAATTAAACTTTTCTTAAACTGATAGAACGCAGTACAATTTTAAACTACATGTAGACTTAAGAAACCCTGACGTTTCGGCTACTTTTCAGCAGCCGTGATCACAGAATGACTCAGATGTCATGCGTCACTTTTCTTTTTAAATATTACAAATCATACGCTCAACATCTAATCGCCGTCATCTTCACTTCCATCGTTCGTAACATTCCCACCCACGCAGTAGGAGCTAATGGTGTACTGAAGCTGGACAGCGTTGTGATGTCGGCTGGGAACCATTAGATGTAAAACTGGGTCCATTGGTAAATTGCACCTATGTCAGTTAAATTACTGGTTGTATATCAGTACCAGTAGGTATCATAACTATATGGACTCTCTTCCAAAACGGTTTTAAACTATCTTTTAGTAGATATTAGCGTTAAAACCGGCCCTAAATCCATTCCATATTTCAATAACTGGCATCCCTACAGCAGTCATTGTTTCGTGGGCACAGTTTAAGTTCGTTACGTCCGGATGACAGATGGATATCCCATTGTTCATGGTGCTGCTATGTCGCTTGTGATTGTTTGTTCGCTTGCTAAATTAATTTTGCTATAGACAAGCGTATCTTTGTTCGGTCTGATAATGTTATACAGCTGAGTGTATAGGGTGATAATTAATATTAAAAACTTTCGCGTTGTTTCTGACGTACATAATTATATTGTGATAACTAGAATTAAAAGTTCGATGAATATGTACAATTAAAATATATGAAAAGAGAATCGAAAGTCACGGAGATAACTCAATTGGTACCGATTTTTTTTTATCGTGGCCTAAAAGATTTTGGTATTTTAAACTTTTAACTCCCTTTCTTAAATTCTCACCTTTTAATAACCATATTATTCTAAAGTGAACTAAAACAAGCCGCTTGTAAACAAAGACTTCTTTGTTATTAAATAATACCTACGTTAAAAAAATGATTTTTTGTATGATTTTTGTCGTGATATTTTCAGTATTGTTCATTTGTTATAATAGTACATGTTGTAATTGTAATTGTTCTTCACATAGCGGTAGAGATAAAGCCGAAAAGAAACAAAACAATTTGGACAACACGTTCAAAATCACCAATTAACACCTCAAAACAAAAAAAGGGGATTATATTTATTTCAAGACCATTTCGGAAACGGCACCATCCATGGAAAATATGACAGGAGGAAGGGGAAGCGTGGCCCATAAGCCTTTTATGAAATCGCTAATGACCCCCGTGATGGCGGGGGCGTTGTTTTTCAACTTGTTATGTTATTCGCATGCGTTTTGTAAGTGTAATTCGAGCTTTGTTTTGGTAAATTCTCAATGCTATCCCCTTAATGCGGGTTCAAAGTGGCTGTAAAAGGTTCCAAAAAGGGATCTTTTTATTTACTTTCAACATTTTGATCCGGCAACGCTGCGGTAGATCGCTCTAATAGCGTGTTGTAGGACATCTAATGCCCCACTAAAATGGAATATCTTCCTCCGTATTGCGAGGAGGTAACCTGTGTTTAGGTATCGTCCATTGTAGTATTTTGGTGCGTTATTAAATAACAAATGTAGTTGAGTAGCCATCATAACTACGTTTATTTTTCTCTTAAATACTCCACTCCGAGTGGCGACAAGCGGTATGAAATGACAAAATGAGGCTTTTTTTTTAAGAATACAACATATTACATGTGATTTAAGAAGTACAAATGGATCCTGTATAATTTAGACCAAATTCAATTCAAATCAAATCAAATATGATTTATTATTTAAGTTTCGAATCGGCAGAAAAGTAATGAAGCGCAAGTCCAACATTATCTAAGTTCATATAAAAACAGGCTCAAGATACTAACAGATTTCTTTACGGACGAAAAACCAATTACAAATTCTGCCCTCCCCAGGATGAAAATTCAGGAATCTTGGCATGGTCCTCGTTTAAAAATGCGACGTTCTACCCACTACGCCTCGAGGGGACTAATAATAATGACAATGTAGCGATACTAAATAACACGGTATTCGCTTCATGAACTACCAGAAAATATGCACATTTCGCGTCACAATACACTGGTTCAAAACGTTTATGTCGATGCATGAAAAAAGGAAGATTCAAAAACACGCTTGTTAACTCGTTGTGACCATACAGAAAGGAATTGCCAAATGTGCGCTTAAATTTTATTCCAGTGAATTTAGATGGTGGGAGTGTTTTTCAACAATACCGAAAATATCATGAGTGTCGACTAAAAACGATTTCTACAAAAAAAAAACAATTTTTTTATTTAACTAGTTATTATTTAATACTGAAGAAGACCTTATTTACAAGCGGCTTTAGTTAGAAACACTGACAAAACTTAAGTCAGCTATTTCCAGAACATTATTACCATGTATTCATTAGTTAAACGAGCTTAGAAATAAAACAAGCCTTAGTTAACAAGTCAGTTAAAGCGAACGTTCGCAGTTTTTAAGAACTCGTAAATGCATTGTCAGAATCGGCACAATACTGCGTCACAGTGAGCTTAGTTGCACAACTCGCTACCCGCTGCTCACTCGCTCTTTCACCGTCAAAACTAATTAGCCACCACTGCAGTTGATTAATACGCACATTGTTCCATTAACCAGATACAATGTTGCTGTTTTTGTTAAATTTAGTTTAGGTTGTTCTCGTTGGCTTCGTTTTTGCACGCAGGTTTATATCTCGACGACAATGAGTGAACAAATTTCTTCATAGATGCCGAGATGCTTGCATTAGGTTGAGATTCCGCCAAAGCGGAGATGAGTGGAGCGGAACAAAGGTGTGCCGTAAGCAGCCAATAGGATTATGCCCTTAACACCTGACCAACCTCAGCATTGAAATCCAATTGGCTATTTACGGCACATCTCCGCTCCGCCTTACAGTGAAATATTACTTCGTTCCTGTTGTGCTATGTTTCTGGCGGCGAGTACCTAAGGTCGCCAGAGCTCAGTTAGGGAAGGGTATGGACTCTTAAAGGCCACCAACGCAACGGCGATATCCCTCGTGTCGTGGATTTCCATGGCCGGCGGTGATTGCTTACCATCAGTTGTACCGCAAGATCGATTGCCGCCTCTGCCAAAAAAAAAATGTATACAAGTAGGTCAGTGTATTCCTTGTAAGTGACACTCTTGTGACATAACTCTTTATCATTGAACAAAATACATCATCATAAACGTATTTCCCAGTCGAATAATGCTCCCGTACAGATCGTCGCTCCTATCAGCTCCATCGATACGTGTCAAAATCACTCAATCAATTTTACATTTAGAGAGATGCACTGTTATCTTGTCGGTTCTGTTCGCACCGGTGTAAACTGGTTAACGTCAACGCATTTATATGTAAAACCCTACATACTCGTGGTCGTGGAGTTGACAAACTAAATGTACCTCGGATAAAATCATTGATTTTCGAACGTAGTACATATATATCTGCCATACGAATATATAACAATCTACCGCAACAGCTTTGTTCTCTTCCAGACCGTAAATTTATAAATTCCCTAAAAGAGTGGCTGACATGTAACGCATTTTATAATTTGAATGAATTTTTTAATTACCATTGACATGTTTAACCTATTATCTGACTATTTGTGATAACTTAATAATAATTGACATAATGAATTTCTATTATTTGTGAATGGAATGTATATTTATGCTGATATAATGTAATATGTAGGTAATTAATTGAATTCATATTCTGACTACTATTGCATGCCCGTTGAGGGCAACTGTTTTTTCTCGTCTGTGCAATAACAACTAGCATTATAAACTTTGTAACAGATCTGCAATAAAGATTATTCTATTCTATTCTATTCTATTCTATTCAGGGTAGTTGCTATTTGAAACTCAATATCATTATTTTTTTCAAATAATCAAATCAATACTTGAAATACTTTTTGGTTACTGACACTCATGTGAAACATTAAAAAAATTACACATTGTGTCACGATATGTTTCATCACAATAATTGCTAGATACCTACTGTCCCGGCTATTGATAAAGAGAAAGTGTTGAATAAACTATTTTCAGGCGCTTATGCCTTCGATCTTAACTCAAGATATTTTTAATTACACAACATTAAAACGAACAGCGAAAGTTTAAGTTTCATCAAACAAGGTATTTAATGTCAAACTGCCAAACGAATATTGATTAAAATAATGCCGCCACAAAAATTCTTATTTCAGCAAAAACTGCCGATTCCACATTCAAAAACGCAGTTACACCCTCCACGGAGAGACGTTAGAAACACATGCACGTTCAGCGTGAAAAAGTCAATCAGTTTGAGTAGTAACCGAGCGGGATATGGAAGGAAACAATGCGCATATTAATCAGACAACCTGAATGGCGGCTAATTAGGTCTGACGGTGACAGAGCGGCGCAGCGCAGCCGCTCATTGTGTCGCGCCATTGTGCGCTTCTGACACAACTCGCGCTGTTATTGGCTGTTTAGTCGCCGCTTTTAAAACTATCTGACGTACTGAGGCTGTTTTGCCGTTGTCGTATTAAGGGGAAATTTATATTGTGTGATATAGTGCGTCTAACATGATGTAAAACCCACTTTTTTATATCAATTGTGTTCTGCGAGGCTGTGAGTGAGAGCGCATTCACAGTGGCACTTCTGACACAACTCGCGCTGTTATTGGCTGTTTAGTCGCCGCTTTCAAAACTATCTGACGTACTGAGGCTGTTGTGCCTTTGTCGCATTAAGGATAAATTTATATTGTGTGATATAGTGCGTCTAACATGATGTGAAACCCACTTTTTTATATCAATTGTGTTCTGCGAGGATGTGAGTGAGTGCGCATGCACAGAGGCGTTTCTGACACAAAGCGCTCTGTGTTGGACTGTTTAGTCACCGCCTTCATAGCTTTCCGAAGAACAGATGCTATTTGGACATTGCTGCATATGGGGCAAATGTATGCTGTTTGTAACATATTAGCGTCACCAATTTTTTCTCTGATTGACAACCTGAATGGCAGCTAATTAGGTCTGACGGTGACAGAGCGGCGCAGTGCAGCCGCTCATTGCGTCGCGCCATTGTGCGCTTCTGACACAACTCGCGCTGTTATTGACTGTTTAATCGCCGATTTTAACTGAGGCTGTTTGCCGTTGTCGTATCAAGGGCAATTTATATTAAGTTGGGTAGCATAAAATAGTGCGAAACCCATTTTTGTTTAGATGTAGAGTGAGCGAGTGCGCACTCACTGTGGTGCCTCTGACACATAGTGCAGCGTTGTACGGTTTAGTCGCCGTTTTCATATCTGTCCGAAGAACAGAAGCAATTTGGATATTGCTGCTTATAGAGCAAATGTATACTGTGTGGAAAATATTAGTATCACGATTTTTTTTTCTGATTGATAACTTGAATATCGGTTAATTAGGTCT
This sequence comes from Nomophila noctuella, assembly GCA_958496325.1. NCBI lineage: Eukaryota > Metazoa > Arthropoda > Insecta > Lepidoptera > Crambidae > Nomophila > Nomophila noctuella. Next base: position 11,780,362 of record OY292484.1, read on the forward strand.
GACGGTGACAGAGCGGCGCAGCGAAGCTTGTCACTGAAGAACCACAACTATTAAACTTACTTACACACATAACTGAAATGACGCAGCAACCTATAAGTCGTCTTATTCTTCTAAAATATTGTCCTGACCCAGAAAGGTTCTTTGCCATTTCCTTATATGCAGAAACGACTCCTCCTTCGCTCACTACAATTCTTTGCGGTCACCTAAACCGTGTATTTTTTTCCCAGATTACAGTAGCTATTCACCGCATACTAAGGGCCATCTTAAACAGACGTTTCTCATAAAACTACAACTCCCCTTTAATTACCACGTTTCCCATACAAAACAAACAGCTTCTATATAATAGACAGCTAGGCAGGTGCTTGTATGTGCGCCGATCGCTAATTGATGTCGGGTTAAAACCACTTGAACACGCCGTACTACTTGCATGCCAAGAGTAATGAGGACGGCGAGTGGATCCAGTCACCTCCAAGGTGAGGGAAACACCGACATTGTAATTAAACACGGAATGGTATTTTATTTATAGATGTTTTGTTCAGTTTTTGTGTGGTTTAATGGTCCACAGGTGTGGGTATAGATTATTACGTTAGCGTAGAATTCGGTTTCCACACACTTTTGTTTTAAACAATAGCAAACCAGTCAATTCAAACCAGTAGTGCCTGTGTTTAGCGCGTTGAAACACACAAACAACCAAACAAACAAACTCTTCAGCTTTATTTTGCAAGTATGGAAAATCATCAGCCTGTTACACCTCACCACAACCACCACCGGGCGCCGGCCTTCACCAAGCTGGCCAAGCGATTGGTGACTGCAGATAGGAAACGGTAGCTCAAACAAAAATAAGTCGAAAACGAGCACATGGTGATACGTGTCATGTGATATGTTTTTGATTTATACTTTTCCTCACGACCTGTAATGTCAGGTTGCCGACAATATCGAACGTTATTTAAAAACTTTCTCCAACAAAAGTGCGTGCGTATCATCTATACGTTACAGTGTAACATTTCATTTCGGAACTTCGAAACTATTCACCCTAATGTGGGCTCCGAAAAAGCCCAACCTTCCGAGCCTGCGGGGTATCTCTCAGGAAACCCTCCCCCCTTCCCCCTCTGCTAGACGAGAGGGTCATTAGGCGAAAAATAAACGATTACACTTGAGAAATGGAAAAAATTTGCTTATTTTTATATTTAACTTCCTCTACGGCCGGATCGAGAATTCAGTCGAGTTGATTCGGCTGTTAATGCGGCTATAGGAAATAAAATTGCAGGAAAATGCGTCTCCAAGTGACTTGAAACTAGATTTTATTAATGCAAAGATATAATCTGACTGACATTTGATACTTTAATGTCGTATGCCCTTGGAAATATTTAAAAATTATAATTGTCAATAGTTTCTTGGGATTAATGGTCAGAAAACGCTATGAGCTTTGAAATAGATCATTAAATCACCTGAATAAACCGCAGTTCTGTGATAATCAACTAGTTTATTCCTGTTATTACAACATTCCTTTCTGGCTCCACTCCAACGGTCAGTATTTAGGAGAGAAAACTCGAGAGATGACACCATTTGAAGGAATGCTCAAGAGTGTATAATATACATTGTTATAAATATGTATTTATATGTTACTCTTCTGGTATTTTTCATCTGAATTCTGACAGATTGTAGAATGATGCTGCCCTTTCAGAACTTCTTCCTATTACCTACCCCGTCAACTCTGTAGGATGATGATTCCATGCTTCCCGACTATGGTTAAAATTGTCTGGCTTCCCTTGTATGGGTTACGAAGATTATACGACTGTCGTGTAATAACCAGGCTAGTAATCCAGGATCACAGTCGCAGCGTACCCTGGGCTCCGCAGCAGGATGCAACCGGGATAAGCTAGGATGATGATTATGTTAGATCAGAAACATAACAAAGAGCGTTGAAATGTGATCCGAATGATAGTTTTGACACAAATCTCCGCAAACGAACTATCGCTTATCTAACTAGTTGCGGAAAACCTTAATAAAACCCGTCCAATTCTACAACAAAGCGTTGTACACCGTCCAAAATCCCTAAAAAATAAGTATCCCGCGTAAAAACTAGCAGCTACCGGCCCAAGTGCAAATAAAGTAGTAGTTGTACGGTGTCCACGTCGGGTCGCATATATCATTTTTATCGCTCGCACTCGGCTCGACCGTTTATTCATTGCTTACCTATTGCACGCGGGCTGTATGACGACTGGTTTGCTACTACCGGTCTCAGAAAGCGAATGCGCGGAATCAACTATGATTAAATAATCCTATAGGTACATAAATAATTATTAAGGTGCACAAACCAATTCGTCATAGTTCGTTCGTTCACCTATAAGGGGCCCTGAGCGCATGGACCTTTAAATCTCTTGTTGGGTAAACGTGGGACCCCAGAACCTGGTTAGGTATGTGTCTTTTTCCTCGGCTCGTATAACTCTGTAGGGCAGCAATCAGACTGAATTAGGTTCTGTCTAAGACTTCCCGCTAATATGAGCAGTTAATACACTATCAGATTGACTACTAATATTGTAATATTTTGGTAATTTTCATTTACAATCCGGATTCGAATCTCAGACCCATGGTACCGATGCCCTCCAACGTCCGCGCTCAAGTGCTACCGTATTTCTTTTTTTAGAAGCGCCGTTTAGTCAACTATGTATCGAAGATGAATGTTTATCGACCACCATTTGTCCGGGGAAGGGTAAAGCACTGATTTATTGATTACAGCTGACCATTTTAATATACTTCTTGGATTTATTGCCCTCATATTAGCCGCGTTGGGTGGGTGTTCCATAAACCTTTTGTTCATGCCGCTACCTTTTAGGATTATTGGGGCTACTTGAGTTATTTAGTTTAGTGCGACCCAACTTTGTAACTTAGGCAACACCAAACACTAGCTGTAAATAGGTATTTTTATTTCAATAACAGTTATAGAAGATTTTCACTTGAAAATGTATGTAAAGGTGTCGCAAACGATCTAACGGTCTTGGTCGATGCTATTTAATGATGAAAGCAAGTCATAAAGTATTTTTTTAAAACAATTTTTGGATAGGTACAAAGGCCGTGCACTACAACTACACTAAAGCAGTCATTAATAAACTCCGAACCTATTTATAGGTCTGAATTACAAGTACTCGTAGAAAAAAGAATCAGATGGACCAAGCATGTATATTGAAATCATAACAAAGGCCCTAAACTAAACAAACGAGAAAAATCTCTTCACCGCAGTTTAACCGTTCTCAAAGTACGCAATATTGTAACGCCATCTATACGTCAAATTAGGAACAATCGTTATACGGCGTAAACACTTTGCCCACCAAGTACAAAGTTCCATTAGTCCTTCATCTTTTGTATATCCATATATAACATTATGCATTAATTAATTAACTCTTTCCATATCCATCCGCTGCAGACGAAAGTATTCGTTTGAGGTTCTAAAATTCGGCAAAGCACCACAACGCCTTACATACATATGTATGCGAACACGCCCAGGTAAATCCGAAGCGTGAACTATTTAATCAACTCATGCATTTATGCATTCGCCAAAATTCTGCCGGCGGCAGTCCATCAGTGAGCCTTATCGACGACGGTGCTTATCATCAACAGGTCCTACCCGGCTCGTGTGCTGTTATCTCTTGCTACAAATAGTCAGAACATCCCTACTATTCTAACGACCTAACGACTCTCAACTGCAAACTCTAAAACGACCTTCCTCTCCTGCAATTAAAGTCGTAAATCGGATGGTACAAAATGCGCAGCCCGTCGCATAATCAGGGATAAACGCATTGTCACAGTGTATTACGGGGCCAGTCGCCTAATGCGCCTAATTCACGACAATGTAGACAAGTCGTCTGCAACAATGCCGGTTATTATTTCAATTTGAATGGATTCTGTTTTGACATGTTTGAATGTCTTTTGCAGATTTCCAGAGTAAATTTTTGATGGCGGTGGAAAGTGTTATATTTGAGTAATGCAGTAAATCGATCGACTAGGTTTCCCTGTTGAAAGTGATTTTTATTCAAAGAACATCGAGTACCATTGATTGAAATATTGCCTCTGTTAATTAATGACCTTCGATCTCACATACATATGCTATACTATCCTGAAAAAATTTTTTATCGTCATCTTAGCGGTTCTCTCGGTTGCAGCCTCAGCCATTGCTGTAGACTCAGGGTACGCTTCGACTATGATCCAGAATTGACCAGCCTGGTTATTTCAATGGAGCGGGTGTCGTCTGGTCTCCGTACCCAGACCATTTGGATCAAAGTCAGACCAACGGCTCAACAAGTCTTCCGAAGCACGGAATCGGATTTTTTATAGGACAATCAGGAGATTCAAGCCTGCAAAGTTCTAACCGAATTGCGAAAACCAACTCATAGTGAAAGTGTTTCCTGCGGGATTCGAACCCACGACATCTGAGGTTTTTGAGCACAGCGCTCTTACCACCACGGAGGCAGTCGCCCGTATCAGTATCCTGAAATAAACATAACTTACTGAATTAATGTTTATTCGAAATAATATGTTTAACTTACCACTAGCAACTTTTATAGAATCGTACATTTCCGTGAAATGCATCTCCCCTTACTTTTTACGACCATCTACGGTAGCAAAGCCTATTTTATTTCAACTTCCCAACAACTACATTACTTGAAATACTTTGTAGATAAATAAACTGTAAGTAAAATTTATGCATTTTAACTAGTGTTTATATGGAATTTGTACTCCTTTCGTGGTAAGTCCAAACATGGTAGGTAAGATATCAGCTACCATCTTTTACAATTATAATAAAGGTGTTTGGATGTTAGTTCTACTATAGAACCACTGGTTCGAGTTCAAAAAAACAATTACGGTGGTAGTCCATTTGTCGAGGAAGGCTTTAAGCTATAGTATAACACTATTTGTGCGGTAGCCGAAATCCACAAGTACGGAGTCGTGGGCGGCCACTAGTAAGTAGTAAATATTTCCGTAATACAAGACGAAATACTTTACCTAGTTAAATTAATCAATTTTGAAACAAAACACATAAAGGACTCCATAATGAAACACGCGAGTAAAACTAGTAAACATTATCCTCCCGACTGATAGATGTCCCTCATGGATCATGTCCATGTACTCATATACATAACCACACCTCTCCATTACAGTTACATTCAGTCCGACATACATTGTAAAGTGTCTCCGTGTTACCCGTTTATGTACATTTAATTACTCGGCAATATGTTACGTTTATTGGCGAGTTTACGAGAATGGTCTTTGACAAATGTTGGTGCTGTATCACCAATACGTCACGCGACCTTAATAGATTTCCTTGATGTAATAGTTCATGATAGACAGGTAATAAAAGCCCGAAGACAATACCCCCGGGATATATTATATTATTTATTTTTGGACGATACTTAGTGACATCATTTATTACGGGGTTGTGGGGGAAATAATGCTTATTGCAAAGTTTTGTTTGGTAACTGTATACTTTGTTAACAGCCATCAATTATATTAGTATAGTGACTAGTGTTAATCATAGTTGGACGACATTTTCTTTCACCATTGTGAGCTTTCGTATGTCGTATAGGATTTGATATATTGAATTCCTATAACGATTGTTAAAAAAAAATCGTTTTGAAAAAAGGTTTTTATTAGTCAGATGTTGAAATGAGATTGGTCTGGTCATATGTGTCTTAAGCCAAGAGCTCTAGGCCCGCCTTTACCACCGAATAGCTGCCCGAAAATCGGAACCATACCTAGAAAAGGCTGAATGGACGTTTACCTGAAAGACTGGACCACTTTAGCACAAGATCGAAAGAAATGGAACGAGAGTAGGAAGATCTTTGCCCTGCAGTGAGACAGAATAGGCTAAAAATAATACAGAAATTAATACAGTTAGATGCAATATATATATGTACCTACATTGAAAAGGAGTTTATTCTGATTCTCTTGGTCTAGACCCCATAAATATGTCACCTGATATCTTCAAATAGCACGTCAGCAGTTGTCGTTTTATAAATACGATGCGACGTCTGCGTAACATATAAATAAATAATGAGATATAAAATGCAAACCCAACGTTTGAAAAGTGGCAAATGTGTTACAAACTGTTGCCACCTTTTCTTAGAAATTCCGCAATCCAAAAAGCTACTTGGTGACATTGTAGCCGTCTATTGTATGCTGCAACAATTTACGCGTACAACAGTCATAATTGCGCTCCACTATGGTAGAGCTATTGAAGAGTTTAGTGAGACGTGGAAATACTGCGCTTTTGTCAACACGAGTTGTGTATCAACTTACGTGGGTATATTGTTATTGACATTTTCAGTACGTTATGTAGGACGCGAGGAATATTGTTATTCGCACACATTATTTTGAGTTATTAACAAGTCAAGATATGTGATTCCAAATATATGATAGCGATGGGGTTTAACATCCATATTTTATATCCAATTATGTTGTGCTATGTTTCTACTGGTGAGTAAGGTCGCCAAAGATCAGTCGGGGAGGGTATGGTTTCATAAAGGCGGGCAAAGCTTCTGCGACCATGGGCGGCGCTGATCACTTACCATCACGTGACCCTCTTGTTGCATAAACAAAATAAAATAAAAACATCTATTTTGAGTTATAAGTCAATAATGTAAGATTCAATATCGATGAGGTATAATATCCAAAATAGATCACTGCTTTGAATATTATATTCCAACTGAAAGGTCATACCTGCTGATTACGTATCCCGTCTGATTAAATTCTGTCAAAACGCCTTATCCTCTTTGTGAAATATCGGCCTTTGTGAATAAAAATTTAAATATAACCTATCTATACCGTATCAACTTAGACAGTGATATTAGTTGCCGCAATAAACTCCCTTTGAGTAGGCGGTATATTTTCAGATCAAAGTGGAATATTCTCTTTGTTCGAGTGGTAAGGACAGTAATGCGGTATCTAAATTACCACTTTTGTATTAAAACCGCAGTGTCATAGTTGTAACTAGTGGTTTCTTCGAAGGGTTAAATTGATGTAGCTGCATCGATTTGCACGTTCGTCGGCACTTTAATTACGCACATGGAAGAATGACGGTTAATTATCATATTCATAGGCTGTGAGCATGGAAGAAATATCAACATGCAATCAATTTTTGAAACAAGTCAGTGAATTATTATTAGCATTAATATTTCTTAACCCACTCCGCACAGAGACAGCGACAAATCTACGTCGAACCGCCCGCCTCACTTCTTTACAGAATGGTTTTTCATTCAGAAGAAAACCATCGCTTTTTACGAGACGCAAGATACGTAAAAGTTAGTGTTTCGTTGATAGCCGCTTTGTTGAAAGACGTAACGACTCAACAGCAAAGATCATAATGTAGTTGGTAAATGGCCACCTTTCTGAAGAGCAGCAATGTTGGATCTAACAGACCACTTAGCCACAATGTAAGGTTTCAATTGAAGGGGCTGCAACAATTTACGCGTTCGACAGTGGTTTTAATTGCGTTCCGCGATGGCCGACCCGTTATGGCGCGTAAACCCCCGACAACATGGCATCAGTAAAACGCTCGCTTTATGATTATTTGCTCAACAGGTAGGTAGGAGATACGTCCGTGTCAGGTACGGCTTGGAGCTTGTGGGTGTTAGCATCACACTTACTATTTAGACGCGTTAATCGTTTAGCCTCCTTCGCTACTATTTTCATTTAAAACGAAAGTATGTCGGTTAGGCCCATTGCATGGCATGCCTTGAAGATTGAAATGTTTTGGATACAGTTATTGAAGTTTGTCTTAACACAAGTTACGGCAAAATTAAGTTATATCTGAGAAGAGTCACAATCAGCCTTTCTTCAAACACTGATAGCGCGTAAATCTTTTATATGGCATGATCCTTGATGTTCAGGTTGTACTTTCATTGCTTTAAACTTCGAACGGCTCATTCCATTATGGCACAAATCCAGTATTTCACGCAAAAGCTAATCTTCGCGAAACCACGTCCTTACCATTTACGCAGATCGCGTGTGCAATTTAAAAACACCATGTCAGTGATACTACCGTCTCTTTATACCCGTGTTCCGTACGCTAATCGACCTACTGTCAAACGCACATGCCCTTTCCGGGCGATCGCCCAGAATGCGCCACATGTTTTACATCAATTTAATCAAAACGCAACCGAAAATCCACCTTAAACCAACACTTTAGAGTCCTTTACAGATGCACGGGCACGCTATGAAGAGTTCCCGAAGATTTTATATTTCCATCCACTCGAAAAGGAGCTCTAAATCAAATACGCAAGATTCATTCTGGAGAAGACGCATTCGTCCTAAGGTGACCGAAATGAATGTAGTGTCCACTACGCTACATATCGATTTCAGACATCGTAAATGGCCGTGGTTATAAAAAAACTAGCGGCTGCCCGCTACTCCGCCCGCGTGGATTTCGGTTTTCGCACACAAAGTGTTATACTTATAGCTTAAGCCTTCCTCGTCGCATGGACTATCCAACACAAAAATATTGTTTTAATTCGAAACAGTAGTTCCTGAGATTTGCGCGTTCAAGCAAACAAACAAACACTAAAGCTTTATGATATTATTATAGATGGGTGAGGTATTTTTACGTTACATACTATGTGATTTGCAGGGGAGATGCATGGGGTGAAAATATATGATGGCTATCACTTTTACAACTTTGTTTATTTGCTTTTGTCCAGTTAAAATTATCTTTTTGTCGTCTTTTTCCTTGTGATAAAGTATATTATTGAAGGACATTATCTATACAAATAAAATAGTTTGTCGTCTCTTACAGTAAAACTGGGCCTACTGATACAATTATGACAGTACATTTCTTTCACGAAATCAGCAAACTGTTAAGATGGATAGCGTAGCTTATATGATCTGTGTTTTACTTTTATTAGTTATCCAATGCGTATGTAAACATTATTTTTTTTTTGTCTATGTTGTAGCGGTTAAAATAATTGGGGAACCGATCGATTTCCTGTAGTCCGTAGGGCAATTAATAAATTGATATTCTTAACCTCCCCTACGCTCTTTCTACTTGGCCCCTATTTCCACTTCATCTGTTCGCTGCATTATAGTTGACTAAATGAGTATTATGGTATACTCATTTAGTCAACTATAATGTACATACATGTAAATACATACAGATTAGGAATATTTTCTTCTTGAGACATGGAGACAAAAGAAAAAGGGCGTCACCTGATGGTACGTCATCACCGCTGCCCATGGATATCAACGACCGTACAAGAGTCTTAGATGCGTTGCCTGACTTTAAAAGCCATACCCTCCTCAATCACTGAACTCTGGCGACCTTACTCACCAGCACAACAGTTACTAAGAGATACTACACTGTGGTCATCTGTAAGGTGGACGTACTTACCAGACGAAATAATAACTCTCTTTAAAAATTGACAGACAGCCAATAGTTATTCAATGCCGATCAGTCAATCTTTCTTTGTACAAAAGAATTAACATTGCATAAGACGTCTTGTCCAAACACCACAAACAGTTCCCGCTCCTAAGTCTTATCGACCCCCATCAATTACGCGAGTCTACTTACCGTGTTCTGCCGAGCTTGATATCGGAAGTCAGTACGGGTAACCCATCCCGGATCGATACGCACGAGGACCGCTTAATTCTGAGATTGGGGAGTTATGCCGCACTCGGCTTGCTGTAATGAGGTCGGATAGTCCGATAATCGATTGTGATCTTTCTTTTTTTTCTATTGATAATTCCTATTAGTTTTTGGTAAAAACTTCATCAAAATACATTATTTTGTTGAATACGCTGCATAGATAGACAATTTTTAATGTTACATGCAACTATGTTGAAGGAAAATCAAAGCAAAATTTACTAGACAATAAGAGTATTAGCCCAAAAAAAATTAGGCCCATTCTATTAAGAAGAGAGAAACTTAACCATAATATAACGAAGGGCTGCCTAACTGTCAAGAATTCTATACCACTACTTTTATTACGCGTAGTTACTATTTAATTTTTTACACAAAACATTCGGTGAAAAGCATGTACGTACCAATATTAGTTCGTTACATAGTCATAAAATCATTCTCCAATCAGTTATGAACTACAAGTCGCATCCTATTGTTGCGAACAGCATTATTGTCAACATAGCCGAGCTAATTAAAAAACAAAAGAAGCTTCTAAGATAATTACCCGGTTCAATTACGTAGTCTTCTAGATTTTCTTTGTCAACAACGAAAGAATGTTGGGAAAATGTATTTTAAAATTTCGATTCATTGGCAGTTCTTTCAACGGACGCTGTAATAAGTGCAGTAAGTGGTGGTTCTTTTCATTCAGATTGAGTTATAAATATTTCCAAGGTAGTTGGTATTTTCCTACTAGAACAATGAGAATAGAAGACAATTTTTAAAACTGCTATTTATGTAATTCAAAATCACACAATGAATTAATTAACGTCATGTAAAAGATCAGTCTATGAGTCAGGATTCGATTCTCATTATTCTCGCTCATATTTATAGTCCACAACGATGGTTTAATATGAAGATAAAATACCATTGTCACTTTATTAACAATCAAATTCTTCCTTAGATTACGGATTTTCAAAAATCACTTATTAAACTGTGTAATAAAAAATATGATGATTATGAAATTATGACAGTTTTATCCCCAATATTCATATGGTTCTCAGCGCAATATCTCAATTTGTTAATAACATCGTCCAGGTATACGTAACAGCTGACTATTAGTCCAAACAAATATATTAGCTATTAACTGCAGCCTGTTACATTATATTTTATACAGCCGTAGTACCCACAATACGTAGGTGGGCTATAAATATGGCAAAGAGCGTGTAAGATACAATAAAAGTGAATTATTATCAGCAAACATATTTGTTCGTAGCCATATCTCACTCTATGCCACTTTCTCTGTTTTTGTTCGAGTGTATTATGGAAGGAATAGCCTTGTAAAATTTTAGGAAGGGCGCTATAGTGGAGGGACACTTACGAGTAAGGGAGGGTTTGATATTGGTGCGAATTGGAATTGTCAAACGGTAATAAAATGGAATATTATTAAACTTCTTTCACAGTTCAAACAGGATATTGTATTTTTGATGTGAACCGTTTTAGTGCTACGCTTATACATACATACATAGTTTTATTTGAGGTAATTAACGGAAATTCAATTTATTTATTTCGAGACTATTGTTAAAGTTAGCACTTTATTTGTTCGATTAAATCTTTCATCAAAGTTAAAGTGAATTCCCTATCACATCGAATTCATATTTTTTACCCGGAAAATCATTATAATTTCACTCGAACATTAAAATCGTCGACACTCCAGATAAGACCGCGGTTGAAATCACGCGACCTAATAATTCAATTAACAGTTCAATTAATCTTTATTTCTTTTTACTGGAAAGATATAAAGGCTCGGATAGAAGAATGTAATTTTAGAAGCCGGCTCGAGCAATTACCGCGGAATAATCTCGGGCGGACAAAGAGTGCTCCGGCGAGACACGTGTGCACTATCACCGGCAGGGATCGCCAACCTTCCGGCGACAGATAAAAAATGTTTTTTTTTTACTTTTTGCAATTATAAGATCGGGACGTCTCTATGTACTTTGAATTTGGAACTATGTAGGTTACTTTTGAATATAATTAAAGAACCTTTAAGAGAGGTAGATCTTAGTGGTACTTTCACTCGGTCTGGGGAAATATTTCCACCTAACAGAATTCTACTGTGAAAAAAGATTTCGAAACTGTTGTACTATGTTCCTGCTGCTGAGTAAGGCCTCCAAAGCTCAGTTGGGGAGTGCAAAATAGAGTGTAGAAAGTGTAAAGCAGACCTTAACTAAATCCAAGGCATTAGCCGAAGAAGCAACCAAAGCAAACGCAGAGATAATGATGCCCTTTTAGACAATTTTACATTGTAATATGGGGCCGACGTAACTCTATACATTCATACTTTAAATTTGTAACTAAGTTACTTTCGAAAATAAAAGAAGTAACAAAATTCTAGTGTAACTAAATATGCCAATTTTATTTAAAAACAACTGTCTGGTCCCAAATCAAATTAAGCAAACTATGTACTACTCGTACCTATACATAATTTATAATTCTAATACATAATTCATAATCCTAGTAGAAGTCCCTGGGGGTATTGTTGAAGATTTTAAAAAGATAAGTATACGGTTTCCATAAGTAATATTATAAGACGATAATGACTAATGATATTCTTAGACAATTTTCAGATAGTCCTATGATATTCGCCCCTAAATAAGCAGTAGAGCCTTTTAACTGATCAATATAAATAATGACATATGGCCCCAACAAAATGAAACTCTTTTGTTGTGAAACGAATTCGAACTCCTATCCTGTAGTGTTTTAGCAGGTAAGTACCGAAGGCTTAAAATAGTGTTATTGTGATAGGAAATTTTGACTGAACGAATTTGGTATACAGGCGGAAACTTCCATCAAAATCCGTATGGGCTGTTTTAGGTGATAGGATACTCTTAACCCTGATTTAATGCTCCCATGGAATAAAACTGGAATAATAATAAATCCACGCATGCATAGCCGCGGGTGTTGGCTAGAAACTTCATATGTCAATGCCCTGCTATTAAGTAAACCTCCAACAGAAATGTTGCGGACATCTGCTTCAAAGGTTCTCGACGAGCTTGCATCGTCCTTAGACACCGCACGCGTGCCATTAACATGTAAATGAACATGCCCTGTCTGAGTTCCTCCTACACTGCGAATAATCTATATGCCGATAACACACAATGCAAGCTTTTTTTACCCTCTTCATACAAGATTGTACCTAACGGGTAACTAGGTTGTAGCGTATCGAATAGCAGTGGGTTAAATCTTAGATCTCAGAGATACCTACAACTATAAATTAACCATATACTCATGTTGGCAATTTTGTGCGTTTCTGCGATATTTTACAGATACCTATTAAACTAGGTTTAACAATAATATAATAAATAATACCTCACGATCAGCCAGGTACGTAAATTTTTTAGTGCAAAAGTGAGTGCGCAAGCACAGGTGCAATCCCTATTCCCTCACTCTCTTTTTTCGGTAGGAAAGCGCAGTTTGACTGAAATATACAGGCAGGGTATGCGCTGACTTAGGTGGTAGAATAATTTTTCATCCCGATTTAATGTGGGATAAAACAGGAATCTCGATAACGCGGGCAAAGCCGCAAGTAAAAACTAGTATAATATATATGTTACCGGCAATATGTACAATCCGGCATTATACACAATACCTAGGCAATGAATAGAATGCCAAAAACGTATAGGTGATGTATGAAACATTCTGTATTTTATACTTTGTCTAGGTATTCTATACAATACCAAATACGCAGCCGGTAATGTACGCAATGAAGAGTGGAACGAGGATAGTAATGTTGGGTTCCAGAAGTGTCGAAACGATTAAATATTAGTCTACCTTTAGTAAGATAGAGGTTGTTTTCATTAAATCGATTTCTATAGTATCAAAATGACTTTAAATATAAAATATTTCAAAGGGTTTACAAAAAAAAAATAACCCTAACCTACTTTTTTTATCAGTCAAGTTTGTCTTCCGTCCCAAAGATTATAGGTTAGTTAGGTCTTTTGAGCAAAACATTTAAAAATAAAGACCAAGATCTATTCATTTACACATTGCCTGTGCCACAATAGGTACTCTAAACAATCCCTAGGTATTGCATAGATTACCTCGGTAAAGTATGCAATGGAAAATATAATTCATAGTATTTCATACATTGCCATAACGCCCCAGGTATTCAATGCATTACCTAGGTAATGTATAGAATACCTCGATTATATGCTTTGCCGGTAACATATACACATTTCCGGTTAGCCAAACTTTTTACTATAATTTATTTATGGAGAATGCGAATGCGTTATACCCGAACGCACGCTATTTTTCAACCTACATAATTTATTCATTCGTACATAATGCAATAATATATACGATCTTCCAAGGATACCATGCCGTTATTGGCTTCCCTAATATAAATCGAAGTACCTATTGCGTATTGATGGCATATAAATGGTCCAAGTTCGTAAAGTTTGCACGTTTATTTATAATAATTACTCGAAGGTATTTGCCCACAATGCCTCGGTGTAGGGGAACACTCTACGAAATTCAACTAGACCGATTCCGCAAAGATACAAGCATGCATACCAAAATAATCCTTAATGTCATATGTTTAGAGGCTATTGGATTTCCTATGAAATTCCGGTGAAATACTGCTGCCATCTGTACACATTCATTAATTAATGGTTGATATTTCGGATAGCGGTAGAAGCTCTATCGGTTGAAAACAATATTTATGATTCTATATTGGACAGTGCCATAATAATATATTCGGCACAGGACGTCGCGCGTCTATTAATAACATTGATGATTATAATAACGTGAAAAGCAGACAGGGACACAATGCTACCGATATAACTTGAATTCTAATAGATAAAATCAATACATTTACCTGTACTGAAGAACAATGAATTATTTTCGAGTATGATTAGACGATACGTATACACAGAAACACAACAATAGGGGATATTGAGGCGTATCATAAGATAAGTAAAATTCCTTACTCCACTCTTTTTGGAGTTGTTGGAGCATTTAAAGTGTAATCATCATCTTAGCGCCTCTCTCGGTCGCATCCTCGGCCATTACTTCGGAGCCTAGGGTACGCTACGAATATGATCCTGAATTAACATTTCCTGGTTATTACATTGGAGTGTCTGTCGTCTTACCTTCGTAATCCCAAACAATTTAGATCGTAGGTGGACCAACGGCATAACTTGCTTTCCGAACTACGACTTCTGAAGTTTTTGAGCCCAGCGCTTTAACCACTTCACCTCGGAGGCACTCTACACTCTACACCAATGGAGAATTTAATGACGATTTCTCTTATAAGTAACCCAAATTAAATTCCTCCCTTGTGTATGACTTTCACCAGTAGGTATTTGTAATCCAAAAAGTCTTCTACGCCGCAAATCGACAGTCGAAAGCAACTAATTCGCTAAACCTTTGTGCGTACTCCTGTACCTCCTGACTACTTAGCTAGGGTTATCAAGGTTCACAAAGTTCACCTATATTTGTTGAGTATTTCGGTAAAAATATTTGTCATGTCCGTCTGGCATAATGTTAGAATGCAGAACACGTCACAAATGCAAGCAACTCAGTGTAATGTTACACAAATATAAATTAAGCAGTGTTATTTAACGCAATTGCACCTTGTAGCCCGAGAGAAGTTACTACTTTTAGATGACGTCATAATGGATATGAATACATCTAGTTAAAGGAAACTTTCTGTGGAACTAAAACCCACTTTTAAACCTTACTAAATAAAGCACAAACCGTCAAGCCGATCACAACAGTCACTTCACCTCACTGTAAACAATAATCCCAACATTATACTGTCCAAACAGTTCTGGTAACCCTGGCTTAGCGAGCAAATGTCCCCATGGCCTATTTGTAATACCCTTTCAGTCGGCCGTCGGTTTGCTAATCGGGTTATCATGCGCCCGCCATTGGTTTAAATGTAAACTTGATGCTTGCGCCGGATCACAAGAATACCGTGCATCCGTTTTACGCATTAGCGTTCACGTGCTGATCATGAGTTGGTTTAATAATGTGGTCCAAAGTTTCCAATGCGGTGGCCAATCAATAGACTAGTACTTGAGCTCGATGCTAAAGTGCGATTGATAAAGTTAAGCAACGTTCGCAGATGCCGGTCATCGGATGGGTGACAGAATTTTTTATCTCGAGCTCCTCCGTGCTTCAGTCAAGGCGTTGGTCCTGCGCCTGATCTCTCTACGGTCGTGTCAGATTGCTGTCCCGCCGAATTATGAGATTGAGGGAATAGGGAGTGCACCTATACTTGCGCACTAAAATATATCCTGCGTACCTGGCTGATCGTAAGGCCATGACCAAATAAAGCTAGACGGGTATTATTACTTGTAAAATATGACATAGAATCCGCCATTCCATGAGTCTTATATCTTGGTTGGAAAGCTGCCCTGCGGGCCAAAAAACAGAACACTATCTAGTGATAGTGTTCTCTGTGGTAGTACACAGAGATATATCAGTCATGCAACAGGACCAACATGCGTTCCGTGACGAAGTGTAAATTATACAAACCTCTTCTGAACTATCCAACGGGATTCCGTTAGAGCTTATATTTAATCCGAATCTTAAATCGATATTCCTTAAATGTACGAGAAATTTTTGACTGCGTGTTAGGCAGTCGATCACCATAATAAATAACAAGATAGCTATCGTCTTCCGCTGTTCGGTTCCTTCAGGTCAAGTAATAAAACCCGCAACTTCTAAATTAGAACGCACGCTTCTACTGCGTTTCGAGCTTTGAAGCAGCGCATTACTGCCATCGTTACTGACATAACGAGATGAGGCAGTCCACTTTGAGCACCCAATTTTTTGAGATCACGCAATTTGAGCACCTTACCTAGTCTTATTTAAGCTTAATCATTCGCATTCGCTGTTCACAGTTTATCTGGGGAAGTGAAATTGTACTTCCAACATACAGGTCGATTATTCGTCATCAAGTCATCCACACCTTTTGAGTTCATGTAGTCATGACATCCTTCACAGAATCCATCAACCTTTTCGTTGTGTAACATTACACAAGGGTAATGTCCCAAAATAACAAACAAATATACTAAAAGTATACATAAATATCAATAATTTGATACAAAGCTAAACTTAGATTATTAAGTCTAGAAAATTATAATTAATCTAAAGTATTGTTGGTACTATTAGTAGCATTTGGTATCCACCGTTAGGTAAAATAATCATCATCAAACTCAAAACTTGGGATATCTAATAAGTTCACACTAATACACTAAAATCTATCATTTTAGTTAATATTTGTAGTAATTAAATTATAAAAGGTCAATGATTCTACACTGAAGAAGTACTTTGAGGTAAAGGGTTATTAATCAAACTTACTTCACGTTAGAATCAAAACACTGAATCAGTCACTCTAAGGAATAATAAACACTATCACATCAGTTTATCACATTGCTGGATTCTATATACATAGGGAGAATGCAGGATGCAATTGAAGCTGGAGACTTCATTCTTGTTCATGAAGATGAACCTTTGAGGATGGAGCAGGTTCTCATTTATTACAGTTGAGACGGGATGTCTCTTCAACATATCTTCAGTATTTATACGTCCAAGCAACATATTTCTGCAAAAGAAATAACGAAAAATTATTTATGAAATCAATGAAATGATATATTGGAAATATCGAAGTTTCTAATAGAATATTTACACAAGAGTAACTTACCTTAGAATATCCTCTTTGGTTATGCGATTTATTAAGTGAGAATTCCAGTTTAACAGGTTTAATTACCTGAATTAACTATAAAAAGTAAATAATTAATATGTAAACAAACGGATGACATTCCTTTGACAGATGACAGTTCGTGGAAAAATGAGACTGGTCCGAATTGGAGAAATTTAAAATTTATTGTGCTTATATTTAAGGTTCAAATTAGAACGGACAGAGATGGTTGGAAGGCGGGGCGTATGAAAGGGGATGCGTCTATCTCTGTTGGGAGTATGGTGCTTGCTCCCTTGTGTCATACCGCACTGCACCGACCTGCAGTGGCCTGTACAGCACTCCTGAGCACTGCAGCGGCCTGCAGTGGCCTGTACAGCACTCCTGAGCACTGCAGCGACCTGCAGAGCACTCCTCCGCACTGTAGCGGCCTAGGGAAGAAATTATATAAAAGGAGGAAGATCCAAGTATGGGGCAGTCAGTTGCTACCAGAGATCGGAGGAGTCACTTCGTTGAAGACAGAGTTCGGGAGCAGTCATGCTCGCTCATAATAGTGTGAATACCGCGAACCGGGAGTGTTTCGAGAGCAGTCTTGCTGAATTAGTTTAGAGTCAGTGTTGTGGTTAAAGTGGTTGGAGACTTGGAGTATAGCTGAACCTCGAGGAGTAAAGCGGTTCACTGTGCTGAGGGACGAGAATGGTGTAAAAGCTAAGTGGTTATCAGGCTAGAAAGACTAGTTTGATTTATATTATAACTTATCGTATAGTTCAAGTGTTTTACACAATATTTCAATATTAGAAGCCATATTTGTATTGGTTTGGTCGATTTGAACCATTTTGAGTGAATTTGATTTAAAGTGTTATTCCTAGAGGGAATAGGGTTGTTGATCTGTTGGTTGGCTTGTGTAATGCGATGCAGCACGAGTCTCTTCTGTCTGCCTGACGGAGCAGGAGGATTCTTTGGCCATACCAACCTATTCAGCATACCAGTTTATTGTAATATAAACTCTGTCTTATTCTAGATCAGAATAAGTTATCTATAGAATGTGGTTCAGTTGACGAATCTGTGCAACTATATGTATATTACATATTGTATATGTTTACAATAACTATATTTTACCAGCAACTACATAATGTTGTTTCCCATTAAACTCATCTAAGTTAGAGTGATCACTCTTGAGCACAAGATTGTACTCTATTGATTTGCGTGTGAGCTGGACACACATAGAGTCACGGGTTGCATCCTCTTACTGTATATATGACATTTGCATTGTGTCATGCGGTGGGAAGCCGACCAAGTCATTGGACGAGGCCACAGGGAGAGTTCGGAGCGCCGGAGGCTCGCCCCCCTCCTTAAAGGAGGGCCGCAATACATTATGTCCTCTTTCATAAAGTAAACATACATACCTATATATAAATATCTATCCAACTTTTCTCCATGTGTTATGTTTTAGGTTCTTCAGTTTATGATTTAGGTACCTATCTTTAACAAATAAGATTGATGTATGAAAGATTGTATGTTAATATCAACAATATTCAAATTCTTACTCCAATATACCATAACTTTATTCCAATTCCTAAAAGAAACTGAGTTACTATAGGAACAACGAAGGGTAACTAGACGATCATGTGCCAAAATAGGATTACATCACGAGCCAATAATTATTACTATTTTATTTATACATAACAACTTTAGGTAGCTTAGGTATCCTAGACAGTTCAGTTAGCATCAATTAGGTATCAGTAAGCATTAGGTTGTAGGATAGAGTAGGGTAGATATGGGGTGGGGTGTTACAATTGGGTGGCCGATGACACAGGATAGTAAAGATTTGTAAATTAATAAGATAAGTAGGTAAATTATAACATAGGACTATATTTAAGGTATATTTTATTTATTTATTAATTTATATCGTGGCTATATGCAAATATAGCCACAATTTGCTGTCCGTGAAGATGGAAAGGAGTTGGATTTTGAAGTTATGGGTGTAAGACTGTAAGTTAGATTAAGTATTTTATAATAATAAAATAAAAGTTACTTTTAATTTTAATGACATGTTGAAATTGATATAATGATTTTTAAGTTAGGTAAATTAAGTAAGGCAAGCAACTTTTATTACTAGGTTCATTTAAAATTTACTTTGGTTTGCAGTTGTTATCACCAATATTTAATTTTAATTTCTCCGGACTCAATCTCCGGTAATAACATAAAAGTATACTTACTGAAAGGTCCTTTAGTTGGGGGGATGGTTAAATGTATTTCATAAGTTAGAATTAATGGTGTTATCATGAAAATTTACTTTACAATGTTCTGGGTTCGAATCCTAGTTAAAACATAAATTGAAGCGATCGTTATTCTACCAACTATTTATTATAGCAATGTTCTGGGCTCAATCCCCAGTTTCATATAGAGTGAAGCGATTGTTATATGTTCAACAAACTAATAGAAAACAAATTACAGGAAATAAATAAAGCTTTCAAATCCATATTGTTAACTATCTATAGTTCAAAAAGGAAAAGAAAATAAGTATTGCTTCATTGTTACGTAATCTCTAAAGAATGTAACAAAATTTCACTATGTATCGAAACCTATTATTATGTAGAAACTTGATGAAGTATCCTAGTACTTACTGCTACTAGTGTACTTGTTGAAAAGTAATTACCTAAGAGAAGGTAAAGGTTTAGGATTTTCAATAAGTAAACAAACATCATAATTAGTGTATTAACAATCAATCACGCACTAGAATAACTTTAAATCTTCTTCCCCATTTACATCTTCATTTTCAACATCTAACTCTTCGCCTTCCTCTGTTATTTCAACTTGTTGTGGGATAGCAGCTGGAGGTTATGTTATTGAACTCTTCTATTCATTCATCATCTATCATGGTTATTGGAATTAGTTACGATCATTTCTCGATCTTGGATGACACTTTAGTAAAGCATTGGTAGTGTTAGCAGCTGAAACAATGTAAGACTGAGTTAGTTCTACTATAAAGTTCTAGTTAGTTAAACAAAACAATTGAAAAAGGTTATCAAAACAAACCTGCAAACACAACCGGATTTCCTAGCTGCCGCCAGTTTAATTTTTGATTGATGCTCCGCCACAAGTACTTTCTTGTTTTAAGAATAGATTTCTTACTTTTCTTTATGTTTTCTGTTATAATTACACAATTTTTTACAAGAAAATCATTCACTTTGCGCATACGCGTAATTCGACATTTTGTTTGTTGACATTGTCGTTGACATGACACTTGACAGATATGCACAGACGCTTTAATTAGGTTGCGTTCAGAAACGTCCATTTTGTTTTTATCACAGACAATTCGTATCCTTTATTTATCTTAGTAACTTAAAATAAAATAAAAAATATTATAGGTTTTTACAGTTTTGAAATAATGTGGTTAATTTTTATAGTGTGGTATTGTTAATTTATTCCTAACTAATTAGGAATAAATTAGAATTAGTGTGAAAAATAAAGCAAATGGCATTGGAACACAGTAATTGAGCTGGGTCAGTTACACACATGTTGCCAGTTCAATTCTGGTTAAAAGTTTAAATATTTTTCTATAGTTTTATTTTTATTATTTACATTATTAATTTTTATATTATTAGTTATAAGTTAGTAATTTTTAGCAACATAAAGATGGGTGAAGTAACTTATGCTTTTAGGTTAAATGTTTTGTATGGATATTTTAACGGGGATGGAGTAGATCTAAGTCTTGTACTAAATTGATAATTTTATTTTATTGCTTAAGTTTGAATGTTTATGCGCAAACAAGGTTTCTAGGTTCGATTCCTAGATTAAGAGTTAGTTTAAACACTATGTACCTAAATGTTAAATGAACGTATTGCCAGTTATGATAGAACATAATTGTGTCAACTATTTGTGTTATTAATATTATAGTTGTAGTTATGACAATTTTATTAAGTAGTTTTGACTTTGTGTTAAACTTGATTGTTTATACAAAAGGAAAAAAACTGAGTTCGACCTTTGGATAAATACTGTTACTTTGTAATGTAAAAGTTTACATTTTCTAAAGTTGTGGGGATGTAGTAAACTTAAATAAGTTATCAGCGTAATTGCTAATTAGATATGAATTATTTATTTCTTATGGGCTTTAGTTATGTTAATGTGAAGGTTAAGGGATTTTAAAGGTCTGGGTTCAAATCCTGGATATTATATGTACAGTAAACAGATAGAGAGTTTTTCAAACGGGGGGATGTAGTCAATTACATTTGTAAGTAATATAATTAACTGGGTTCAATACCTCGGTTTAATTCAATGAGAAGATAAATTGTTAAAGAGTTTTTCAAACGGGGGGATGCAGTCAATTACATTTGTAAGTTATATAATTAACTGGGTTCAATTCCTCGGTTTAATTCAATGAGAAGATAAATAGTTAAAGAGTTTTTTAAACGGGGGGATGCAGTCTATTACATTTGTAAGTATTATAATTAATTGGGTTCGATTCCCCGGTTAAATTTAAATAAGAGACGATAGTAAGAGTTTTTCAAACGGGGGGATGCAGTCAATTTTATCTGTAAGTAAATGTTACTTAACTTAAAGGTAAACTGTAGGATGATATTATTTAAGTTAGTTTTAATGTATTTTATTGTGACTTAAAATGATTAAATTGTTATGTCTCGGTTCGTCACCAAGTACAAAATAAACGTAAATAAAGAGGGTCTAACAAAGGTGGGGATGATGGGCACTTCACTTATGATTACTGGGTTCAATTCCTGGGTTGATCACGATAAAAAAAATATCAAGTTTAAATTTGGAGATGGAGGCTACTTCATTTGAAAGTAAAATCCACTTTACTTGGATAGTTGTTGTTACGATAGCTCAGTTTGAACTGGGTTGCACTGGGAACTACGCGTGGGGTGGAACACCGTGGTTGTGCTGGTTGAGCTGTTTGTGTTGGGTTGAGCTGTGGTCTGGATATTTACAGATAACAAATAGTCAACAAATTGTATAAAATTCCGTTTACCTATATACATTACCAAAAATCAAAACGCTACCGCGAAGTAAATTGGCATAGCGACATCTAGCGGTTTTATGCTGAACTTATTTGACATATGCTTTGATGTGCTAATTATTGTGAATATTGACATTTTATAACAAGTTGATCCTAAATGAACTATAGAGGGAGTCACTGTCGTGAACAGTTGTTATTATTACATTTAAGTTTACCTTATTTAAGTTAGTTTTATTGTGTTGTGACTTAGTGAAGAAAGTTAAATGTTTAAATTGAATCGCCCAGGTTCGACACCTAAGGCGAAATGAAGAAAAAGAGGGATCCTAGAAAGTTGGGGATGTAGTCTACTGCATCTTTAATTACTAGGTTAGATTCCTAGATAAAATATGAAAAATGAAATAGTAAAAGAGATCTTCGAACTTGGAGATGTAATGTAATTCTTTCGAGGTAAAGTCTTCTTTTCTTAAATAGTTGCGTATTAAGATAAGTTCTTATTATTGTATTTAAGATAGTTTAATGTATAGTGAAGTGGCATAGTGGAGGATGTATTTATTTATATTGATTGACCTTGGTTCGACACCAAGGGTGAAATACAAAAGGTTTGAAGGTGAGGTGTTTTTCTAAATGTGTAATATTGTAAATTCTACTTATGAACCCATTTAAGTGGTTTCACTAATTTGTTTTGTTGCTTCCTAGGATACTTGCAATATTTTGAACTAGCACAGATAATATGATAGTGTACGGGGTTCGATCCCTTGTAAGAAAAATAAAGTTAACTCTAAAGTCGAGAGATCTGACGGATATGGGGATGGGGTATAATTTATGTAGAAATAAGTTGGTATAGTTATAATAATTAAGTACGTTTGATAACTAGAAAAAGTTATCATTAAGATAAATATTCGGCTGTTATATTCGATCGGAGACGCACACGTACGCAAAACATCAGCTGATAACAATCTACTTTGTAATAATTATTTTAAGATAGTGACATCTAGCGCAGAATAGTGGACTTATGAAAGCGTTTGCGATATCAAAATGTTTTGATGTTTCGATAACATGAAAAAAAAAACTGTGCCTGCAATTGAATTGTGTTGAAGACATTGTAGTTTTAGTAAGGTTATCATTTTGTAGATGTTTGAATTTGAATAGGGGAGGGGTAGTTAAGAGGAAGTAAATATAATGTTAAAGTAATCTTAATTCGTTATTGGAATTGAACAGCATCAGGTTCGATCCCTGAGCAGTACAGGTGGATGTGTATTGAGGTAAAGCAGGTTTCGATTCTTGTATACGGTTATGGTGTTTATGTATTGAGGAGATGGCGGGTTCAATTCCCGTAACTACATGGTTATTATTTTGATAGAACGTAAATGATTAGTTTGCGTGTAACAAAATGTAATTTAGTTTAAGTCTGTACCTAAGCTATGTTGTTATAAGTTAGTTTCGATGTTAGAATATCATTGTCGACAGTAAAAGCAATAATAAATAGGGGACCAAAATTAAGAAAAAAGGACATCGACAGTTCAATAACTGATTGTAATGTTTTTGTTATTATCACTGGTAACATAGCAATTATCTCATCATGGTTCTGGGTCGGCTTTTCCTGGACAATTCGGTCGGAGTATTAGCAGTGGTATTTAATTTAATGTCACTTTCCAAAATCTCAATTTTCTAGCTTTCAATTTGCAGAGTTTCTTATTAGTAGAGATTTAATTTAAAACTTTAAAATCACAGTTTTCACCCAGTACGTTTGGGCATAGGGATATAAATTAATAAATGTTGAATTAACGATTTAAAGGAGGTTTGTTGCGAATAATGTTATAAATACGTACCTAGTGAACATATAAAGGGAACTTTTCCTTGATTTATGGTCAATAAATAAAACTAAGTATTATATCTTATATAAACATTACACACTATCAGATGAAAAAAAAAAAACTGATGTGGAATCATCAAACTATATTAGAATTATATATATTTATTTTATAGATAGGTACGGTCATGTTTCAAGGATGTAGTTGGGTTGGGGATGTATTTGTTATTGGAAACCAAAAGAAACTCAAATAAAACAATGGAATTAATTTATGGGGACATTGGTGTTAGGTTAAGCCAGAGGGCACTGTCCTGTGTAAAACACCATAAATTAAGACCTAACTGGACAAGAAGCTAAGACCATGACTAATTACACTGCACATATTCCAAATATTGATTGCTCTAGTATGACACTGCATGTGAGATGGGTATTGAGAATCGCAATTTATAAGTTAATGTGAACCGAAGACTGCCATCTTTTCTTTCGAAGGGTATGTAAGTTGGACACAGCAACACCGGACGGAAGGAATGCGGCTGTGAGTCACTTGCTAAGATTCATTAGGATTTGATCAGCCTCACAACCTGGTCATCTTCAGTGAGGGGAGATGTCATAGGGGAAATTAGGTTGTTTGTTGCATTCAATATGCTTAAGTCTTACATTCAGTAAATCTATGATGGGTAATACATATTTGGTTTAAATACACACTACATTTTTACTTCATGCATCGTAGGGCCAGCCCTTGCCTCAGTATTGGGGACGCTCGTGGGTTGATATCCCGATTTAGACACTTGTTTACACATTTCGGTTTTCTGGAGGTGGAAAATAACAAATTGCTTATTTTTTAAGCATAAAATGTTCACATTTTATTTTATTGGTGGCAAATTTCCTTTATAGAGTTTTTCAAAACTTCTGGGGATGGGAAATTTATGTTGTACATTAGCAATTATTTTTCTAAGCATCGCAGAAAAAAAAAGATGTTAGTTAAATAATTTGCACAGTCAAAAAAAAAAAAGGAAAAAGAAGCTGGATGTAAATTGTAATTTTTGGTTAATATTAGTTATTTTTCTAGCATCGCTGAAAAAAAAAAAGATGTTAGTTAAATAATTTACTCAGTTATAAAAAAAAAAGGAAAAAGAAGCTGAATGTAAATTGTAATTTTTGTTTATTATGAGTTATTTTTCTAGCATCGCTGAAAAAAAAAGATGTTAGTTAAATAATTTGTTCAATTTGAAAAAAAAAACATTATTAAGATGGGTTTATTAATTAATTTTGAGTTTATATAATTTCCACTTCTCAGGAAAAAAAAGAATTATTTTCCCCAGTTGAAATTAGGGGGATGAAGATGTAACATTACACAAGGGTAATGTCCCAAAATAACAAACAAATATACTAAAAGTATACATAAATATCAATAATTTGATACAAAGCTAAACTTAGATTATTAAGTCTAGAAAATTATAATTAATCTAAAGTATTGTTGGTACTATTAGTAGCATTTGGTATCCACCGTTAGGTAAAATAATCATCATCAAACTCAAAACTTGGGATATCTAATAAGTTCACACTAATACACTAAAATCTATCATTTTAGTTAATATTTGTAGTAATTAAATTATAAAAGGTCAATGATTCTACACTGAAGAAGTACTTTGAGGTAAAGGGTTATTAATCAAACTTACTTCACGTTAGAATCAAAACACTGAATCAGTCACTCTAAGGAATAATAAACACTATCACATCAGTTTATCACATTGCTGGATTCTATATACATAGGGAGAATGCAGGATGCAATTGAAGCTGGAGACTTCATTCTTGTTCATGAAGATGAACCTTTGAGGATGGAGCAGGTTCTCATTTATTACAGTTGAGACGGGATGTCTCTTCAACATATCTTCAGTATTTATACGTCCAAGCAACATATTTCTGCAAAAGAAATAACGAAAAATTATTTATGAAATCAATGAAATGATATATTGGAAATATCGAAGTTTCTAATAGAATATTTACACAAGAGTAACTTACCTTAGAATATCCTCTTTGGTTATGCGATTTATTAAGTGAGAATTCCAGTTTAACAGGTTTAATTACCTGAATTAACTATAAAAAGTAAATAATTAATATGTAAACAAACGGATGACATTCCTTTGACAGATGACAGTTCGTGGAAAAATGAGACTGGTCCGAATTGGAGAAATTTAAAATTTATTGTGCTTATATTTAAGGTTCAAATTAGAACGGACAGAGATGGTTGGAAGGCGGGGCGTATGAAAGGGGATGCGTCTATCTCTGTTGGGAGTATGGTGCTTGCTCCCTTGTGTCATACCGCACTGCACCGACCTGCAGTGGCCTGTACAGCACTCCTGAGCACTGCAGCGGCCTGCAGTGGCCTGTACAGCACTCCTGAGCACTGCAGCGACCTGCAGAGCACTCCTCCGCACTGTAGCGGCCTAGGGAAGAAATTATATAAAAGGAGGAAGATCCAAGTATGGGGCAGTCAGTTGCTACCAGAGATCGGAGGAGTCACTTCGTTGAAGACAGAGTTCGGGAGCAGTCATGCTCGCTCATAATAGTGTGAATACCGCGAACCGGGAGTGTTTCGAGAGCAGTCTTGCTGAATTAGTTTAGAGTCAGTGTTGTGGTTAAAGTGGTTGGAGACTTGGAGTATAGCTGAACCTCGAGGAGTAAAGCGGTTCACTGTGCTGAGGGACGAGAATGGTGTAAAAGCTAAGTGGTTATCAGGCTAGAAAGACTAGTTTGATTTATATTATAACTTATCGTATAGTTCAAGTGTTTTACACAATATTTCAATATTAGAAGCCATATTTGTATTGGTTTGGTCGATTTGAACCATTTTGAGTGAATTTGATTTAAAGTGTTATTCCTAGAGGGAATAGGGTTGTTGATCTGTTGGTTGGCTTGTGTAATGCGATGCAGCACGAGTCTCTTCTGTCTGCCTGACGGAGCAGGAGGATTCTTTGGCCATACCAACCTATTCAGCATACCAGTTTATTGTAATATAAACTCTGTCTTATTCTAGATCAGAATAAGTTATCTATAGAATGTGGTTCAGTTGACGAATCTGTGCAACTATATGTATATTACATATTGTATATGTTTACAATAACTATATTTTACCAGCAACTACATAATGTTGTTTCCCATTAAACTCATCTAAGTTAGAGTGATCACTCTTGAGCACAAGATTGTACTCTATTGATTTGCGTGTGAGCTGGACACACATAGAGTCACGGGTTGCATCCTCTTACTGTATATATGACATTTGCATTGTGTCATGCGGTGGGAAGCCGACCAAGTCATTGGACGAGGCCACAGGGAGAGTTCGGAGCGCCGGAGGCTCGCCCCCCTCCTTAAAGGAGGGCCGCAATACATTATGTCCTCTTTCATAAAGTAAACATACATACCTATATATAAATATCTATCCAACTTTTCTCCATGTGTTATGTTTTAGGTTCTTCAGTTTATGATTTAGGTACCTATCTTTAACAAATAAGATTGATGTATGAAAGATTGTATGTTAATATCAACAATATTCAAATTCTTACTCCAATATACCATAACTTTATTCCAATTCCTAAAAGAAACTGAGTTACTATAGGAACAACGAAGGGTAACTAGACGATCATGTGCCAAAATAGGATTACATCACGAGCCAATAATTATTACTATTTTATTTATACATAACAACTTTAGGTAGCTTAGGTATCCTAGACAGTTCAGTTAGCATCAATTAGGTATCAGTAAGCATTAGGTTGTAGGATAGAGTAGGGTAGATATGGGGTGGGGTGTTACAGTTGGTCAACATCTTTCTTTCCAACCATTCACCTTAAGCCTAGTCCACAGTCCAGAGCATCGATTGATATTTTCGGTAGGCCTATTTTATAAGCCATGCCAACAATATTAAATACTAGCAGCCGCCCGCGACTCCGTCCTCGTAGAATTTGGTTTCTGCACACATAAATCATACTATAGCTTAAAGCCTTCCCCGACTCATTGCAAACTCTATTAGTATAGATATGAAATAGGACTTGAGAGAGTAGCCTTACTATCTCAAGTGGCGGATGTTCAGAAATTGGGTGTACAAAGTGGACCTCCTCGAGAAATACGTTCGACATAATTACCAGTTTTTGCATGATAAATGCCCGAGAGCCCAGGCTGCTGTTTATGCGCAGTTAACGTGAAATACTTAGTTAATAATGAGTAATCTGGTGCAATTACACGAGCGTCTCGCGCAGGTGAGACTTCGGCACATTTGTCATGGACTCACTCAACGTGCCTACGCATTTGCGGTGAGACCTCGCTCTTACTATAGAATTGATATATCGAGGGACTAGTTACTATCGTTTTTCTCTACTCCGACTATTCCAAATGTCTAGAGATAAAGATCAAGAAAAAACTGATCCTGGTCTTAATAATATAATAATGTATATTGAGCAATGCCTTTTTTAAATCGACATGGGTTCTTTCTAAGAAAGACCAATGTCGAGCAATGAATTACGACACCCATTAATGATAATATACTTACTGTACTTATTCATAATTGAAAAACTCAATTGCATTTCACTGATTAAACATAGGATTGGCCACAACGCTTCGCAAATGTACGTCAAAGGAACAAGCACTAATTCCGAAAACTGAATTTTATCCGATTTAAAACATCTTAAGATATTCTTAACATACGACGTTATTCTACTTAAAACTAAAGCATTTCCTTTATAGGAACAAACGTTAAGTTTTCAATAACTAATTGATGCTTGTGCCATTTACTTTGTACCCAGTAATATTCCCCACTGCGCAATTATTTTAAACGTTGCTCATTACACAATATATTACTGAAACTAACTACTAAGTAAGGAAAATAGTTATTTGTAAGTGCGATAAACATAGAGTAATTTATTGTTAATTTTAATATAATAAAGCTGAAGAGTTTGTTTGTTTGAACGCGCTTATTTTAAAAACTACTAATTATAATTTAAAATTTAGTTTTGTGTTGGGTAGTCCAATTGACTGGGAACGCTTTAAGCTATAATATTACACTATATTAACTACCGAACAGATAGAAATCCACGTGGACGGAGTCGCGGGCGGCCATTAGTAGTAAATATGTTTAATTTCTCGAACGCTATGTGTGAACATAATTTGCATATTTAACTCATGTCTCTGCCAAATGAACGTAGCACTACAAACACAATAATTTGTAATAAACTGCCATTGAACATTTGTAAACGTTTAATATAACCGTTCTTACATTAAAATTTATCTTACTTCATCATCATACTTCTGCTTTATTTTATTTTTTATTGTAAACTAGCCCGGTACCTGCTTCACTACGTGTGGTAAATGAAGAACCACTCGCCTGCATGTGAAGTTTGCATAAAAACTATGCAAACTTCACATGAACCAACATAAACCATCTATTAAATAGTCCGAACAAACCCTGAAAATTTGGTTATAATAGGTGAGTGCCACTTATTTTTACATTCATATTATTATAACGAGTAATAGTTTGCCTTCTAGACAAAAACGTAAGTTTCAATACAATTCAAATAGCAAAACTATCCCAGTCCACTTCAAAAAGTCCTGTTATATTGTCGAGACTCTTGCAACTCCTAAATAAATACCCGCGCAGATATGACTAAGTAAGCAGTTTAAATAGAGCTAGGTAAATGAGGTAAACAACGGTGCCACCATTTGTTTGCGCAAAATAAAAAAAATACTGAAGCCGTCTCGTCGAGGGGGCTTGACATTCGCAAGTTTTAATTGCCACGGAGGGGCGGAAAGCTCGCAAAAACTACCTCGCGCCTCACCTACTAAGCACGGGCTAATGGATATCTCAATGTTGCATTCTGTTTGCTGTATGTCGGGTGAAAAACTATCATGAGATTCTGCATGATCAATGGTATTGGAGAAGGCAATGGGAAATCACTTCAATATGACTTAAATAAAGAATAAAGTAACTTCCTTGGATTATTCCTGCCTAGAATAGTACCTCCCCATTTATTATTATCGTTGGTGACGTAAGAAGCGACGAATAAATGCTATGGCGGAATGAAGAGCAGTGCTCTTTAGTATTTTATCGTTAACCGTACTGCGTTCACCAATCGTCTGGCCAGGGTGGTGACTGTGGGCATAACAATTCATCTAGTAGAGGCCTATTTTCAGCGCATTATACAGGGTGGTGATTGTGGATTGTGTGAAGGATGACATAATTGAAAAGGGCGTGGATGACTCGATGACGGATGATAGTCCTGTATGGAGAAGTCAACGTATTGCGCCGACCCCAGATAAACTGGAAACAGGGCAGGCAAATGATGATGCAGCATGGTGATTACTTCATATACAAAAGTTTTTCACAAATCAAAAGCTAATAAATCGGCTAATATGTACATCAGTGGTTGCGTGATTCATTGCTTTGTGCAAAATATATCTTACATATTATTATGTAACGTTCAGCTTAGTATGAGCGATCTTCCCTATTTATTAAAACTCGTCATCATCATTATCATCAGCATATCGCAGACCACTGCTGGATATAGGCATCTCCTAGGGCTCTCCACTCAGCCCGTTCCTCGGCTACTCGCATTCAGCTCCTTAACTGTTAGTTTTTAAAACTACCAGTAGGTAAATATTTATATGTGTATTTGTAAAGTAAGTAGATACTAAGCCAGCAATAGCCCAGGGCGGGGAGAAATACCACAGCTCACGCGAGAACTCGTGCGTTCAATCCCGGGACACCGCTATACCTACACATGTGTAAAATATTGCTGCTGAACATTTACCACCTTTTCTGGAATACTTACTCAACATAAAATATACAATGAACCTGGAAAATACTTTTCCTGAGTAACATTTTTCGTAACCGTTATATATTTTACAGAAGTGAGATGCCAACATTATAATTACACAATCTGACAAGGCTAAATTCTTTTGGAATGCTAGTTATAAAGTTAATTAAATGATAATTTTCTGTCATATTTGCACGAGCTTTGATTGGAGGTGCAAATCCAGATCTTTATCATTCATGATCAACGCTACGTCAAAATTAATGAATTATTTCAGACTAACATAAACAACATTGAATAAAATCGCCGTCCGCGTCATAAAAATAACAAACGGCCGACCGAAACAAAACTAAGTTAGAACGTGCGATATAACATGGAACTAGTATAACCAGCACGCATTTTAAAAAATTGCCACAGCTTACGTTCCCTGGTTGGGAGCGGAAAGCGGTCGGAAGAGGCACCGGGCAGACGTAGTTTATGGACGAACTGATACCGACCAGACTGTTCCGAGCTTATGCGATTATTTGCAAGTGTTTGAGGAGAAGTGGTTAACGAGATTGCTTTGGTTAAGCAACTTTCGCAGAGGCCGGTCATCGGATGGGTGACCAAAAATTTGACAACTGATGTTCCTGGGTTGTAAGCATAAGCAGACAAAGTTGATGTACCGAACTGATAGCGACCTGACTGGTCCGAGCTTTGAGGCGTTTGAGCAGTAGAGGTTAACGAGATTGCTTTGGTAAAGCAATTTTCACAGAACCTGTCATCGAATGGGTGACCGAAAATTGCAACAGCTTACGTTCCCGGGTTGGGAGCGGAAAGCGGTCGGAAGAGGCACCGGGCAGACGTAGTTTATGGGACGAACTGATACCGACCCGACTGTTCCGAGCTTACGCGATTATTTGCAAGCGTTTGAGGAGTAGTGGTTAACGAGATTGCTGTGGTTAAGCAACTTTCGCAGAGGCCGGTCATCGGATGGGTGACCAAAAATTGCACAGCTTATGTTCCCGGGTTGGGAGCATAAGCAGACATAGTTGATAGACCGAACTGATAGCGACCCGACTGTTCCGAGCTTACGCGATTATTTGCAAGCGTTTGAGGAGTAGCGGTTAACGAGATTGCTGTGGTTAAGCAACTTTCGCAGAGGCCAGTCATCGGATGGGTGACCGAATTTTTTATCTAGAGCTCCTGCTTTGGAAGGAACGTCAAGCCGTTGGTCCTAAGGTCGGATGTCTCTACGATCGTGTCAGGTTGCGGTCCCACCGAACTATGAGAGTGAGAAAATAGGAAGTGCGTCTGTGCTTGCCGATCATTTGTAAGCTATTATAAATCCTGCGTAACTCACTAATCGTTAGACGTATCCGAAAACTGTTAAGATCGTATTATAATTTGCGCGTGGCATTTACATCGGTTCCTCAGTTTTCCAAACCGAAAAAGACCATTGTAAGGCAAAAACTTAAGTTTAATTGGAGCGCGAACTTTAATTACCTATCACTTGTAGCAGCGCCAGTTTAGAAAGCGGTGGAAACGAGCCACGTCAGCGTGAACATCAATTTTAACCCCAGGGTTGATGGTACTACCGGTGCGGATGTCGAATGGAACTCGCGCAGATTGCTTCGAGTTTTCTTTGTACCGATCTAAAGTTTGTGAAGCAAAAATTCGACCGATAATGATCTAAACATATACTTAGCGATCATCTTAGTCCATCGGCAATAGCAGTACCATCCCCTCTCCTCCTTGAGTTGTTTTCCTCATTACTACCCGCTTGGTGTGATGATCAAGAAGAATTAGATCATGAGGTCGGTTTGATTACAGCACAGTACAATCTTTTGTGTGCATAACTGTCTTGGGTGTTATATATTATGTATCTATTTAAGTATATTTGTAATACCACTGCTGATTCTGTTGTCTGTAACACAAGTGCTTAAGCTACTTAACACGAAGTCAGATCAATATATATGTGATGTTGCAAAATATTTATTTATCTTCCAGCATTTTTATGAAGTCAGTTAATCTCTTATTAACCAGCAGTATTATTTAGTCTATCCCGTTAGACTCTCAGCATAAAGTATTCATTATCCGCCTGCCCTGTTCCCAGGTTATAAGGGGCCGTTGCAAAATTGTTTTTTTCTTACATTCATCCTATCGTCATAGTCATTCATAATCTTATCATTTCGATCTTGACACAATCCTCGTCTTTCCTATTTCGGTCATCTAGTTCCCCTCCTGTGCATTCATATTCATTACTCTCTTTGTCTTGTACAGGAGTGTACATATAAGGAGGGTCTTTAGCCTTTCAAATATTGTGACCATATAAATATAGACATGTATGTAGTCATCTCACGGTCTCTACACTATTAATGCAGGATGACATTTTTTAGTAGACCCTCGGCTCCTCCAAGCGTAAATGATTGTTTGACGTAGCATCTACACTCAAAATTCAATTAGAATTTTAAGATAACTGTTGTGAATTACAGAAAAAGCCTAGTCAAGTGATCAGATTTTGCCTTATGCTACAAAATTAATTTAAATCGCATTTTAATGTTAATTGTTTAATTAAAAAAATGGGTTATTTCATCGTCCATTCTTAAACATATTATCTCATGTATTATACATTAATCGGATACTTATCAATGACGTGAACTTGACCCATCAATTCCCAGGTACCATAAACAATCAACCATTTGAAACGTAACCCTCATTATGACAGGAGATAAAGTAATTGCTTCGACACCGATTCATTAGATCAATTTCAACCGCTTGACCGTTAAATTGACTATTGATCATACTTAGCGAGCGATAATCTTCCGTATAGGGTGAGAAATGGTGCGGGATTGCGCGGGGCGGCGTCCGTGGGGGGAGGGGGGGCGGTCCTGCGGCAGACATGACTTATTACAACCACCAGGATACAACCCTGTTTTGGTCCTAATGACGACTCTCAGTATAGGGGCCTTAATTTCGACGCCCCACGATTTTTATTAACGGCTTCAAGTGCCGTGCTATTTGCGACGTCTCTTTTATTGTCCGTCCGCATCATCTCCGATTAACTCGTAGTTTTTGTTCTTGTCTTGTCACTGATTCATTTCTTTGGGTGGAATTAGGTCAGTGGGGATAATTTGCTAGGTCGCGACGAGACATTTTGTTGTTGTCGTGACCAATCCGAATTAATTAAAATTAATATACATAAGCATGAATGTTAATATGTTATTATCCACATTAATTATGTTTGGCAGCTTAAATATTTTTCAGGAAAACAAATATGTTCCTCCACAATTAAAAATTCAAATCGCAGCAACAATCTCAAAATAGAATAGCCCAATTTGGCGGGTGGATATTTCACAATAAGCAAGTGGCACATTTATTCAATTCCAAATATAGTAGTTTCAGCTATTCGTTGACAGTTCTGACAAACGTTTTTATAAGCATGAGCGGACAGCACGTGTTCAAATCCTATGAATTTTCTATAAACTTTTATTAGACGCGAGAAGGTTTGACAGTTCAATTCCCGCGCATACAAGGGAAAAGGCGTGCGGTCAGAAAAAAACAAATCTCGGATGGACGTCAAAACCGACCTACATACCTGACGTGGAAAAAAAACAATTTCACCCATATATTTAAAACGTTAGATTTGCCCTCGCCGTAGGCACCGTGCGTTGCGATGACTCTGCCATCTAGTGACTCATATTCGAAACTTTTACCCTCAATGTCAAATTCTACTGTCAAACCACAGAAAAAAATCGGGATTAATACCCACTCTATAGTTTCTGCACGGTGCCTATACTTCGAAATTGGCACTAAAATAAGAGCGCCAGTCGCTTCAGCACTGGCAGCACGTTGACAGTCACCTGTTTAAATCAATTGTCAACGTGCTTATTTTAATGCCAATACGGTATTTGACCGGCAGGTCAAATCACCTACTTTTTTAAATGTCAAAAACTATCCTTGTAGGAAATAATGTATGAAATACTGAATTGTGTCGTCACATTTCTGTAGTGTTAAATCAATTGACACTGTAGAAATTAATTTTAATTTTAATTAGCTGTAATAATTTGTTAAAAGCTCAATAGTAACTGTAGGATAAAAAATTGTGCTAAATTTTTGATTTCGTCTTTAATGTTAGAATGTCATAATTTATTTCGTATGCAGTCAAATACCCAATTGGTGGGTTACGTTTTTGACGTTTATAAAAAGTAGGTGATTTGACCTGTCAGTCAAATACCGTATTGTTACCGTATTACCGTGTAGTAAAATACCTTATTTAAGTGCCAATTTCGAAGTAGGTGAGGGCAAATCTAACGTTAT